>JASVER010000015.1:12847248-13278385 GCA_030449065.1 Oceanodroma leucorhoa | reverse complement strand
GGGAGGGCGGCGCGCCCCGCGGAGCTGTCCCTTCAGCACCCCGGGCGGCATCCCCGGCCCGGCAGCCCCGCCCGGCTCTTGCCTGGCTTTCCCTTCGGCAAACGAGACGCAACCGCGGGACCCTGAGGCGGAGGGCTTCGTTTCACTGTGAGGRATGCCAGCTCCCAAAATCAAGGAGGGTTTCTTAAAGCAGGAGGGGTGGAGAATGTGCTACCCTCGACTCTCTGCACAGCCCACTTCAGAAAGTCCATCTTTACACCTCTACCTGTCTTATAACGCCTGAGGAGATCATCCACTGAAACCACAAAACCTTGGAYGCTCGTCTCCCACACATGCAGCCAATCTCAGACAATTCTGACAGGCCTTGGGTACACCAGCAGTTACATAAGGAACATTTTCTATTGCTCTGAAATAATGTATTGGAACAAACTGGTCTGAGATTGATTAAATGACTAAGCAAATTTGAAGCAAGACGTGTTTACTGCTCATGTACAACATGGTTATGCCATTTGAATACAAGCCCAGCCACCCAGCACTATTGTCTATGGCCCACAGGCATGCCTGGTGGTCCCAGCACGAGAAAAATCGCAGGTTATAAATTGATCAGGAAAAGTGGGAGGTTAAARACAGAGGTCCCTGGGATTTCATCAGAAGCAAGTCCAGATCACCRTCTTTCTCATTAACAACTACCCCTGGACCAAAACCATGTAAAAAGCAGTGATGTAACATACTTGAGCACTGCCAAAACACATCAAAGGAAAACACCTTTCTTTTCTGCATTTGTTATAATGCAGTGGTACCTCCTGTCTTGAATGCCCTGGAACACTGTATGTTGTTTGCATGGGGGGAGTTAGGGAATTAGTCAAAAGTTCACTGATCATTGGTTATTAACACACTGATTTTAGTAGTTGTAGCATCATGACTGACACTTCTGAGCATATATTGCCCAGGATTCCACAACTCATTTAATAAACCTTGCTACCACATTGACACTAACATCATATGGAGGTTTCACTGGTGTGTGGAAAAATAAGTATAGCCTGTAGGACATTGGTTTGTTGCTTCCTTAAATCCTTTTCTTGTATGTAGAYGAATATTGATTTTTTTTTTGTTCATAATGGTAACACTGAGATTTACTGATCATGTTGGGGAAAAAAAAAAGTCAATTTGCTCCTCCACAGGACACCAAACCCTGATAGTTAGCGAAATATGCAGGTGGTACACAGAGCGTGAAGTGTGACCTGCATGTCTTCGTAAGTATTGGAAAAATTATTCATTTTATGAGATATTTCTTTCCAATCAAGAGATTAATTTGAACCTCAAAAAAAAAATTCTGATGGTCCCATAGTAGGTCCAATACGTTGTACGTAGTGCATGCATCTGCTAAATGAAGAGCATCTTTTATTTAACATACATAAAACTAAGAAAGGCGGACTCTGTTCACACTTGGGATCTAGTTAGGTAACATTGCTCAGGTTTCTAGAACTGCTCAGTTTTTTTAAATAACTAAGAATAATGCTATTTTTTTCAGTATTAAGCTAGGACATTTATCTTAATGCTAATACATAAGGAGACCACAAGACTCAGAGAACATGTCAAATCAATGCTTTAGAAAACAGCATTAAACTTTCAAGTTAGAGATAAGCATAAAATCGTATCAGACTCTTTCTTTGCTTTTAAATGGATTTTTTTCATATTGCAGCCCTTAGTTTATTAAAAACTATGTTCTAAGTCAACAGATGCATACTGTTCTTCTGTTCACTAAGAGATAAAATTGCAGTTTTAGGTGCTACAGAAGCAGACCGAGTTACAGTCTGATACGCTGTCACCCTGCTAGTTTACCTAAAAACATGTATGCAGCTTTGAAGTAATATATTGCTTTGGTATATTCCCTTGCAGACACTGCATCTCATCCTGTCTTGACATAGCTTGATGAAAAGAGGACAGAACTTCATTGAAAGTGCACCTTCTTCCTATAGGACCTTTAATCTTTGTGCCGATAATCTTTATATTGATGCTTTATAGCATCAATGACGAATTATATTCTGAATAGACTAGATGAGAGAGAGCAGAAAACCTAGAGGCATGCTTGCTTCACACAACAAAAACCTTCAACAAAAGTCCAACAAGAAAGATATCATTTACCAGCTTGGCTCCAGTTGTAGCTAGAACTCTTCTTGCAACAGTGCGAACATCATGAGCTGGAACAGGACTTCCCCAGTGCAGGGGCTCAGAGAACATGCAATGTACATTTTGCACCTGTTTTTGCTATTGTGCATTTTACAACAGAATCATCAGACAAAAAAAAGGCATGAACAGCCCCAGGGGAGTGAGCACAAGAGAGACCCAAGTTTTCTTCCTCCCAGAGGAGTGACTTGAGTCGCTAAGTCACTGAGTCAGCCTCCCTCTCTCTGCTCTACGTGACTGTTGTATCTCTGGCCGCAGTGTCCTCCTCCCCCCACAAAACCCCATCCCATGGATTGGTGATTTGGACTGTCTGCTCACATGTAGGAACCATGGAACCAAAAGTCCACAAGCTGGGGAAGGCTCAGGTTTCCCACTTCCTGAGCAGTGGTCCAGCCCACAGTATTCTGCTAATTCATATTAATTCTATTAAATCAGCAAAAGTTGAATGGCAGTTCCTCCACCAAGAGGAGCAAGAGCTCAGTTTCCTTACCCTGTTAGCAGATCAGGTGGCCCCTTGCTGACAATGGAGACTTTCTGGGTTGCTATCCAAGGATAGTTGTATTTACAACTATATTTCAGAAGCTCCACCACCATTTTAGAGTTAAAAATTATTAAAATTATAAAGTTTTTAATTTAAAATATGCATACATTTAATATACAAAATTATGCAAATTATACATTTAACTAACATAGAAAAATACATCTTGTTAACAAGATAAAATGTCAACATATATTACATAATTTAAGTGAGAGCTACAAATTTATGATAATCATCAAGTAGACTTTGTGACTTCATTACAATTCTGTATCTTCCTAGTTACATTGAAAATTAATACATATGTACAGTTGATATTCATGACAAATGTCTTAGAGTGGAAATCTTTGCTGAAAAGTTATCCAGAAGGTTTTAATGGAACGGATCAAAACAAGAGTGGCCTCTCTCATACTACTGAAGTTTCTCACTTAGCTGAGACCAATTTGACACCCATTTACAGGGTGGTCATAGGTCAGAGTTTAAACTTTTTGCATATATTTACAAACACCCCTCCCTCCCCAACCTAGCTGGTACATCTGGTCAATAAGTATCACACCATAAACCCCAGCCCTTTTGTGCATTCTTTGGCACCTCTTCAAAAGGATCCCAATTTGTGGCCCTAACAACTGCTCTGCGTGACTTCTGGTTACCATCCCACTGTTGGCAGTGCAAAAGAGTTAAGTAGCTGCACAGCACTAGAGCTCAAAAGGCAAGATCTCCATACATTATTCATCCCAGATTTCTCATTAATACCTCAGGAGGTGGGGAAATATCTTTGTTTCAAACAAATAYGTGCAGTAAGTCTTTACTCCTTATTTAATTTACATGGTTTCTTTTTCTAAGTTCCAAACAAAAGACAGAAGTGTAATTTATAAACAAGCTATAAAAATCTGTTCCATGCTGTGTCTTGTCTTACATACTGTGAGCCATGTAATGATTTTCTTTTAACTACTTACATATTCTTTAAAACTTGCTTGTCATCACAGGGAGCAAAATAGACCACCACCACTCTGATTTTCAGGTCCTCATTTTTTTGCCTTTTTTTTTTTTTGTAGCTCTGTACCAGCAAATTGCTCTCAATTCCTAAAAGRTAAAGTCCTCTCATGAGCTAAAAGCTTATTCATCTTTTCCTAAGATCTGCTTAGGACCATCGGCGAGTATGTGAATTGCCTCACCCAGGCTTTTTTTTGCACAGGAGTATTTTTCACCTGTTAACTACATTTTCCCTCTTTTTAAAAAAGACAAAACCACAATTCAGAGAGTAGAGAAATGTAGTTGTTTGGCATCGGTTGGTGCACACTGCGCAGTAACCTCTCACATTGGAATTTACATTTGCATATTCATATTCCCATAGCAAGACCCTATGTTACACAGAGAAACAACAGTGAACAGAGATTTATACCACAGATCCCAACAACTCCAAATCAAGGCAGGTCTCCACAACTACTGATCCCCCTTTTCCTCTCCTATGTGCATAGAAAACGTTAAAGCATGATGATTAAGTATCTATCATATGTGAGCATTTCTTAAGCCAAGTAGAAGCAAGCATGAAATCTTGGTCCCAGGGAAGCCAGTGGAAATTTGCCAGGCCATTTCAGTGGTACAAGCATTTCATCCAGCGCATTTAAATTTTCTCCGCCCCCCCCCCTTTTTTTTTTTGGCTTTACCTGCAACTTGCAACTTTCCTATTTGTCAAATAATGGTTTATGCATGGATTCCAATGGCAGAACTTAAGTTAGCTATATTTTTAATTCACATCCTATGTAAGAAACAGTATACTCTCTTTCCTAACATTTGTGCAGGGGCAAGAATTCCTGTCCATAATCCCATGGCTACTGATTTCTAATGCAAATATGTTTGGAGCCAAAGGCACAATATATTTTAAAGGAATTCTGCTAAAGCAGGAATGAGGTTTGAACAAGTTTCTGTAATCCTAAGGTCTGTTCCTTCTCTGCCTCCTTAAGGCACTAAAGGATTTCCAAAGGATTAGTGGCAAAACCCAGCATGCACATGTCCCTCCCTGCCTCCACCCCACAACCACAGTAAATTCAAATACTAAAATCCTTCATCTGCAAGTGAGAAATACAGGTAGATTTATGAAACACAGATCAGGGTTTCCGCTTTTTAAAAGGCCACAAGGACAAACATCAGCCATGCCTTGGCAGGAGGTTTATCCTGGGAACTCTGCTGTGTATGTGAAATATGTCCTGGCAATTGTATTATTCTGAATGTAACATGATTATCATGCCGGAGTCAATCACTGTACTTCCAGCATCTGCCATCCATAGTGGTGTGAAGAACAGAATTCGGGATTTAGAGGTTGCATAAGGAGCTGTGGAAATACTCTAAGCACTATTTTCAATATCCTGCAATGCTCTATGCAGTAGAGTATATGTAAATAAGTGAACTGTCAAAGAAATCATGTTTTCCATGTAACACTGTCCCTTTTGTCAATTTAGGGTGACAGAAGAAGATTGTATTTACTTACGCAGAACTTAGCAGCATCTTAGTKTTGACTGTAAGGAATTTGGTCAAAGCAATATTGTGCATATAAAGCAATCAGAACAAAGTGCCCAAATTTGCATTCTGAGAAAGTTTAACACAAAACAATGATACACATAAAGCATCCCCCAGCACGTTTACCATAGATAGCACATTTAAACAAGTTATCTTCTGTTTAGTGAAAGAAAGCTGAACAGACTATAACAACTAGACAACACATTTCTCTTCACCATAAGGCAACTAGAAAATAATAGCTAGGCTCTCTGTCTCAGCTAGTAATCTCACATTAAAAATTTTACTGCTTTCTTACAATGATTTGAGGTAAAGTTGGGATTTTAATTCCTGATCCTCAACCACATGAAATGCACCCACTGGTCCATCAATTTAATTAATAAACAGGCTTTTCCAATATAGATAAGACAATTTTCATATTAGGAGGTGGCAGAATTTGAAGGAGATCAATGTGGTACAAACCACAAAGAATGAAGCATGTTCTGCATTCTTTATGCTAATCATTTTAAAATGAAACCAAATGGCAGAAAGCCTAAGATGTTACAAAATGGACAGGTTCATTACCAACATTTATAATTTACAGCGGGTGATTATGCGTAAATACTGGAAAGAGGCATGATGTTTTAGTTCAACACTTAATTCAAAAGTAAGAAGTAGGGTTTATTTGCCCGAGTGTTGTGGAGAYGATGTATGTTTTCAGGTGGATAGTATGCAAATGGAGAGAAACCTACACATATGTCATTGCTTTATTTTAAGAACTTGTTGTTAAGCTTCAAGTGTTACCATGCCAACATGTCATCTTGTTACTAATCATAATTTAGAAATGCACATTAYATTAATCTGATTTGGGATTCCACAGTTTATTATCCTTCTGTCTCCTTTGAAAGGGTATCTGGAATTACTGGGCAACTRAAGCATTGAAAAGACAGCATATTCTAGCAGCTAGCCCAACATTAAAAAAAAAAAAAAAAAGAGGAAATACAAGTCATGAAACAGTTATCAAAACTGAAAGTGCATTACACTGTAAGGGATAGTTTGAAAGAGCAGAACCCACAGCTGCTCCCATTCAGGACAACAYGAGTATTGCCACTGACTTCATCAGTGCTGTGTGCAAGCCTTTAGTTAAAGAAAGAATGGATGTACCCATATGATCCCTCACGCACAAGTCTTGTGCCTGCATTCACATCTCCCTGCCTTCACAAATGGGTACTCAGATATGAATAGTAGGGGTTATGGGTGCATAAATCTGTATTGCGCAGTGTGGTTGCAAAATGTATTTGCATGTGTACTATTACCAACCACTGTGCACAAAAACACCTATTTCAGGCAAAGCATGTATGCATGCAAATACCTTATCTGAAAGTTAAATTCAATGTGGCCTATTCAYGTGGTTGAAATAATCAATCTAGAGCACTAGGGCACAGTGCTTTGATGTTCCAAGTGCCTCTCAGTGCACATGAAGTACATTCCCAACTCYTACTAGCCCTTGTAAAAATGCAGTTCTGTCTCATTTCCTAAACAGTTTATACCCTCAAGTACCATGTCCTCAGAAATACTAAACATCCTAACTCAGATCAAAGGCTCTTTCAGGAATGTTGAAAGACTTATGAGGCTGAAGATAATACATGCCCACAGAAGCAGACCCATGAAGACTGAGATCTGTGCTTAACTTGATAATTTCTTTAAAATGCAAATGCTGAGATCCCAAGAAAACAAAACAGAACAAAACCACAAACCACACATTGGGTTGGCCTGCATGGCCAGCTTCCACTACAGGAGGTGGCTAAAGCATGGCAGATGATAAGTCAGGGCAGCTTCTCAGTATTTCCCATAATGAAGCAGCTGCGGTCACCACCAGGTCAAAGCACCTTTCATCATTCCTTCAGAGCAGTATTGCTTCTTCTGTGTGACTGATACATTCTTCCCTGGATAAGAGGAAGGAGAGGGAAAAAAAAAGAAGAAACAMAAAAAAGAGACAAAAGCATAAGAAAGGTATCTGGATTTTCACAATTTACGGAGTYRATTGTTATTCATTCRAGGCCAAAATAAAGCATTTGGGAAGAAGTGTGCCTAGGTGCTTCCATACAAACATAACATAATGGCAGTGTTAAGAGAACACGTGGAAACTGAACTGTTCAAAATACATTGAGACATTCTCCCATGATTTACCGATTTTAAGATTAAAACCACATCCCATACTTTTCCCTTTTGCTACTCCTTCTCGTAAACAGGTTCCTGTCATCYGCTTATCAATATGGGAATAAACACTCCCTGCCATCTTCCCAACACCATTTCATAATCCCCTTGGCAGGGATCCACAGAAGTAGCCTCGTGGATAAAGTTCACCCCAGGGATGACAGCCATCACAAATCCAACCTTCCAAGTAAGTCCTATTTCTATGCCTCTTCCCAGAGCAATATTCATCATTTGAATTCTTCCTCAGATATTAAGTTTCAAAGTCTGYAAATTATTATATCTGGCTTTGTAATTTCCACTGAGGCTGTCATTATTACTGTTAAATATCACCAGTGATGCAGTGCCTGCTTACTTAACACTGGCTAAAACTTGATGTCTACTGGAGAAACATACATCTTAGGAGTATAGGAAATGATAATAACATACAGAATTTWAAAAAATGGTATATTGTAATTATTATAATAATAACTGACTGGTGATAGTGATTAACTGTCATTACTAAAACATGTCCCATTCACTGACATGCCCCCCAAAAGGGAAAAATTAAGAACTGGGAAARAAGAGAGCCTTTATGGCTTGTTCTTTAGGATGGAAAGGTTTTTCCAAACATCAAGAACAGAACTGAAAAAAAATCTTGCAGAGTGAAGCAGAGTAATAAATGGGAGACCACTATTTTTGGAGCAGCAGCTAGATGGAATATTGTAGGACACAAAACCAGTGAGGTATGCAAAAGTCAGTAACTGAGCCAGGAGAGTGCCAGCTGGGCAGGAGCACATCTAGGAGTCAGTGATGAGAGGCATTTCGAGCCCTTGCATACTCTTTAGTTCAGATCTCCATCTTGGATCAGAAGGTGGCAAATGTTCAGACTTGCTTCTCATTCAAAACAACACCAGAAGCTTTCTGCAG
This sequence comes from Oceanodroma leucorhoa, assembly GCA_030449065.1. Classification (NCBI taxonomy): domain Eukaryota; kingdom Metazoa; phylum Chordata; class Aves; order Procellariiformes; genus Oceanodroma; species Oceanodroma leucorhoa. Next base: position 13,270,047 of record JASVER010000015.1, on the reverse strand, counting down.
CCTCCTTAAGATGTCATACATTATCCCTGCCTCTGCTGTAGGTGGATCCAAACAAAACCATTTTTGGAATTCCTTCTCTTTCCGTGGTCTAATAGAGCYCCAGGCTGTACTGCAAACAAATGGAGTCCATTGCAGTTCATTCTTGTCTCCAGGCAAAGAAAGGGAAGGCTACTAGAGTCTCCATGGATCATCTTCTTTTTTGATTAATGTCTTTGTAGTGTAAATGCAATCAAAACAGGACCCAACAGAACACACTTACAGCCTTTGCTATCCACAGCTTSCAAGGATTTTTCAGGACATCAGGCACTTTCCCTTTTATAATCAATATTACAAAGAGAAATATGACTTAGTAACAGCAGAGCTGGTCTTGTGTTCTGGGATGGTCTGAAATATATTCCTGTCTCTCCTCTTCCACTCATACATAGTCTYTTCTCTGTGATCCCATCAATGTGCATAGGAGCTGGGGAGGATCAGAAGGATGAGTCCCTAGGTGCTCCTAAAACGTAGCCCTATTTTAGAAGACAGAGAGGTTGCCATTTTAGTCCTTCAATTGCTTGCACAGGAGCCACCCATTGTTGCCAGTTGTCACTTTTCTGACTTGCTCAAAGGAAAAAATATCCCTAAACTCAGAAAATTGGTGTGGCCAGAATAATGGAAATCTGATTCAAACTTCATTCATTCAATGATCATATATTTTTTCCACTTTAGTGACCACATCTTTTGTTACCCACCAATTTAAATTTAAACCAAGTTCTCCAGTTTTCCAAAGTCACATAAAGAATATTTGCCAAACACGCACTGCTAGACCAGGGAGCATTTACAAACGTAAAAGGCATTATTTGCATTACATTTCCTTCCATTTTTATCATGTTTTCTTGAAATGTTAGCCATCAATTATATTTCTTTTTTTTGTCAGACTCTTCACTTTCTCTTTCACATTCCTTTCATCCTCTTTGTCTGTCCTTCCTCCTTCCTATGTGACATTATTTGTCCCTCCTTTTATTCTCTGCTCCAGGTCTTTCTGAAACCTTGTGCTCCTTGTGGTCTTATGTCCCTGACATATTTATCCTTCATCTTTCTCGTATTATTTTTCTTCATACCACTTATCTAACTAAGCAGTATGGCAACAYAAACCACTACTGAACTGTTTTGTAATTACTCTGATCAGAGAGGAAGTCTGTTTTGTGAAATGCTTGAGGAAAATAAAAAAGGTCTTCATGATGTCACTTTACCAAAGAAAAATATCAGCCAAGCATTTCCAGTGCTTAAGCACAAAGGTACAGTTTCCAACCATGCATCACAGTGATTCAAAACCAGCTGAGTTTTTATCAATAATGGACAGAATAGGTTCCGCATGGGTATTTCTGGTGCTCAGAAATTTGCTGGCCTCCTGTTCTTTGTTAGGGCTAAAGCACATGCTTGAGCAATGATGCGGTGGCTGGGCTCATGTTCCTTCACATCACAAGCAAAATCAACTACAGTCACCAACACAAGGAACTGCTAATGCAGAMGGTCATTAAACAAAACTGATTTCTTCATGACATTGGAGCCTTAAAGGGAAGCTTGCAACATAAAAGTGATGAGAGTACACTGCTCTCCAATCCAGGACTGAATCATTTCCAACATAACAAAGATCAGTGATCCCTTTTCATGCACTCACTTATGTTCTCCAGTCTTTTACCACCTCTGTGATCCACCAACATTTATTTGTTCTAGCTCCCAATCCTCCTCATCTACCCTTGTTCATCATGTTCTAAGTATCAGGAAACTATAAGATCATAGGAAGGAACCTCAGAAGGTCRTTTAGATCAACCTGCTCAAAGCAGAGTCAGTTATGAAGTCAGMTCAGTTTGCTCAGGGCTTAGTCAAATCTTGAAAACCTCCTGGGATGGAGAATGCACAACCTCCCTGGGCAGCCTGTCCCTGCTGGGCTGTCCTCATGGGGGAAATGCTTTTCCTATATCYAGTCTGAACATCCCTTGTTTCAGCTTATGCCCAGTGTGTCTCATCCCCCCACCATGTACCACTGCAATGAGCCCAGCTCCATCTTCTCAATCACTTCATCRTAGGTTCAGGAAGGCTGTTGTGACRTCCCTCCAAAGCTGGCTCTTCTCCAGGGTGAACCAGTCGAGGTCCCTTGGCCTCTGCTTACAGAGCAAGTGGTCTACCCCCCAAGTACCTAACATTTTTAAGAACGCTCAGAGAGCACCAGTACTGCCAGCCAAGGACATTGCTACCCCCTGGCCAGCTCAGCTTGTTCAGAGACAGACGACACAAAGAATGTAATGATAGAAATGGTACTGACTGTTCAGCACAAGCTCATCCACCTCAGCTCACACTGGTGRAACAGAACTAATGCTGACCAACCGCACCTCCTCCTAAAGAGGGCTGTCCTGTTTAACTGCTCCACTCCAGTCAGTTCCCTGGAAAGCAGAGCTGTGTGTCCACTGCCAGGGTCCGTGGTCTTTGTCCCTTGCAAAGCACAGGGTAGAAGCCACCCTGCTCCCCTTAGGAAGGTACAGCAGTAAAAGCTTTGCAAAAAAGTTTCAGAGTGTGCATCAAAGTCAGAAAGAAATGAGACAATACAAAGACTTTAAAGACAAACAATAGCAGGGCTGGAAGGAAAAAAAAAAACAGTTGCAGGACTGCACACACATTCCTAAAATCTCYATGGCATCTTCAGAGAGTCCCTGTTCTGTTTTTTAATTAATGAATACACACACAGGATTTTAAGTTAAATATTTCCTTCCATTGAGAAGACAAAGATGGAAAAAGGAGCATGCTATTTTATTCTGATCATCTGAAAGAGGACATGAAATATGGTGATACCACTGTAAAAACATACCAAAATAATATCTGCTAACTTTCCAAGTATCGGAGATGTGTTTAGGTAGTGGACCATCACGCATTTCCAACTGCTTCWCTCTGGCTTCTGAATAATCTCAGTCAATGCATACTGGGAATGTTTCCTCAATRTATGACACACAGCATCAAAGATCTGAAGTCACCAGTACACAGTGGACGATCTATACCTCAGCCCTGATATGCAGGGTGGGTACACCATATTTTCATTGTTTTGTATCATTAAAGRTATTTAAAGTGAAGAAAGTGCAAAATTTAAGGAATTAATAAAATTTCTTTATACCCAGCAAGGAAATACATATTTTTGCTATTGTGAACAAATATTTGAAGAAGATACTATGCAACACCTGAAAAGAGTTTCTGCTGTAAAATATAAAAGAATTACTCTGCTGTGTCTCTGCCCTTATCAAGGGTCACAATTATCCTTTCTTTAGTATCACTGAAGCGCCACTGGCTTCCACCACTGTTCTGGAGTTACAGTAGCACAAATGAGAGAAAATGAAAGAAATGAAGGCTTGTCCTGTTCTTGAATATTTGATAATGAAGTTACAGATATTTTACTTGTCTAACCAATATAATCATGAGCGTCCAGTCATATTATCATTTCTATTAATTACAGAAAATCAATGTGTCTGTGGCACACACATACTTTAATAGAAAATTATCTACCATAAATTATTTCCTGTGTGTTTTACAGTATTTTATTTTAAATATTTTTATAATAAGTATTTTATTTTAAATTTTATTTTAAAATATAAAMATTTTTATTTAGAAAAATTTTGATTACCTGCAAATAGAAGAACTGGCAAGAAAAGAAAGTGATTACAAGAAAGGAAAAGTTGCAAAGCTGCATTGTGCCATGATACACATGGGATCCCTTAGCCGTTTGGTAAAGAAATGCTATATATCCAAGAGCATACTGACCTTTGCAAAAACATTTGATTTCTGTATTTGGAAAAAAGAAAATCAAATAGTATGCAGTGTAGTCTTCTCATTCACAAATTGCTGCTTATAAAGTTCATTTCTAATTGATGGATTCACAGTGGAGCTCAAGAGGTGTGAATCTCATTAAACTCTGAATGAAGACATATTGATCCCAATTATAACCAAAGGCCAACAGAGCTTGCCTATATCTCAGAGGAAAGGAAAAGCTACACCAATTGCATCCCAGGGAAAAGAAACCAACCAACTAACCAACCACGGATGTTGAAAACCATGAATAAATTATATTCTGTTCTGTTAGAAAATTAAATCATATTTTTGTGCTTAATAAAGGTATTAAATACTAAATAGTGTTACATTTATAGATCTTATTCAACTGRCTTTATGCCAGTTTCTTTCTTATGAAACTAATGGCGTAACTCTGGTAAAATGAATTCTTGCAGTGATGAATGAGGTCTGTCTTAAACATACTCTATGCAAAATACATTAGTTTCATTAACAGTTGAATATGGTCAATATACAACATACAACCAGTGCTGCTATTTAATGTTATTGAACTCTTCAGGAAAATGTCACACACACACTCATTTTCACACTGTTTGGAGAAAAACAATTTAAGAGAAAAACAATTAGGGTTGGGTAACCACAGTGAACAGGAGTTGCAAATGGGAGTCTTACAAATGTGCATGSACTGCTGAATTCACTGCTGTGCTGAACACCATTCTGGAAGTGAATTTCTTCTGTTAATGGTCTATCAATGTATATAAAGATAATATATTTGCTTTCAAAAAACGTTTTCCAAAATAATATCCTTGCAATCCTTTGCAGCTTTGAGATGCAAATGCTTACAGAAGAATCCCAATGTCTAACCTCCTGCTCATCAAATATTCCACAACTTTGCAGGCAGGCAGCAGTTACATATACAGTTATGAGATCARTCACTAACCCAAAATCTTGAAAACGCAGCCAAAGCAAGCCAGCTTGCCAAGAAGCTTAGGGTGAAACACGCTGATACGAAGCAGTCCAACAATTTAAAATGACAAACTAGGAAACCTCAGAGTCTGATCACAGATTGTTGAGAACACACAAAAAAGAGGAAAAACCAGCTGGAATTTTTTTTTTTATGATAGAGTTCACACAGTGCTAGTCCTAATTAAAGAGTGGCCCTATTCCAATTTAAAATAAGAAACAATTAAAACACCCTTTTATTCCAAACATCTTCCACAGGACYCCGTTTACTTTACTGATTCGATTTTCCTGTACAGACACCACCCCATTTATATACCCCAGAGCTCTTACTAGCCTTGAAAATCTAACAGCACTTATTAAATATATGCTCTTTTTTGTGCTAAGGTAAATTGAGGACATGAACTTACTGTTATTTACATCTCTCCCATTAAGACAGCTATAATGGGTTTAAAGGCTAATACAAATGAGTTAACTTCACGCTACAGAGACAATAACCGCATGACATGTCCAAATACAACAGCAGCATGGTACCTTCCATATAGCAGGCATATTGTTTCTGAGAAACATCTCAAAACAATAATGCAACTCAATACGATGAAAAAGCAAATTCCAGGAGGATTATCTTGTCAAGTCAAAAATGGGGACAATCCCTATCATGTGCGTATTTTGCTGAGGTTAGTTAAAGAAGCGAGCATTATCAAAAAATTACCAGACAGTAGCAACAACCACAAGAAATACTTCACATCTAAGGTACTTCAGTGTGTGCTTTAGCACCATAATACAACCAGTTGCAACTGGGACATATGGTGTTTCTTCCAGTGCTGAATATGCAACAGTCAGGTTGACCCACAACAGTCCCACAGCTTAAAAAAAAAAAAAAAATGTAATAGAAGTATGTTCAGCTTGGTTATTTCCAAACCTTTTGGGCTGATAGGCCACTCCTTTCCCTTACAGTTTCTCAGAGAGATATCCTTAATATCAAAATCTTAATGATAAGGTTCTGCTGGTAATGTGTAATATCAGTTTCACAGACCAGATGTAGAACGCCACTGGAACAGATATATTTGCAATAGGTAACAGCCATGAATATTGTAAGAACATGCTTCATTTGCTGASTTTGATGCAACCTCCTTGCAGCAAGGCATTGCAAACTGGATCAACAGACTATGAGGGGAAAGCCTGTGCCTCAGAGCAGCACCCTGGTCTGTGGGGGATGCTGGGGAAGCCAAGGAGGTAAGTACAACCATGAAAATCTGAAAGACCTGCTGGGATAGAAGAGCACAAATTATAAGCAGGACAACATAAGGTCCTTGGAAGTAGAGGCCATTTGAGTCCTTCAGTCTCTGGAGCATGCTATCTCTTTACCAGATGATCTTCCCAGGCAGTCCTATTCACATTTGCATGGGTAAAGGCTGCCCAGAAGACCAAGGGTTGCATTCTTTTAAGCCTCAGCAACCTTTGGGCCAGAGGGGCTATATCCTGRGGACAGCAGTGATGCCTGCAAACGCGGACCTGCCCTTTGTCCTTCAGGAATTTTAATGATCTGAAGAGGACTACAAATGTCCTACAGAAAACCATTCATTTAAATTATTTGACTTAGGGGGAGTCACAGCCATTTTTTTTGAAAGTCAAGGTCATTAAGAATGGCTCACTCAATACGAGACAAGATTTTATGACTCACAGGAGACGGGGGAAATCAGCAGCAACACTGCATATTTAGAGTATAATGTTTAGTCACCAAAGACACTTTCAGAGTTATTGCCTCCTCCTTAGACACATTTTTTTAATTGCTGCAACAGAGCTGCAGCAGTAACAAAGAAATATCTTCCCCTTAAATGCACAGTCATACAAGTAACTGATCAGCAGGTTTGCCTTGTTGCTGTCAGCCTAAGAAAAATGGGCAAGTGAATTCACATTTCAGCAAAGCATTTTTGTATCCCACTACCCCTCCAGCCACGCAGCGAAAAATTATGTATGTGCATCCAGAATAGATTAAGTAGCATCTGAGAAAGAGGATTTCTAGGTGCTCTGCACCCCATAGCAAAAGCTTAGGAAGACAGGAGCACACAAATATTTGAGCTTTTCTGTTTTGCTTTGTCTTCCTTGCCTGACCTTTGCAAAGGCCTGTTACAAGCCAGAATAATGCTAGAGTAGGTTGGATTTTCTTTTTAAAGTAGTAATCAAAGCAGTATCATTACAAGTCTGTGAGCAAATCGTAGGCTTTCTGTGGTTACTTCCTCACCCTGTTCCCAGATCAACCTACAGCAGACTCGTGTGTCAGCCTGCACAGCCCTGTCTGCCAGAGACAGCGGATGCAGAGCYGTGGTCGCAGGAGCCCTAGCGGGGTGGTACCATTGAACACCCCACAGCAGAGCCAGACAGTCCGCTCATCACCCAGAAAGCCTCCAGACCAGCAGTGAATTTTGCTCAGAGGCAGCAGTCTAAAGACTGGCRGAGTTTAATAACTGCAACACTTCGTTACTGACACATATTTTAATGCATCACCAACAGTAAAAGTCTAAATGGTTTTATCCCAAATCTAACTACTTGAAAATTATTAATAAAATAAAAATATTTGCTATTCCCATCAACAATTACAAAGGCGAAGCAAGTTTCCCYGGTCCAGCTTTGCCCCTGTAGYGGAGGATTCAGCATACAGCGTACGACCTAGATAGCAGGAAGACAAACTTTGATATAATCCTGTCCCCCTGAGCACTGAAAAATTTGGAAATCAGACAAGATGAACGCAGTGGCCCAGATTCTCTCTGTCATTTGGGCAGTTTTGCATTGCATCATTAGTCCTAATTCACCCTGCAGGGGCCATAGTCATGACAAYGAGCCACAAGGCCCGTTGTATTATTATCTCCTGCTCTATGGCTAGAAAAAGTGAGAGCATGCTCACCTTCCAGGGACCCCCAGGTGCTGAAATGTCACTCTGTAGCCGGAAATTATAAGTATACATTACAGTAATCTTTAGGCTGCTATAACCTACATTGGAAATATCTGTATTGAATTTTAAGTATGTGCTTGGGACACACATGTGCCGGGACAATTCTTCTGTCCACACTGTTTGGACCAATATCTCTACTCAGATACAGACCTCAAGGTCAATCGCAAAGCAAGCATGGGAAAAAGCGCAGAGTGCCAACATGTATTTCACCTCCCTTTCCAGTACCATCATATTAGCCGCCACGYCAGTCAAGAGCCTTCGTAGAATAACTATGTCCTCCAATACCATTAGGACAACTGGGATTTGTAAGCCATCTGACTACAGGCAGTCTAGTGCTATGTGAAGAGCTGCAGCTGACCCACATCCCAACTACAGAGGTACTAGGACGGTGTAATATTTCTTTGTCCTCTCTTGATGCCTCATTGAGCTTTGCACCCATTATATCTAAAGCAAGGGGATGCAGAACCTCCAGGATCAGGTGCTGACATGTTAGGGTTTCTGTGTGGGGTTACTAAAAGTGGTCAGAAACATTTTTCATGGAACATTTGATTTTGATGAGGCTGCAGGAATCGTGCCTGATTTCCTGCCAGGTCCCCTTCCCTGCTCTTCAACAGTACTCCTGGCAGGTTGACAGAGAGTGGGAGTTCAAAAGAAATTATTGCTCCAGGATTGTCTCAGAGATTGCAGAGCTCCTAAGCTGCTGGCTCCTCTACAGATCTCATTAGGCAGGATGCCAAGAAACTCAGAGCAGAGTATCCCTGCTCATAAACTCCAAGGCTTCCAGCTCTCTGTTAGCCCACCAGGCAGAAAGAAAAGAAGCAAGAGTCTGGAAGCTCTGGAAATGTGCAACTCCTTGGCATCCCAGGCAGCCAGAGGATTAAGACAGAATTCCTYGAGCTCGGGACCCCAGAGCTTCTGATCCAGCTCCAGTTCCAGGTGTCATTAACTTTGGACTAAGTGATAGTTGTAGATCYCTTCCAAATGGAAATATTCTATTCTATTCATTAAGAATTGAAAAAATACTCCTCTTCATTTCAAATCAGAATACAATCAAAATAAACAAATCTATCAAAATCCTCTGCAAAATGGCATGGTCTTTTTTCATGCTGCATCACTTAAATAGTGGGCTGTTATGGCTGGTGTACAACACATCTTTTGGTCCCATTCCCTAAGTATACAGATTGTACCATTACTCAGCAGACTGAGCTTTCATCACATTCATTGCCTCCTCACGCTTCCTCTTTATCCCAGGTATTCATGCCCTCCCAATTTTATTTTCAAAACCAAGCCCTTTAAGGAATAACATGTTTTGTGAGGCTTTCCCCTTTAAACATACCTGTATAGCCATAAAACTCCAGAGAAAGCAAGTAGACAAAGACACTGATTTTGTACCTTCATGTTGACTAAGTTGAACAGGATTTATTTTTCTCAAACTCCTATTACCACAAAGCTCTGTATGCAGGTCAGCAGGCTTATGTAACAGTGATGCATCTGGCGCTCTGTCCCAAATAAGTACAACAGAATATGCTGTGACTGCTACATAACCTTGTGCACTGTTCATCATATCCATCTTTTTTTCCTATTGAAGGAGACCCACTGAAATCTCAGTCTTGAATTTTCCAAAGACCTGTAATTGYTACATGTTCTCATCCTGGCGCTTACAATCAGACTCATTGGATCGTTTTCATTAGGCTTTTTTTTTTTTTTTAATTCAGTAGTGCCCATCCATTCAAGTGCAGTTTTGTTTCTGGAAAGAAAAGATTTTGAGTTAATTCATGTTAGTTGTATTTTAATATACCGTTTTAAGTTCAGTTGATAACTTGTGAGTTCACTCCATCACATTTTCTTACTGCTGTTTCTTGCTCTGTCTTTTCATTTGACCTCTTCCATTTTGTCACACATCCACGAGAYACCCATGTGAAATGGTCATGGCAATGGTCAGGGACTTCATACAYGTCCACAGGACACAGCATGGAGGAGACTCTGTCCAGACTTGGATGTTGTAAAAATCTTCTCTCCATTAAAACTAGGTCAAGATATTGTGAAGGGAAAGGGAYACAAGTCAACAGCAGAAGCCCAGCTCTCACGCTGAAATGAAGTATGCATAGATCCATTACAYGCACTCATACCTGAGAACAACAGATTTGACCTACTACAGTAGGCACCATAATCTGTTTTGTTCAAGTATCAAATACATGTAGATATCTACACAAATCCCCGTTCTAGACCAAGAAGGTAACTCCAACTTGTAACTCCAGCCTCCAGCTAGCGTGGAAATGAAATCACTGATTTTCTATAAATATTCTAATATGGTTAAATGCAAGGTGATGCACTAGGAACAAGGTGTGCAGCCCACACCTGCAGAATCGTAGACCGTGTCCAGAGCAGCACCAAAGATCAGAGAATGTTCTAGCCRACAAGTCAGCATGACCAACAAGCACAAACCAGAAAGACCAAACAGGACTTGGTGTATAAACTAGCAGGCTGATTGACAGACAAGCCTTTGACATCTCTCTCTTTGACATGCTGAGTAGCATATGTGAAGTAGGATTTCCTAAGCATTACTCCTGAGTTTAGACTTTTCAGAATAAATGGTCCATTCTGTAGGTAGGCTTCACATCTTTTTTTTGCATTTGATTCCATTTTTAACACAAAATATTGACACTAGGCCAGGACAATAATTCACCAAGTTCACCAAAAACAATGGCTTTATCTGCAAAAGTATAGTTCTAAAACTTCCTAAATTCACATCTGTAATACAATCCAGAGCGTGGTCTGCTAAATTCATCCACAGAGCAGGCTCATCCACTGAGCAATTTTATGCTCAGTTAATATATGCAGTGCTATAGTAAGCCCAGTTAATCAACACTATCTATTCTGAAAGCAGGAAAAAAAAAATCTGTACGTCTATCACACTCCATCAGCTTTCCCCACCCAATTAGTTTCAAAGACTTCCTGACTAAATTTACATAAAACACATCCTTCCCTCCTAYACCTTGTTAATGCATTAGACTATAATTTTATGAGGAGTTCTTGGAGATCACCAGTGGCAGACAGGTATCAGAGACGACACTATGCCTCGAGCACACAGTCCCAGGAATTTATGAGGGCAGCAATTTCCTGGATCACCTCATCCCCTTCAATGGATTTACACGCCTGTGGAGCAAGAATGCTATTTACGGTCAGAGATCCTCTGGGTCTGCCTGCAGAGAGAAGGCTATGAATGCAGATAACCTCTGCATTTTTTAGGCTGTGCTTTGAATAGGTGGATGAGGAAAAAACAGCTATCAATGGACATAAAGCCGCAATTGAAAGATCAGCAAGACTTACTGGAAAACCTCTGGAAGAGGGAATTTCAAACATTTGCAAGTGGAGAAGCAGGTGGAATGATCCGTCTGGATAAGACTTGAGGGGCTGGCTTCTTACAGCCAAAATGTTTGGTTACTAGTGTTTTCAGGTGGCGTAACTTCATRAGCTAGCTCCATTCTAGACTAATGGCTTAAGCAGGTGGTGATGTATTTGTGGCTTTCAGTTAACGACTCGGTCTTGCAAACCCTCCTCAAACAGATCTGTTCAAGAGTGTTGGAATGGGAAAAGCATATTCAGAAGACTCAGAAGATTAAGCCCAAAGTACTAGGACACAACAGTTCTGTTGGCAATAAGCTACTGCAAACAGTTGCATAAGCTGAAGAAAAGCAAGAGCAATAGTTTCAAGCGTCTGCTTTTAGCATTATATTTACAGCTTTTCCCTGACTGTGCATATATTAAGCAGATTGCAAACTTGTAGTGAGTGGAGGGAACAATCTGGCTATTTATAAAGCAGTTAACCTTTAGGAATGACCTTTGTTTTAACATTAAATTGGTCTGCTTCATGTTCAGAGGACCAGCATTTTCATTGTTTGGAAAATGAGAAAATATTCCATAATTATCTGTGAAGATAGCCAGAAAGAAGATTTCAGCCTTGCAYTCTGAAAGATCTTGGCTGATGCAGACTGTATAAAGATGCAGTCGATGCAATCCTGAGACTGCGACAAAGCACAGTGGCAGAGTGAAGCGACTCCAGAGCACATGCCAGGTTGGGGGAGAAAAACACATTCTTTTAATGTTTTTCTGACACAATGCCTCTTCACTGCAGAGTATTCCTGTTGTCTTTCTTCTAATCAAAACAAACATACCACAGCTATCTTTGTTCAGATGTTACCTGCCAGTATCAGCTAACAGCTGGACTCCTCAGCCATATCATGGGACCAAAAAACTAGAAACAATGATTGGCATGACACCATTTTTCTGACTTTACTTCAGTGTTTTCTTGTTTCCAGGGCAACTCACAAAACTCATGTAAGAAAATCCCTGTCATAATTGAAAAAGTAGATTTTTATTTTTAGATTTTGTTAACCCATCTGTTAATAAAAGGAAACAAAATCAAATTAAATTGAGAGCTGCAGTAATGCTGCTGTAGGATAGACACAATGTTGTCATTGACTACATCTGCGGAAACAATTAACTGAAAGTACAAGACACTTGTTTATGGAGGTCCTGGGCCGATTTACTCAGGTTACTTTTATCTCAGCAAGTTATTTCATAAAAATATTTCAACATATTGTGACTACTATACCCTCATTATGCTTTCTTTAATTTGTTTGGCTGATTCAAAATTAGCTATCTGATAAAAGACTATGGGAGCCAAACCCTGCCTTCCATTCACCTTCRAAGACACAAACATCAGGAAAGCAACCTTCGGTTTTCTCCAGAGAGAATATATGATGGTCCCATATTGCATACTAATACCATGAATTATTCAAAATCACAGCAGGTAACAACAAACATTTTGTTAGGCGTAATGAAAGCTTAAACATGAAAAACCATAGAAGGAATATAATTAACAACTAGAAAAGCAGAGTTCAATTAAATAGCAATTCCACTGTTGCTTATGCACTTATGCTTATGCATTGGTGGATGGTTCATGGTACTAACCCCAGTCTTCACCAGTGCAGAACTGTTCTAACCTCACGAGACACAAAGCTTCAGATTTCCCTCTTGCTCCATGGGAAGACAAACCCAGAGCTCTGGAAGGAGACCAGCTACAACCAGTTCCACTTCACTTCAGCAAATAGGAGACAAGTCTCCATCTGCTTCCAGTTTTCTTGTTCTCATCGGGAATATTTGGAGAGGAATTTGAGGCAGGCTATACTCCTGTCCCTCCAGCACATTTTTCCAGTACAATCTTGCCCCAACTAACTAGGATTTGCTACATTATACACTATTACCACCAATAATTCCAGCCCTATTTTCTAAATGTGAAAAATGAGGTCTGGAGTTTAAGAAACATGCCCTCTGTCATTCAGCAAAGCACGAGGGATACTTCATGGGACTAATTAGTACCTATTCTACACTGCCGTCTGACTCAGCATAACGTAAGGTATGTTGTAATAATGTATCTGGAAGAAAAGAAAAAATTCAATTCCAACACAGGAACATAGATTGTTGGAAGTGAGGCTTAATGTTTTCATGGTCTGAATTATTCACACAGCAATTGTACAGAGAGAGATTGTTYAGAAAAGAAAGTAAAGGGAAAAATTACACATTTCCGGAAAACTAGTGAAGATCATTCATTCAGTAAAGTACAGATCCTCTGCTTCCTTTATCTCATAAATTATATCGCAAAATAATACAATTTAGGAAGTCTAAGAAGTAGTCATGGCACATGTCTCCTGAGAAAAGTGTTGCACTGTTTATGAGGAGAAAATTCCACTCAAAAAAGAAGAAAAAAAAATATAAATACYTGCTGCAGTGCTCTTTAACGATAACAGATGGCCTTCTCTTTTGACGGAAGGCCTCAGGTCGCAGATAATACATCTGACGTATTACCAGCTATACCTCATTCATTTCCAATTTACATTTTGTATCTCCCCAGGTAATCATTATTTGGTGATACAGAAAAGACAATTCAAATCTTCCTTAYACCCAGAAGTAATTTTATTCTAAGTGATATGAATTAAGGGATGTTGGCAAGCTCACAGGAAAAATAGACCTTCACTGAAAGCATGAACTAATTTTTAAATAAAATCGTACATTCACCCTTATTTCTTTCCACCCTTCCTCACTCCATTATAAATAGATTTGCATGTGATGTCTTCGGAAGATTCATCAACAGCACTGGGATGAGCCAGTTCAACTGGCGTGCTCCTCCGATGGCGAGCAGCTCCACAGACCGCAGCCTCTTCCATGGCTCACGCCTGTGCTCAGGCAGCTATGAGGAAGAGAATGACCATGCTTTCTCTCCATTCAAATCCCAAGCCAGCATTTAACTTGCAGTACCAGACACCAGAGACAAAAGTCAGTTCTCTAAGCCATTTTTAGCCAAAAAGCTGGAAGGAGATTGTTACGGCTAATTACCCAGACATTCTGTATCCCATACCTTTGCTTGAACATACAGAGCTGTGGAGGATTGTGTGGCTGATTATCCTRCAAATTCCATAGCCTTGAGCCTGAGAAAGGGCACCAAGCTCATAAAGAGACACCAGAAAACTTCCAGGTATGCTCACTTCATAAACATTTCCTAAGGAGGTAATACATTTTCTTTCTTTGCTTCAAAATATGTTAACCACTGTCTTTTGCAGAAGCAAAAGGAAATACACACATTCCTCCGAACTTCCTCCATCATCGCCCAAGGGATTTAAGCACAGATTTGGGCATTCAGTTATGCATCTGATTTTGGTGCCCGACTGCCCTGGGTATATGGGCCATGCCTATCCTCTTGTCACTGTAGTCTAAACCTTGAAATGTGCTCAGCAGTGCTTTGCCTGTGGCTATCTTTTCATAAGACTAATAAACACAAGAGACTCCCCCATATTCAATATATCTACCTCATCTCTGACAGGAAGAAGAATAAAGCGGATACCTCTCTGATCCTGCAAATCCTTGGTTACACAAGGAACAAGCAATATGAATAAGAGCTTTTCAGGGGCAGAACCTATTTTATCAGCAGAGACTACGCACCAGTGGGAACTATTGGGAAAATTTTTATTTCAATGAGTCTAATGCTATTTAGTCTGCTCAAGTAATGACCATCTTGAGATGCCTAGGTGGGTGTTAGCTGCAAGGGTTAACTGCTCTACTTCTCTCCCACCTTTCTGACAGCACCAAAGATTCTGAACTGAAACAAATACCAATGTGAGCAAATTACAAATACCCAACCTTCCTGTTCCCTGTGTCGCACCAACGAGGCAGAAGCACCTTTTCTTTCAAGTCCTCTCCTATCTAATTACATTACAAAATTAGAATAGAATATTCTAATTTACTAAATTACTTCTATCAAGGATTCAAAAACAGCAACTGCTGTCTCATTAGCTGCTCTGCAGCTGTGTGAAAGAACACAACCACCAGCTGATGCAAAAGCCATTTCTAGCCCCTGACCTGGAGGAGGGAGCGGGTAGAAGTTTGTGTCCGGCGGCTGCATGCCATGTCGTCTACCCCTTCCCTCTTCTCCAGAGGAGAGCTCATTTCACAGCCAAACTTTTTAGTTGGCTCTTGAGCACAAACAAAACCACCTTTGTCCTGGGAAGGAGGGAAGGAAAGCAACACGAATGGAATTGCTGATGCAGAATCTTTCTTTCCCGTTTTCCCGCTGCAGAGAGCTGCCAGGACAGCAGCAGCCTCTCGCAGGGAGCGGGCTGACAGTCTCAACAAAGCAAGTCACAAAACTGATCTGGCTTTTCAGGGACAGAAAAAAAGGAAAAGAGCTGGGACCCTTCTAAAGCAATGAGAAGTTTCCTTTGTAGGACTGAAGGCTGAACGAAGGCTCACGAGAGACTATAACTTTAACTCTTTCTTTTATTTCACTGGTTTAGGCTCAAGTGTTATTTCACAGGCTTAGCCAGCAACTTCAATTGGTAGCACAGTTGAGCTGTGGCTACAGGAGTATTTTTAGGCTTGGTTTCCAATGGAAACAGAGCATTCATCACTACTGTGCCTCTCTGTACCTGCATCCCTGCATTATTTTTGAACCCAGTGGCCATATTTAACTAAAACCAACTTAGGGAAAAAGCCTCAAATTTCCTACAAGTTTCCGAGAACTCAGAAGCCTCATAAAAGAAAGCAACTCCCACAATAACCTTCCTCATGATAGGAAAAGCTACACAAATTAGGATTTTTTCCCCCTAGGGAGTTCACATGGGTCAAACACTGCAAAGCTTCAGCTGGGGCTCAAGTCCCTGAAGAAACAGTCAGAAATATTCAACTCACGGGCAAATCCAATCCAGAAATCTGCTGCTTCTTCCCACTTACAACTTCTCATTCGTTTATCATCAGGACAGGTCCCCATGACAGACCAGCACTAGCATTTAATGACGCCCTTTACCTAACCGCTATGTAATCTAGTCTTTTGTCCCATAAGATGAAGTCGCCTAGTCCTCACTAGCACCAGGCTGTGTGCTTAAACAACTGTATTCAACAACATAGACTTACCTCAGCTTCACAGAAACCGCCTTTTCTTGGTTTTCAAATTATCCAAACAATATCTGCTTCCTTGAGTGCACCCATAGGATCTATACCAGACTGTCTTTTGACAGTGTGATTGCAGACTGCAACAAATGAAGAACATATATGCCATAATGCACGGGCTTTCCCAGTGAATAACACCTCTGTAATTACTAACCTGTTCCACATGAAATTGGCTTCGAGTGCCAGCCCTTCTCATACGCCACAGGTCAAGGGCCTAATCCACACGGGACTAAGTGCTCATTCAATGGACCTAGGCATTACATTAATCAGGGTGCTGGTTGCAAGCACCCCTCAATTATTTTATTTATCTAGATAGGCAGATCCTGCACTGTCTTTACATTGGTAATGCAAGGTTACTATAACAACCTCTGTGTGACCTGCATAATCAAGATAGGGGAGAAAAGCTGATAGCTGAATTAATGTATTTGTAGCCTTGAACAGGAAACTTTAAAGATTAAAGATTAATGGTCTATGAAATTCATATATACTCTACTCATGATGTTACATTTGTCCTATTTCATCCCCTTTTCAAAATACTTTTATCTTTAAATGCTAAACTAGAGTACGTTACAATATATTAAGACAACACTATTTAAACTTGCTTTTTATTTTCTATTTTCAGTTTAGCATACAAACTACTTCATAAAGTCCAAAGACTAACATACCTTTTACAGTATGATTGACCAATTTATTAGCATCTTGTAGAAGCTAGAGTTCTTAACCAGATTTGCAGATTGTATACATTTCCGCAATATTTAAAATAAATAAATTCAGAACTAGTTAGCCAGCTTATGGAATATTAAGCACAGAGATCACACTCTCCTTCAATTTGCTTTTTATTTTCCTGTACTCAACAGATTCTTTTCAAGAAGTCACTAACTTTCATTCAACCAGAGACTTGCTTGCCAGCAGTCTACTACAAGTTCATAAMAGATAAATATAAATTTAAAAGTTTGCTTGACTGTTTTTCAGCAGACAAAAGAAGACATTGCTCCTGAATCCAGGGCCAGATGAAAGTTGCTCACACAACCAGGTTTGTGACATGAAGGAGATGTATGTGGAAGGAGACACTGGGGAACTGAAGTAATTTTTTTTCTTTTCTTTTGCTGGAGTGTCATTAAAATACACGTTCAGCTACTGTAAGAATGGCAGGCAGCAGGCACAGTTTTAGTCTGTGTTTCCTTCATTACTACTACACAAACTGCCTGAGTGTGCACACATGATCTTATATTAGAAAGGCATGGGTAGCTCTATCTGGTTTTTAACTATGTCAGGTCCAGGACAGGCAAGAAATTCTCATTCTGAGTAATCATTCAAGCAAAAGAGACACAACAGTGGGCCTTCAAGTGAGACCTAAGTAGCATATTAGTCATATGGTGACCTTCCATGCAGTCACGAAATCCTGTCTCCATGAGACAGTAAATAAATGTTCATTGTTCTCTCTCAGGCAAGTTCCTTTTTTATCTTTATTTTTTTTATATATGTCATGCTAATATAATTCTTCTCTGAGCCAACTCCTTCTCCCAAGGGCAGCAGGATTACTTTTCTATTTTCAGGAAGGAGGGAAATTGAGCCCTAAAATGCAGTGCCTCAAAGCCATACACTATAAAAAAATCCACCAATATCAGTGGAGGAACTGACGGGGATGAACTAAATCCACTGTGAGAATCTTCTATCACTGCAGACTTGAAACAAAATGCAGAAGCTTTTTGGCCCTTGGAGTCTCATGAAGCGGACAGCGGCTTAAGGGATTCTTGGACTGAACAACTCTGTCATCAGATAGACAGTTGGATTTTCTGGGGTTTTGGTTGGTTGGTTAGTTGGTTGGTTTTTTAGCTTTGATTTCTTACTGTAGGTGATTTATCTAACAAAGAGCTTTTATATCTTCAGCATTTGGCCTTTTTTTGTCATTGCTTCTGTTGCAGTCCCTAGACAGTATAGGAAGGATAGGCCCTCAGAAGTCCAGTGAAAAATTTGCTTTTGTTAGTCCACAGCCATTTTCCAGCAAAAACGCTAATTTCAAAGATATTCAGTTAAGGCTGTGGAGGGGAGAAACTGGTTAAATTGGGTCCATCCACCTGCTTTCCCAGTATTGACAGAGTTCTACTTAATTCCAGTCAACTTGCATAATTGACACCAACCCAAAAACCATCATGCCATATGGCTAACTTCACACTTGTAACATTTAGGCTTATTTCCCTTTGATATTTTAAGGATTTTGGCTAAGATCTTTAAAACTTGCCTTCCTTAGCATCCCAGTTATATTTAAATGGCCTGTTTTGTAAAAGTGCGGAGTATGTCACACCATCACAGAGGTCTCAATGGTGCTTAGCTTTTCTTGGTTGCGGTCTCCCATGTCATGAGTTAATCTTCAGAAAGTCTTAGAGCGCACTTTTTGCAACACTCATATCAACCACCAAGGAAAAATCTTCCTATGCTCCTAACGTAACAGAAAGATGAGAAGAGTTTTTTTTCAGCCCATCGCTATTGCATTCCCTCATGCCTTTAAAAATGAACATTACATCTCTCCAGCTAATATGACCGTACACTAGTTCTCATCACCTCTTTGCACCCTCCTGTGTTCTAAGCCTTTTATTTTAATTGACTTAAGAAAAGGTTTCATCAGAGAGGACAGCACGCTGACTAGCAATTAAAATGAATCAACATCATTTCTGCAACCCTCCTTTGAATTCTAGCCCATCTCTCTCATCTTTTGCAGAAAAGGGTCAAATAGTCTCTAAAAACAAYGCAAAGGAAAAATATCTTCAGATGTATCAAAATGTTGCCTAAAACTTTTATAAATTGTTTTTGTGTTAAAAGTTTCAGTCACTTTTGTTGATAAAACTAGCCTAAAATATCTTACCTAAAATATGTCTAAAAACATGTCTAGTAAAAGCCCCTAGAGGTGCAAAGACTGGGGTTTTTCCATCCCACCTGTATTTGCATTGACAAATAGCAAGGCTGACACCACCTGCATTTTAAGGGTGACTTTGTAGCTCACTCTTGAGTCTAACCTAGTGTCTAAAGCACAAGAAAATTGAGTTCAGCCTCTTTCTCCTCCCCAGACTTCTTGGAAAATGTTGGGGAAGTCACTCAGCCTCTCTGTGTCTTAATTGTCTCCTTGTAAAAACAAGGATGTAAGAGCTACTCCAATGTTTAAACACCTGCTTAACCCCTCAGTTTATCTATACCTTTAGTTAAGTATCTTTTGCTATTGAAGTTCATGAAATTTCATTATATGCTTAAACATACACTTCAGCGGTTTTGCTGATATGGCACTGCACAGTGTACAGAGTATTCCCATCTCTATGGTGATATTAAAAATATTTTAAGCTAMATAAGAATGTATTTTAAGCTCATAAACCAAGTCAATATTTTCTTTCTTAAATTTCAGGCAATCATCACATCCGTTCTGCCTTTGTTAAAGAATCAATGTGGTACTTGGCTGCACGTGTCCAAATTGAAGCCATTAATCTCTCCTGTTTGTCACCTCCAGATTAAAGTGGTTTTGCAGCCAGAGATAGTATAGCATGCTTCTGATGTTGAAACAAAGCTCGCTCTCAGGAGGCTCTACTTATGTGTAAAGGATAAAAATTGAACGTTTTATGAAGAGCACTACAAGCAAGAAGGAAATTGTGTATTCATTCAAGCTTTGATCCTACCTAACTGAAGTGAACTGTATTTTACTACTGACTTTAACAGGAGATATTTTATTGCAACTAAAAGTATGCAAGTAAGTATTTAATACATTTAACGGCAAATAACCTATTGGTCCCAAGATACCGCAGCTTTTTCAAGATTGTCTGATTATGAGAACAAAACCCGTATGTCTGCAAATGTCTGAAAAGTACCTGGTTACAAAAATTTTTTGGTTTTGTTTTTTTAGCTAATACCTGCTTTTAAAGGCACTTCCTATTTTGTGAAACATATTTAGGAGAAAGGAAATATATTTTTATTTAGGCAATTTTTTAGTATTTTGGTACAGAGCACTGRAAACAAGTTTGTTGTCATAAAACCTGCTCTACTGAGGTGTTTGAAGGTACCTTTAGTGATTTACAAAAACATCTAAAACTCAGTTAAAATGTTAAATTCCCATTAATGTTTTTGGCTTTGTCTAACYTAGCAAGTAATGAAGTGCAATAGGAGCAGATAGAGCAGAAAGCTGGTGTCAAGGACCCAATACCAATACCATACAAGTTTCGGGGGCTTGGTTTTGGAATAGCTTTAGTCTGGTCCGATGGACTGAAAGCCATCAGCAGCTGGAGACCATTTTCCAGTTTAGATTCACTTAGAAGAAATCCATTTTGCCTACTCCACTATGTTATCTATAGCGCAGCAAAGAGGGGATGAACAGCAGATTAATTTCAAAAGTGCAAACTAAGCACTCAGGCCAACACATCCAATCTGAATGCAAGTTAGGGATTTACACCAACTAGACATCTATCTCTGTATCTTTGTAAATTTGGCACTGCAGACATTAGTCCTCACGTTACTCCTTCTGAAAATCAGTGAGGTCCAATCTGGGAAAAAGGGAATCACTAGTAGTTGCATAAATAAACTGGTGCACTGCATAAATGGTGCTACATAAATTAATATACAACTTAAGGGGACACCTTCACTGAAGAAAGTTACATTTCCATCTGAAAAATATACTACTATAGTTAAAAGCAAAACCTACGTTGTTACAATTAATGTGAGTACATATTTCTTAGCTAAAGTTTAAATAATAATTTCCATCTCTTGTGAGCATGAAGCTCAAGAAAGCTGACAGACTGTCCCGTGCAGCCCAAGAGAAGTGTTACTTAACTTCYTGCATTTTTCTCTCATTGCTCACTCTGCATCTTCCCCCAGATGAACTCTCTAAACAACAGCAAAAGARATTGGGGCAAAGATGACCAAAAGCATGCCTTTGAGTGTCCAGCTGGGGACACAGTGTATAGAACATTAGTTCTTCACCTCTGGAGACCCCCTCTACAACCCTACTTAATATGAATGTACTGGATCAATTTGTCCCCATTACAATGTGAGTCAATCATTTCTTATAAAAACTATGAAATAAAAAAGTATTGCTCATCAGCACTCACAGCATTTTTGCTTTTACCAACTAGTTTTCTTCATCATTAGCTTTCTTTTCTTCTTTTCTGAAGAAAACAACTAGTTTTCTTCATCATTAGCTTTCTATTCACTTCCTCACTACAGGCTGGTACGGTATTTGCCAAGACAGTTGTCAGTTTTATCTGGCATAGGTCAAATGACATCTACTTAAAAAAAAAAAAAAAGTGTCTTAAACTATATTAAAGAATTTTTAAAAAATATTAAATCTGCATCTGTTGAATATGCTATTCAATATAATCAGAGACTTTAAAGATCTTGTGTGAAGAGTTTCAATTAAAGCTTTACAGCGTTAATTAAAAATAAGCCACCAAACATCCAGAATCTACCGTATGGAAATAAACACCCAAGAATCACTACTTTCTCATTTAGGTAGGTAAAATTATTTTGCCCTGACTAGCATACAGCACAAACAAGGAAGACACCCCTCTCTTATTTGTCTGGATCAAGATTATCTCCTTTTATTGTTTCAGATTTGTCACCAAGACTAATGCTGCCTGCAGTTGTGTGAAATAACAGTTTTCCCATTTTGATTTCAAAGGTAAAAACAAAAAATCCAAAAGCAAACAAGATTCTGTTTTAAATGAGTAAATTTGTGTTGCATTTGTAATCTAACAGGCTGACTAATTTCATTTTTGTGGCAGTGTACAGCACAGCCTGTGCC
Organism: Oceanodroma leucorhoa; assembly: GCA_030449065.1. Classification (NCBI taxonomy): domain Eukaryota; kingdom Metazoa; phylum Chordata; class Aves; order Procellariiformes; genus Oceanodroma; species Oceanodroma leucorhoa. Next base: position 13,248,046 of record JASVER010000015.1, on the reverse strand, counting down.
CTCCCCCTGGACACATACAACGCGGGGACACTTGATATGGGAGGCATGTCCAGGAGTAATAAATGGGAGGATCTCCTCTCTGGAGACAGAACAACAGCAAGAAGGGAACATTACAAAGCGTGTTCACGCCTGAACATTAGTCACTCTGATCTGGGTAAAAAAATCACCATTAGACCTAAATACTTATTCATACATAAAAGTTATAATATCATATATATTCTTTTAAGATAAAGGGGACCTGTAACAGATTCCTGCCAAAGGGCTCGCTTGGTGGCTTTTCAAAAGCACTACAGAGCATTTCAAAAACTGATCCAATAAAAACATTTAAATAAACAACTATCATTACTTACTGATACTGATTACTTATCATTACTTACTGATATCAGCCTATGCATGCAGGGGCAGGTAACAGCAGGCATTTATTATTTCTGTTTGCGTTCTAGGATGTGTATAATGCAGAATTGCTCAGGGGATTTCTCTGGGTAGCCAGTGCTGTGTAACACTTTCACAGAAAAACCCAAACTCAGATGCCACGTTACAGACCAGGCATTCTTAGTGAGGAAATCTGATCTTCTCACTCTTTTCCTTCTTGCGCTGCAGGAACCTGACTTTTAAAAACATTTGGATCACCATGGAAGGACCTGACTAAAATCTCTTTAGCAGAGACACTCTACCTAGCCAGTATTTTTCTCCACTCTTCACTAAGACATAATGTCTGCCTCTTACTTTCTTCAGTAAATCTTAACAAAGCTTCAGAAGATCCTGCAAACTTTGAACTCCCTGTATTTCTAACCCAAAAGTATTTACATATTAATTTTCTTAAATTCTCAAAGCAAACTTTGCCATAGCTGAGTACTCTTTTATTGTACCCTTACTAACCATGTTTTTCCATGTTACAGTGAATAAACCCAGGTCCCAGTCAGGTGATCTGGGGTTGCTCTTTATCTCCCCACTCTGGTAATCTCCTTATCAATCTGTATCAAATCCAAATATCTCAGTGCTAACCAGGGCAGGAGGTTTGATTCTTAAAACTGAAACCAAACACCCTCAGCTCTCACTTTCCTTACAATTAACCCTAGCTCCAACTCCATCTGCTGCCACTTGGAACTTGCCTTTAACGAGACACTGAAACTCTGTTCACCCAGATACATGATATCTACTCAGGAATCACAAACAGATGCTTCAGTTAAAAAAAAAAAGTAGCACTCAAACACTTTGCATTTCTTCTGAATTACCTTAATATACTACTGACCCTTTACAGGTTTTTTGGTGTAAAAGTGTCTCCTTATGAGAACATGCATATATTTAAATTAAAGATGCTTTTGCAACAAAGATAATAGCATGGTTTTGCACAGAGATGCTCTGAGGATAAACGTCAGCATTCACTGTCACACGAAGAGTACAACTGCTACCTTACAAGAGCTGGCAACAGGCCGTTGCTTTTCAGAACAAGACTGAGCTTCAAATCACAGGACTTCTCTCCTACAACTGCTCTGGACACTTGTCTTCTCAGTAACCAAGCCAGAAACACCAGCAGTTTGAACACTGATTTGAAATGCACACAGAGAGCATGAGTTTTCTAAGACAGTCTGGAATGAAGAGAAATATTAGTTGCAAAATAAGTTAGTTTCCTACAGCCTTTTTAGCAATACTACTCACTAGGCAATGTTTTCTGATACAATACTAGACCAAGCTAGTAAATGAGTAGTAATCCTTTGACTTGAAAGGAGTTTTACCTGATTGCAGCAGCAGAGATTGCAGTACTTTGTGTGCTACATAATATGTATGTGTAATATGGAGTACATGAAATGAGATACAGAGGATAAATAACATAGAGTTTTATTTTATTCTAGAACACTTAGGTTACACAGGAGTGTCAGACTACTTGTGAGTAATGCAGGTTGTCTTAAATCCTTACCATTTAAAGTCTTTATTCTCTACTTGTCATTCTTTAGAAATTTGTAAAATATGTTTTTGGCAAAGTACTTCATGGCTTCACTGTTCTAGCTTTTGGCATCTGGACTCCTGCTGTAAAAAGCTCACAAAAGATCGTGAAATTGTTTAAAAATTAAATTAGTTCTTTCACGCTAAAAATTATTATGGCTTCAAGTCTATGATCTCAATCTTTTAGGGAACTGAAAGTGTTAAATCATACTGAAAAAAAGTTCTCCCTTTCCTGTGGGAGAAAATACAATAATATCCTGGACTTTAACAATTAACTTTGACATATCCTTGACCCCCTTCACAGGACCCACAAAGGAGAAATTTGTATCTGTGAGAATTTCACAAGAAATAGAAAAAATATGATCTTGCCTGTTGTATTTTTTAATGGCAGCTCCTAGCTCAGTGGCGTGGAGTGCTGGAAGAGCCCCCTGGGGCAGAGATCAGGTGGAGGGGCCAAAGGGACAAGATAAACTAATTTGTCATATGGCCWTATGGTTTATGGCATTTCCATATTCGTTTATCATACTCCTATCACCTGCACATACAGTCAAYGCATAGGTAGGAAGACAGAGAAAGGAACCAGTATTTGCAGTGGGAGAAGGCATGCTACTAAATTTCTAAGGACAGATGCAGAGCGTTGACATGAGAAACAGAAAGTCAAATGAACTAACATATTTTTAGATCACAGACGGAATCAAATAATGACAGACAATTAAGACATCTGGGAAAAAGGACATATAGGCAAACCAGCATGCATGATGATTTCACAGAATTTTTGAATAATATTCAGGGTGAACTCCAAGTAGCTCAGAGAAATAAACCTAATCTCTGTGTACTTACAGTAATAACTGCAAATGATGCCATTAAAGAGCTGCCATAACAGACACAGAAGCTGCCTTGGCATTCAGAGCCAACAACGAGCATGGAGAAGGCTAACCAGGAGTAATGCTACAGAGAGTAAACTGACCTAGTCTCTCTCCACTGCTCATGAAGAAGACTAACTTGATGTCTGCTCGGGGCTCACTGGGGGAAGAACCACAAATCCCAGGAGAAGYTAACGTGTGTCTGAGAAAGCACATCACATGTCGTGTCCTGAGAACCAATCTCCATGTGCCAGTAAGCCCCTGAGCAACCTACTGGCTAAGAGACACTGCTGAGCCCCCAAGAGGGTTTCAGAAAAACTGCCAGGAAAATATGTGTGCAATACCAAGTACTGTTATCTTGTTTCACACTTTTTTCCAGAGCACAGCATTTGGTGTTTATTCTCTTACATCGCTTCTAAAAAGTGAAGAAAGCATGAGAGCATTAGAGGTATTCAAGGAACAGCACTCTATCAAATTATGCAGTTCAATAGTTCCTCCACATTAAATATTGATAGAATAACTAATATCTTTCAACAAAGACTTGGGTTACCTTGGTACTTGCTGAACGCATGGCAGACATGCAATTTCTCATCTGCGTAAAACCATGGCACAGAACAAAAATAGGTAAAAAGTTGATGTAAAAAGCACAACTTCTTTAAATGACTTGATATAGGATAGATATTTGCCTTTGGTGGTCCTGAAGTCTTAGGTGGATATTAAAGAGTGATTTATGTTTCATAGCATCTACTTCATCATGATTTGATTAGATGGACTCAAATGGCAAGTAGATTTTCTGTCAGACTTGGAGACGAGCAACATAAAAGCCTCTCTGACCCTAGCACAGCTGTGGTATTCACATGACTGACTAGAAATTGTCCTATTAAAGATTTCTAATGTCTGATTCCAAACCCATCCTCAGATTCACACCCACCAATGACTGCAGAAAGGCAACCAGAGACAGTAATATATAGGTAAAAATTTAAAGCCCAGGTTAACTATATTGGGCCAAAACCTAGAGTCACTACTCTTCCTCTCCTCCGCCCCACATGCATATTTAGGTAACTGACTTGCTTAACCATCTTTAAATAATTAAGCATCTTTAGCATTCAGGCAAATCTCATGCTATTTTCAAGCAAAAGGTACACTTCCAGGTTTTCATAGGAAGCTGCCAGCTAGGTCTTCCTGTGCCTGTGTTACACAAAGCCATAGGATTGCCTCCAACTTGATCCAGCATCTCCTGTGTAAATGAAGTGGCACACGTACCGGCCAGCTTGCCTCTGCCTTGGCGCTGTGCAGATACATCCAAATTCTCTTTAAGTCAGTGTCTACATCTTCAGACCATTCAGTTCAATTTGGGCCATTTGGATTCAATTTCAGCTTTGCGTGGCAAGGTGCAACTTAATCCTCAGGAAGCAATGGATTTCAAGGGACTGCTCAAAGAATGAGCTCTCAATGTAATGCTGAGCAAGGGCTTCAGCCATGAAACTACAATTTCTGTGTGCAAAAAATTCTTCTGAGTACCACAGTATAAACACTGACCAAAAAAAACAGATACAAACATACAGCAACCATGAGCAATAATAATTCTTCAACTACTGTCTTAGTATGATGAAATACAAATTAAACAGCCTAAAGAGCTGCTCCTAAATGTGCATATATATACAGAGATCTTTCTCAAACCACAAGTTATGGAAGTTATTGTATTATGGAAATTGTTCTTACTAAAGAAAATGGGCCTACTATTGTCTTTAATAAGGCAGGATCAAGCCCTTGATAACAAGATGGACACAACATCCCTTCGAATGTTCATAACTCATTTCAGATAATACATGCATAAATCTAAATGACAGGATGACTAAGAGTAGTGACATTACACTCATTGGGACTATGTTTAGAGAACTGGAAAGGGCAGCAAATAAAATTTATTATGCATGGGAAGATGCAGAGGAATTGCAAAGAGTACACCATTTCAAACTACAGATAATAGTGGCAGAACACCTTGTGTACCTTTAAAATTGCATCTATACCAAAGTAGTATAAAGAAGACAATGTACCAAATTTCTACGTTGATAACAGAACACATTTTCAATAGTTGATTGGAAAGGGATTTCATTTTTCCTAAGAAAAAAAGGGGCAAGTGATCCTGAATCAGTCAGCACATATGGGCTGGCTAAAACGAGCACATACCTAGACCCAGGTGAGCTGCAGCAAGTACTGTCTCCTGCCCAGCCAGTTGTCAGGAGCTATGAGAAATGGTTAACAGTATCGCAGGGTCTCTGGAGGGAGTGAAATCAGGAAGGGGCATAATGGGACAGAGGAAACATTGAACTTACTGTGAAAGTGAGGAAACTCTCTGGTTTGTGACAGGGGAAGATGGAGCAGTAGGTAGGAAAGAGGTGCTCAGACTCTCATAATGAATCCAATAGCATATGTCCTCTATTAATGGTAACACATGCATTCAGGCAAACAAGGGATCAAAGTATGGACTATGAACTCTCATTTTTGTAGAACAGTATCTCTTTCAAGCCTACACAAGTTTTCAATAGCTATATCAATGTAAATTATTGTATCTATTGACGAGTATAGGATTCCCGCATCTCTCAGGTAATCAGTCTGGCACCTTTCACAAGAATTGAATCTATTTAATACAAAGACATCAACTTCCCATTAAAATTACATCAGTTTTTAATACATTTATTTGTATTGGGTAAAACTTCATTTCTCAACTCTCCCTTCCTGACATAAGAAGATCCAGTGCTTAGTGCACTGTGCTTGGATTTAGACCAGACTTTGATACCCTGGTTTGCACGACCTTGGACTTTTAATTTCTCTGTAAAAGATAAAGCTGCTATATTTTAAAGGCATGCCGAAAGGGGAACTGGGTTTAAGAGTGTGGGGATCTTGAACGTGATCAGAGCAAGCATTATATAGTTCATGAGAGGCAGGTAAATAATTGGTACAAATTGGATGACTCAGCAACAGTGTACAAGCCAAGTCGTGTCTAAGTCCAAGGGTTGGACCAGAACCAATGAAGAAGGAGAAATCTAGCCTTCTAATGTGAATAGGAAATATAATTAAACTTGGTATTTCAGTTAAAAATATAATAATTATATTAAGACCAATTTTAAATAGCTGATTTTAAAACTATCCTGATGACATATATTTCTACTCAGTTTGCTGGCTTTTTTTTTTTTTTTTTGGTAAGGCAACAGAATAGATTATATGTCAGTGACCATTGTTCAAAGATGTCAGATCTGCATTTGTCTTCAGAAATTGTTATACTGATTTTATTAAGTATTTTAAAATCGATGGGCTGTATTTGAAAAATAACACATCTAAAATTAGCATACAGGGTTTTCTCTATCTAAATGAAACTATATAAAAAATCAGCATCAAAATTAAATAAAACTTACTTAATGTCTTTTGAAATAAAACATTAAATGTTCATTTGTATTGAACCTACCTTGTATTCTGCAATGAAAGTCATATTGCAACATCCTAATTCATCATCATCTCTCTGAACCAACCATCAGGCTGCCTCTCCCCACTGTTTAATAATGTAGACCAAACCAATTGGCAAAGTCATCCCTGGAGAGAAAACAAAAAAATATACAGCAAGAATAGTATTTTCGTTAGCTTTTCAGATCACTGACATAGCGTAAATTCAGGTGCTGGAGCTTTTCTCTTTTTTAGTGAGGAAAGTGAATGTAACAGTGTCCCTGGTTCAGTACAACATTTCATCTGAGTTCTTACTATTAAGTCAATTGTTAAGCCCCTGGCCAATGTAGCATTCAAGCTTCAGCAATTTCAGCACATGCTTTAAACGCTTTGGTTCAACAGGGACATAGCTTTCTAGTATCAACACTTCCTTATCAATACTGTGAATCCCTATTAATTCTATATTTTGGAAATTAGAAAAACATTAACAGTTACCCATCTCAGTCACTATCTATCTTCTGCATGAGCTAGGCAGTCTAATAAAATTTCCATTAAAATGTTGGTTCACGTCATAGTAAAATTACTGTAACAAAACAGGACTTTTGTTTAACAGACAAAAGACAATGAAAAGAAGCATGTGTAATAGTATAGCATGGGAAAAAAGACAATATCTGAAAAAATAGCTGCTAAATTCTCAAGGCAGGAATCTGAGAAAAACAACACTTCAACCAGAAAAGGCTGACTGTCTTTCTTAATATTCAACAGCAGAATAAGTATTTGGGCACTTTGGGGTAGAAATGTGTCTTAAAGACATAGAGACTTTGGCTTTAAAAGTTCTTTCAGAAAGGATAGCAACCGTAAAAGGAAGAGGAATCATGAAGATGTTAATTGTGCATTCACAGCTTTAAAGAGTTGACAAGAAGAGACTCTCATTCTGTTTTTCCTATTCACTTTGCCCTGGTCTGTATTAACCTGAGACAATAATTTGTGAAGCTGAGGGTTTCCAGAGTGCAAAATACTCTGGAGTTGTACAGAGGAGACAGAGACATGATAAATGTAAAATATTTCAAATGGAAGCACTTACCTGGAATAGAACGGAAATGGTACCCCCTTATTTCCTAACTTAGTCCACCTTCCCACTACCAATCATTGCCTGATTTATCTTACAAACTCTGATAAGGAACACAGCTTGCAATGTTAGTTTTGGCTGCGCTTTGGAATTGGCCCAGCGAGTACTTTCTCTTACTTAAAAAGAAAAAATAGTAAGTGGCCATTTACACTAAAGCCTGCAATTTTGGAGAAGAAAGGTTTTAGGACTTCTCAAAAATGTTTACTCTATATATGGCCTGAAATGGCTTTGGAAATTTGAGTCCAAAAGCTAACACTACACAAAACTACTGTTTGCTAGATAGATTCTTGTGCAAACCTTATATTCTACAGTGAAGACTGATTCGTGGGTAAAAGTACATCTAAGCGGAGAGGGAAACCAGAAATGACAAGAGCCAGGGTGCACTAATTGGTAACAGGTTCATAACAGCATGGTTCTTAGCATGTAATTAAGTGGTGGACCTCCTTTCCGTGGTATACTGCAAATACAAAAAGTTTATGCAGGTTTGAAGAGAGACTTGACAACCTAATAGAAGAAAAATCCATCATGAATGAATAGGAATCAGCTCTGCTTCAGGAAGGCCTTGAGCTGCAATTGATTAAAGCCCTGGAGAGTATCAATCTGCCCTGTTCTCTTTCCCAAGGTATCTGCTTTCAGCTGCTGGCTCATTTTTTTATGGGTCTTCCTTTTCTATCCACAAGCATATTTCTATCCTTCTATCCACAAGCAAGTTTCCATTCTCTAAGCATGAGAACCAACACAACAATGTGGCTATTTGCCTTCACTAGTTGTGTTCTAGTGTATGCCTGCAGAATAGATGAGGATGTAACCTTGCAAGTAAGAATAAAGCCAATTTTTAGGAAATTATGCCTAACGTAACTGCATCAATAATCTGAATGCTGTAACTTAATTGCTCAAAGGATGTCCACACCACAGTGTCAGCACGTGTAGGGGTACCACCCAGGCACAGCTTGCACAGCCCCTGTGCTGCCACGATTCTGCAGCAGCAAAGCCCCTTTTGCCAGCGGTAGCTGCTGTTGTCTCATAACAAAAAGGTCTGAAAAAGGCTTCAAGGCATAAAACAAATTCTTAATGTTGCTGCCCACTTTAATAACTCATTAAGGGTGTAGCTATTAACCAGATCCAACTGTCACACAACACCAGGATTGAAAAAGCCATGGTCTGGATAAAATCTTGAAGAGCACAAAGAGAACTCTAAGGGCTCTGGCAAAGGAAGGAAAACTCAGCTGGGTGTTTAATTTGCATTAGCTAACCAGATATTACTTCTGTCTCATTTAAACCTACTTTCAGAGAAAAAAAAAAATCACAGCTGCAACTGAAGTGACACAGCAGTAACAACCATAAGCTCTCCCCATGGGAAACAAGGTATGGTATTTGTCACAGCTAATCTTATGAAAAAGCTGTCAGCGGAAAACATACGTTGTCATGGGGTTTCCTCAACAGCCAGGTGAGTAAACAAAATGAATGGGAATTCCTGCCTAGACAACACCCGTTTCTTCGTTTTGACCCACTCCCTCTCCCCTCCCCGAGAAGTCCCTCAGGACCTGGGCTTCACGCAGCCGGGCACACGTGCTTCCCCAGCCCTCTGTACGCAACACGTTTTGCTGTCTCATTTTATTTACCACATCTGAGTCACCCACCTGAAGATTTCTAATCCTGGCTGTGTGCTGTGGAGGGACAAAGGCCTCCAGCATGGCGAGACTGAATTTCACATGAAAAATGTGCGCATTAACTGGCTTAGCCATGAGTTCTTGAAACTCTAGGGAACAAAAGGAGACTCCACATATTCTCCTTTTTTTCCCTTTTAAAAAAATAGCCTAATGCATTATATGACATGTTTTTTTTAAATGCACCCGGAAGAAATTTAATTTAAAACGTTTTTTTCCCCTTCATAATCACTACGTGAGCAACTTACACATAATGCAATCCAGAATATTTCTGGTGTTACAGTGCTTTGCTCCTTCAACAAACTGAAAATGCTCTGTGGAAACACCAACATAGAGAAAGACAAGCAGTTACAGTACTTACATTATTTGTTTCTCATGTGGGTCATTTAGCAGCATAAAAAGGCCTCCACCACTGRAGGAAGCTCTTCGTACCCTCACCACAAACTGTAATGTTTCTGGCTTTAACTATGCTTTACTGAAGAATTAAATATGTGCTAAAGAATTAAGAATATATACAGATTTATAAAACACAGTCATCAGAATTGAGAAACGGGGATTCAAGCACAAATCTTTGTCCTGCCTGACACACATTTGCCTATTTTCCTTCTAGCCTTTTTCCCCGACACCGCTTCATCTCCTCTTCCACCAGCCTCTGCTTCTGGACAGATTCTTGTTTCCACCATTTCTCCCCTTACGTCTTTTTCCTCTCCCTCCTTACCCGCTTTAAAGTGAGTATGAAAGAAACACTTTTAGCCAACTTGGCCTGCTAGGCCTAAATCCTTAGTAATTTCACTGTGGCTTGTGGACTTCATGAATAATGAGACCCCATGTCACCAGAAACCTGACCAGACTCTTTTTCATCCCCTCCTGTCACCGCAAGAGTTTAGGAGCACTCCTGAAGGAGACGGACAGCCAAGCCAGTCTGGAATGAAGGCTAAATCCTTTCTTTCCAGCCACAAGAAAGCTCAGAACTTCTCAGGAGAGAGAAGATCTGGTTTCACCATACAGGGAAAACCTGGTGTTTGGAGAGCTGGCAGGTGAGGTCTGGTGGGACCCCACCTTCCCACGTGGGAGGCGCATCAGATGCAGGCTGCAAAAGAGCCGAGCACCTTCCTACCCGCTGCCTGTGACATGGCTCTGTTCACTGGTGCAGATTGTCAAAGGTCAGAACAAGAAAAAAATAGTCTTTTCTGGAAGTTAGGAATTGTGCTTGTCTTGGATTGCACATCCCAAACACGAGTGTTATGGCCTGGACTCACTTTAAACCCACCATGTAACAGTCAGAGCTTGTGCCCTCTCAGGTTACTTGTGTCCAGTCTGAACATAACCAGCAAATAGCAAGGACAATGGATAAAAATTAGGCATTGAAATCCAAAATTCATAAGTCACTGATGAAATATGTGATTGCCAAGGCACTGAAATCCTCTGAGAACCAGGCCCTACTGAACTTTACCTGAATCAGTGTAAACCTCCACTGAAACTGGAACGTAACCATCCTTCACAGACTTCTTTAGACCATGCAAGTATTTGCAAACTAGAGGTCTCAATTTACAGCTGTTTGATAAATACTAAAATTAATAACAATTTCAGGTGCAAAATTTCAGGAGCAGTTGCTGCTAAAATCAGAGCTCTGATGCTGAATCAGCACATTTGGAAGCCATCCATGCTCTCATGGGTCTGATGTAGGGGTGGCAACTTTTGCTGATAGAGCAAATGATCATCAGTGGCAGCAACAAAAGGCTGTTTTAACACTGAACCGTTCTGTGGATGAACTTCCAGTCGAGCTGCCCAGGCACATCTACAACAGCAGCATCCACTGGGGATGCTGGGCRTGGTAAAGCAAAACTCAAACTCACTGCTGAAAGAGCCCAGCAAGTCACACCAAACCAAGAGAGAATAAGCAGTATCTGGGGACTACTAGTAAGGCAAGGATAAAGGAGATGTGGCCCTAAAACACCAGGCACTGAGTCATAACCTTTTCTTAATTTTTGCCCCTTTCCTTGGCTCCATGCAGTCACAGAATACTCCATTTCTGCAGGAGTCCATCACATCAGTTTGCCAAAGGAAAAAAAATTCCAAGCTTGTTTTTCATAAAGAAAATAGGGTTGTCCTCTTAAACTACAACCAACAAAGCAGCAAATCCTACTGCTCCTTCCTGCTTTTACGCACAGGAATATTAGGAAGAGATTTCAATATTTTTCAAAGGTTTTAGACACTAGCAGTTCCAAAAAAATTATGATGCAGAGGACAAAATCGCTTTTCAAATAAAAGTATTCGAAGGACAAAGTACCAGTGTCTACATGCTTATTGCACTCAGGTACCTCATGACATTTTGGGTGACAGGAATTCATGCTGGAATGACGAGGCGAGCAGGGTGCAGACCTTGCTGCCCACCCAGGTTGTCAGAGTGGAGCAGCTCTGATGTATCCCCTCTGATACACAAGTCTTCTTGAAAGATAATCAAAGGGCCCAGGCTCCCTCAGACAAAAAAAACACAAATAGGAAAAAACTGCTAAAAATGCACAAGATCCAGTAGTCCCAGGGCAGTGGCAAAAATGCAGCATTAACCAGTGTCTCCTCATTGTACTATGAAAAMAGTCTCTCTTTGGTTAGCCAAGACAACATTGTGATTATAATGACTCTTCTAAYATTTAGAATATTTTACTGTTCTAGAGGGGGAATCCTGAGATAGAGCTTGCTTAATTTATGACAGAGATTGCATGACTCGGATCCCACGATAGCAGGGAGACCTGTATTCTTCCAGCATCATTGGGCCCATCATCATCTTGCTTTCCACTCCCTCAAGCAAAGTTTCTTTTGTTTTAGTAAATTAACCACCATCTCTCTATACAGAATAATGGGGATCTTTTCCCTTCCTTATTGATTTCTGGAGGGGGGAAGAGAGGGAAGGATATTCAATCCCCATCCCAACCCACCCAGGAATTAGGACTGCTTAGAGGGTCTGAATAAAATGAAAGATGAACAACATGTTTGTTAGATGTAATAATGTATGCCCATATGGAAGGAATAGCTAAACTGTCCTTTCCCRTGAAAGAAACTGAACAGATTGCCTAGAAATAGGCAGCTCCTGTTCCCTTTACTGAGGGAAGCAAATGCCATCCAGATGGAAATTATCAAATGGATCAAACAACTACATTTTATTCCCAAATGATCTTTGTTCTACTTATCATTCATTATGAAAACTCTTTTTCCTATATTCCAAGCCCAGTTAAGAGAATATTATTTATCGTATGCTCATTCAAAATATTCTGTATTGAAGGTTTCCCTGATGAGATATTGATCTTGTCACACAAAATGGTGGTGAAGAAAAGTGTCCTTCCTAATGGGAGCATTCATTTAAGATCTCAGGAATCTGTTAATCCCCATTAAATCTGACACGTGACTGAGGATTGCACTGTTCTTGTGGTGCAGCAGTCAACTCTGCAGTCGCTTCCTGATGCCCCGGGTGACAAAAAGCCTTTTCAACAGTCCTATCACTTGCCAGGTTTTACAAAGGTGAATGTTACCAAGTCCCAGTGAAACCACCTTGAGGTTCTTCAGCTACTTTTATTTATACTGTCCCACAGGTAAATATTTCCATTGGAAATCTGCACTGAATAAAAACAAAATTTAAAAGTCACAAAGAATCCTCATCTTTGGCCCTATATGATTATATATGGCATGTATAATCAAATTCAATAATTTAGGGGACATTTTCAAAGACATAAGAGGAGTTAGTTACCAACTAAAAGGGAAAGGCAAAGAAATCTGGATACCTAATGCCTCTTAAGACTTTGAAAAATCTCCATAACATTTTATGTGGTAAAAATAATATTTGTTTAAGCATATGCTCCTATAAATTTCTGATTATGTTTATGGATGTTTATCTCCTACCCTATTGAGTTATACAAGCTCTGGCTATATATTTTGTTATAATATAATTTTCTTTTAGCCTGAAAACCTACAGCAGCACAAGTATGGTCTTTTAAGAGGACATAAAACTGTTAAGAGCTATGGCTGAGTGACGGGAGCATCTAATCTAACTGGGCCACGTAACACTACCTTTTGTTTCACATTAATCATTGAGTATGAGTTCAACTTGTGTCATAGGTGTGGTCATTAACAAATAACACAGAGTTCAGCGGCAGCCATCCAAAAATACCAAGGATCCCATGGCTTCACGTGCAGAAGGCAGCAGTGCAGCTCCCAGGGCCTGAAGTCCATGTGAGTGGTGTTTTATTCTCTTTGAGTGTCGATGGATGGGTGACAGCTTTGCGATGGCTGGGGATGTAATGACTTCACTGCCAAGGGAAAACACAGCGGGTGCACTGACTCTGGGAGTGGTACAAACTCTCTGCCAAAGGACAGAAGGGAGGGGAGACCCCTGTGCAAAGGGGTCCCAATGTAAAGCACACAGATGGAAATGCAGTTCCTTCCACTGATAATCAAGGAGGAGACTGGCAAGCAGATTCAAACATTTTGTACAACACTGTGACTTGGTAATCAGTCCCAAAACAATGGGACTGGTTCTGGAGCAGGAAGGAGCCCCCGATGTTAAGCTTCCAGAGTACCCAGCTGAGTTGCACAAAACAATGTATTGCTATGACCTCTGCTCAACTCAGAGCTCAAAAGTGGTAATTCATAGTAGGACATATATCATGACATTTTAAATAAGTCTTACAGACAAGACAACCTCTTCTGAGGGAAAAGCTAGGGTAGGAAATAAAATATGAATGTTTTTACATTCAAAAAGGGTCAGATTTATCCACAACAGAAGTTATTTCTCCTAATAATTCTGCTAAGGCAATGGTCTTATTCATATCCTATTTGTTTATAAAAGGCTTAATTTACAATGTACCCCAGTACTGCAGAAGAAAGTAGGTTTATTTCAAAATAGAAAAGGAGAGTTTATTTTCGTGCTAGAGTTTAGAATTTTTTTTTTTCAAGGACTATTATTAAACTGAGGCAGAGCTTTCTTCTCAAAATGGTTTATTAAACTGAAAGACGTGTCTTGACAATCACATTATTCTCTCCCCAGCATCCAGTTTGACAGTGCAAAGAGCAGTGCTCATTCTTAGCAGACGTCATCTTTCAGAGACTTGCATGAATTTGAGCAATTGCTTTTAATTTAAGAGCAGCAGAAACTACTTCCCTCCTTGATACTCTGTAAAGCTCCCAAGGAAGCATACCATCAAGGATTTATTTTAATATCACCTTACTTAGGACACAGAAATTAAGAAGAAGAACACAAAAGAGGTCAGAAGCCCTCTAAAGGAAACACATGTGCTTATGTGATTTCCCAGGAGAATGGCAGCRCTGCAGGTACTAATCCACTGAAAACTCTCCACAGCTTAGGCTGAATCCATGTGTTTGAATACACTATTTTATAAGTTGTTGCCCTCTCTTCTGCATTGTCCTATTTTACACTATTCAAGAGGAAGCACGCACAACTAAAGAGGAGCGCACAGTTCACAGATAAAGAACAGTGAATCCAGCTTATTTTTATGCAAAAGCTCCCGAGTATTAGCACTAGACCCGGCATATGCTCAACGCCTCACTTGATGAATGCTGCCTCTGATCTCCCCGGGCCTCAGGAGAATTTGTCAGGTCAACAAGGCTTCAGATCTACATACACATTTTATTTCCTATTTAATATATTTCTAAACTGGTACCTAAACATCTTACAGTGAATCCAACAGAGTTGGTGACTATAAATTAAGACAAAACTATACAGTTAATCCGAGGTATAAGTACAAAGGAAAAGTCCTCAGGTAGAACATTCAAAAAAGAGCTAGAACAACACAAAAGAGAGGTTCCCAACTGTTAATGTCTATTATCTCTTATAAGAACGCTAGACCAGTGTTCAGAGCAGTCACCTAGGACACAGGAGGAAGATTTCAGGTCTTTGTCCTGCTAGGCACTACCAGATCACCACAATCAAGTCCCATATAACCTTGGTCATGTTTACTACTAAAGTACCTTGGGTGGGAATCACCTTCCCTTTCTTCTGCAGTGTGGACTTGACATCTGAGGCAGTTCCCCTCCACTCATCTTYGTAGTCAGTGAGTGGAAAAGGCACCTCTAGAGTGCAGACCATCATGCCTTTTTTAGACCTACATTACGATGAGATGAATCCTGTCCTGTAAATCAAGTGTTAATTTCTCTTCATGACTGTTAGGGACCCCAGAAGACTAACTCAGACTAATGCATGTTCTAAGGAATCCCACTCCCTAGAGCATGAACTAAGTTTAGTTCCTAAACACATGATAACAAACTTCCTGCCTGGAAGACAGTCTGCTGTGAAGGTCTGCAATGTTGGCTGAGCTGTAAGCAATAAAGAGCTCAATTCTRTAGCCTAGTACTGATGTCATGTCACCCAAGAAGAACCAGGAAACATCRAGTCAATTGTCTGTCCACATGCAAAAGTCAGTGCAAATCCCAGTCTCACAGAGACATCTAATCACAACCATACAATCATAGAATCATTAAGGTTGGAAGAGTCCTCTAAGATCATCAAGTCCAACCGTCAACCCAACACCCATGCCCACTAAACCATGTCCCAAAGTGCCACATCTACACATTTTTTGAATGCCTCCAGTGATGGTGACTCCACCACTTCCCTGGGCAGCCTGTTCCAATGCTTGACAACTCTTTCGGTGAAGAAATTTTTCCTAATGTCCAAGCTAAACCTCCCCTCGCGCAACTTGAAGCCATTTCCTCTCGTCCTATCACTTGTTACTTGGGAGAAGAGACCAACACCCACCTCGCTACAGCCTCCTTTCAGGTAGTTGTAGAGAGCAATAAGGTCTCCCCTCAGCCTCCTTTTCTCCAGACTAAACAACCCCAGTCCCCCCCAAGCAAAGCTCCCTGCTCAAACAGTCACAAACTATCGGTACCCTCCAGCTAGGCAGCCTCACCCCGAGATTCTAAAGCCCGCTCACCAGAAGGGACTGCCTGCAGCCAGCTGGAAACAAAGATGTGGCTGCTGAGAGACAGAGTCCCCAGCCCACAGATGGGAAAGCAGAGGGGCAGCACCTAGCAGATGGTGGGGGCAAGGGAGGGCAACAAGAGACGGCCACGTCCTCCCTTTCTAGCTGCGGCTTTCACTAAGGGTGAGAAAGAATCGCTCACGACTTTCAGCCTCGGAGCTGCGTTACAAAAATCGACAATGTGCTCCAGGAGATTCCCACTTAAGGAAGGCTTTGCCAGACAGCCATATGCTGAGGGGCCACGGCACTTCAAAGCTTCTTGCTCTTGTCCAAACACAATTAGTACAAGTCCAACCCAAGCGAACTTCAAGGAATCCTTTACTGAAATTCCCCTTTACTCTGCTCCATGTTCTCACACCGTGACCAAAACTGCAGTGGCTGGGCAGAACAGATAACATCTTAATTTCTGAGTAATTGTTGATTAAAAGTTCCCAGTAACCCCCCAAAAAAAGAACTTTCTCTCCATCCTTAGATGCTTGACCTGATTAACTAATGGCTTGAACATAGACACAGTTTCAGTGCCCGAGAAAGCAAGCTTACAGCTCCTCTGGATCACCAGACTGAAACCGAGCTGCTGTGGCACCCTGGTGAACCTGCCCCATCATCTGGAATAAGATCCACTAGATCTTTTTTTTCCTTTTTTCTTTTTCCTCTTCTTTTTAAGAACTGCTTACTTCACAAGTCGTAACTTCTTCTCTCAAGAACTTGCCACACTACATTGAGCTTTCCAAAGGCAGATATTGCATGAAATACAACAATGGCTACAGTTTAAGAGATCTTTAACAAGGGTACAAGTCAGTCCAGCTTCCACTGTGGGAGCTTGGCATTTTCTCTAGTGGTGCCTAACTCCTACCCAGTAAAAGTTCACTAGTTTATGCATATAAAAGCAAGACAAAAATGTACTTAGAATATTTTATACAACTACTGATCTTTTTTCTTCCCCTCTTTCAGCAGCAAAAGAGAGAATTGGGAGCCAAACTGCTATAGGGCAAGTGTCCCCATTGGCCTGGTCCCACTGTTATCCACACTTGGGCTGACAGGTGGAGCACGCAAGTGAGTTTCCTTCCCATAGAAAAGAATGTATTTGGGAAAGGGAAGACAGATTGTTACATACCTGAATTTTATCCTGCAGTGGAGTCAAGGTACAATCAAGAACTTCCACTGCATAGTCTTAGTTTCCTCTCAACTTACTGTTTATATTCAATCTTTAAAATAATAATAAAAAAAAATCAGTCTCTTCTCATGTCCCTACTTCTATTAGCAAATCCCAAAGGAGAGAAGAAAAAAGAAAGAAAAAAAAAAGAGAAAGATCTGCAGAAAGTGACTTGTCCCTATTATTTTATACTACTTTTATTTATGCCAAACCCCATGCAATTATACATACATATATATATATATGCACATGAATATTTTATACCTCTTTATATGTAAATGAACACATYATTCTATGGTTCACCATTATCCTGACTGATAGGATCAGAGCCACAGACTGGGGAAAGACAGTATTCCTAGCTAAACATAAGAGGCCCGGGTTTCTGAAATATTCCATTTTCTGTCCTAGCCCTTCCTGTTCTCTTTATTCCCAAGAAAAAGCTACTGCAAGAAAGATAGACTTAAGTCAACACTACCAACTGCCTGACCTGCTGAGAATATAGTTGTTCAAACAGATGTGGGAGTTTCTTGGTTTAATTGGGCCTTAAGAGAAAGGCCTGCACTGTAGAAAACTTTCATGAATTATCTGGTTTTAATTAGAGCTTTAATATCCATCAGTTTACGGGTTAAGTGAAAAGGCTGTTACTAAGAAGATATTAGATAATGCTTTTACAAATCAGAATTGCTACCCAAAAAATATAAACAGGAATTATTAAGGACTACAGAAAATTTAATCATGGGCAACTTGTTTTTGTTCTGACTTATACAAATATCAGTCCTGAGCATGAAACTGACTTACCACGGGCTGAGCATCAGATCTGATCCCCACATCTCCTACGCGCATAAAAGCTTTTCATAGCACAAGATAAGCAACAGATGGGGAGTGGCAGGCTTCCAGAGCCCCTCTCCATTTTCTACAAAAGTTTAGTCTCCAAGAGAACCTAGGGTAGACATTGGCATCATGTACTTTAAAGACACTGAGTTTTGTCATCTTCCCTAGTTTCCAGCGCCTTCCAGGCCTTCTCCAGCAGACCAGTTCTCAAAGAGGGATGCAGACCATGTTCCTTCCACTGATTCTGACCAAACCATGTCTGTTTGAGATGTCCCTAAAATGTAACTGGCAACTGGCTATCTTTTGAACTTGCATAATGAATTCTTGGTAGTTAAGTGAGAGTGCATTCACAGGTGAGTGTAGACAAAGTACAGGGCAACTTATTTTTTTAAATATTATTAATGCTATTTTCCTGAAAAAAAAAGAGGAATAGAAAGAGTAGTCTAATACAAGAATTGCATTGACTAAAGAGAACTTTCTTAAAATGCACGTGATCTGTCATTGTAGGTGTTCTGCTTCTTTTCATCTGAACATAAAAACTGGTATTACATTCCCTTTTTATGACCTCTCCTACCAGAGAAGAGCAAAACAGATAAAGCACAAGTGCAGGAGAATTATTAGTTTTCTTCAATTACATAAAACTGCTTGTTCAGTGTTGGAAGAAAGTGATGGATTTTTTTTCTTTTTTTTTTTCACACCTGTCACAGGAGAATGACTATTCCTTCCAGTGATTTTTGATTTTCAGATTCCAATTCCTCCCCAAAAGGGGGTACAAACTACAGTGCATTTGTAGCCTCAGGTACAAATGAGTTTCTTTTTTAAGTTTCTTTCACACAGCCTTTAAAAAGCACTGTATACCATTTCAGGTTACTACTTCCATGTATTGCATTTATATTCGATTTCTAAGTAAGTTCTGTTAAAACTAGAGAGAAAAGAGATGGCTTTGCTGCTTAAATGAAATATTTTTACTTTAGTACTGGGGAGTTCAAGTCTAGGAAAAAAGAACTGGGCAAATATTGCCTGAATACGTTAACAAACACTTGTTTGATGTGAACTATTGATCCTAGCAAATAGTTTTCTGTGCTGTTTCAAACAAGTTCTTTGTAARTGGAAGAGCCTGGATGGGAAGCAGGCTCAGTGAGCGTCTGTCAGTAGGAAGCACACCGTCACCCAGCTTCCTTCCAAGTGTCCTGATCAATCAGTCAAGCACAGACAATCCCATTTGGCTGGGGTGGGTCCACGGATGACAAACAGCAGATTGCAGGTGATTCAACACAAGCCAACTCTTCAGATGTGTTCTGTAAGCACATTGCTACTGATCACCCTCAATTTAAAAAAAACCCAAATCATTTACAGAATAAGGGGCAATATTAATTATTCTGTATGAGTGACTCAGCAAACTCAGACTCCCAAAGGACCTCAGCTTGGCAGGACACAAATATATGAACCATCTGGCCTGCCACTTTATGTCTTGGAGCTGGTTTCTAGAAATGACTGTGTTTAAAGAATTTGAAGGACCTTGTTTGATGGTGCAATGCATCATCTAATCTTCTTGTACATCAATTAGTGCATAATTATTTGGCATAATCTGTCTATCACTTCTCATTTGCCCATTCAGTAGTGRGAAAAAATAGAGTAGGACAGAGGTTCTATAAAGAAAACCTTTAGCTGATCCACCTTTTCTAATGCTGTTGCATGCAGTACTCCAAACGTAGCTGTTAAATTATTAGCATTCCTCCACTGTAGTGTCTAAAATCTTGCATTTTTACTTAAGAGAAATGAAAAGCAGCTGAAACAGCTGCCCAAATAACAACTGTGGTACCTGCACATATTTAAACAATACTTTGTAGTAGGATGAATGGATGTCTCAAAAAATTAAAAACACAGGGGATTATAGGATTCTAACTGAAATTTGTGACTTGTGAATCAAAGCTACAAAGTGCCAGCAGAGAATCCATTTGCCTGAGGAATTGCTTGAGCCCATTTTGTATTACAGTGCTTCCATGCAGGTAATATGCTTGCAAGTGTCTGTTCCCCCATCTACACCTGTGTGTGTCTGCAGCCCTTGTTCAGGAAATTACTCATTCCAGCAGGAGGAAGAATGGGGYCAAATAACCAAATTAGCTTAAAATGAAGTCTGAAGTTTAAAATGAACCGCCCTTGTCTTTGATAGAAAGGGAATGGACTGAGAAAGACTTAATTTCATGGTAAGTTACCATGGTCCCAATCACAAAGTAGATAGCTACGCTAGGATCAGATAGGCTATCTTATCATCACAGGGAATTATTATTAATACTCTTATTGTTAGCACACTTCATGCATTACAATCCGACCTCCAGCCTGAACTACCAGGCACTGTATTTTACTGTCAGCAAGACAGAGCTCAAAAACCAGTTTTCATAAGTGCTAATTCTTAAAGCATCATTTCATCAATATAAAAGTTACCATGTTAAATATTTACAAGTGTTTTTTCCACATAAAAATATCTTAACATTTAACAAGGCAGCTGGTGGCTGGGTATCAGATATATCTCTCTTCAGAAGTGCTGGCCAGGCATTAGGAAGAAGAGAAAGACAGATGAGAGCAGAAGCCCAGATTTTGGAACCTCACCGCTGTCTCCTCTGCTTAGATAGCACTCCGAAACATCGCTTCCAGGGGCTATTTCCCTGGGCACCTGGTGTGTATTTTCTGAAGATATGTTAATGAAGACCACTTCAGTTACTGCTGTAAGCAATTGCACTGCTACCTTACTGAGCAAATGAAGACAAGTTTCCCACAATAAAGTGTGAGTGTGTGCATTAATATTTGTTCAAAACCATTTTGTTTCTGGCTTCTGAAAAGCAGCATCAAATGAAGTAGTAATGTACTATGAACCAACTAGGGCAATCAATGGAGGCAGAGGATGAGCACAGGAACAGTGCCACATACTACTGCATGTTAAAAACGCCCTTTTCTAATAAAAGTAAAGATAGCTGGGAGATTTGRATAATGGAGGTTTTCCAAAAGTATTAACTCTGGTGGGGTCCCAATATAAATGGCACTTCAGTGTTTTGGGGAATTTACAACCATGCTCAGTTAAACTTCCCAGTGTCAACCGGTGTTACTGCACACGTGCACCCGCACAGACACATTCTTCCTTCTTCCCTCCCATAACCAGGATCCATCAAAGGTTCATGCAGCCCAGACCACATCTATTTCTGAGCCAGACTGCGAGGAAGCACTGTCACAGCTGCGCTAGCGCAGGTGGCCTGGCACTGCCTTCACTTCTCCCTGTTGTGGGTGCAGGGGTTTGGCAGCGCAGGGTGCAGTCTGAATGATCCATCCCTTGAACTCAGCTGTTACTGTACTCACAGTGCCCAAGCGGTCACCTGAAGAAAGTGGTTGGGAACATGTCCAGTAAAACTACTCAAGTTAAGCTGCAATTTAAATAAGGAGCTTAMAAGTAACTATTGAAGAATGCTATTTTACAGATACTACCACCTACGGGAATATATTGAGTACCCTGCTGTAGGTCAGCAGAATAACAAAAAAACCCCAACAACCAACACCAAAACCCAAAAAAACCTGAACACTTCCCCCCCTGCAAAATCCCAAGACACTAAGGAAACACTAACAGCAAAACTACTCCCAAATTTCTGGAAAATGTGKTTCTAGGAAGTCCATGACACAACATTTCCTTAAGTTCCAGAGGAAACAGTCACACAAGCCAGATGTTCTTTCAGAACTTGCCACTGCACACTGAAGAAATGGGTTATACATAAAAGTTAAAGTCATTTGATAGATTGTTTCATRGTCTCAGTTAAAAGAAAAGCAAATCATAAACAAGCAGTGAAAGGAAAATGGGGAGGCRGCTCGGCTACTGAAAAATCCATAGGTTTCAGTGACTTCAAATGTTCTAAGAAATTTTGGTCATAAAAAGTATTACAGCTCCTTTTCACGTAAATTTTCTGGTCATCTCAAACTAGTTGCTAGGCCATGCTAACTAGTAAAATATCTTTGTTTTAAAAAATGATTAGTACTTTTGTAACATGGGAAAATCACATTGCTATGATGCTTTACCTTGTTTTATTTCTGTGGGTTTTATTCTTTCCCGTGCAGCTGATTTCTCCCCACAGGATTTCGACCTTTATTACTTGCTGACAACATGTCTGACAAATAGCTTTTTGCTGTGGTAGCTGAGGTTGAGCCATCTGTTTTTTCTCTAGAGAGCCATGCCTTATTCATAATGGCATTTTTCCGTTTCATTCCCTGGGGAATAGCACCTGCATGCTGATTTCCTATTTGACCCCAAAATACATCATCACATTTCGACAACCGATCCCTCCCCTTTGTGGCCCAGAAAGCACTACGCTCCGGAGGCGCCAGGGCATCCTTCATCCCTGACAGCAGAGGCCAAGGGGCTTCCTCGTGGATCACAGGCAGGTTGCAGTCAGCCTTCAGATTTGAGTTGGAGGAGACAACTGAAGGTATCTGAGGYGGAAAGAAGAAAAGAAAACATAACCTTGGATGTCCCAGGCCACCCTATGCGTTGTGGCTGATTTCAGCTCTAGCTTCCCATATAATTGTACAGTAGGCCTGTGTCATGCTCTCATTGGGATTTAATTAAAGCTCACATGATGTATATAAAAAGAAAATCCCTGAGTTTACAAAGATCAGGTCAATCAAAGAACTACTAGCATTCTGCTCTCCCTAATAATTTTCTTTTATGACAATATTTTGATTGATTCTTTTTATATGTGACTGTGATAAAGAAAATGATCAGGAAACTGGATATAAACTGTCAYATATATCCCCTGGACTAAATAACTTAAGGGTTTCACATGTTATCAGAATTCTGAGTCACCATTTCATTGCCYAATAAATTTCTTAACTAAAAGGAAATTTCAGTATCTTGCATGGTTTTTTCAACTATTAATGCCAAAAGCAGAAACTATGTTTTTATTTGTTTTATTACGTTTATTTTAATCCAAGATTATAAAGGAAATTCAGTAGAATAATATTTGTAACTACTTTAGCTAACTGGCTCCAGTAATTGCACACTTGAATTTTGTTTCTGTACAATTATGGAGAGGTTATGTTATCTCAGAGAGGGTGAAATCTCCTGCATGTTTAGTTTAGCAGCAGACTGTCACAAATGCAATTGCAATTGATCAGCTCTGTTCTTAACAGGATTCCTGCAGTTAATGGAAATTACTATAAAGAGCTTCAGGGCACAGGAATAATTGGATCACCAAAAAAAAAAAAAAAAAAAAAAAAAAAAAAAAAAAAAAAAAAAAAAAAAAAAAAAAAAGACTTGGAGGGAAAAAAAGGTAGGACACGATCAACATGGCAACTTTTTTTTTTTTTAAACGTCCAACAATTTTCAAAGACGGTCTTACCAGAGAGTACACCATGATGAAAACAAAACCTTTTAATTATTTTTACAAGACCGAAGCCATTCCTWAAAATGCATAAAGAAAAACATTAAGCATTTGCTATCCTTAGCTTGTTTAAACTAATGGTCAGCTGTGCATCTCTGGAAGCAATCATTCAAATATCTATATGATCTATAAAATGACTGCCAAGAATAATAGATTTCACTAAACTAAAAACGATGAGAAAATTTTTACTGACCTGGCAATTTTTATGATGGTTTTGTCTTAGTTCTCGATGCAAGGCTATGATCCTGTCTGGACTCGCTAATTTCATAGGAGAACCAGCATACACATTTGGARTGACGCGAGAACTGTGGGTGCTATCCACCTCTTGCTGAGAGTTTGCAGGTGTTGGCTCAGTCATCCCGTTCACTTTGACATACCTSTCATGATCCTGTGGCTGTCCATTGGCTTGTGAACTGTCTGTGGAAGAAGGCAGCATCTGCAAGAGAAAATAACATTTTAAGAAATTCAAGCTAGATGAAGTTTTCCAACGCTGCTTAGTTTGGATTAGTGGAAACTACTTGGATGAATTCATTACAATAAATGTTCACAGAAGTTAAATGTAAATAAACTACATTTACCAAAATAAGAAAAAAGATAATATACCAATTATTTTAAATATGAAGCATTCCTGCATCTATCTAAAAAGGAATCCTGCATTCATCAACTCTTCCCCAAAACAGCTTTAACTACAGCCAAAATTTGCATCTGGATATTAAGAAAACTTAAATAAAAAGTAGAAAAAAATACTAACTTTAAAAATTGCATAGCTAGGTCTCCTCTTTGAAGAATCTCAAAATTTCTAACATGATTCTTTCACACACATGTTGTCTCACTCCACACTACACAGCAAATTCAGGTTTGTCTACCTATGAATGCTCAAGAAAGTTAAGCTGAATGGTCTTCAAAAGTGTATTAGTTCAACTGCATGAACTCTTAAGCAGACCCTCCTATTCTCAATAAAAATACTATTAATTCAGTTGATCTTATTTCACCTCCAAATTAACTTTAACACCACTACCAACATTATCCTTCTTGAATATCTACACTGAACCGAAGCCAAATTTAGAGAGAAATAGAGTTGTTTAATTATGCACCTTTTCATAACAGTTGCAAGCAGGAAAAGATCTCCCTGAACGTAAATCACTATCACAGGGCAGTAGCATTTTATCATCCAAATATAAATGTATTAAAGCTACAGGATTATGTTACATTTTTTCTTGCAATTGCAGAGAAAAAGAAATTTAAGACTATTAATGACAGTTTCAGCCTTTGGGTGTTTAAAAATATTTATTTATTCCCMAAATTAATATGAGGTTATGAGTTATCACCTCATTGTCATTAGTCCTCTTGCAAAAGCTCCAGAAATGCAAATACTATAAATATGCCACGTCAGGAATGGTTACTTAATATCAAACACATTTTGCTTAAAATGATATATTTTTCCTCTGTACATCTTTAATGAATATTAGCTACATCACTTATGTCCATTTAAAAAAAAATATCAAAGGATTCTGAAATGCCATAGTGGGGTAAAATTACTCTRGTGACCCCCCAAAAAGATGAGCATTTATTGACAAGCTCATGCATCAAAATATAATTCTATGACAGCATGAAGAAAAATGTACGGTGTGCAAGCTGTTGCCATTGCCAAGAAAAGAAGTCTGGCAGGAGTGATCACCGTGGAGCTTTATGAGAAACATGCTGCTTGCAAGCAGTTCAAGAGCAGCTCCGACACCAGGGTGAGAGCGTACAGGTATCGGTGGTGCTGTACTGTCCCATAGCCTTGGAGGTGACACTGAATCCCAGCTGTTGATGTGTACAAGCTAGCCAGACCTGAAAAAGCTCATCACTCTCATCTCCTACTTGCAAAGTGACCCTCAAAGCTCATGGGCTCCCTGAAGTATGTGTCTTGCGATTCTTAAGTACGCTAACACACTGGTATTCAGCTCATAGGGCCAGGAGGGTGGGCAGTGCCTGTCTGTCTCTAGACCCGGTGTGCTGCAGGACAGACCTTTCCCCAGGATACACCACGTGAGAGAATGTGAGTGGTAAACACAAGCAATCAACACTGCCTTTGATCCCGTTTCACCTTCAGTTCTTGGCTTCTCACCAGGAGAGGAGGGAACCAATGCTGCTGAATTCTGGCTATTGGTCCCATTAAAAGTACCAAATGCAAGCGTGTTTGGCCAGCTGAGATGCTCCCCAGTAGCAGCTACCACCTGGATTATTTACTTCAGGCTGAACAACAGGCCAGGGAACAAGATGGTGACATCCAGGAGTTGAAGGACCACTCATATTGACCAACTTTGGGCACATAATTTAGATTGCTGCTCTTCCCTAAAATACTTACTTTCTCTACACTGATTACAGAGGGAGTCTGTGACACTATCTGGTTACAGCATTTATTTAGGTAGGGTGGCTGAATACCCAATCATATCCTACCATGACAGGCATAGATCAGTTGGAAAGTGAAAGCTATACATTTGGATGTTCCTCTGTAAACACAGAAGCCAAAGAAGGCTTCAGAAGTCCTTGGTTTCTAACCAAGGTTATGAGTGCAGTATCTCTGCAGCACTCAGAAGAAATGCTGGCTGGCTGAAAGCGATGGAGGGGTTACAAAGGGCAGCCCTGAAAAATGTTTTGAGGCATGAAGAGATTGGATCTAAAATTATTTGATGAGAATTTCCTCACTACAGGAAGCACAGTTAGAGGCATCCCTGGTGATAGATGAGAGTCAGCAGGAGCAGAGCAAGTTCTGGAGCTCAATGACCCATGCARAGGCAAATCACTGTCCTCCTCATAGGCAGGAGAGCTGGTAAGGCTACCAGGAAAAACACAAATCAAAGCTGTGACACTGCCACGTTTCATTTCTAGAAAAATAACCTCCTGGCAGGGTCCTTCCTTTCCTTCTATTTCCTTCAACTGTTCAACTCACAAACTCTTTTGCCTCTTGGGATTACGGAATTCTGCTGCAGCCAAAGCAGTGAAACTCAGTAGAAAGGCGGGCTAATGCAAACCCTGTTGAGTGAAGCTGCTATCACACTAACGAAATTTTCATGGTATGGTCTGCGCTATATTTGAAAGCTGGTATGATTCGCTCAAAAACGTTCATCCTCAGTGTTTCGTAAGACTCTGTGAAACACTAAAGATCACATTTTCTATAGCACTATGGATGTAGCCAAGCAAAAATCCTGCATTTTGTCTCAATGCCCAGACATGAATTTCTTCCATTAGTTAATTATTCCCTATTTATTTATTTATTTATTTATTTACAATATTGATTCTGATTTTCTTTGATATTTTTTGCTTTCCTCCAAAGTTTCCACGTATTATCCCACCTAGGAGGAAATGAATTGTGATATTCCACCAAACCTGAAGAAGTGTAAACTTGCATACTGCCAGGTTCTAGAAAGCTTGACATTAAAAGAAAACAAACATCACTTTCCCACAACATTACAAAAATAAAAAGTCGGTGGTGTCAGAGATAAGAATAAAATGTTTTAATTCATCTGGATATTTTTAATTGCACATTTTATCTTAATCTAAATTCTAACATTTATCAGAAAATAAAGGAAAGATATTTTTTAGAGCTTTTCTTTTTTTAATCATGGCTGTTACTCTACTTGTATTTACTGTTCTAGACAAACACACGCTGTTGCCCATGAATTAAAGCAAAACCCACTGCTAAAATATCTGTATTATTTATGCAGTCAGGAAACAGATCTAAATCTTTGTCAACAAAACCCAATTTCACTTTAAAATGGCACTAACCTTGAGTATGTACCAGCTCCTCAGCGACCGCAAATTCTTGAGATACCCTCTGTACAAACAGCCATTTACATAATATTGAACAGCTTTATCAGTTATTTCACTGGAAAGGCCAGGCTGCCCTTAACTGGTTTTAATCTGTATTTTATACCCTTCAGTATTTTTAATAATCTTTCTGAAGGTCAAAAATAACATATCTCCCAGCAAGGGATTTTACCTTTCTTTAAAAACATTACTAAATAACAACCACCATCTCCTCTCTTTCATCCCCTTGGAATTCCAATGACTGAAGTCACATTTTCTGTAATGTCAGAAAAAGAAGCCTCTTCCTGCAAAAAMCTTTGTCTTGAAAGGTCTCTTGGTCTTGATCAGCACTGTCCCCAAAAGACTGAAACCCCAAAGTTAAACTCGTTCTCCCCTCTGAGCATGGGACTCATCTGACCGAAGCATATCTCCTCCTGGCCCCCTTCACAATAAGTGGAGTCCAGCTTCTCCAACTTCTCACCTTACCTAAAGCAGACACCTGAAATGGGCAGGATACCTCCTTGTAAGTATCTCTTTCTCTCCACTAACTATTAAAAGAAAGATCACAGACGTGATTGTCTGAAGTACAGACATCAAACATGAAATATATCTCACCCTCAGCATCAGAAAARCTTCTATCTCACCAGCCACGCACAAATCATTTTAAGAAGAGCATCAGAGAATGTTATTTCAGGCCTGTTTCCTTCAAATATGATTCACAGGAAAGCAGTTAAGTGGTTTCTTGCAAAGAAATGAGTAGAAATAGGAAAAAAAAAGCAGCATTGTTCTACCAAAAAGTATCTCAGAAGAAATCCCCTGATACAAAGGAGGATTAAGCTATACTGTTCTGCACATTTATTCCCTATTCTGTAAAACAAATAATTCACTACACTGGACACATTCTTTGCCTGGAGCTTTCCATCCATAAGGTTTAAGATGACTTGATGAAAAGCAATAAAAAGCACTACCATTTATCCTTACACTCCTTGCACAAATTCCCTCTCAGCCCTGAGAAATGGGGGCAAGTAGCCACAATGGTTTCAGATCCACTATGGAAAGAATATATAAAATATATCATCAAGTCAAAGCCTTCCAGTGCAAGAGAAATTGAAGTGAATGAGTACAGCAGCATTACCCATTACAGACATCAGTCATCTGGACAGAGGCTGTTGACATAAAACCAGGACATGTTGGCTCATTCACTTAAGGGAAAGAATTGAACATGTTTCTCCACACAACCCGAAAGAGAGAGAAAAGGCCCCAAAATACTGCACAGCTGCACTGGCTGGGATGAGCTCACATGAAGGATAAGCCAAGCTCTCTTGCTCCTCTGTGTGGTTCTCTAATATATCAAAAGCAGCATGGACACAGCCTCATGTTCAGTAAGTCAAACTAGGTAAAGCCTGTTTCTTAAACTGCAAGTAGACACCTACATTCAGAAAAAAGCGGAGCCGCCTCTTTTACATTTCCTATTAGTTATCTGAAGCATCTTCTCTTGCTTCCCATTGTTACCAACCCAGGTAAACCATCTGTTGCAAACCCCAGTCCCAGTCCTTTTTGTTAGCTGTTAAGTGAACATAAGTGTCTAACGTCAGTTGATGAACGCTGTCCTGTGTACTTTCCACTGGGAAAGGCAGAGAAACAAGCAYTGTTAGTAATGTCCATGATTAATTCTACAACAACAAGAAAAGAAAGATGCGGCCAAGGCCTTTCCAATAAGATGATGAAAATGGGACATGACAAAAGGCCAAAAATGGCCACATATTCCGTGTCTGACATTGGGCATGTGAATCCCAGCTATGGCACTGTGCCGAGTGCCACGTGCACCCGCTGGAGGCAGCCCTTGTCCCTGGGATGTGCCCTCTTCAGGCACATGTTTTTCATTTTCCAAACACAAAATAAGACAAGGTTTTAATTATGTCAGTTGCCCAAATTTATTATCACTCCACTACAAGGGGCTCCAATGGTTTGTCAGTTTAAGTCTTCTAAAAGGAAAATATATCACAAAGGCTTAGAAATCAACTTCTTTGTACCTCCAAAAAATTCAAGTCCATATTAGACATACATTGTCATTCCTATGGCCCCCCAAAAGGTTATTTTTTTCAAAATTGAGAGATAGAAACGACGAAGCTTTTCTTCACCATCCTGCACACAATTTTTGCTTTCACAGTGACATAGGTGTTTTCTCTGGATGAAAAAGAATTGAAATAAAACCTCTTCTGTGCAATAGTATATGTTTATTATGATAAACCAAACTAAAAAAAATTAAATTACACTAAATTACTCAATTAAACTAAATTACAAATAAAGAGCTTCATAGTGTACAGTCTTATACTGAGGAAAAGTCATTCAAAATCTAGTCCTCTTTACAGGGACTTGAAAAGAATATTAAGAGAAGGAAGACCGACTTTCTTTTCTGAACAGATTACCGCAGTGTATATCGGGCCTCAGTGAAAAGTACGCTATTGGAACAAAATCATGATTCAAGCAAATTTTATTTCTCAATCAAAAACATTTGAATGTAATACCGGGCTGTGAAAATTACCAAGAATGACAAACCTCAAAATGTGTGCTGTTTTGCTGAACCAAATTGATTTGAAGTTTTYATTAGAGTAAATCAGCAAAATGAAGCCATTGGGGCAACAGTCATTTGTAGTGTCTGAGAACAGAGTCTCGAACGCTGAAAGCGAAGTCTGAAGAGAAGCTCCAGAGATGGTTGGTTCTGCATCACACTGCCTTCTTGTTTTAGTATTTTAATTGGGATGAGCATTAGGAAGAAAATACTTCTGGCAAACAGAAGGGAATGACCAACTATCCGTTGTGTCCTGAACGAGCAAAGAACTGAAGTTCACTTTCGTCTTTAAGCATGAGTAAMAATTTGTTGATGCCCATAAGCCCTCCACTGAAGCTGGAGCTTCCTAGCACACAGCTGGGGCAGATCTATCCAATCTACATCTAATTCCACATAGAGATGAAAAAAAAAGAGTTCGTTTAAAAGAATTTTAAAACATATTTTCTTCTGAGAACCAGGTACAAAGTTTTTTACYGAACTACAAAAAGCCAGGCACTGAATTGAATACAGAGTCCCTTTTCCCTTCAAAGGCCGCTGGATTAGCCCTTCATGCATCAGTGCAAACTTTCAGTTGAAATTCATCAGGAAGGCAAACAGACAGGTCTGCTGCCAATGTGTAACAGCCTTCCATTTGTCACTGCGTCCAGAAATGAACAAAGCCAATTGCAAATCTTTAATTTAAGAAGGGAAAAAAATAAAAAAAGGCATCAATCCGCCAGGTTTTCTCTAGAAGCATTCAAATATTAGGGATGATTTAGAAGTGAAAATCTGAGGGGAAGGAAGGGAACGAGCTTTCAAAGGAGTTTTATGTAAGTAAAAGCTGGGCATAGCTCTGGAATCTGAGATGTGAATTTCAGTGAGAATAAGAGCTGAAACACAAAAAATGAATCCTCGAAGATGAAAGGTCAGCTCACTTTAACATATGTGTATAGRATTCAGTACAGGATTCTTAAAACCAAAGGAACGTATCACATGAACATGAAACGGTCTCTCTTCATTGCTATTGTAACCATTATTTATTAAATCAGAAGTAGTGACACTTGGACATTTTCTCACTGAAATGTTTTCCATTGGAAAACTGATCCACAGAAACCTAAATTTTTCATGGGAACATACAGATCTGCCTTGGCAGGGAAGGTTTCCCTGTTACACATGGAATTACTTCTCACAGTACTTATCACAGACCAGAATGGTCCAAGGCTCAGTGTCATGGTGCCCAGCAAGAGCCAGTCTATTCTCTGTATGATCCAAAAAAAACAGGCTTGAATCCCAGTGTGCCTGAGCCTAAGTGTGCCTTCTGACCACTACGGTGCTGGACACTATGGGAAAGGGTTTGTGCTCCACGTAGCATGAATAGCTAAACATTTATTGAAGCAGGGAATTGAATGTGGGGCTCCTACATTGCAAATGAACTCACTGGCCATCAGAATATAGATTCAATCTAATTCTCTCCCGTTGGAGCTGCTAAATTTTGTGATAATTAGACATTCAGGGAGACAGTGTGAATGAGCACAGTATTTTGATATTTATTGCATTGGGATGCTTTACACTAACGCTCATTTATCACAACAACGTCTGAGAAAATATCTGAAGGCAGTGAAGTATTATCTCCCTTCTGACAGATGAGTTACTAACTACTGTCACATAAAACATTCATTCTCAGTGTGAGCTTGGGYGAGACAGTGGTGGACCCAGACTTGACATACTCGAAGGAGACACAGCCAGACACAGAACCCTGTCCCGTCCTGCAACCGCAYTGCCTTTCCATCTTACATTGACAGCGTTGCTCGTGATAGGGTGATGGTATACGTAGATATGAAGGCACATAAAACCCGAAGCATAGAAAAACTCAAAGCATGTGAAACCTCCATTAGTCAAACATAGGTAGTAGAAGACAAGCAAAAAAAAAAAAAAAAAAAAGTTTATGAACCAGCAAACTCTCTTGTTTATTTTCCTAATTACTAGAGGGAAATTGAATGCCATTTACATTGAAGAATCAATCTACCTTTTCCTTAACATGCAGTTAAATTATTTCTTGCCACAGAAACAAGAGAATCATAGAATCATAGAATCATAGAATCATTAAGGTTGGAAAAGACCTTTAAGATCATCAAGTCCAACCATCAACCCAGTACCCATGCCCACTAAACCAAGTCCCGAAGCACCTCATCCACACGTTTTTTGAACACCTCCAGGGTGTATGACTGAGTGATAGCTTGCAACACTTAATAACACTAGAAGAATAAGCTTCTTCAGAGTGATACAGAATACCACTCTGTGTGTAAAAATGTAAAATAATCAGACAAATAATCCTGTGGATTTACTATACCATATGCCCATTGTCAGCATCTCTACTTCTGCTGATGAAAAATAGATGTCAATGTCATTGAAAAATAATCATTTTGCAGTCCATTGTGTTAGCTGAAGTACTAAAAATAGTATGAACCTATGTTCCATGTCCTGCTGTAGTAGGCAGCCACTTCCCCCATATTTTACAAATGTGTAAGGCAAAATACGTTATTTTTCCCCCTTTTAACCAGCAAGATTCTGCTTGACTATACTTGACACAAACATTACCAAATATTGTTTGGCTATTTTTACAGGCTTTGTTTAAAATAAGAGAGAGAAAATTAAAAGAAAAAAAAGATCTTGCTGGAAGATTACTGAAGTACTATAAGGGAATTCCTGTTTCTCCAGGCTGCCAGATTGAGATTYCTGTCCTCAGGAATGTCTTCAGGTAGGTGCTACCCCAAAAATATGAAGTATATTCCCAGCATCCAAGCTATTAATGATAATGCTGACCAGCACCAGGTGTAAGGCAGAGYATATCCCATTTGAACCACTTTCCTCTTGCTAGTGAAACACAAGTAACTAACTCCCTGTTGAATATGAATGTCTGCTGAGTTGACTTAAATCTTAAAATTATTCATTCTAGACCTTTTTTTTCCTGATTTCTTCAGAATTCTGAGATAATGCATTGTGCAGGAAGAAAATGCAAAATTCATATTTAAAGTCAATTTGTATCATGTACTGCATTATCCACTAGGTTAGAAATTTTGTCAAAATATCGAGTCAGTGTTTTTTGCATGAAGCACTGACATACTTCGTGATAAGCTCCAGAAGATTTAAACTTTGACCAAAATGGCAGTAAACCAGCCCATTCCACTGACTTGCCTGAAGCAATATTTATATTAAGTGCTGAGATATATTTTATAGCTATACACTAAGTCTCACTAAACACTTCAGAAAAATATCATCACTGACTTAATACAACAGTGGAAACGGGAGGATCCTACAAGGAAGTGCAAACACTTACCTCTTGATCGCACATTGATGTAAAAGCGACTGTGTACTCTGTCAGGGCCATGTCATTCACCAAGATTTTCACCTCTTCATCAAATGCAGAGTTAATAATTCCTTGCCTGTGGAATTCACTAAGCATCCTGGTAATGAAGGTGTTCCTTTCCTGGCACTTTCGGGTGAGGCAAGCCAGCTTAGCCTATGCGGCATGAACACATATACATTGATTTCACTCCCTGTTGGGACTGCAAGATTATATTTTGTATGTGATTTGTAATTTCACGCATTTTGACTCAAAGCTACAGATTGCATTCCTATGTTTCTAGGCCATTAGGTGCCTCTGCACCTTGCAACAGCAATACATGTTCACAGATAAACTGGAAAGAKACTTTCCCTTTCCACATGCGAGGTCACCCTTTTGACAGGCTGAAGAGTACCCGTAGCAATAATGCCAGCAAGCCCTTGCCTAACGCCCAGTAGCCAACAGCTAAGTCAGGGGCAGCTGCAGAAGGCAGGCACATGCATGGAAGCCTGTAAGCAAAGGGATACACCTTTGTGTAGGTCCTGCAGGAAAATACAGTACCTTCAGAGGAGCTAGCGTCAACTTCGCTTCAGACTTTCTCTTCTGAAGTTCTTTTTCCTGAAAGGTTGAAAAACATTCTGCATTAATTTATTCAAGAGTCATTTTAAAATACTGTAGCAGTTTTTTGCTGGTTTTTTAGACCTGACTYCCAAGGCATACACTTTGCGTATTTGTGTGACCCTGTATCACAAACAAGATGAAGCAGTGCAAGGAGTTGGTTGTACACAGATAGRCCCTGGCACACAAACACTGCCCTACTAGCATTAATGTTGGTCTTAAGTATTACCAAATGCTTTTGGATATTTTTAAATGGAGCCCTATATCAGTGAGGTTATTTCATCAAAGCAGCATCACATTAAAGAATTGGTATCCTTCATTACGCACTCATATTCCCATTTGCTCTGTGAATCTTCCAAAATTCTCTTTCGGGGAAAAGTTTTCCCTTTTCTTGTCTATATTATGTTGTAGAATGCAAGAAACAAGGAGCGATTTTCTGAATCTGTATTCCATGGCAGGCTTTCAAAAGTGAACATCAACAACTTTCTACTCTGACATGATCAATGCATGTCCTCTATCAGGAGGCGAGCCAGATGACCTAGTCTGTACCTTATGATTAAAATGTTTATTATTCATGGGAAACTTGCTTTCTGATTATGCAGAAAAAATACAGTATCCTGCCAGGTAAAATCCATTTCTATTCTAAATCAATATAGTATTATTTATGTGGCAATAAAGTACAAATTCCTTTGCATTCATTTTGCTTGACAATTTGTATTTCTATAAAGCCTACAGTAAATATATTATGTGCATCAAAAAAAAAAAAAAAAAAGATTCCCTTTATGAGAATTCAGTTGTGCTGACAGAGGTTGCGTGGTCCTCAGCTAATAAATTGTGGACTTGGGAAGGAACGTAGTAGGTAGGACAGGAGAGACTTGCACTAGCATTGAGGGAACAAAGAAAAAGCTGGCAATAGGTCCCTGCACTGGTGATATTCAATTCTTGATGAGGCATGGAGCAAAACACTTTGCCAATGCAATAGAACAATTAGGTGTTGCCCACTTATATGGATAGCACGTCTCAGCCCTTACTCACCTACCATCTGATATGCACCATCCATCACTATGGACACCACACACTACGAAACAATTTCATTTTACCACCACTATTCTGCTAAGAGGCATCCTAATCAACGCCTGAGAGAAGCCACTAACCCTCCATACGCGACTGGTTTAAAGCAAATCACAGCACGTGACAAGGCTAGGAAAAAAAACCCAAACAAAAACAACAAACAAACAAACAAAACCCCCCAAAACTGTARAACAGGTGGATTTACTGTGGAGGAAGTAGGATTAAACTCACACCCAGTAGGGAGAAGAAAATCATCTCATGTATTTCAGAGGAAAGACAGAGGAGAAGCATGTTCTACACATTGTATCAGGGTATGAAGAATACTATTGAGAAAATGCCATTTACTGGTTGTTTCAGAATATGATGGGCAATTCCAATTTGGCTCACATTGTAACTATCATCCCTTTTCGAAAAATAGTTTCCAAATAAATAGGAAACAAAATCTAAGGGAAAAAAGTCCTAGCAGGAATTTGTTTCCACCTAAGAGTTCAGCAGTTCTAGTCACACTGACCGCAGTAGCTTTGCTGTCACACAATAAGGCAGCAGCTTTGCAAATGTTAATGCCTGTACCTGCTCTGGTTTGCCAGGTGAAATACAATGCACAAGTGTAAAAACTGCTCATGTAATTATACGTGTGTATACATGGGGGGTCTCACCAGAATAACTATGTCAATTAATAAAAATACAAACCACACACCTAACTGAAAATGTGTTAATGAAACTCTTAACGTGTAACCCTAGCAGCTGGATCAAAAAAAGTTAGGAAAAACTCTATCAAAATTCTGTCACTAGCTCACTGTGTTTCCTAATCTGATACAGTKCAACAAAAGAGTCGGGAATTAAAAATCCTGACAATTTAAGCCAARGAGGTTGCTCTGTAAAGAATTTCAGCACCACTTCACTTGCATTAGGCTATGGGGATTAAAGCAGGATCTGGTGGCAACTTCTATTATAGTCTATCATCTTTCCATGACATTGACCACCCAGGCAGTTTACATCTTTTCCTTATTTCTCTGAAGTCAGGGGCACTTTTATATGCCTGCAAACCATTTAATTATCCTCAAACTCATTCCCAGGAAAGAAGACTATTTTGGTTCTCTCCTTTGAGAAGAAAGAGATAGAATGTGAAGTCTAAACTCACCCCCTTTGTCCACCCCCTTAAGSACACAGAAAACAGCTTTGTTATACCTTTTCATGTAGCTGAGCCTGAAGGAGTTCCACTTCATTTTGCAAGTTGTGAAGCTGATTTTGTAATGCAGCCTGATCCCTGAGCTGGGCTTTCAAGGTCAGCACTTGCTGCTGTAATCTCTTATTGGCTATTTTATTCTCCTCTGTTTCCTGGCCATCCTTCACAGTGTACACAGGCGAGAGAGCAAATACACAGATTTTCAAATTAGATGAAATGAAAATATTCTCAATCTTGTTTTAGAGCACAAAACTTCTCAATCAATATACGTACCTACAATGTACGTCAAAAAAAATTAGGCTGATATGRAACATATGACTTCAAACCTTGCACTAATATCTTGCACTAATCTTAAAATTGTTTATGAGCAAGGAGTTCTTGATCCCCTGTGAGAGCAGGTGTAGGACTGGGATTTCACAGTGCTCCTTCAAGGTAAGTATTGTACTATAATAATTTCATATCTGGGGCAACTGGGGCACAGACAGATTAAGTGACCAACCTATAGTCACACAGTAAGAATAGAACTCAAAACTCCCCAGTCTCCTGCTCCAACTGCTATATAATGCGCCCCTTGTTTTTCCTCATATTTTTATCTCAGAGAACAAATTCCACTCTCCGAGTTATATTTTTGTTTTGGAAGATTATTAATAAAACTAATCAGATTTTAGGTACAAATTTCAAAAACATTTAAAAAGAAAATATGTATTACATTGAAATGTAGTAATAGTGGTACAGAACAAGTGGAAGGAGGAGCTTCTGAATTTTACCCCTCCTCCCGACTCTCCCATTTTTTTTTTCAGTTTCATGCACTTAGATCGAAAGGATTAGTGAGAGCTTTAGGTTGACRGCCAGCATCATAAGGTCAGTTCCTAGAAGTGACACTGTCAGATTAAACATACAGAT
Organism: Oceanodroma leucorhoa; assembly: GCA_030449065.1. Taxonomy (NCBI): domain Eukaryota; kingdom Metazoa; phylum Chordata; class Aves; order Procellariiformes; genus Oceanodroma; species Oceanodroma leucorhoa. Next base: position 13,211,148 of record JASVER010000015.1, on the reverse strand, counting down.
TAAGAATGAGGAAAAATCTGACGGTGAAGAAAGTCTTGTGAAAAACGTTTATGCTGTTGTGAACTTATATTAAAAAAATACTGAGCTGATACACCCAGCTCCTCGAGATTTCCGAKAACATGTTATATAAGCAAGTCTAGAAGATTAAACATTTCAGTGATTAAGCTAAAAATTCTAGTCAGACCTATGATATACTGCAGTAAAACCACAGAACCTTCTGACAAAACATGCAGGAAGATGGTTAGATTTTAATGGATATTAACATTGATACAACCGAGAGAAGAGCTAATATTCAGYCATGATGCACAGCAACACAGCTTAATTTTCCCTCGCTTTCTGATAGTCTTTCCAGCTCTGACACCCTTGGTGACTATAACATACTGAAGGCACCGTTTCATAGAAAACAGCAAACTGAAGTGATAGMTTACATCACTCTGGCTGCAATACATCATTGCAACACAGGTATAAACAAAAATATGACATTTTCATACTGTTCTTCCTAATGAAGCAAGTCCTCTATGCACAGCATTCAAGCAAGTCGTGCATGCTCTGTACCCAGCTTTTTGGCTCCCTCTTGCGTTAAGAGAAAAGAACAATAGGAACCGTAGGGCACAGCAAGATTGATTAGATCAGGGTTGCAGAGATACAAGCCTGAGGATGAGTCTGAGACATGGGATTTTCCTCATCTTCTTCTTTCCCCCACGAAAAGTATGTTAAATAGAAAATGGAAACACTCCCTGACTGAATACACTTAATGGAAATAGAGGTGGGGAAATAAAAAAATTGCTTGAAGGTTAAAGACAGAGAGAAGTTCTGTCTTTCCTTTGGCATTTTGCTGACCTGCTAGCAGTTTTCTGTAGTTTCAAAGCACAAACGAGGCATACAAGGTTTATTTATGATCAGTCTGTCAGATGTCCCACTTAACAGTAACCATGGGTTGTGTAGTCGAGTTCCAGAAGGGTGAAGGACCCAGCAGCTGGGACTGGGAAATAATCAAAGGATAACTAAGCCCAAAACGTAGCATTTAACACACTGCATTCTTATAAAACCTGGCAAGATCTCTAGTCTTTGAAGTTGGTGYCTAAACACTAAAAATAAAAATAAAATCTTCCTCTTCTTGTGTGTGCTGTACTTGTCTGAAAACTCAATGAGAAAATGAGAAGGAATATGACTTTTTGGCTACAGGCCATGACAGGAGTCAGCAGTTCACCAGGGAAGCCTGGAACCTTATTTACTGTGTGCATTTAATCCAAAATTCTTGTACTCATTTTCAAAGCTGTAAATAGTACCCTGCTCCCTTCCTGCTCACCCATATATTTCTCCTAATTCCTACTACAGCACCACGGTTCAGAAGGCCACCTCAACATCCTAGAAAATTTCCCCAAATACTCTTAAGCTAAATGGTATTTCCTCTGTTAGCAACACCACTGAAACAGAGTCCTAGCAGTAATCTTGGAGTATATTATCTTAGCTCTCTTTTACCTGCAATGAATAATATCATGACAGGCTTTTGGAGTCTCAGCTGAGAATGGGATCCCTGGGCATTGGGGGCTGTAGAACATAAGATATGTACAAAGTCCTAAAAGACTCAAAACACATCGTATCTCAAAGACCTCCCAACCGTGGGTTCTAGGTCCAGGGTGCTCACACCTTCACCTCTTTCAAGCATTGCAGACAGAGGTCTTCCAGAAAATGAAGTTTAGAACAGGAAAAAGCATAAATTATTGTGATTTACTGTATCAGAGTTTATTAATAACTTTGTGGGATGAAAAGCACTTTTGGACAAGGATGGCAACTAACTGAAAATAAGAACAGGATCACCTGTCTACAAAATTGCCTTCAGGAAGAAAAATTATGCTAGAAAAGTAGATCATTATAATCATTGTGCCAAAAAGTCTTATTTTTTTTYAATCTAGAAGAACTTAGGTCATATTTTAACAATTTCACACAAACCCACTATTGACAGCTTGATGTATATTAAAAAGTTTATTTTAAAAGAGAATTACTGAAATAAATTTAACAACCTTTGTTAAAATATATCTATGCCCTTTTCTATCTGTACTATTTGCTTAATTGTGCCAATAAAATCAACATTCTTTTGTTAAGATATAATGGCCTTGAGTCATGCAGATAATTAGTTGACACCATCACATAGTGTAACTGAAGGACGAACCCAATTCTGTGATGTACATGTACTGCATCTTTGACCYCAGAATGAGACACGTGTATTCAAGAATGTGACATTAACCCTACAAAAAGTAATTAAATCGGATTAAGAAGTCAGATCCAAATCAAACAACATCGCAATATTGCATAAATATATACTACTGATTAATAAACACTAACATGAAAAGTTTAACTGTTGGAGGGATTTAAAAGTGGGTTTTTTCAGAAGAAAGGCTGACCACTTTTTCCAGTGTACAAACATTCTGTCAAGGTTGATGAATTTTATTCCCATGTGAGTCATAGAAATAATTAACACCTTAATTTAGTGACCAATAAAATAAGCAATAATTGCCCCAGACTGTCCCCAAACAAAAGGGTTAAAGCTCCACTGCCCAAAAATGTCCGCAAAAGCTTACATGTTAGCTTAAACAAAACACCATGATACACTTCTGTCTATTTTCAAAAAATCTGGGAATTTCTTCTTCTTACTTGAAAGAGATTTCATTGTTTTAAGATGTTACATGCCAACATATCATAATGATATGAGAAATCTGTGTCTTATTTTCAATTCAGCCAGAATTCAGTTGCCTAAGCATAAGCACATAGTGCCATGTAAGGTGTACAAACTAATACGAAGTAACTGCATAGGACTTGCAGGTGGCCAACTACACTCTCAGCCAGGGTGCCCTAAGGCATTTAAATGGGATCAACAGTGATGTTTAGCAACTGAACTGCACCCAGAACCTTTAAATTTTCCAGAATTTGTTTTTATTTCCTTCCAAAGCCATATCTACCTGACCTGTTCAAGCTGAATTTGCAAATATTGTAGGTTGCTACAAAATTGCTTTTCCAGCTGATGAAAGTTGCATAGTTCTTCTTCACAGTTTTCCTGTTAAGGAGGACAGAAATAATTTCAGGGCTAGCTGAAAAGTCTTTATGAAAGCTGCTTCCAGGAGATTATTCAATAATTAAAAATCTTTCCATAAAACATTTCATTTTGGTGGAGAACATAAAAACTTTATCAAGACACAGAACCACTTGAAAATTCAAAATGCTTTCATTTAGAGCAAAAACAGAATTTCTGTGATATAGATACATTCTAAAAGACTTTCTCTCCCCCATGTGATAGAAAGATTTCCTGGATTTTGGGGATACACACTTGGGCTGCATGTGTGAATTACAGACTTTGATGCCCCATTAATCCACACCACCTGCTCACTGGTAGTGGAAGTTGCTCTACAAATTGCCTGGCATCACAGCTTCATTTTGCCTGTCCAAATSTAGTAATTGGGGCTAGAAGGCAGAAAAGTCAAATACTGGAACCACTGGAGACTTCTACAACACCTTTCACTAAGGCCACTTGAAAATCCATGCCTCAGCAAATGACTCTGGCTAAAGAGAGCAGGACAAGAGTCCTCCTRAAAAAATGGAGGTGTCTATAATGCCCATGCAGAGCCCAGACTTTGGACTATCCTGTAGACAGATGGTCTACCTTGCATAATATCTGCTCACTTTCAAGTTTATAGCTCCAGTGGCTGTAGGTGCTCTATACTTGCTTCAAATCTCTTGCCAATAACAATAATGGGTGTCTCTGCATCCAAAACACTCCCTCCAAAGAAATATGCTTTTCTCCATTCCATTTACACACATACCACTAATTTGCAGAGTTGCTTTCCAAGCATTTTGTCCCCAACTTCTTGTTTAAGATGGTCTAATTCTGAGAGAGCCTGTGTCAAACGAGTTTTGATTTCTTCGTACCTTGTTTCAGCAAAGCCAAGTTCTGTGTACCATTTCTGAGCCTAACAGGAAGAATAAAAATGCAAAATTACTGAGTATAATTAGTCCAGCAGTGGTAGCATTTCTCAATACCAGCTTACAACCATGGAGTCGAATCTGATCTCCACGTCACAAGTTTTAAATTGTTGCAAATTGATTAAAATAAATGGAACTACACAATACACTATAATCTTATTATAAGAATTGAATAAGACTTTAAAGTAAGTCCTTTAGAAACATATCTAACTAGAGCTATGCAGAAAAATAGATTAATTTTTAAATTGATTTCTAAATTTGAAGGTACCTTGAGTATTCTGAATAAAGCTGAAAAAAGCAGTGGTGAATGCACTCACAATTTCACAATTTTCTTTGAAAGCTCTCAGAGCAAAAGGAAAGTAAGATTTTATCAGCTAGGGGAAAAAAAAAATCTTCCTGAGAAATGTCACAACCGAAAAATGCAAAGGAGGAGAAGAAACCCTCCATATGTTCACCTTTGTATTTCTTCTAGGATGCATTTTTTCCACTTACACACATCAATTGTAGTTTTGAAAAAAAAAACCACAAAAAAACCACTCAGTAGATCAGCTAGTTGCCTGACAGCAAGCTCCCTCCCTCATATGAGAGATCATTGTTTCTCCCTTCTGAAAGCAAAGGCTTCACATTCTTTTAAGGAAACTGAGGAAGGTGTAACACACAGCTTCCTTGTAACATACGAAAGGATTGGAAGGATCCAAGTTAATCAGATTTTAAAACATAAATAAAAATCAAATGATCTCTTCATGTTCAAATTACAAGGTCAGAAGTCCTTACCTAACCATCYGTCCCTCATCCAAATCTACTCCTTCATTCCAGTTGCCTCACCTGAAATTTGGGAAGCCTTATAAAGCAGCTGTCAAAGGACAACCATTTTGTACACCCAGCATGTATAATCCTACTGCTCTTTTACACGCTCAACACACTTATTACTGCCAGCRGTTTTTACACAGGGAGTCTAAGCAATGCCTGTTACTGCATGAAACAGCCCCATAAATACACGCTTGCCATAAAAGCAATAGATTCTGCTTAGATAAGCATAGAGTGGAGATTGTTCAATAAAAATTAGGAATGTGAAAGCTAATACATTCAGAAAGGCACAACTCTGAAAGCTTCCTTGGCTGGTATTAAAACTACTTTGAATTCAGGTTTGCTGTAGTCCTCAGTGCTTCTACTGCCTTCTACTCCTTCTCATTCCTAGAGAGGGGGAGGGAAGCAGCCTGCCCAGAGATGGCCACAGCAGATAGTTTGTTCTGTGGGTCTTTATTAAGCACTCAGCTTCTGTCAAAGTGTGCTGGAGGAATGCAGCTTCACTTGAAGTTCTGGCCAGCCACGAATGACTGTGCAATCCATCACTTATCAGAAAGATCAAAGAGGTACCTTTTGGTTCTGCAGATCAGAGACTTCCCTGTTTTGTAAAAGTGTTACATCCTGGCAGAAAGAACAGCCATGTAAGAAAACAAGAAAGAAAACAAATTTGCTCCTCAGAATTAYATCAGAGTAGGAGGGTTACCTCTTTTTTTGATTTTTCTAACTCCTTTTGCTGTATTTTTAGTTCCTCTTTTGCCTTTTTGACTTGCTCTTTCATCACACTGTAGCTTTCAAACGTGCTRCCCTGGATATACAACAGAAGGATGTGACTCCTCTCACCCATACAAAATGGCACACAGGTTTTTACAGAACAGTATATGGTTTCCTTCTATCTGAATTACTAAAATAATTTGCATAAAATCAAGGTATTAGAGATAAATCTTTCCCTGTTGATTATTCTCAACTGAAGTAATACTTTTACTTTTACAGGAACATAGTAATCTCCACAGAAATTCACTGTGGTGTAAGATTCATGACTACAGAGGAAAAACATGGACAAGAAATCCACTACAAGTAAATATCCTGTCTTTAGGCATATGTTTCATAAAAATCAAAACAGTAAAAAAAATAGACCCTRTCAGAATAAAAGTTAGTAAGTGAACATGTGCATACTTTTCAATAAGACATGATTGCTTCATATCCCTGAATACTTCACCATTATAACAGAAGTTTGTGGAAATTAATTTGCTCTACCAGAAGCTTTCACTCTTGCAAGAAGATAAATAATGTTAAAAACACCTGAATAATGCACTCTTTTAAGTATTATTTTTAACTTTGTAGCTTGCTGTATCACTTTAAAATTCTCTAACATAACATTCAGAAAAAACATCTCTGGTATTTTGCCTTCTATTTCAAAGTTAACTTTAGCACCTCAGTTTTCCAGCACATGGGAGGTTACAACATTTTCTATATTACAAAGTTAATTTAGCTTTGTCCTCCAAATGACATATCTCCCCCTTTCTTTAGAAGATCCTGCTTGATAACATTCCTCRTTGTTATTACTTACCTCTTTTCCGGGGAAATAGTTTGAGGCGTCTATAACCAGAACTCCTTCTTCTTCAGTCTGAGTTACACTACATGCTGTTTCAACTTTCKTTGGCTTAAGACCACATTGTTGACTTTCTTCTTTTAGTTTTACTATCTTTTCCTTTGTTCCCAAACTTTTATCTTTTCTCAGCTCTTCATAGGTGAAACCGAAAGAAGACATTAATTCTTCAATTTGTTATTTTCTAAAATAAAGTTTGCATTTGCTTTTTGAAATTCATCAAGCTGTTCCGAAGTTTCTTTCTTGATTCTGTCTATTTCTCTTTTCAGTACACATTTTTCCTCCTGTAAATCAAAAACAGTTTGATAACAGCTGGTTTTGCACTCTTGAAGTTCTGAAACCAAGGTCCTGTATTTGTCTTGTTCACACTTTACCTCTGCCAAACATCCCAATAAAGTTTCTTTTTCACCTTCTAAAAGAGATATTTTTTGTAAATTTCCCTCTCTCTCTCGTATTAATTCATTGTATTTTGCTACATAGTTCTCCTTGTCATGTAATAATTTAGTTATTTCTTTGAAGCATCTGCTTCTTTCTTCTTTCAGGTCAGAAAGCAGCTGGAAATGTCTCATTTTCCTTCCATCCAGGGATAAAACACTCCTGGGAATTTTATTTGATGCATTTGTCAATGTGTCTTTTTCAGAATTCCTATTTTTCTCTTCAACACATGAGAGGTTCTTAGAGAAGGTTTCAACAAAAAATGTTCCTGGGCTCATGATGTTTTCCTTCGATAAGTTATTATAATATCCACCAGCAACTTCTTTCTCATTAAGTAAGTTTTGGAATGAAACAATGTTAGTTTCATCAACCGCTAAAATGTATTGAAAATATGCATCCATCTCCTCTTCCAGTGCACACACCATCTGAGCATATCTCTCGTTCTCCTGTTGCAATATACAGACTTTTTTTAAGTAATTTTCATTCTCTTGCATCAGTAGAAATATCCTCTTACAAAACACGGCCACAACTTTTTCCAGTACATATATTTTCACATTACCAGCTTCCAGTGGTGACAGATGACAGAAACACTCATAAAAATTGCTCCCTGGCAGGAACAGTTTGCTTAAGCACACAGCCCTCTCCTGCGTAGGAGATAATGTGTTTAGCAGACACCTCTCTTCCTCTGACCAAAAAAACTTCTGAGAGTATGCATATTGCATGTTTTCAGCAGCTATTTTTTGACATGAGAAATTCTTCTCATTTGGTTCACATAATTTCAGGGTCTGGTCTTTCTTTTCTTTCAGGCCAATACTGCTGGAAGGGTTTGTTTGGTGAGCTGGTTTCTGAGGTTGCTCTCCTTTCTCCTCCATTTTGATTATRTCTTCTCCATTATATACCCTATTCACATCAGAGATGCAGATTTCTGAGAGGTTTCCTTGTTTCTCCATTAATTCAGGGCTCCCTTCAAAATGCTTCTTTAAGTCTTTAAAACCAACAGATAAATTTTGGACATCCTGTGGGCTATCTAGGCTGTCTTTAGCTTCCATTCCTTGCTTGCCAGGCCTGATCAATTCAGTTTTATTTAAAACTTTAGAACTTTCCTCAAGAACATAGGTCACCTGTTGTGGTTGGGTTTTCTCATTCTGTATTTCTTCTCCTTTAACTCTCCCCCTAAAGATTTTTTGGTCATAATTCTCATCATCAACAACTTTATCCAGACATTTATTTTCACTTATGCTTTTGGGCAGAATTTGCTTGTTTTCCCAGTGTTTTTCCACTTTGTATTTTTCTAGAGACAATGTGAAAATTTCAGTCACAGTGCAAGGCATCTTTCCACGAAGAAGTACAGAAGCTTTGTCAGAAAATCCTCCTTCTGCAACAATGCAGAGGCCATCAGAGCAAAGGGTGGTATTTGCCTCACAGAAATCCAAACTCCTCACTTTCTTCACAGTGGTAACAGCTGGTATGTGGTAGCTTTCAGGTTCTAACAAGGTAAGTTGGGCCTTCTTCCTCATCAAAGCTTCAGCCACAGAAACAGGGAACGTCTTTGCTGGTAGATTTACAGCTTGTTCCTTCAAGAGTGAAAAGTTTTCTTCATCTTTTGTTTCCTTACTTGTCTCATCATTAGTTAACTTCTCAGAGCAAGGGGGAAGCAGTCTTGCTGCACAATAACTTGGGGTGTATCTGAACAAAGTGAAGCTATCTTCTAGAGTACCTGCCCTCTTTGTTCCAAGGGTGACCTGGTAATAGCAAAAGAGAAATGTTTCAAACTGAAAAATGTAAGCTAAAATATATCAYTCTATGTTGCTAATCATAATTTATTTTTCAATTCATCCATAAAATACTTGATTACAGACAGATGAGAAAAAAATATTTCCATATGAAAAGTTTTCAAATGATTTAAAGATTTGCAATGAGAGTAGTGATACAAATAAGGTACAAATAAGTCAACCATTTTCTTAGTGCACATCTGTATTCATCTTGAATAACATCTTTAGTAGCTATGATTTAAAGCTACTTTTATATTCATCTTTAAATACACCAACTCTTCATTTTATCTCAGAATTCACAGGCTCACTGTGCACAAAGATAGCAAGAACGACAGTAACTTTTCTTCTCACCTGCTCAATCTCMGCTAGACCAGCAACTTTTGCAAAGGCACTGGAACTGTGTTCCAAAACAGGTAGAAGTTCTTCTGGTAGCTCCTCCATCTGCTTTAGCCCATCACAGCTACATCCTGGTGTTTCTGTCATGGTAAAGCACTGGACAAGTGTAATGCCACTCCCAGACACTTACACGAAAAACAAACCCAAAAACATCTGACCAGATGGTTTGAACAGAAAAGTATTTCAGTGAGAGTATGCTCAAAACTACCTTCTCTACCAGAAGCATACATCACCAAGGATGCAGAAATAAGCACAACATTAAACAAGAAAACAAACTGCACAAGAAAACATAAATATTAAGCTCTAAATAAGGTACATTTGGGAACATAAGTTCACAAAGCATTTAAAAATGGAAAATACACCTCATTACATTGGGTAGATGAAAACTTATGGGTTAAACTTACAGGTTAAAATTATTCAGTGCAGGTCTGCATTTGCATACACTGAAATTTGCTATAAAATTTCCATTAATTTATGTTGGAAGAATTTACCTGATACAATTTGCCAAGATCAGAGCTTTCACATTATTTGGTCTAAAAAGCAAATCTGACTGCTGCACAGCATTCCCAAACACTATACTTCAGGCAGGCCATAGGAAGTATCCCCTAATTCCTCATCTCTGTAGCTTCTTGAAAGTTCTAGGATTTCTTGAGAAAGCTTATATCTAAATGCTAGTATCATACTGGCAAACAGTTATTGCTTCACCTTCCCAAGATACAGTTTCCAGATTAGGAGGTTTTTAGGTCTTATACCTCCTAAGTCATGCACACCACATGAATGAAATCATCTTCACTTTTATTGCACAGAAATGAAAGCAAACATTCCAGTTTGTTTTCATACCAGACTCTTTAGCATGTAGCAGCACAACTGGAGTTTGAGTAGCTCTGCTTCTGAGTGAATCCAAGACTGCTCCCCATTTCAGATTTTGAACGTCATCCTGGATTAGAACTCCATTCTTAATGGGAAAAGGAGGAGGAAAAGAAAAAAAAAGATTGTAAATATGCAGTGTTTGCGATATGAAAAACAGGCACATAAACTTCCTTTGCTATTTTACATTCAGAAGACCCATTATTTCATTATAATTGCTATTATCTCATACAATTGTCTCATTCCAACATTGTCTAGTAAATTTCGTGGGTTTAAACTTCCTTCTAATGTTTCCTTCATACTTTACAAAGAGTTAAGGAAGAAAATCTGAGTAATAAGCATGTAATATGTCAGATCACAGATGGAACACTATCAGAACAGAGACTAAATGATATGCTCATGAACAAAGAGAAAAGAAAGTCCAATCAAGTAGGGAATGAGACTAATAGTTCAGCGCCCAGCTAGAAAGGCAACTGTTCCTAGGTTGAAAGACCTCAAAGTAGACTAATTGTTCCAAATAAATTTTCTTTTCCATCGATAATTTAATTGTAAATTTAATATTCTGTTCTTGACATTTATCTTGACTCCCTGATTGAATTTGGAAATTGTGACAATTTCTGGTGCAAAGCAGATACCCTTACTGTTTGATACATAGCAGGTCACATTTCACATGCACTGTGCTCATTTTTAGTGAGCAGAAGACTCAGGATTGATTTTCTCTACAAAACACATCATCGAGGTGGTAGYCAAAACAGTTACAGCACAGAAAACAAGCCAACACAGTCAATTCTGTCTTCCTGCACTGCTTTGCATCAAATGCCAGCAGAAAACAAACTTGGTCCCTTTGGGCTGAGCTGCAGCTTTAAAATTACATACGGATGGAAAAGGCAATGACTTCAAAGTCTTCAGTCTACAGTGAGTCAGAAAAAGCCACTTGATTTTCCACAAGATCACCAGTGAGAATAATTTTTATTTCAACCCAAGTCAGCTGCCACATTATAATGCTCTATCATGGGACCTTGACTAGGCGGCATGACTTAAGTGGAAACCGCAACACTTCCAAGATTTCTTCCTTCATTTTCTCAGCAATATTGAAGCTAATGTTAATTCCTTGAAACACCCCCATTCCTCTCCTATAAGTTTGCCTTTATTTCTTCCCAGATATCTTTTCTTTATTGATATGTGAGTTCTGCAAAAAGAAAGTTACACAAAATGATATAAAAGATACAATGGTTGGATGCCAGGAACATCATACTGTGAAATCAAGACCTCAGCTGTCATGTGAAAGCTGTAGAAAGGTGCATTACTTGGTGTTTCATACTTTTCCTTTACCAACATCTTCAACAGACCCCTAATATTCACATCTAGAAATTATTGGATAAATCAAGACACAGCCACACGGAACCAGCAGCTTTTTCATGCATTTTTCATTCAGGCATAGGCTGCAATTGGAATACTGCAGACAGGATCCTGATATCAAGTTTGGAAATTCAAATTTCTGACAAGATTTATGTCACTACACCCCTCCGTGAGATGTAGTTCACCTCTACAGTACCAGAACAAAACACCGAATTGGATTTGATATTACTGCATGAGGATGCAATATCGACTAAGGCTAGTTTTCAAGAATAACTGACGTGCTTGGCATTTGAATGACATGGTATTTACTGAGGAATCTCATACCATGTGTATTTCACAGGAGTCTGATAAGCCTGTCTTCATAAATTACATTTTCCCAGCTGTGAAATAGGCAAATGATCCCATTCGCTCTTTTAATGAAAAATGATATACAAGCAGATTTCCAGAAAAGTAACACCATGAAAATCTTTCTTGTATTGCACACAATTTCTCATTTTTATAGCTGTTGAGGGAGTATGATGAGCTCAGACATGACTTTTCTGTAACTATTTTGGCTTGAATACTGCAAGATCAAGGAAATGAGATTAGGAAATTCTATTTTAATAGGTGCTAGTAAAACACAAGATGAGGGGAAAAAGCCCTCTTCAGTTTTACAGTACAACACCAGATGTCTCCCTCCTCCTTTTATTACAGRTATTGAATTTTTTTCCCTGCTATCTCAAGCCATTTTCTACTAGAAAAATCCAAGTGAATTAGTAGCAGTACCAAATGAGGAGGAAAAGACAACCAGGCAGAAGGCACAAGATTTGATGCTGCTGATGCTCTACACAGCATTTAAGGAACACAACCTACTGTGCAGCAGACCAAAGTAAACCAGCTTAACACAAATTATGGCCTGTTCATTTATACCAAAGACTGGGTAATTGAGACTCAGTAACCTCCTATGACACCACAGCTGTAAATTAATACTTAGAAAAGAAATGATTAGAAAACTTTGTGTAGAGGAAAAAATAACCTTTTATTAGGGTACAGCATAGTATGAAAGAGATTTGGTCCTGTTTCTCGAAGCCTTTTTGGATTAGTCTCAGACAATTAGTCAGTTGATATATCTTGCTTTCACACCTTCCAATAACTCAACATTTACTTTCTCCTTTTCTCAATTTTCTCAAACCAATAGTAATTCTCCACTGCTTCTTCCCTGGCTCTGAAAGCCCTCACCCCTCCTGATTTTAGCTGTGCAGTCCCCTCATAGTGCACTTGGTGGTTGTACCTGTTTGCAACTCAGTGTAAGTCCCTCTAGAAATATCTTAAAATATTTTCAAACCTTATTCKTCATTTCCAATAAAAAGTGAACTCACTAGTTAAAGTAACTGTAGCAATGGTTCAGGCTAAGTATAAAAATAAGCAACAGAAGTCAGTCCTTCTGCCACCTCGGGGCAGCTACGGAGACACGTGCGGTGAGGCGTAGCTTCCGAGCTCTCCACAAAGGTCACCCATGTGCCGCCAGTTACTGCAGGATGATCTTACCCCTCTTACTCTCTCACACAAAGACAACCTCCTGGAGCTCACTTCTTTGGGACTGTAGAGCCACTAATGGTACAAAATCACCATGCCTGCAAAGGTGTGTTCAACTACCAGGTTAAAAACTTTGCCTTTATTTCTTCTAGCTTTTACAGACAAAAGCTCCTCTCTACCTTCTCCCAGTTCTGKAAGTACTCACAGTCTGATTGTCCTCCTATACTAAAGGGGTTTTGTTCATGCCCATTAACTCTCAGTTAACTGCACTTAAAATCAGGAAGGTTCTTGGGATATCAGGTCACAATCCAAATGGAGTAGCTGGGTGTGAGGCTTAGCTGATTTCACTTTATTTAACAAATCCTCAAAATAAAAATACCSTCCACATCAGCGCATAAAGAATAAAACTTTGTTTGAGTCCTCTCTGTGAAAGTAATTTTTCTTTGTCAGCAAAATGAATTGGCAGAAGCTGAATGCCATATTACAGCATATGCAGAGCTTTCCCATGCACGGCTGGAGTGAAGTGCTTGAAGCAAACAAGTCCTATTCAGTGTATTCAGGGCATATCACAAYGCTATGGAGCTGCAAATCATTGAATATCTCAACTCACTCCCAGTCATGAATACTGTATCCATCTTCCCTTGTTTACCATTATCCAGGAAAATCTCATAGACAAGATTTATTGTCAGCTGTGTTTTTTTCTTCAGCATTTGGGCATGAATAACATGTAAAAACTCACCCAACCGTATGTGTACTCCTCCACTGAATGGTGTCCACGAGACAAAGGTCTCAGAAGTTCTTCTGGCTCTACTTCTAGTGCCAACTGAGACCTTTTGCCTTGGGCATGTCACTTAAAAACTTAAGGAAACAAGATTTGTGAAGTGCCTTCAATGTGCACCTAATAAAAGCACTGATGCAATGAAACTCCAACTACTGATTCCAGTGCCTGTGAATTAGCCACTGTGAAGTACTAATGCATCAACAGAAATAAAGGAAAAAAATGCAGGAAGGAAAAAGCCTCACACTTGGATCTCGGTTGCACATCTAATGACAAGTGTAATCCAGGGTGATACAAAGATAAAAGCTAATTATATTTTGCCTTATTTTTACTTACCAGGTCAACACTSTTTTCTTCATTCTCCAATCTTTTAAGTCGTGAATCCTTTTCTTTCTTCTTTTCCAACTTCACCCTACCTTGATCTTTTAAAGCCTTATTTTCATCCAAAAGCTCTTCCATTTTTTCCTGTAGTTTGATTCCAGATAATTTCAGACTATAAACATGATGGCAAGATTCTTCYAATTTTCTTCTGAGAAAGTCTTCAGTGTCCTGAGAGCACTGGAGTTCAGTCAGCAGGTCTGCCTGTTCTCTTCTGTTGTCCTTCTCTTTTTCCCTTAAGAACTTCAGATTTTGCTGAAATGTCTCGAAGTGACTTTTCATGTAATGCTCCACATTTTCAATGCAAGTTTTCAATTCTATTACTTCCACATCAGAGTGTTTATATCCCTGAGTCCCATTGAATGCTGACTCCAGCTTCTGCTGGAGATACTGCACCATTCCCTCTTCTAACTYGGATGTCAAAAGAGCAACATGGGCACTAAGATCTAGGACTTGCTTTTCCAGCCTAGATACCTCACCCCGAAGGTAACATTCCCTTTCTCTCAGCACCGCTGTCTGTTGTCTCTGCCTTTGTTTGTAGTGCTCAAAATACTCTGACTGGCTTTTTATTTCATCTTCTTTTGTCTTCAGCTGCTCCTGAAGCCAACGTAATTTTTCCTTTTGCTTCTTCTCTGACTTTTCTTGGTTTTCAACCTACAATTCCAGTGAGTTGTATGGTTAATGTCTTAATACTAAATCTCTTCTTCTCTTATCATTTTTCTTAATTTTTCAATAATCCCACCCTTGTTTTCTGAAAACTCAGGAATGACATAAGTAGAAATTTTTTAAATTCTGCATTTAGAGCAAAACTACTGTTTTGTCATTTCAGCCAYCACTGAAACATCTCAGTAGGAAACAAACAAGCAAAACACAAACTCATTCACATCTACTACCACGTAAAATACAGGAAGTTTTTAAACACTTCGTTTTGCATGTTTTATAGCACACATTAAATCAAAAGAAACCTTTGAACTGGAATTCATACAACCAGCTCTGAACTAYACAGTAGCATATCGTTAACACTGACAGTAGTGTAGCACTGAGATGTTACAGGCAGAGAAGCTGTGGCTCTATTATAGAAAACATAACTTTTAGAGACCAAGCTTTTGCCCTTTGCCCTTCACCATACCTGCCATCTGTCATCTCCTTTTATGAACCCCCTGGAAAAGGAGAAAGGAACAGATGTCTTTTSAATCAGTTTGAGAAAGACTTTGGTATTTTCATTTACACCAAAGTGTGTTTGAACACAGAGACATACAGAGRTGAAAGGTGTCAATGAAAGACAGAGGAGGCTTCCATGGTTCACATGCTGCCCTTGTTTTGAGCAGAGTAAGAGCCACCAGTATCATAGTGCCATTGTGGCAACTTTAAAGGAAGACTGAAGGCACTGTATTTCTTCAAGGACTTCCTTAGGTCAGCCTTTTTGATCTCCAGTATTTTCCTGCCCAAGGCATTCACCAGCAAGGACAGGACAGGAGGAACACTAGGCTGAAATGTTATGCAAAGTCAGGTAGGTGTGGGATAATAGTTTGGTTAACTGTTGATGGGAATATATGTATGTCTAAGCTTCCTGAGTCTTGAGAAATACATTTCACTTTTAAATAAAAAAGCAAAGACTATTGCTCAAACTTATTAGTCATACTGCATGGTACTAGTGTTCTGTCAGATTTTTCAACTTTGACTTAAAATGTTGAGACAATGAAAGGGTTTCTTATGAYAAACAGAATCAAAAGACATTGTTTCACTGTAGACTGTCCCTGAATAACTTTCATTCCTTCTCTGTTTTCATGGATCCATCCAACGAACTGTGCAAACTGGGTAAAAATGCCCATTATATGTGTTATCAGCCAACAGCTGACCTTTCTGATACAAAACATTTACGTGAAGTACTAGCACTCAGAAGAACTGAAGGCTTTCTGCTGCAGAGCTGACAATTTCACAACAGACATGGGCAGAGAGAGTTGCAAGGACATGAGGTCAGTCGTGGGACGTTCTTGGCCATGAGGGAGCTCCCACTCTGCAGAGGGGGGCTCGCACCGGCAGGGCTCTGCAGAGTGGTGGCCCACGTGACAGTGCCTCACAGGAAAGAAGGCAAGACCCAAACCAATCTGGGAAAGCTGGAAGAGGACACAAAGCTAAGCAGGAAGCTTAAAGCAGATGCAACAGCGGAAGGGGCCCAGCTTGACAATGCGTGAGCAATTCAAGAGTCAGATGACAGGCTGAGCAGCTGCRTTTTATACAGAAAACAGGTTGTGTTAGCTGTGTTGTGCTGTTGTATCGCACATGGTAGGGAATCAAAAAAATGCCCCATAAGGGGCTAGAAAGATAACGTCTGACCTAGGGAGAAGGAGTACACGGAGTGGGTTCTGGGGAGGAAGAAGGAAGTGGGAGCATATATCTCAAAGATCAAGGGCCCAAATAAGAGGAATCATGGCAGTGCTGTCAAAACCACTAGAGAAATAGAAAGTGGGGCAAAAAAGACCAAAAAGTTCTTCTGAATTCTCTGGTTGTAGAAAAAGAGAAAGGCTGAGATGATTTATTGCTTAAACACAGAGGGCACTGGAGATGAGATTGACTTATAAATTATTACCGCAAAGAGAAGCTAAACTAGGTCATTTGAAACAATATCCTTCTCACCAAGTTGATCAGGTCCTCCCGAATGTCTCGCAGTTTCCCTTTAACACGCACATTTGCATTTTCAGCCTGGTGCAACTTCACATTTAGTTGATCAATCATCACAAGAAGTGTTTTGTGTGACAGCTCCAGCTCTTTCATCCTGTGATAGTGAGAATGGGGATCTTTGCTAAGTAAATACCACATAGTACAGTTCCAGATAGATAAGTAGTCATCAGCAATGTATCAATTTATCTTTATTTTTCCATTTTTCTCCCAACAATAAAATAGTAACAAATTGTTGATCACTAATAATAAACATTTAACAAGTCTACTGGGGTTGYACATTATGCTGGAGACTCTCAAAACTGTTAAAGAAAATGTCTATGTTCATTCTCTCTCTGCTGGTTTAATATGAAAACCATAAGCAAACACATTTACAAGATTAATGTTCACTGAAGCTTGGCATACTATATAAAGACAACCACAACACTTTAATCTCTAGATGTATTTGATCATAGGATTTTGCTGGGTTCACAGTTAGCAAATTCATATTTTATGATGACGGTAAATGCTTCTCATCAAAATTAAGATTACAGGTAACCTACAAGTAACTATGTGTTTTACTGACCAAAGGGAAAACATCTTACTTGTAACATACCTCACAGTGGGTACTGAAACTTATAATGTATAATTGTATTGACTTTGTCCACAAAGCTGGATTTTGACAAAATACAGGTTCGCTTTGCCTGCTGCTATTAAAATGTGTAAGATGATGCAGTGTGATGTGATGGGGTTCCTCTACACAGGAGGAATACCTAAGATAATCTTATGAGAGCAGGCTTCATGTTTTCCTTAAGGTTTTCCTTCCCTTTTCAGCCTACACATCAAAATTTTCTCAATGCTTTAAACAGTTGTGAATTCCAAAACATCCTTTTCTTGTTAAGGAAAATTTTTTTCCAGTCTCTCGTCTCCTGTGGCAGGTACTAAAGCCTCCTCTTTTCTCATCTCAGAGATGCACACATTACCCCCTGTGCCCCTCAGGACTGTGCTGTACCATATCTTCTTCCTTGAATTTCTTCATTCAACCTTCAGTAGTCTTCCACTTGGGTCCCCTCTGCTCATTTCTATCTTCTAGCTTTGCTTTACTGCCCCTACCTGACAAAATTGTCTGCTGCTGCCATCCCAGCACGACAACACTACTTTCATTCAAAAATCTCACATAAAAACATATTTCTGAAGCAACAGGATTAAGACAGATAGAAAACACATCATTAAATAAGTATCTAATCATGTATCAAAGTGAACCTGACAAGGTTCTCCCCACCGCAGGCACAGCATGATCTAACACTGGTATCAAAGGAAACTGGGCCACGTCAGCCCAAAACTCTGCCCTGGCTAGTTACAGCTACTGACTCTGCTTCTCTGTTTTTTCCAATAGCTCTGCCTTCCACATCATGCCTCAGCTCGTCTGTCTGTGCTTCAGCCACAAGAACTTCAGGYACAGGATCATTTTTCTTTCTACTGGCTACCTAAGATCCCTGAAAATGGGCTTTCTATATCCCAGGCAAGTTTCAGCTGGTCATTTGATCTCCTTGAACTGTTCTCTCATACTTACTTTGTTTTGGTTTTAAATAAAGTTCTTCCCATATTCCCTTCCCCAAAATCTTTGTTAAAATAGGCCTATTCCTACAAAAGCTTCTATTTTAAAAAAGTTTCATTATTATTTTGACAAAAAGCCCATTATTAAAACATTTCTGGCCAAATCCCTTAATGAATCAAAGCAATTAAGAAATTATACAAATAATTATTTTGAACACCATCTATATTTTCTATCCTTTCAACTATTTGACTTTGTTTGGAACAGTGCCGTTGCTGACCATCAAACACTTGATCTTATTATTCTAGTCAACTACATAATCAATGCTTAACGGCACCTTTAGTTACTGTAATAATTAGCATTAACATACTAAACTAGATGAAGCTTTCTGAAACACGGAATTTTTTTGCAACACAAAATTCCAAATTAACTCTTAACTTAAAAGGAAAAGGATTTATTTTACAAGCAGAATTTACACGTTATGAATATTTAAGAATGAAACACCCTGAGAATGCTGTCTGGTTATTTGCTGCAAGATTTTAGATCATGCTGTAAATCTGATTTAAATAATAAAAACAAAAAATTGAATATTGCATTTCTATTCTGGCAGCTACACAAAACACTTACACATGCATCTTATCAGGCACCCTAAAAACACATGAAGTCTTTCTTTTTGCTAGTTTTGCATGTATCATTTGACAGCCAGTACATGAGGAGAAGRGAAGAGTACATTTGTCACATCACATTAATTTTGAATGCAAAAAAACCTTTTATTTACCTATTTCTTAGGACAGAATCTGACTCCATGTAGTCCTCTAGAACACCTTTCAGTTTTTGCTCCGACTTTTCCAGCTCTTTTATTCTGTGGCTCAAATTCTCTTCTCCAGCACTGTTAACTTGTTCATCAGGTATGCTTGCATCTTCTAATTCCTGGAAAATCCAGGAAGTATCAATTTTAACATTGACATTCAGGATATCAAATCCTTCATTACTGGGCTTTTTAATACAGTAACAAAATTCTTGTTCTCTCCCAGATGAAGGATCCATGATAAAAAAATGACAAATTATAAGATTCTCAATGTACTGCAGTCTAAGCATGCAATAAAAGAGTCTAAGCCTCTGATGATCAAATGAACAGTCCTTCTCGATTCTGAACACATTTATTATTTATGAGAAAGTCTCATTTCATTAGCCCCAAAGTAATTCAGCATGTGTGAAAGGAGCTGCAGTTCACAATATGAGATCCCCATAAAAGATTCAATTAGACTAATTCATGAAGGAATTAGGCATCAAAGTTTTGAAAAGAGGATAATATTCTACTAAATAGAGGAGTTCATAAAATTGAGTATGTTTATCACCAAAAAATCATACTTTTGGATAAATGTATGATATTTTTATTGTTTCAAGATATAAGATTGAAAAATTATATTTCCTATTCAAAAGRCAATCTGACTATTTCAGAGAAATAYTCAGTATATTTAACTGGTATTTGGAATTCTGCATTCAGTATTTTACTTAAAAGTCTACTTCACCTCTGACAAGTTATGAAACCATGCCTAAAAGGAATTTTTAAACTTGGGCCTGGGAATGCAAGCTAAGTTTGGTTCTTTCCCTCTGCCTCTTTTAGCAATAGCTCTAAAAGTTCTTCAGCCTGCAGTTCACCATTACAGAAACTCTCTTTAGTAAGTATAGTCCTATAACTGGCATCTATGGAATGCCTTTGCTTTTGCTACATTTGTATTGATTTGGAATTGGATCTGTAATTGGAATTCAACCGCTGAATTTGGACCTATTGTCCAGGAAATAACGCAATTACTTTTTTTCTTTTCTTTTCTTTCTTTTCTTTTTTTTTTTTTTTTTGTAAACAAATGCTGAATCTACAGGGTGAAGAAGAAGAAGAAAAAGCAACATTTATTTTTGCCACTGAAGAGTAGTCGCAAGAGTAGCACAAAATCAGTGCAAAAAGAATAAACAAACAGTTATTCTCTTATTGCCCCATGTTTTGATATGTGCTATTCACACATACGGTGAATTACATAAAATTTTATTATTTTGGCCCATTGTATCACTCACTGACCTTATGTCAGCCACACAAGGACATAGAGCTGAAAAGATTGAGCCACTCTGCAGTCCCTTGAGAAGCCATGATACTTAAAAAGCTACTTAAAAAGTGTGGAAACACAAAGAAAGTATAAATCCACACGGACAACAAAGTTCAAACCACTTTGTGATCTTCTCTAGACTTACCAAGCCCAGTCTCTTCTCAGAGACCATGCATTCCTGAGACCTGTCAACATAATCATGGCTCTCCCCTGGCCTGTATAATCTGCCAAATGTAACAGTATCTTTGATGTATAGCTCCTTGAGACACTAATATTTTCTATTTATTATTTGCAAAGTGAATAGATATCCTGCTCCCTGACAATGGGCATCCCTGAACACCACTGCAAAAGGAATATATAATAATAGTGGACATTGTTACTCCGCTTATTAACAATTTACAGTGGAAGTCAAGTTAATGTCATTTTCATCTCTGCCCCAGTCTAGTATCCAACTCATAAGCTGTAAAAAGATAAATTCTTAGTGGTATATTTTGCAGAAAGTAGCCAACAGATAAAAATGGAGAGGATGGACCAGGCAGCAAATAAACTGACACTTAAAATCATTACACTGATTTCTAATCACATATTTCTATTACATATTCTTTTTTACAAGTGCACTTTTATTCACTGATATAGATATAATGAAAGTTAATACAACAATTTCTAAAGTTGATSTCAAACCTCATTATCCATTAGACCTCTACACTTCTGATGCTTCATCCTGAAAACTACTGAGTACTTCAGCATAAAAGAAGGAAAGCTGTTAGGGCTGATATCAGAAACGAAAAACTTATTGTTTCCTTTTTCGCTTATGTAGCTGGAAGAGATGATTGAAAACCTGTGTCAGGTTTTGAAGTGAAAATCAGGCACAGCATCTTGCATGGCCTGAGTATAGTCATTATACCTGTTCCCAGCTCTACAACAAATGTCAATACGCAATGGATAGTAAGACTGGAAAGTTTTCCAAAACTACAAATTCTGCTGGCTTGGCACAGAATAAAAATATCATGAATGTCATGGAAAATGTCACTCAAATCAGCCAGTTTCTTTGAGAAAACTGCCACATATGAACTACAGTGTAACAAAACACATAAAAAAATAAGAAAACTAGACTGCTCCTACCTTTTCTGCTTTGTAACAAGACCATCTCCTGTCTCTGCAGTGCGCTTAC
This sequence comes from Oceanodroma leucorhoa, assembly GCA_030449065.1. Classification (NCBI taxonomy): domain Eukaryota; kingdom Metazoa; phylum Chordata; class Aves; order Procellariiformes; genus Oceanodroma; species Oceanodroma leucorhoa. The sequence continues at coordinate 13,189,771 of JASVER010000015.1, read as the reverse complement.
CGTTGCAGCCACATGCTGTGACCATCCCATGTTTGTGCTTATAGTTTCATTTCCAAAGCAGTGATGAGCAAAACTATGTCTATGGGAATAAAGTGAATCACACTTTCCAATTTCTATTCCTTCATCAGCACCTGGTTTGGTTATCCCAAGCTCTGTTTATCTCCAGTTACGGTCCTTCTCTTCAAAGTAATGCCAAAACTCTTCCTTTTACAGTGAAGACCTCATTTTTCCACATTCTGTCATCACACCGCTAAAAGCTTTAACTAAAACATGAAAAATCTGTATTTGAAAGCACATTTTCTAAATGCTTGTTCCTTTTGAACAACACATTGTGAGTAACACATTCTTTTGGAGATCGAGTTTCCAACCTTCTGCATGATCCTTGTTTCCAATTTAAATTGTGCTTTGTACCAGGAAACAGGGTTATTCAGACCCTCACACTAGCCACAGTTCGCTGCATCTGACTGAATTAATCTTGTGGAGTGCCTCAGCTCCTTCAGCAGGCAAATGATCTTGTCTGGTGACTCTTTGTGAAGAGTATCTCTCTGRTCTTACTTCAGAGCCTAAAAATTATCTGAGAAAACTGGCTTCTTTTGAGGCTGATTCCTGCACCTCCAACAGTGAGATATTCAGTTGCTATGGCAAATCTTTTCCTCAGCTTTCTTTGTGCTGTCTTGACTGTTCTTTGCCTTATGTTATTTTTTCAACCATAATTTCCACTTTATCTGATGTATTATYACAACCATCTTATTCCACTCTACGTTCATGTTGGAGTTCAGTGTGTCTATGGGAGMAGACTTGTTTCTCTGTAGCTTTTTATGTAGCCCTTTTAACAGAAAGATGATTTTCAAGAAAATATGAGGGAGGAGAAAGTTATCTTTTAATATTGTGCTTTTAATATTTTCAGCTTGCCTCAACATTCCAGAAATAATTAAAATTATCTATTTCTTCATATTGCCTTTCCAGCTCTGAAACAACAATTTGCTTTTCCCTCTTTGAAAGAAAAGCCTAACCTTTTTGAATTTTCTAACCATTCTCCATCTTAACAACTCTTTTCAACTTTCATTTTTTCAATCTGTGCTTCACCCAAAATTTTTCTTGCGGTTCAGGTGGCCAATGTCCTTGACTTTTTATCTACCTCTGCTGGTTGAGGTTGTGCCATTTTTGCTTCCTGGTAGCCAAAGTCAATTTTTTTTTATTTCACCTGGAAGGATGCCATGATTTCCAAATAGTTATTTCCAACTATTTCTCTGCTTATCACATTCATCTACACACCCATTTCTTCAAGCCTCTCTTTCTTCTTGAAGAGATAACTGAGAACAGCGCACCGTGCATTCTCTTTTCCTGACATTTTAGGCCACCTCGGGATCTTCCATTCTCCCAGTGCTATCTTTACAAGCTATTGCCTTAATTTTCAAGAAACATTAAAAAAATCATTTCTCCCATGCAGTTCTTACTTCAAAGTTTTCTTAGTTCAATCTACCATCTTGCCTTTCTCCAAAACTCATCTCTTCTCCATCTGTGGATTTCCAACTTATGAATTTAATATGAATTTTACCACTGCGGGGTTGTAAATCTCTATTTCCAACTTTGAACAGTTTTTTTCCTGTCAGCTATTTACTATAGAGAACTTATTGTCAAACATTTAGCTTTTTTATATAGATATTAAAAAGGAGATTCTGTGTTTCTTGGGTGAAATGCAAACCACATTTGTTGAAAGCATGCAGTATGGAGACAAAGATCTCAGTACTGTAAGAAAACCATTTGGTAGATAACAGTTCACACAGCAGCCAGTAATTGCACTTGTATTGTTTCCAGTGTTTGATTGGTGTGAGAGTATAAATTCTGTTTAGACTTTTTTCAGTGTTTATGATGTGCTAGTCCTTATTTGATTATCAAATCATTCCAGCTTGAAGCTATATCTTTAAAAAAATCTCTAATTTTAAATTTAAATGTTTTGCAGCCTCAAGTATTATGCAAACTGTTTTATGAAAAAAATGCACCAATTTAAAGCTGCTCAATAAATATTTTCTATATTTTTGCACGTGGACTCAGCTGTTCACTCCATAGGTTCTTTTAATAGCCTGTATACAAAACAAAAACAGAAAATAAAAACGACAAAAAAAGAAAAAGTCTGCTGAGCTTTAGATAGAAAACATTTAGAAATAAGTGTTRGCACCTAGCCCTAAAATCACAAACACCACAATCTCTTTCTAAAAGTTTTATATTAGTTTCATAATAACAAGAACCAAAATTACTATCAGTAAACCACCTGGTTTGTCTTGAAATAAYGAGCAATGTTCGAGTCCAACTAAAGTTAAGTCTCTTAAAATAGGCTTTGCTGTGTTACATTAATCAGAGACAGATTCACCTCTGGCAAGATGAGTTAAAGGAAATTGCCCTCCACACTAGCACCGCAATATGATGTGCACTCCTAGAAATGTGAGAGTTGAGTAGCTGTATGGCTACACAACCATTACCCTTGTGTTATTCCCTCAAAATGCTTGTCACCAACCTTGAATTTAACTACTTAAATAGTTTCTGTTAACAGGAAGAATAGCAGGTTCTATCAGCACAATGTATTTTCTGGAGACTAATAATGCTTATAACTTTTTTCTTTTTTTTTTCAAAGGGGACCCATAATACTAACACCTATATCAGCACAGAAGCCTATAGATCAGGCCTAAGCCTTGAACTCATCTAACAGTATTTCCAAATATTTAAATGGAATTTTAAAAATGCTGGTGATCTCACTAAGTTTATAGAATATTTATAAAATGTCTCTAAACTTGGCCAGTATATTTTTCAAGGTATTTAAAAACAAATATGTTCATCCAGATGTTAGCACCTCTAACCAGAACTGGGGTAAAAAAGCTGGATGAAACTTAAAGACAATAGTTTGGTGACTTCCTTTACCATTACTCTTTCAAGATTACATTAACCAAAATAGCATCTGCCCTTCCCAATCTCCACACAACAGAAAATCCAACTCAGATTGTGGTAAGGTGAATAGTGTACCACAAGGCTTCTCCTTTCTTCAAACACATCTCTATAAGCATATGCTTATTTTTTGACAAAATAAAGGAAATTTCAAAAGGAATGCTCAAAATGCTGTAAAAATATTGCTCAATTTCAACTAATTTTCAACACCCATCTAGCAACCAAAATAAAGCTACYGCACTTGTAAGAAATCATAATACCTTTGGATTACATTACACCATCTGCATCTACCATCATTTTATTGCAAAATATAAAACATATGCAGCAATGCTAGTAATGAAAGACCAGAGCCAATTCCCAAGAGCATCAATAGAAAGATGATACCTGAATGTACTGAGAGCTGAATAAACCCCTAAAAGAGCCCATGATAATACAGGTCTGATTTTTCAAAAATACTTGTGATCTGGGCAGAAGAATATACTGTTTCAAGCCTAATGTAAGGTAAATATAATAGCTTTTTTGGGTAACTATTGCCATCATGCTTCTTAATCATACAGTACTTGATAGCAGCTTTAAAGGTGTTGATTAACCGCATCTCCTACTATAAGAAGATTCCATGAACATAATTCACAACAGATTCCAAAGATGAAAAACTTGGAAAAATTGTAAAGGTAAAAACATTGTGTATTTTTAGTTTAAAAAAACAAAAACAAAAMCAAAACAACAGCAGCAACAACAAAAAGACTGTGTGAATATTCAATAGTTTCAAACCGTAGCTTAATCCTCTAACAGTCAGGTTGTTGAGCTACCACCCCTACTGAAAGGCAGCATGCAACTTACATTGCTCCAGGGAAGAGGGCTAGGACTGATTTTCTCAGTTGTATTTCCCTCTTGTTCTGTGTGAAAGGTGAGCACTGCTGCTACMGCTCCTGCTATAGCTGGAGAAATTCACTCTGTCTTTTGCATTGAGCTGAAAGGACCCRGATACTGTGGAAAGGCCAGTGGGAACGATGGTAGTGTCTCAAGGGAGAGACGTGGAKGTTTCTTATCCTCGCCCCTTCCATGTTGCATGGGCACATGGAGAGTCAGTCACATTGCAACCTTCACGTAGCCTCATAAAAGGGAAATTAGGTTATTATTTCCTAAGCTATTTTGTGGCTTCAAGGATCTTGAGGAAGTAAAATGAAACCCTTCTCTGCATGGGTGGTGATGCTCACAGGGCTTTTTAGAAAAAAAAACTGAAAACCAAACAGTGTTTGCCACCTCTCCATCCTGCATGATAGAAGGTAGGATCCTACAGCAATACCTGAACTTTTAGACAAAATGTACCTGCTCTGCAGAATTGAAAAGCACCCACTGCAGTTAGGGCAGTCTTAGAATGCAAAATCATTTCTCGTTGAAAACTCAGTGACCTTCTGCAGAAGTCTAGGAAGGTAGCTGAAGGCATCCAAGTCGGATTTTATAGGTGACTCTTCCTCTCTGTGCAAGCAAAACCAGCATACCCTCCCCCATGGTTTCAGGGTCTTACAAAGACAATTCTCAAAACATGGCAAAATCTAAGTTAAAAATTGACAAAGAAATATAAAGAATACCAACCACACGTCTTGGCTCAGTTGTGTCATCAAGGCCACAGAATGAATGCTAGTGAAAAAAACAAAAAAAGGAACAAAAACTATAACATAAGATCAAAAGAAAATGAGGAAAAAAGAAAAGAAAAAAGATGTAAGATATGTAATATGAAATCCAGTGACATTACTTTACAGCAGTTAGTCTTACATCAATATTCATTGAGTTGATCTGAAAGAGAGACACAGTGTACCAATCTTACTCTAAAAAGGGGTAACAGGGTACAAAATTCAGTATTTGAGGGCAGCTTTACAAACGGTAACATTTGTGGATTATGTAACTTCAGAAATATTAGGCTCAGCTCTGTGACTCAGTTAAGCAAGTACTTGTAATTAAACATCTGAAAGCTTTCCTGAACCAAGACTTACCAAGCCAAGGGCACAAAATAAATGCACCTTAAATGGTCGAGAATCAATTATGAGAAAAGCATGATGTGTTTAAACACCACTTATTCCTCATGTATCAACTCGTAGAATAAAACTGAGATTTTCCATTATTCTTTTGTATAGCCTTTAAAACCACAACAGTTTGCTGAAGACTCTATAGGGCAAAAATACTGTCATCGTTATGTTCTGATTTGACAGAATTTTACATAAAACTTAAAAATTGAATCCATTCCTAAAGGAAACTAAAAAGCCATACTCATGACACAGTAACGATAAGTGGTGCATAGCCCTTAGCTACAACCAGCAATGAGGTGCAGCTATAAATACTGCCCTTCCTTCAGAAGCATAAGACTTCTCTCCACAAGAAATTATTGTGCGCAGTATCAGTGGCATGTAGGTGTCAGTCTACACCCACTGACACATTAAACCTTCAGAAGAACAATGAAGTAGAAGTATATTATTAATTATTCTCTGACAACACAATCTTCCTTCGGGCAGTCAAATTCAGAACGGGATTTAATCCCAAGGAAAAAAAATTCAAATGTAATACAGATAGAAGGAAGCCCTCTAGCCATCCAGAAGTTGAAGGATAACAGAAAATGATGAAGCTTTTTTGAGGTCTCCTGCTAATGTAACAATAAGGCAAAGAGAACGTTAATCATTTTACATCATTACCAGCTTTCTGCTAAGCTTGTGATTAAGCTGTTTCTTTTCCAATACTTTTCCCCATCCATTGCACTGATGAGCCAGCACAGATAATGCTAACTTCCATTTTCAAAATTAGCAGTCTGTCTAATCCAACATCTACTTTGTAATCGGTAATGGCAATGATTAAAGGCTTACATTTTGGCAATAGCAGCATCTAAAGATTTTGATGTTTTAGAACAGGTGGATAAACACTAATATTTGCAATAATTAATGTGTAGAGATCTCACCTATCCCTCAAGGTTTCTCTACCCTGAGGAGTTAAATGCAGCATCTTAGACATCACTGGCTGCTAGGCAGGAACATCTTCAGCTATTGAAGTGGTCCAGGGCAGAAGAGGGCAAAGGCAGCAAAAGAGCCCTTTAAGGGGTGGATACTGCCTATGTTTCTCTGCTAGTGGAAACAGGGACCACTGCCTCCCCGATGGATAGAGACAGACGAGCCCCAGCCAGGGAGCAGTGGGGGTGATGTAAAGTGACAATTAGCAACAGCAGCAGACAGCCGAGCTCCTCACAGCTCTTCTCCTGGCTCTTCCACAAACCCAGCTGGATAGCACGGTTCAAAAAGTGCAGGACGAGGTGCTGCAGAAGGGAGACAACTACTGTGGGAGCAGAAGGGGCCAAGGAAGCTGCTGAGGGAATTGGAATAGCTACTAGAAGTGCAATACCCCCAGAGGGTGACCAAGGAGGGACTGGCACATTCTAAGAGCAGATGAAGGGACAGTGAGATTAGTGAAGGGTGAGGAAGAAACCTTCCCACATCCAGCACACYGCTCCTCAAAGCCTCTCTCAGTTCTGCAAACACCACTGACCTCTTCCAACTCCCRTTCAGAGTCCTCCAAAAGCCTTCTTTTTGCTCTTTTATCCCAAAATAAAAGAACAATGACTGAGAACTGCCCTAACTTCTCCATTCAGCCCAGCAGCAGGTTTGTACCCATATGTACAGAAGAAAATGAACCTGAGATGATGTGACTCATCTTGGCATCTAGGATATGGTTTCGCAAAAGCAACGTAACTACAACACTTTGCTAGAGCTTAGAGAAAGCCCCATTGTCAGCCTGTGCCCTGCAGAACAGCCTAAACTCCACAGATCTGGGAAACACTTGAGCCCACAGTGCAGGAACCTCGTGCCATCTCTTTCTTGGGACCACAGTGACCCAAATACATCTGCTGTCTTAAGCCTTAATCAGAGCTTCTTCAAAAGAGGAGAAAATTTGGATCCGGRATATTAATGTGAAACTTGTTCCTATCTTAAAGCAAGAAATATTTTTTGTTTGCAGTGTTCGCCACATGCAGTTCATTAACTTTTTTTTAATTTCCAGTATTTGCAAGTTTTGCAAAGCAATGTTATTTGAAGAAAAGGGCTGAGCTAACCACTGCTGTCAAACAGAGACAAATCTTTATGTTGTTTCTTGATCTAAACCACAGCAAATCCTCCCCCTTCTAGGCTAGTGTCTTTCCTCCTTTCTCTACTTGATAGAAAACCCAGATAGCAAATAATTTTGAGCAGATTTGCTTCATTTCATGCAGCAATGACTTGAACTCAAATTTTATCTTTCTTGTTTTAAAATAGATTTCATAATATTAGGTTAAGTACTATTAACGTCGATGCAATAGAGAAAAATAAATTAGCATGGAACAAAAAATCCATTGGCATTGCCCAGTCATTTGTTTACCTTTTCCTCAATTTCTTTGAGTTGCCTTTTTTGAAGTTCTATTTTATCTTCTAGTTCTCGAATTCGCTGGAACAGAARAAAGCAAAATAGACATTACTATATCTAATTTGAAAAGTATATGAATCAAAAAGATAACAAATAGATTAAAAATTAAGAGAACAAATGCCCATTATTAATGTAACACTTCCTTTACAGTTATATTAGCCATGTTCATGGCAGAATTGCTCCACGTTTCCATGAAACCATAGCATTTTAAACAAGCTGCACATTTAGAACATCATATTTACTACCAGTAAGCCTAATCATCACCACTCATTAATCATAATTTTAACATGCACATACAGACAATTCCAATTAGCACCAAAATTCTTACACTTCTTTCTCTGCAATTGCCAGAAGTTTTTCTACTTACCTAGAYAGTCAGTAGATTATACTACTACATTTCATTTTAACTCTCTATTTTCATTTCCTATAAAACATAACTATGCTTCTGGCATAGTCGTGCTATACTAGAAAAACAGAACAYAGATTTTCAGATCATCACCAAGACACCATCCAGAGATTCAGCTCTGCCCTATTACCAGAGCCACTTCCCGCTAGCGTCAGAGGGAATGTCTCCTTCAGTGTAGCTCTCCGTATTTTTAAGGATTTTCCTTGTTCAGTTCCACAAAGGTTCTCCAAAAATATGATTGTTGTTGGGTCCACATATCCTATCTTATTTCTGTCCCTTTGTTTCCTTTCTGTAGGTTATGCTTCTTTTGTTTTTCTTTTTTATTTTTTTTATTATTCTTCTGTGCTTCTACGTTAAGAGGATGATGTATTTTATTACACTTTTAGTATATTGTACTTGTTACAGATAAAGTAAGTTCATAAATATTTTTTCTTATAGGCAGAAGCCTGGAATCTCCCACTAACAGCCACTGGGAATCAAAGAGAAACTTTATACTATCAGTGTTTTTCAGGATTAACTACCTGACCTTTGCCTGGCCTACAACAGTTGAGGTTATTAACAGTTCCTAAACTTTGAAAGCGAAATTATCTTCTAGTCTAATTTCTATGCATAGGCCTAATGTAGCAGCTGCTGCACCACTCCCAAATTATTTTATTAGTCCCAAATTGATTTGAACAACAGTATCTCTTTCAAAACAACATCCAATCATTATTTATAAACCTGTGTGATCAACTGACATCGATAGTTGATTACCTGCATTCAATTCAAAGACCTCAAATAGTGGGAAGTGCCCCACAGCCATGGTAGCCCAGGRCAGTCGCAGCAAGGCAGCAGCTGATCCAATGACCATTTTGTATTGGTTTTGAGAGTTCGGCTTGAACATTTCAAATCTAACCTGGAGCTACCYCAAAGATGAGGTACATCCACCCTGCAGTCCACCTTGCCTAGGGCATACTAGTCTCCACACAAATACTGCAGACAGCTCACAAGCAATAGCTTTGTTATTGTTGCTGCTGTTTTAACATAAAAGATTTTGCTTAAATGAATGTTTTGAATATTATGCAGTCAGAATAAGTCAATCAAAACCTCCACTGTATCATGCTGCATTGCTCAGAGATTTCCTCAGATAATATAAAAGCACAAACCAGATTATCCTCATGTGACACAAGTGCATGCAGCTTTGCTGACAGTAACAAATGCCCCAAGCACAGCTGTATTAATTTCACTTTTCCTCTATTGCATTTGAATTGATTTATACTTCATCTACTCCCTGCTCAAGGCAAGTCTATCTCTCAAGTGATCATCTTCATATACTGTATGTACCAGGAATATTACAATCACTGTARAAAGCCATGGGATGAGAAKCAGGCAGATRTAATCACCTCTGAGATCTCTGGTTCATCAGGTTACACTCTTGTTTCTCTCCCACTCATTTCAGTTATGCCAATTCCTACTTACAACCACATCCCAGAGCTGAGTGACAGACTTCAATTCTCTGGGGGTCCTGCTATGCTCTGTGATAGAATTTGACCATGGTGAGATAAGTGAAGAGAAGCAATATTTTTAAATACCATTTTCGCCTTCAAGATTTATGATGAGAGGTATTTTTTCAATATCTGCTGAGAACTCGCCCCCAGAAAAAAAGGAAAATAAAAAAAAMCCCAAACATCTAGTGGCTTTCTTACCTCAGGGTTTACAGCAAGTGTTCTTTTATAAAAGAACATGTTAATTAGGATAAGATGGCATTTTTCAGGTTTGGGAATTCTGTTAATTAAGTAAAAATTGAGATGTTATTATTCCCTTATGAATTTTTAATCTTTTCAAAAGATTACAGCTATTCAGCTATTCTCTCCAGCTATTCAGAATAGTTCTAAAAAAAAGGGCTGAGGCTTCTGTTTTCCAATTCTCACCCATAACCCATCATAATTGTTTGTGAGAYGAAAGATAGAGAACAGTTTTAGGGTGAAGAAATATACACTTTCCTAAAAATCAGTTTAAATACAAAGACAACCTAGCAATTAAAAGGGAATATGCATAGGGTTGAATTTCTCAGCAGTGAAAATCTACAAAAAATCCTCAAAACAACTAGATTTATGTCAGTAGGGCAGATATACACAGGGTGGATATAGTCTGTAGGGCAGACATTTACATGTATACATGTGTATATGTAGACCTGTTCCAGACTTGCCACCTAAGGATAATATATTGAAGACAGGTGACTAGTGTTTAAATATCTAGTATTCCCCTTAGATGAGTGGAAATCACAATGACAGAAGACTTAGGCTGCAAATGACTAAGATTTTGTAACCAACTTCTTTACTACAGATATTAAGAGTTCAAACCTAGACAGGTCAGAATTTGTTCTAAAACACARCCACGGGCTGGAATTTTCCACCAGGTATCAAAGCTTGGGGCTGTTTACTTCTAGTTGTTTACYTGCTTTCCCCTGTAGGGAGGATTATCCAGGAGGATGAAGTGGGCGTAGCTATTYCCATCAATATCCTCTGATTGCACAGAGTCAGCACTGGAAGATAACCAGCCTAGCTAGCTATTTATATATCCTGAAAAATCTGATCTAACTTTCCATTTAACTGCAGAGATGGCCTTAAAAATATACACATATATATGCAATATATTGGTAGGAAAAAATAGATTTACATCTGCATACAGTATTTAACACAAAAAAATAATAGTTTTCTCCCRTTGTACCTATCTGGGTTTACAGCTTTATCTTGATCATACAAAGATAACAATTTCCGAAATATGACTTTAAAAAATATGTGTAAGCTACATGCAATAATCCTAGCTTTAACAAAAAAAAGTATCTTCTAGAAGTAGCAAGAGATGTTCCTCAGTCAAAGGTTATATTAAACTATCAAGAAGGAAATTACACAAAAATTGCACATACTAATTAAGACCAAAGGCAGGAYGGCTTGATATTCAGTATAAGCATTTACATCTTTATCTACCGTTCCTTTTATTTGCAAGAATTAGCAATCAAGAAGCTGTGGACTCACTCTCAGGTTTTCAACACTTGATTAGATGCTTTCAGTGAATTCTGATTTGTTTATGTTTGAAAAAGCGTAACTGTGACAACAAATCACGCAGAACTGTTTTATTGTTATCAAGAAATTCTACCTATTTTCATGCTGCAGGCATAAATTGATGATCAGTAAACCAAGCTTTTCCTACTATATCATATAGAGTTATAACAGTCATGCTATAAAAGGTGCATTCAGCTCTATCCTTGACAAGGCTGTCAGGAACYTTGTAGGGTAAATCCAGAGCATTTTCAACTGCACAAAAGACTATGGGCGGAGGCARTAAAATCTACTATATCTTGCTATCAAAACATTGAGAAGTCTTCATTGAGAAGAAAGCCACAGGCTGTTCTTTTGTTTATTCTCATTTTTTAAAAAGGGAGGGACAGAAAACATGGAGAGAGAATCTAAAACCAGTACAATGCTTATGTTTCCTTTAAACCCCTAGCATCGGTCACAGTCAGAGCAAGGATTAGGGACAAAGTGGAGCAGTGTTCTGCTGGGTTCTAGCAATTCCTGTGTTCCTACGGCTAATAGCTGCCCCTCAGTCACGAGTGCATCTTTTCGGGACTGACAGGATTCATGAGAATAGCACTGTGTTGTCAAATCATGGGGCCATACAAAGGAATTACTGTAGGCAAACAAAGAGCCAGTCAGACAAAAACAGTGCAATGAGACCGTAACCATGAAAGAGAAGAGCGCAAACGTGAGGGACACGCATTCTTAACGCTGTCCACCTCGACCGCATTCAAAAGCAACCTGCCAAAATAATGAATACTAATCTGTCATTGATTTCATTTATTTGCAATAGCAAGAAAAACCTCACAAATCTTGAAGATGATGGATGGGTAGATTTGTGAATACTCCCTGTTACTACCTTCACCCGCATGGAGCTCTCCTGAGTTTTGGAAAGAGAGTTGGACGAGCATCCATTTCACTATGGCAGGCACCTACTTGATAAATCGTCCTTCCACTAGCAATGAAGTTTGCTGCCACTTCTGAGTAAGTGCTGACAAGCATCCAGACAGCAGCAGGGGCTGACAGGGTCCTACTGCTGTACCGAGCTGACAGCAGATGGCCCTGCCGGCCAAGCTACGGCTGGAACAGCAGCTTCAGCTCTGTCAGGAATGAGGCTCAGCTGTGAAATACATTTGCCTTTCCAGACAGCTACAGAATAAAGATGCTAAAGATGTACGACGTATRCCTTAACTTATTACTTAGCTGCAATCTGAACAGACTTTTAAGTTCCATTAAAATTTTTCTTAATAGTAGTCACATATACATTATATATAMAAAGGTAGGTGGCACAGCTATAACCCTGATGGACAGCCTAAGAATGCTAACAATTAGGTAAGAGAGARAACATCCAGAAAGTTCAGGCAGCTAAAGCATACATTTCCTATGGAAGTCTATAGTGCGAAGACAGGCATGTGACTGAAAGTCTGCTAAAGCACCCCTGAMGTGGCACTATATATGACATTACTTTACTGAACAGAGCTGTAAAAGGGAAATTTACCATCAGTCATTTCCAATGGTATAAATTATATGTCCACTGACTKCAGTGATCATATACTGCCCCTCCTCTTCAATCCAACGCTTGGGGAGCTCCCAAACACAAAGGGCAGTCAAATTGCCCAAAAGTGGGAAATTAAACATTTTTCTCAGCAGAAGATTCCTAATGTGCAGAAGATTCCTCCTAAATGTTCATAATGCTCATTTCCTTTCACCTCATGATGGGAAGTTCGCCTTTCTGGGAAACAGGATACATTTCTTGAAGTGCAGTTATTCACTTAAGCAATTACTTCTCTTTGGTAAACTTGGACGGCAAGTGCCTTTAGTGTGTATCTTCCGGTACTGGTAGGGAAATTAAGACAAGTTAGCTCTTCCTTTCTGAAGTAACAGAGGACTGAGACACCAAGATGGGACTACACATTACTCCCAGCAGTTCTGACCTTCCTCCAGGAGGGGAGTCTCTAAGTTTGCATGAAGCATTGCTTTATAGGTAATATGCTGCCTGAGCTGGCCTATGCGGGACCAATTCAGGTGTCTCTGCAGCTACAGCTCAGTTTTCCTGACAGTTGGATAATTTGCCTACAGATTTTTGTTTTCCAAATACATCCAAAGGCTCAGCAAAAGGCTACATAACCCTAGATGCAAATTCATTATTGTCATGAATCCCTTGTACAAAGGTGCAAAAAAAGGGATAATACAGTTTTAAAAACTGAATTAAAAGCAATGGGTTCCTTGCAGACCATTCAAATCAGAGGTCAGGTCCAATGGAATGATATTAATGCATTGCCAGTGGAGAACCAGCTAGGTACTGATTTCAAAAGGGAAATTTCTGTAATGTTTAGCATGGTCTGGCTCCTGTGGCTATACTGCAACCTCAAGGCTGCAAGCCACATCTCTGGGATGTCTGAGGAATCAAAGTTTAGGTGAAATGTAAGCAGCATGATGGTGGATGCATGCCTGGAAATATTACTCTACTTTCACTAACAGAGAAATTCCAATAACACAGGCTTAGAAAACTCAGCTTGCATTATGGMGCAAAGAAATACAAATAATGAAGCTGATAGTGGAAATGATAGTATTGCACTTCCATTACTTAACGTCATTGAATGATTTAGCCAAAACGAATATATTGCTCTATTGAAAAAAAAAAAAAATTAATTGCATTCCCACACAGTACACATGAAGTACCTGTGCCCAACTTGTGTTATAATAGCAATCCATCTACATTAAGTACCACTTCCGTTAACGTAGCCCCCRTTGTAAAGGAGCGCTGAAATAAATGGAAATCCTTCCGTTGAGCTCAGTGAGCCCTGGATTGCAGTCTCAGAGCTATCATTTTTCTGCTGGAGGCAATAAATCAGCCCAATAATGATTTGTCATCATTTTGAGAGTTTGTCATGGGAGGAACTTCAGCATTACAAAGAAAGAAAATTGATCTGAGATGTAATGAAGTGCCCTACTGCTCTAAGATGCTAGGTCCAAATTTCCTCCACCAAGCAAACAAAATGTGTGTATTTCCTCATTTGTTTTAGCTTTTCTTTCATGATACCTCAAATTCTGATGAGAAATGGACTGTCTCTCTCTACAGTTACATGTCCCCTTACACACATTCTGGTTTTTTGACCTGATCTCCTAGCTACCTTTTCAGTAGCAARCACAGATTCTGAGAATTTTGGTGTTTTCTGTTTATTGGATAGTGATGCAGGCTASATGAAGTAGACTTCTTCAGCCAAGCCTTTTGTCCTCTCCAATTGACTCATAGCATTAGYCAGTCACTCACAGTCCTGAACCAACATCTTGGATGGCTTCAAATCCTCAAGGAGCTTTGCCAAATGGGGAAAATGCTACCAGGAAAGGAACTTCTGGGACAAATTTCATCTTCCAGACAATGATGACCACATCATTCTTCACATAGGTGTTAAGCTTCAGAACTCATGTTCTCATTTCCTAGATAAGCGTGTAAGTAAAGAGCCCATCTAAACCAACATACTGTTTTACTGACAGCAACATCAAGAAGATCAATTTATCTGGCTGCAAAATATGCTTCTTGACATGCTACTTTAGTTGTGAAAACACAAGAATGTACTAATCAGGGAGYTTAGAAATCACCTTAATAGTTCCTGTGACACACTTTTATTGGATTTACATTCATCAGCAAATCCAAGAACACAATTTGATAATTTTAGCACAAAGCAGACAAAGAAGGATTTGCTAAGCTGCTTAGAGCCTCGGCTCTGAAATGTTGGAAAGGTTTAGGTTGATGTACATTCACAGGATAGGCACCGTGGATGGACTATATCGGACATGAACYGTGCTTTGAATCTTTGAAGCCAGCTTATGATCAAGAATGTATCCGATTCTGCAGCAAAATTTAGCAAGGGAAATATTTTATCAATCTGACAAGGGGAAGAATCAATATTGTTTCATTATATCATTATTTTAAGCAGCTTCTCAACACTATTAAGACACAGGTATGTAAGATCTTTAATAATGTGAAMAGCATAACTATGTTACATGCATAAATTTAAACAAAGATGAATATAAACTGACTTGCCTTTAGCTATTATTCAAATCACTAAGCTGATGGCTAAAATTCCTCAATGAAAATAAATATATTATTTTCTTGATTTTTTTTTTTAATCTAATGCATTTTAACAGCTGTTTAAAAGCCTCTACTGTGTTTATAATGCAATTTGCATAGGTAATTGCCACACACATTTACTCAAGCTGTTGGATCTGCTACTGTAAGGGGTGTGRATTCAGGAATCTAAATGTTCCCTTTAGTCCCATATTCCTAGAATGTGATTTTGCATAATGGTTATAAGGAAACAAGCAAGCACACTGTAACAGCATTAGCTTAAGCTATTTTTGTTGTCATCTTGTTTTACTTCATGAATGAAAACTTAATATAAATTTCAGCTAGTTGAATATGAAAATAATAGATCATTTTGGATATACTGTACCTCTCTCATTCTCATCAARGGCTTTCTTTACATAGCAGGTAAAAAATTCATTCCTTTCTCTGTTCTGCAGTCTCAACCATGATAATCCAATTAATAGTTGCTGAAGTAGAGTTTTTCTTGTTAATCTTTACTATGCATTTGTAGTTTCTTTATTTGCCTTCCTGAGGAGAATGAACCTTTTAGCAGCTGCRCTGATGCATTTCTCAGCATTAAAGTTAATATGTATTCAATCACATTGGTCTCAGTAATAAATCAGTGAATGYTATAAATTCATTTAGCTTAAAATAACTATGTGTTATAAGCTGATACTGAATGACTATATGTACATGAAGATAAGGCTTAATATTTACTGGTAAACTTGATTATTTTTTTTTAACACTGAGAGTCTTTTAATTTATTCTATAGTAAAACTACATCATACATTGATATCTAACAGAAGAATATCAACAATCTTATTGCTTTTTGTTAGGGAAAAACAATAATTAAAGCCACATTAGACTTATATCTACACAGAATGGCTATTCTAAGTCTATGTGAGTTCAGAAGACAAAATACATTCAACATCTTAAAATTGACTCCTTGACAGCCTAGACTCATTATCAGGAAAAAAAAAAAAAAAAAAAAAAAAAGGCGCCATAATGTAGTATTTATTTAGCATTAAATTTAGGTTATTTTACATTCTGATATTTAAACAACAAATTTCCATGTAAGTAATTATCATAATATGTGTATGAATTGTGCATATGAAAACACATTTAATCTTCACTTCTGTAACAAACTTCACAACGCTTTCTTTTTTAGACTTGCCTTTCCTCAGCTCCTATTGGCCTTTCCTAAGAAACATAGGGCATTCAGGATTTCAGATGAGAGGATTTCAGCATTCAGACTTCAGATGAGAGGTTTCTTGATTCTAATATTACTGTAAGGCATACAGTTGCTATTAACTTGAGTACAACCTCAATCACACCTTATTTAGGACAAAGGGAGCGGGCCTTTCAGGTATATTTTGTAGGTATTACACCAGTCCTGCTATCATCACTTATTCAGACAACTAGCATCACTAAGGCAGTTAGCAAAGCAAGCATGGTTTGATCTGAAGCCTAAATATACAGAAAACATACATAAGGAAAYACTGTAAGATAAACATGTAGAAATTACAGTAGTTTATTGTGATTTTGTCATTATAGCAACAATGATGCCTTGAAAGACTCAACATTYACTCCTGCATGACAAATCAATACCACAGGTCAACTATGATTAACCTCATCATGATGTGCTTGATGAATACAGATGACAGACAACTATGATATCGGATGCCTTTAAGAGCAATTCATGAATATAAAAAATGCATCATCAACAGTAATCTGTTATCTGTTGAACAGCAAAGCACAGCACATTTCTCAACTGTAAGCATTAGTAACTGCAAAAAAAAAATCATTACTGGTTGCCTTATGTATTCCTCTTCATGTATAGYTGTATGCAAACAGCTGGGAATGAACTTTGCTAGCACCTTAACACTTCAGATTTAAAATAAAAACATTAAAACAGATTGTATCTATATAGATTTGGACATAAAATGATCTGGGACTTTCCCCAATTATTATTGTGTAAGTAACCTTAGTAGTAATACTTCCACCTACTTTCTAAATTGTGTGACAAAGCTGTGAGTTTTTGACCAAGCCAGCCTCTCTGGCWCAAGGCAACATGCCAGAGGAGCTGATGTCTTTAATTTGTCCTCTCTGACACAAGGCAATGTGCCAAAGAGGACAAATTTAAGACAACACCCTCTCATGCCTATCCATGAGATACACTGAGCATAGCATCCTCCCTCCCTCTCTCCCTCCAAGGGCCTTCCCAGGAAACATTAAACCTTAATAATTCTCCTCAGGTGAAAAATAGGTGGTCTATCAACCGTAACAGATTACACAGCAAAGGGGAGCAGAACAAATGCTGAGTTTATCCAAGCTTTACCTGGACATCCGTAATACATTAAGTGGCAAATCTCAGGTTCCTACTTCACGCTGGCAATTACTGTATTAACAAATTAATTTTTTTAAATGAAGGTTTTCAGAAAAAAAAAAAAACAAAAACAAAAAAAAACCAAAAAAAACCCAAAAAAACAAATATGTATTCCAAATTGCTGAGCCAATAAAAAAAAAAAAAAAAAACAAAAACAAAAAAAAACCAAAAAAAACCCAAAAAAACAAATATGTATTCCAAATTGCTGAGCCAATATGATCGTGTAGATATGGTGATATCCAATCCTATGGATTTGTAAACAAACTCCCAGTGTGAAAAAGGTGTCCTAGCAGGGAGAACTCATGGAGGAATGGCATCCAGTACAGCTTTTTTTGACCTTTAAGCAGTAAGAACTTGGCTCATCAGGTCAGAGAAAAAAGGAACGAAGAAACTTAGTGAAGGAAATTAGTTTGGTGTTTCTCAATTTCCAGCTATATTTATATTATGACATTTYAGGATGAAAAAAGACATCACTGCTTCTGATTTTTCCTTGGTGTCCATGAAAAAAAGTGCCTGAGGCATCACATTTGCACTGAATCCTTCTCTATGGCAGTGACATATAAAGGTCAGTTTTGAGTTATACCTGTTTTGTCCTAAAGGATTGTCCTATGCCTTCTTCTAGTAAAATGTGGAAATAAAGTGGCGATTTCTGCTTTTATTACCTATGAATAATCCAACCTGGTCATAGGAGTAAATGCTATAGTTTAAAGAAAACATAGTTAAAATATTTACAGCTATATTCCAACTATTTAGAGTTGGAATTTGGATGCCTTCAGCGTTCCATAGATGTATTATATTCAGATCTAGAACTGAAGCTATGGTTTGTTTTACTCTGTAAAACTGAGCTCCACCCAAGAGTATTCTAACCCAAGTTAGAATAAAACACCTCCAGCTTAGTACAGTACTACATTGCAACTCAGAGAAAAAAAAAGTTTCACAGTTTTTGATGATACAATGAACTAACACATCTTTTCTATTTATTTTTTCCTACAATTTTATACAAAGATAAGACTACTCGGGGAAATTATTGGATTACATTAATAAAATCTGTCTCTCATATCCTTTCTCATTGGCAGCAACCATTTTTGGAACTGAGTGTGTGTCAATCTGCTGTCCTTCAAGGATTTTCTAGCTTCTCTTTGTATTTAAAATAACTTAAAATTAGATCAGAATAAATTCTATTGCTACTATAAATTTTCTTCATGTTTGAATACTGCCAACGGTGCAATTTGAATTAATCTATCCTAATTTAAAGCCTGGCTCTGATGACTTTCTACRGTTTCTTACTCCAGAAGCAGCTACAGTCAAACCAACAGGAATATATTTCAAGTTAGATCCCATTTGGTTTATATAAAGCATAATTTGACCCTTAAATATTTATTAATTTYATCAGATAACACAATCACAATATCTTTTTAAGGCAATCTAACCATGATGCTGCGTGGATTTTTTGTGTTGGGTTTTTTGTTGTTTTTKGGKTTTTTTTTTTTAAGTTTGCTTAATTAAGAAGTTGATATCACGACTTCAGAAACACGTTGTATTGCTCCGTTTGAAATATTTTTTCTCAGAGATGGTTTTTCTAGCTACACCAACACATTTTTCTCTTTCTCCAGAAATGGCTTAGCATGTTATATGTATACAAAAAGTTACCCTTCTTAACAGAACCTGCTAGTAATGATCTTCATATTTTCCAAAATGCACAAAAGTCATGCCACTGCACTGACTAGAGCACAAATGTTACTTTTAAATGAAATCCTGCTAAAAATAAACTAGACACTAAYTGACAAAAGCTTACCATAACAGTGTAGCACAATGAGACATTTTTGATGGCAATATATGCAGGAATGGCAGTTGAACTGCACATACCCTATGGCTGGAAGCAAATATCACAATCTGCTCATGACAGATTTTTAATTAACATATTTTACCTCCTCCAAATAGAGAGGATGGTGTAAATCAAAGCACCTTCTCTGACTTAAAGRGAGTTCTGTCAATAGGCTTCAGCTGAGGATCTGTCCCACAGACCTGCACGTTGCACTCTGGGTTTCATAAAAGCGTTCTATTCCTTAGCAAGCAGATCTAATCACGCAGTCTGTCTAATTTGGCTCCACAGAGGCCTGGTTTCCTTAATACACAATGGGTATACGTGAATGGTTCCATTTATATACTAATGAACAATAATAATGTGGGGCTMTATATGCCCAAGATGAACAGACCTACCAATGTGAAACAGAGCCTAACATCCTAAAATATATTTATTTCACTGGAACAAAGTCAATACCCAGTGGCTAAGAACTAAGGCTTTATATCTGCACAAAGAAGCACACATAAAGCGGCACAGGCTCACATTTGGACAACAGTTTACCCACTTTCTTATGCACGTCCCTGTCTCTTTCAGACAATACATTCCCCAGGAAGAACATTTACCAGCTCTGTAAAACCAGCATGTCACAARCTAAATCCTCAAAGTCCCTGCATGAAGCAGTTCACCTATACTGAAACCCTGCAGACCTACCTGTAGCGTTCATCACATGCCTTGCCACTGCTGCATCCTGCAGTATGGTCAAGGATTGTTTACATGCAGAAGGAGAGAACTCCTCCTTCTCCATCATCAGATCTTCTTGGAGCCCCACTCTGTATGTCTGACACAGAAACTCTAACTCAGAGAAGGTTGTAGCCAGCCTGCCAGGATAAACAGACTTGTTCTTTTGAAGCCCTTGTATCAGGCAGACCAGAAGGTAATGGAAGCAGAGAAACAGGCCTTCTGGAAGTGACCAAACTTCCAGAGTTTCAGAGAATTTGGAGTCTTTAATACAYGGTTTCTGTTTCAGGGAAAGTTTGAGAGTGTTTGCAACAAGGACATTCTGTATTAAGTCTTGCAGGTCCATCATGCTGTCATATCATTCTCCATAACCTACAMTTCAGCGGAGTAAGAATGGTGGTGCATACTGTAAAGGCACTGCAGACTGTAAAAATATGACCAGGTGTAGACTACAGTTCTGCCAGAATAAAGTGTAATGGGTGCTTGCTAATGCTGCATTGTCAGCAAAAGGAAAGAGGGGATTCATTTAAAGTAGCATCTAGGGATGTACTRTACTTAGAGCAGCTGCATCCATGCCTTAGGACTCTGCCTACACAGGTATGCTCTCATTTTTGTAGCATTTCAGCTGCTGTCATCTGCTAGTGTAGATGTATGTAATCCTATGAGAATTAGTCCTGTGACACTACTGATCCATGCTAGGGGGGGTTGTTTGTTTGTTTTTAAGCCGTGGACATTTTCATACAACTACTAGCTTATCAGTGTTGACCACTGGTCCCATAAGGATCCACAAATACAACCTTCAAGAAGAAAACAACTGAGAAGAAGAAACTGAGCAAGGATTTCAAATGCAATCTTTTCATCTCCCATCCCCCAGGCAAATTAACTACCATCTTTACCTTTGTTTTTACCACCTTTACCTTTTCTCTACTACYGGGGGTTAAAAATAGATGACTAAAATACTTAGCTCCTTATTAAGCCATAGAATTCAGTTTAATGTATCCTGCAGGGCTGTAATGTTAGCATATCTAGTGAGATGGGCACAACACAAAAGTCTACTGACACAGTATAAAATGGATCTGGAGACAGGTACATAAAGAACCATGGCTAATGAGGTTATGTTTACGCTAGCATTTTTGTTCAGAGCAGGAGCGAAGTTTTCTTCCACACTGATCATATTTAACTTTATGTTGTGGAGCAATCTGGGAATACATGAACTGGACTCAACTGAAGATGTRCTCCAGACGTACACCTAAAGTGCTCTGACTGGTAGAGAGCAGTCCATGGGACCAAAGGGAACATAGTCCAAATTAAACCCCTGATATCTGGCTAGGAAATTGGACTGTCTAAGAGACTGGCAAAAAAATCTCCATTCTCACTAATTTTCAGCTACACTAATAACATTAAGGTAATAACTTCTGGCTCCATGCTTATTTACCAAATTTCATATATTTACTCTACTCTCTCTTTCCGACACTTTTAGCACCAGCTGGTGCCTACTTTTTCCAGCTTTCTGTATACCATCGCTGATCTGACACCCATTAAAAAAACTCATCTCCTGATCTCAATGTTACATGTTCCAAACCAAGGGAACACAGTGAAGGARTAAGAGAAAGGAGACTTCTAGGAAGTCAGAGCTCAGCTCTAACATTGGCACCATAAGCACTTCTCATCACTGCAGGACGACAGGACACGAACACAACAGCGCCAGGTCAGTACATTACGTCAGCTGTGGTCTATATTCATCTACAAAGCCAACCTGAACAGAGAGAGACTTGAACTAAACTAAACGCAGTCCTTGCCCCAGTAATCAGCACCTGAGAAAGCAACAACGTCCTGAACACATCTGCATAGCAGAGTTTGGCGTTTACAAGATGCGATTCCAGATTTGCACAGAAAGTAGCTAGAGCAACTGGAGGGCAGTCCTCAAGATCTAAGACATCTGGCTGCATCTTCCAGAGGTTACTATAAAGASGAACCAAAATCCTTAGGAACAATTAGTCCTGCTGGAATAATTACCACCCTGAGACACACAGCGCTCTTCTTTCCCTGAATATTTGCACAGCAAAAAATAGCTAACCTACCAAACGATTATTTGGAAAATAATTACCACACTTGCCAGGAACTTGCCTGAATTCAGGTTGTCAGTATTTGTCCTTAAGGAATTGGCTTAGACAGACAAGTCTTTTCTGAACTAATTTAAAGRCATGAAGGCCTGTAAATGGCCTCTTAAAAGACCTCCTATGACCTCCTCTTTTTTTTTTTTTATTTTTAAAAAATTTCACAAATCGCTAAAAGAAACAGAAGGGGGTAAAAATAATAAAAAAAATCAATTCCTGTAACTACTGCTTCTCTGCTTGTCCTCTTTTCATAATGTTACRCTCTTACAACCTTCCATTCCAGCTTTTTCTAATTTAGGCCTTAAACTTGCAACAAGTTCCCCTTGGAGCCCTGTGGAAAACTGTGGTTGTACACACCTGAAACAGATTGTGCAACAGGACCTTGTAGTGAGACAGTGACTCGTTTTGTGTGTGTACCATGCCCAGCGCAACCAGGTCCTAACACTGCTCCTCTCGGGGAGCAATACAAAGAATGGACGTAAGTGTAACTCGACGAGGTGAGGGTGAAGTGATGCTGTTGTATGGACAGTGGCGGCAACCACAGAGGTAACACCAGCAAGGGGGAGGAGRGGGAACCAGGATTACCTGCTGTGCCTGCTGCAGCAGCTCCATTCGCTCGTGCAAGATCTGGCTGTCAAACTCGCGGCTCTGCCTCAGGATCTGCCGCCGCACCTTCTCCACGGCAGCTCGCAAATCCTCCCTCTGGGCTTCCGTCAGCGATTCGCTTGCCCGCCTTCCTGGATCCTGCTGCAGGGCATTATACAGCGTGGCTTCCAGCTCCTGGATTTTCTAATGCAACCCAAATCACATACAGACAGGCTGCCATTTGAATCCAGCAAGCAAATGACTCACCAACAGCTAGAGGAGAAGGCTAGCAAGCGAAGCTTTAGGCAGGAGGGAAGGACGGACACAGACAGGTAGGCAGAAAGCAGCAGTCGTGAGCAGTGAGGAGCATTCCACACAGAGTGCACGTAGCCTCCCGGCACTGAGTTACACCGAGGCAATGCTTCCCATTCTCCTAAATGATTGATTTCTTCTATTTAAGAAAGATTCAGATGATAGGTCTGTGCTCAATACAAAACACCAACCTCTGATGCTCAACATTACAAAATAAATGCAAACTAACAGATTCCCTTCAACTGCAAGTGAATTGTTAAGCCATCCTATAAAATAAAAAGCCCACAGGGAGAACTGTGAACAACAGAAATCTTACTGTCTCCCTCTCTCTGGCCCTACTGTCCTGCCATCCATTGCTCAAAGTCTACGTCACTGGCTTAGTTCCAAGTTGCCATAAGCAATGAAGAGAGGAACGCTTGTACACCTGCATATGCTAATCCCTCATCAGTCTCTTGCCATTTGCCAGATACCTAACCAGATTCTCATTCACTGACCAAAACTGCAGTACTTTGCAAAGCAGAGAGCACAGGAGAACTTCACATTCATATGGAGAACTGTATTCCCAAGCRTAAAGAAAGGAAGGAATCATGGCCATGTTTCCCTGATTACTGGGATTAGTATGATCCTGTTAAAAACCAGCATCCAGACTGACAATATTTGGATCAAGASCATCTGACAACACCCCTTTAGCCCTCATAACACCTTTGTGAGGTAGGTAATTCTATCCATATTAGTGATGCATAAACAGCTGCACAGAGAGGTTAAATGGCTTGCCCAAGGTCACAGTGCTAGAARTAGAGCCTGCTTGCTTTTATCTCTGTTATTGGATCTGAGCACTAGACCTTGCTTCTTTTCTGAAAACATTTTCCCCATAAGAATTATTTACAATGTATAAGTAATTCTTCAGGCCATTATATTTTGATTCCCTGAAGTCTCACTATTAACAAAGTTGGGCGTGCAGTTTTACCAGTTCCTAGATAATTCCCAATTGTTGCTTAGCCTGAGAGAAGGCAAGGTTGCAGCTTCCCTTTTGAAAACTAGGAAAGGTAAGGTTGGATAGGACAGCACAGGAAGGAATTGCATAGGAAGAACAGGCATACCCAGCTTGGGATAGGTTAGCAGCAGTAATATTTACAAATGCTTAGGAAAAAGCAAAACTGGAAAAGTTCTAAAGTAATTTCTGGTGTATTTTACGAGTGATAATTTTGTGCACACATAGACCAGCTCTTCCYATCCAGATGTACTAACAAGATGTTCACATATTTTAGAATAAATAATGCAATGCAAAAAACATTACAGTTCTAAATACTATAATCCATTTCCTAAGTCTCCATTTAAGCAGTATTTGATTTCCTAGTTTGGCAGAAAAATAAATCAATTAAAAAAGAACCCTACTTATAAATAAAAGAAAAAAAAACAACCTGTATTTTATCAAATTTGTTCAAACATGAAGATTTAATGACTGATCTTTTCCTACCATGTATGCCTGGTCCAGGGCTTGCTTCCTGTAGTCGAGTTCTTCCTCTAAATAACCCTTCTGTTTACTGAACAGGTCCTGAGCAATGATAAAAACAAGGGAGTGATTGTTCTTTACCCTAATTCATGAATAACCATAAATGCCATCATTTTTATGTGAGCTTTCCACTTGAAAGCAAAGAAAATCTATAGCCAATGACCACATTCATCCTAAYGATATTTGGAATATCAAATTTACAATATTAGCACTTAAAATACGTGTATCATATTAACGAGTCGTACGTATGAAGTATAGACCTCTACRCCAGTGTACAAACCTGCCTTGACCTGACAGAAGTGCACACAAAGGCTGAAAGGTGAATGGGAATGTGCATGCATGTGGTCCAATAGTCATTACTTGCACAGGGCAGGCCGAGGGAGGAAGGCGAGAAACACAAGTAAGGGCACTTTACTGCTTCTCTGAAAATATCCAACGCGCACCCTTAAGGAAATAATGGGGAAACTGTAATCTGTGTTGCCTAGCCTGGTCTTCTAGGGAGGAAGCCAGAACATGCAGGGCCCTAGCTGGGTTCTGCAGCGACATTCCCGGATGCGTTAGCGAAGCAGAAGTAAAAGCCCAGTTCTCAACCTGTAAAGRTAGGAAGCCAATCTGAAATGGGTAAAGTGATGCCCAGGGAGGTTAAGTGACTTTAGCTGAAGAAGTTTTCAACATATCTAGGATTTACAGGGATTTTTTGCTTTTGTTTTTAWAATCAAACTCACCAACTTTCACAGAAGCAAAACCTTGCATTTGTAACACAGGYTGGGATTTCAGTGGAACTCAGTATCCAAAAGCATGATGTTGCAGGAAAATTGTGGGCATTTGAATGATTATCTGAACAGTCAAGTGAGAACTGACTGGTGACAGTGCTCTTGCAAAACATGCCTTTAGAGTGGTTTGGATGATAGTAAGTAGAAGATAAAATAGTTACTTGATTTTATTAGTGTTCTTTCAAGGCAGGTTGTCATGCTCAAAAAAATAAGTAGTAGTCCGGAAAGCAGAGAGGCCCTTTGATTGAATTTAATATTTTTCATCATTCTTTTTTCTATTCAACAAACTCTTACATTTCTGCATCATATACAATAAATGCCAAATTAAATATATAGGGTTCTTAAGATGATTGACTGTAGCTTTTATTAACAGTATAAAAAAAATAAAATGTTGCTGGTCTGGTTAGTTTTATTGGATATGGGATTGCCCCAAAGTCACTTATTTGGCCAAATTTTACCTTCAGACATATATGTAGATTTCCAACAGTTTTTCTGTCAGCTATCAYGCTGTGTAGCACTGGCACAGAATTTCCCTAAGCATGAACCACAATGATGAATTCTTACTCCAAACATCTGGTTTAAAACAAATCCATTCTGATCAGCAAATTAATGCTTGGGAGGGGCTCAGAGCATAAAACGAGTACAGATGACCTCCCACTTGTTAAGAACAACTCATAATTGGTGACAGCAGCAACATACAAGACCAATATTAGAGGACTCCAAAGAATAACTTGCTACTTGTTCTCTGTATAAGAACTATAATATTATGCAGKTTTTTTTCAAACTTGGAGTTCTTTTAATTACCTATGAACTAATATTGAAAGTAGAGCCAAAGTTTGAGCCAGGCTTTGATCTCAGGGCTGGAATTCAGTTACCCATTTTAGGGTACGCTACTTCAGCTGCTGGTCCAGAAGGGCAGGGGTCTCCAACAGGTCCTGTAGGACATATTTCTCAGCCCCTTGTGGACATCTCCAGATGCAACTGAATCCCACCTTGACTACCCAGGTGGCATTATTTTCTTATGTGGATTACAGCAACAGCTACATGGCTGTTGTATAAGATGCAATACCATCGTCTACCATGTAATGCATAGTAAAGGACAGGCCTGGTCCGAATATGCTTACAAGTGGCTGACATCAGAGAATTAGACTGACTTGCCCAAGATGATAGAGAGGGTCAAGCTACCAACAGATCCCAGAATAGCAATGCAGCTGCTCTGATCATGTTACTTCTCCAAAAGCTGTTGTAAAAGCTGGCCACAAAAAGCAAGAGGGAAGGAAACAAGAATAGGATCTCAAACTCTTAAGATGGGTTCCAAGGACAACTAAACCGTGCTCAGCCCTTCTGAAAGTGTCACATGAGAATATTATTTCTAAACTCATTTCACAATTGAGTCAATCATAGGCAACGCAGACTCTCAGACTGCTATGCTAAACAAATAGATACAGGCCTATCCAGAGTAAGACTTGAAAACACCACAGATAATAAGTGGGAGATAATAAACCAAGTTAGAAAGAAACTATTGTYTTCCAATTAGTTTTATAAAAGAATCTAATATTTGTGTGCACTTTCCCTCTCCAAAACCTTTGCATTTTTCCGTAACAAGAGTCAAAAATAAACAAATACTAAATGTGGAAAGGATYATACCTATGTTAAAGTACAACCAGTAGATTGGCTACACTCAACAGAGAACACAGTCTGAGCACTTCTTTTTTTAATTGTGGCCCAAATACACACTTCTTCAGTGGAGTGGCCCTGGGCAAATCGCTTAACCTCCCTGTCTGTTTCCCATTCTTTAAGATGATTGTAATGCCCATTAGTTRTCTACCTGTAAAAGGTGAGGCGAGGCTTAATCAGCGTTTATAAAGCCTTTTGAAGATGAGAAGCACAGCATGCACGGTAAACCAATAAAACCAAACACTCATTCCAAAACTCTTTGTTCAACAYATTGAAAAATAAGGTCAGTATAGCACTAAGTTTGTTATGCAAGACAGAACTGCTTTTGAGAAAACATTCTGTCTTTAAGCATGAAGACCTCGGGGCAAGAAAGGTCATCTGGAGTCAGAGGTCTTTACAACTTGTCCAGAAGCTGAATACCAGAGAGTGAAGGAATATCCGTGACAATTCTACTAACATGACCCCAAGATTAAAAAGATGATGCTGTTGCCAGGCAAATTAATACATAGAGAAAGCACGAAGACAATTTCACACTGTTCGGTTAATATGCTCTGTAAAGTTATGCCTTTGTGTCCTAATTTCTATATATTTTGCTGGTTTGTTCTATATAGCTTTGACAGTTCCCTCCCACCCCAAAGAATACAAGCAATAAATTGTTCTAGAAACCTCTTGYCAATTTTATCATGAAGCAATCTTTGTTAAGCAGAGAAAGGCAGTAAATCAACCTGTGATGAAGTTTATACACATTCCCCTGAGGTGAGTTTTACCTAAATGAATTATATTTTTAGTTATTGTTCCTTACCTTTTCATTCTCCAGGTCTAACATCTTCTGTGTCAGTGCAGCTTCTGTCCCCTCTATCTGTTTTAACCACTATGTGAACATAGCAGTGTGAAGAGGAAAAAATAAAAAATGAAAAAAAGAGAGCTTTTGAAAAATTTGCACCAAACATTTTGCAAGTTTTTTGCTAACACTCCCAGGCATATGCTTCCCCCTTACTATCTATTCACTTTGAGGCTACCCATGAATAAACAGGTTGTGAAAACATAGGCAGAATGGCGGACTCTAGAAACATACTAAAGACTAACAAGTGAAGGCTGTTTTCCTACAATAAATTAAAGGGATTTTCCCCCTGTAAAGTTCAAGATACAAAATATATGTGGGTAAAGAATGCAAAATTAACCTGATTGTTTGCAACTTCATATACCCAATGCTTGTTGGCCTGATTTGCAAAACCATCATACAATTTCAGGACACCAGTCCTGCATTTCTCCAGATGGCAATTTAAACAAAAGACAAGGTGGCAAACTCAATCCTTTATTTTGCACGGTTTGCTGCGCCCTTCGTGGGAAGAGAGTCATTTCTAAAACATCAGTAATGTAGAGGGAACAATAAAACGGACAGACAGATGGAAGTTCATGCAGTTGCTACCATGAATCTCTTACTATTCTGGTGATAAACAAAACAATCAGAATTAAAAAGAATGGCCACTGCATTCCAAAGGTAAAATTACATATTGTAATAGCTAAATGCATGGATAGAATGTTCTTGCTTAATTACTGTCACCAGGATCATATTAATATTCAGCATTTAAGTTTATTGGAATGGATGGGAATGCTCAGTTCTGAATTGTTTTATTTCATTTCCTTATTGGTCTACAATAAGGATCAATGACTAGCTTACAGAGAGTRTAGTTCAGACTAATGCTTCTTTTTGTAGCACCAGCTCCCATTAAGACCAACTGTAGCTTCGCCGTTGATGACTTATCACTTCCCTCAAATGCTTTGCTTACTAACACTAGATTACTCCCATTTACTTTAATTCTTTTGGTAAGCATTACACATGAACTTTTTTTATTTAGGGGCTTGGTGAATTCATTGGGGCTCACRTGCAAAGGAATTAATGACATATCCATTTTTTTCCAAAGGTTTAGATAGGAAATCTGCAAACATAAATTTACAAATAAGCAAAATGTGAATTCATTAATTTATCCTTTTGGACCTTCCACTATTTAAGAGACTGGTGGATAAAAATGGAAATTTGTTTTATCTACTTAGTAGGTTTAGCTTTGTACAGAGCTGGAAAAAGTGAACAGGAACACCGTATTCCCCARTGATTCTATTTTCATCATCTTTGTTTTCTTCATTTTGAAGGTGACAGACTGAAGATATTCCTAAGGAAAGTCTCACCACTGATAAAGGATTCGGCAAGACAGTGAGCATTCTGAACCCTTGAAATCAATAGAAATGGGAAGTCCTCAGCATCTCTCACAGCTACCCTCAATATTTGCAAATGAAGGATTATTTGCAAAAATTAGAGGCCTAATTTTTTTGAAGGTATGGATGATATGCAAAACTAAATGTTGACTCTGATCTTCCTATGTCTGTAAGCCTTTCTGGAACCAAGAGGCACGGAAGAGACAACCACGTATTTAGGAGTTGTAATCAGTTGTAGCATTCAAAATAAACTTCTGGAACTGTGCCAGCAGAACCCAGAAACTTTCCTTGCCTGGAAGGTTGATTTCCAAAAGATCACTTATAGTGGCTGAGTATAATAGATTTGATCTAAATAAACACTGAGTGTGATTAATTAGCATATGTGAATATAACTAGCACAACACCTGTGTCTGTAGTACCATTTCTCTACCAACAGATCCCATTATGAGATGATTATGCATGATAGTTTCTTGTAATTAAGGAACTATAGGAATGTACATGGGACGCTGTCTGGCCCTTATTTAGAGGGACATGTAAGATGGTTGCATTACACTGGAGAAGGCAGTGGAGTTGCTTTAAATTTCCTTTAATCTAAATTCAATATATGCACCCAAGCAAAGTTATGTTAAAATAATCATCCAGTCTTCCTTATCAGATTTGCCTGATTTTGTCTGTGCTGTTAAACACAATATTATGAAACGTGGTATCGTGTTTGTTTTGTTAAGGACAGCATAAGACTATTTTCTGCTATTCTTTGTCTTAGTAAACTTTGGACATGGATAGTGCCTTCTCCTATTGAGAAAATCAGAGTCACTTGATTAGCCTGTACCTCAAATGTGCACCACGAAAAAGAGGAAAAACTTTCATGCTTCTCAGAGTACCCTCTTGATTCAATTTGCTATCAGCCTGTACTTATTAGGTTACTGTGAGCCACTTCACCAAAATGACATAGAATGGAYAGAGTCCATAGACAACATAAGCTATTTTCATCTCATTCTTTAAATGCAGTCTATTTACCTATACAAGATAAAACTAAAATCTCCATCTTTCTGGTGGAGTGTTCAATTTCTGTAATAACCAGATTATCTGATAAGACCACACAAAAAAATCCGTTAAGACAAAATAGGAACTTTTGTCCAAAAAAAAAAAAATAATGTGAGGTGAAATTATAGACCAACTTTAGCATAAATAAATAAATAAATTCTCTGTTGTAATTGTATGTTTCTATTCATTTAAGGAATTATTTCAGTTGACAGAGAAAGCTTCTTCAGAGAAAAAGGCAAGTCTGTCTTAGTTCTAAATGTCATCTTTATTCATATACAGATTATATTCTCTCTGTAATTGGAGAAGTAAAGAATTAGTCATGCAGAACTGAGTGACCTGACTGATTACCTATCATCTTGCACAGACTACTGTTTCACTATCTATGCCCACTAACTTACAGAGGAAAGGACCACAGACCACTCGGAGCTTTTTTGGTCACACACAGAAAGGAGCCCACAACGGACCACGGTGGTATGACTTACAGAGGACTTCACAGCACCCTGTTATCAGAGAGCTGAGGACACTGGCACTTCTGAGAATGAAGTCTCTTTTGTTAAGTGGCTTTTTAGTACTTTAAGGGCATATCTCCAAAACATGTTTTTATTTTTAAATTGGATTTATTTTGTAAGTTTTATTTTACCTCAAGCCATCACAATACCAACAGTCATGTAAGGATGAATACATGYTCCAATCCAGATGACCTGAACAAAAAAGCCACGCTTCCCTGGCAAAGTTATGTAATATCTTAGAAGACATGCTCAGTCTTTAGGCAGAGAAAAATCTTTACTGAATTCTACCTTTTCACAGAGGGAAAGCACAGTCCCAGCTTGGATTATTGCAACCTGTTCTTCATTTCTCAAATTCTAAAATACAAAAAGATGCATTTTAAATTGGATTGGAAATCCATCCTTTAACACAAGCAATAAATTTTAACTATACTGTAAGAAGGAATAAATCAGCTGTAATATTTAGGATTTTATAAACATGACCAGAAAGAATCCCAYGGTTGATAGTATTAAAAGCTAAACCAAGGGTACTTAAGTCTCCACTCTATTTCAGTACACCACTCCCACAACACTTTTGCAACGGTTCATTATTCAATGAAAATTAAGTGGTTCCTGTCAGAGATTTTGAAATTTCTTTTTTTTTTTCTAGCCAGAAAAAAGCCAGTGCACTGCACTATAGCCCTGAAGCAAGTGAATCTCCCCTCATGCACTTCAGAGCTAGAATTCCCATTAATGAAAACAATGCAAAGAAAGAGCAAGTACCATAGAAACCTCCACAGAACTTTCAACATAAAAAGCAAATCTAGAGATTAAAACTAGTGTTATAAAGACCTCAAACTGTTAAAACTACCTATAAACTGGACCCAGCTCCATGGATGTTTGTGCCCCAACTGCATGACCAAGATTTTATACTGTATTGGACAATACAGGGGAAGAAAGGGAATCAGTTATCCTTGCCCTTTTCCCGGAAAATCCACTCCTGGCAGAGGCATCCTTCACAGTGGCAGGTGCTACTATTACTACTCAAGAGGAAAAATTCAGGAATAACTTGGTCTGGCTTTGACTTCCTTATTTTTCTCCCCTAGCCTGTTTTATATCATTTTTCTCCCCTAGCCTGTTTTATATCTTTTCCCTCTGCCTACTACAGTGCCTTTTTTCCATGTCATTCATCCAAGATCAAATCCTATCTTGAGAAAATACACTTTTCACTAGCATCAGTTTAACTGAAAGATTTTCTTTTAAGTTTGTAAAAGTAGTACCTAACCATTCATATTGTTCACGCAAATATAGGCATATAAAAATCACCCTGTGTATTTTCTTGAATGTTATTTTCTGCTGTGGGGAAAAAAACCTGCTTTAGAATAACCATAAAACTAGAGGTATATTTGAAATTAAAAATTTGTTACCCCATTATCTCCAAGAATATCTAGCTTCTTCATAAGTTCAGATATATTCACGTCCTGAAAAAGATGTTCAACACTTATTTTTTATAAAGTCGGTGAGAAACAGTTTTTATATGCTACGTTTTATGTACCTTTTATTCACTTCCGCATGCAAAAAGATTTGAAATGTAAAAAATTGAAACATTAGTTTTGCATCACAATTACAAAAGTGTGATTGATACTTTCAGACACAAAACCAGATGTCACTCTTGATTATAGCAAGCAACCTGGATGTCTGTGTATGAGGGCAGAATGTTCCTGTACCGTTCACATTTATCATTCTGCTGATGTATGCAGATGAAAGATCAAAACCAACAAACAGGCTTAAAGGACTGGTTTTTTCTGTTTTTTTTTGGAGTGGAGCATCAAGCACATCAAGCTACAAAAGTTAAAAGGACAGAGAGCATGAACAAAATTATYCCTAAGAAGGTTTGTTGGGTGGTTTGGTTTTTATTTTCTTTGTTAACATGAGAGTGGAGTTTCAAATCAGCCGTACAGTGGCAGAAGGGAATATGCACGGTGGGCTGAACACGCTCCTCTGAACACTATCAGCTCACAACCTTTGCGAGTAGAAAGCCATGTCTCTCTGCCAGTCAGCCCCCAGATCCACAAAAAGCAGTGAACAAACCATCCTTATTAAGGCCCAGTCACTGAAATCAAGAAAATCACTCCTCTGATACAAAAAGAGGAATAAATTCACATGATGTCTGTATTTTACACAGTGCCAGGGACCATTCCTAGGCCCCAGAACTCTATTTTCTGCTTTAAAAACTTGTTGGAAAGGTTCATGGAACTGTTTAACCTGCAGTAATCACATTCTCCTGAACTATCCTAAGTATGGTCCACAGGTGGACCAGGGATCATTCCCATTGACAGCTTGCATGCAGCCATGCTATTCGAAGGTAGAAAGGCTTGAGAATATGGGTAAAGACCAGTTCATGTTAGTCCAAAATGCTTAATACACGTGCATAAASCAAGACAGCCTTGTTAAATGCTGGCACCCTCAACTTCTACTCGTATTCAGCACTTCTTAGAAGAGGTAAACATTTCACAGGGCTGTGTCTTGGCTCACTAGTTTCATTACTTACAGTATGTAACGTGCTGGTTTACAACTATGTGTTGTGCAACTGCATTRTATCGGTAGTAAGGATTATCGATCTTTAATTTTTTTTAAAGCTATATTAGCTATGCTTGCAAACTACATAGCTACACCAGAATATATTTGCTCATGATGCTGTAAGCAACTGACTCCACTGAGGAAGGCTTAATAAGAAATGAAAGATTTCCTGAAGACTAAACACAGATGTGGGAGAAAATCTACAAATTAGTCCACCCTGGCTTTAAGAGAGGAATAATGATGTGTTGTGTTCAAGTTAGTCTATCCTGAGAAGTCCCCTCCCTCTCTTCCCTCTCCCCCCAAACACTTCAGCAGTGTCTCCAAATGTTACAATAGCTATTAAACAGTGCACATCAGTAATTTTAGAATGGTGCTGAGCTTAATACACACTTGTGTTTGGATCGGTGTTAAAAACAAAACTATTAATTATGATCAGCCTTGACAATGTTGAATGGAAACTTCTTTAGCTGATCAGTTACACTAGTGAAGAATGGCATTCAGTAAGACATGCAAGTTCTTGCACCTACTGAGCCAGAAATACCCATTATAATTCATTTATTGCCACGATGACGCATATAGGAAGATTTAGAAACCAAATCAGACTTTGCATCATTCTAGAATCTAACTTGCTACTGATGGCTAACAATTTTGAAAGACACTGAAAACATAAAAAGTCAACAATTTCAGTATGCCCATATTAGGTGACTGCCCCTGCTTCCAGGCAAGTGAACTGAAAGGCAAATTGAAAACCACACCTCTGTTCAGGAATGCAACAGAAGACAATGGAAAAAATATGAATTCTAGATCCTGGTAAGCTGTACCTGCTATAACCAACATACAAATTAGAATAACAGATAAGCTAAAAAGCAGGGCTGGCTCTATTTGAAAGGTAATATGCTAACTGATGACTCTTGGTGTGGTTTGGGAAATGACTACCCAACCAAACCTGTAGGTAAGAATCAGGTTTTAAYTTCTTTTAGACTACTCAGCTCCCTAACAATACGCAGCCTACAATTTCAGTTTATTTCCAYTACATATAGTATTGTGCTTATTAAGGCACTGAATAGAAATAAGCCTTCTGTAAGAGGACTTGCAAACACAATTACAAATACAAGCATAAATTACTAGCGAGTGCCATGGAGTATAACACACAGTTATATTCTACTTTAGTTACTCGTAGAAAACTTACCCTGGCCTGTTGTGCAACATTACTAACAAAGCAAGTCTGAATTCTGTCTTAAATGAACCAACATGCAAATCARTTTGTACAGCTAGCCTATACAAGGGAGAACAGAAGTGAAAAGAGAAATTCTTGCTTCCTCATAGCAGAAGCTAACCAAGTGGGGTCCCAATGTTTATCTTGTGCTTGATCTAGAATGATAGATAGAGTCTCCCCTATTTGAATGAGCTTTGGATCAGACGCCTCATTCTTCAAGGCCCTGGCCTAGGCAAATAACTTAAGCATATTAATTCAACAAACAAAATGCATAGGTGCTTCACTAAATTGGGTGTAAAATAATAGGTGAATGTTATATTTCTGACCTTAGAGGAAAACATTTAATATCAAGAACAAAGTACTGTAGCAAGCCTGACAATGAATCACATCAACATCCATATTCTTCTCTGCAGTGTTTTTACAGTAGTTCCCTAGACTAAATGTAAATTATCTTGATTGGCCAGCCTTCATTTTCATTGATGAACTCCTGACAGACTACCAGATCATATTCTAATGAAACGCTTTCCCCAGTTAGAAATATCTTTTCTTACTGTATTTATTTTTTCAGATTTTCTTCCCTACAGCAAGATGGCAAAGCATTTGTTTGGGTATTGGGTTGGTCATTCCGAAAAAGTTCCTGGCCATCCAACTGTTAATGCTCTACATATACCTTTATTCCTTCCTGTTGACAGAACAGTTGAAGTGCACTTCCATTGTTTTCAGGGAAGGTGGTTATATGAAGATTAAATGCYGGCGACCTTCGTTCTCTCTCCTGAGGAAAGATTTTGTTTAAAAACAACACATGATTATATGTAAACATTTATTTCCCACCTTTACAAAGCATATTTGTACATTGAAAAGGCAGATTCCTATTCACAGTCCAAATATATGGTATTTCCTCCTACTTTCACCACATTTGAAGGATTTTGGCTTTAGCTAAGCACAAAAATGGCATTAGTTTCCAAGTGATCCCATGCATACACAGTTTCTGCAAAGTTAACCAACACTCCTCAGATGCAGGAACCCTTGCATGCTGGCCAAATAACTGACTGGAGCCCTAGAAAAACTCTGCAGATTTTTATGTTGGTTATAACCTTATTTAACTATTGCTTTCTTTCATGGAACAAAGAACAATTTAGGAAGACGAAACTGCATAAAAAAAAATAAAATCCATCATGAAATAGTACCATCACTGAAGATTTTCTCAATAAAATTAAAGCTGTGTATCTGCTCCCTGTTTATTCTACAGTTAACCTTTCTCTTAGAGCATGTAAAATCCCCAGTCCTATTCACTGCACAACCCAAGATGTCGGCATATGTTGAAAGGCAGCACTACTCTACACTTACAATGTTCTTTGTGCCAAAACTAAGAATTTTAAGTTCCCATGTATCTAAAACTATAGTATTTCTAAAACTTATCCAGCCCATCTACTTGACTTTCATGCGTTTCTTCAAAATACCAACCTATTATTTTTTTAGAAAGAAGAAATACAGTAAAACAATAAATAAGCAATTTTACTTAAATTAATTTTTAACATGCTTGTGAAAATGACTGGATTGAAGGCTCTGGGCAACCAAGGCACTGGGTCTTCCTCTGAATTCTCTATGGCCATGGGAAGACAAGTGAGGAAAATCATATTTCCTCTCCATATTACAAGAGGAGGCACTGACAAKATGAGCTTCAGTTTCTGACAGTATAATGAAAGAGAGCTACTGCAAATATTTTAGTCCCTATGACCACCCAGGCATTGCCCAATTTCCTAAATAACAAAATGAGGTGCTTTAATTGATATGGCAAGCASGCTGCATCCATTCACTTAAGCAAGTTACAAAGCATGGCAATTTTCGTTCATTAACTAGCTTAAACCTAATTTGAAATTACAATGTACTCTATACATTTTCCCCCTCATAGGCTCTATTTTAAATAATTTTTGCATTAACTTAAATGACCTATCTGTTGTAATCCAAAATCAAAAGTTTAATTCTTGTCCAAATTCAGTTACCATTTCAAAATTTTTAAAATTATTTTATTGCATTAAACTCATATGAATTTGCTTGCATTAAATTGTAGACAAATGGTTGTGTTTTCTACTCTAGCCTAATTTTCATCCAAAATAATTTAATTGCTCTCAAAAAAATACTGTCATGATTACCAGAAGCATTTGTGATTTTACTAAAGCATTCACATTGTCAGTCACATTTGTGTCTACACGCGTGCTTACTAGGGAAAAATTTTTTTCTTGTAATCACACAAAATTACTTCCATTGTTATTCTGTGAAACAAGTCCTTAAAGATTTGGCATATGACAAAACTTCAAACATCACAGTGAGCTATTTTCATGTGATTCTTCCATGTGGAAAAGACATTCATGAAGGATGTATTGTAGCACTTTTTTCTTTTCCTAAGAAAAATTTTTGGATTGTTTTACTTCTAAGAATACTTACACTTTAGGAAGCAGTTTCTAGTGTAACTGCCAACTCAATGCTAAATTGTTCAGTATTTTAACTTACAGTTGCTTAATAAAATGTAAAGATACATATTAGAAAGCATTTTTATTTTCCCAAATATCTACTGAAATTCTAATAACCTAAATTCATAATTTTGAATACAGTGGGCTATGTCATCAAAATATATAGTTGATAAAGTAAAGGTTTAAAAAAGATTAAGAAATGTCAAAGACAAAAAGCAGAATGTCCACATAACAGGAAGACATGACATTTTCATCTATATCAGAGAAGTTACACATGCCAAGATTTCTGGTGAAACGTGCTGGGTGATGAAAATTATGGAGGAGTGACAATGACAGGTTTCTTGGAGAGTTTATTCTAAATGGTGTTAAGAATGCTGATGATCTTTGAAACTGAAGAATGTGTTATCAGGCAATACAACTGTGTGACAAAGGTGCGTTACACACGAGTAGTTTAGTGTTATTAAATTTGACATGGGCCCCATTTACGTGGTGATGAGAACCATTGCTTTCTACTGTAATCACATGCTACATGTTCAAATAATTTCACTGTTATTTCATTTATGCAAAGTATAGAATTTGTTTGCTATGGGCAACATACTACTTCCACGTACAGAAGTTGTACTTGGGCTTCACCACTTTAACTTTGACATTCTCAGAGAGTTTTTTTTCCTTTTTGCATTGACTGATGCCAATTATTTCCAGTCCATGACCATTTTATAYCGTCAGAAAATGGATTTCAGGTAAGAGAAATTCTTTCAAAGGTGCTATCAAAATGTGTTATTTTAAGATCATTTTACTTCATATTAATGTTGTCAATCTTAAATCAATGTAATTAAAAGCAATTATATATTGATGTGATGGATGTGTCAGATCTTTAGATTTCACTGCATGCAAGATGTGAGAAGGTGTGTTAATTTAAACAATGTCAACCAAGGCTGTAGTATACATACCAAGTGATTTTACATGCAGGAAAGGAGCAGTTATGGAAATGAAACAAATAAAAAAGGCAAAATATTGCAAAACAAAATATTTTATTAGATGAAAAACAAACTATATGCAATATATATTAGCTATATTACATCTTTATAAACATTAGTGAGCACTCTCTCCAAAACATATTAAGGCAGTGGTATCAATTTCATTATCCCAAGATACAACATTTAAAAAATAGATACCTAAGTGATTTCCCTTAAACATGCACCAGACATCAGTAATCTTTACAGGAATTTCAGCTTGGGTTCAAACATAATTTCTGCTCCATTTGAGAGTTTGCAACAGAGAGAATCTCTTACTTCAAGCTCTAGCACTCTGAATTCTAACAGCTCATTCTGGTCTTTTGCATCTTGCATCTCGTTCTTCAGCTGATGCTCTTCTTGTTCCATTCTGTAGATCTATGAGACAAACACAACATCATAACACCCTGTAAGCAATGGAAAAGGTACTATACACAGTTACGGGCCAGGGGTTTAGACAAAACTGTTAATTATTTCACTTTCTCATTAGAAGTTGGGCCGTATCTTAGAGACAAAGAAAGAACATCACAGCAGAAAGTGTTTGTGAGAACTGCCAGCAGAAAATGGCCAATGATGTCTTAGAATAGTAATCTGGAAGTAGTATGAAAAGTGATACAAATATGACATCTAAATAAGTWAAACAATACAAGCTTTCTTTTAAAATCAAGTGAATGAAACTGGATTACATTAACATTTGGGTAGACTGTTCTCATTGTCTTTGCCTAACTAGACCTCTACTCTTTACGGTATATGAAATACAATAATGGAGGGGTTTTAATGCCTGCTTTTTAATTTTCCAGAACGGTGCTTTGGGGCTCTAACAATGACAGAAATTCAAAACTGACTATTCATTATGCCAACTAATAGCTTTGGTCTACTGTCTAGCTTAACTGGGTCACCTTTTTATTTRTATGAATCTAAATAGAAGTGTAACATCTGGCACACTGTACTATAACTCTTATAATACCCATGTAAGTGTCTGAATAAATTAAGTCCAGCTGTAGCTACTTTTAGTAATGAATTTTTGTTTGGTTGTCTTATTCCTATTATATTAATATTGAGCTACTAATTAACAAAAATAATTCTTTGACTTCCT
Organism: Oceanodroma leucorhoa; assembly: GCA_030449065.1. Taxonomy (NCBI): domain Eukaryota; kingdom Metazoa; phylum Chordata; class Aves; order Procellariiformes; genus Oceanodroma; species Oceanodroma leucorhoa. Next base: position 13,150,815 of record JASVER010000015.1, on the reverse strand, counting down.
GAGTACTAGCTAACTTTCCCACCAATATCAGTGAAGAACAATGAGGATGCTCAGCTCTGAGTATCTCAGACAGTAAATGATACAACAGTCTTAAATTAATCAGTATGTGGAAAAACTGTAAAAATGGAAGGCTGAAGGGAGCAGGCAATTTTATTAGTGATCATGACAATAATAATCTTTGTGTAACTGTTTAGCAAAATAGAAGATTCCACATCATGCTTAATATTTTAGATTGTATTTTGTTGGACACTGGAAACATCAGCCAACCTGGGTTCTGCTGTTGGCTATACAACATGTAATTCCACAATAAAGAGCGGCTTCCATTCCCAAAGAGTACAAAAGCATATTGGTACTTTAATTAAAGACTTCCATCAGAATTTCTGTTTCTGGAGAGAAATAAAGTAAGCAATTTTCATGTTGATGCTCCAGTACTTAGTACATTCATTTCCTTTTACCATTCCTTTTATGATAAAGGGCAGCAATTGTGAAAATATTCCCAGATTCTGAACACGTACCTTCTCTAGCAACTCCTGATTTGTTCTGATTAACAGCTGCTTTTCTTCCACCCATTTTGAATCCTATGAGGAAGAGGATTAAAAATGTTAAAATTATATATATTTTGTTAAACAAGACAAATGAATAACCACAATAATTAGAAGATTTCAGACATCATTGTACATTCAAGTATAAAAATGGTCACATATCAAAAAATAAAGCTATCATAAATATTTCAAGGGTAAATAGCAGTTTAAACTACAGAGAAAATGAAAGTTCCTTTCTTTTCCTGAAGCTGAGTCTCTTGTTTCCTAATATGTTCCAGCTAAGCATATACTTTAAAATCTTTACATATAGCAATTGTGGGTGAATGCAGTTATATGATATTTTATGTCATTTTAAAAACATTTATTTACTCAGCTTAACTCAACACTATTTCTTTCCATTGCAGAGAGTTGGGAACTTTCTTGCAAAATCATCCCATTTTGAGTGGTGTAATGCAAATCCCAATGGAGAAAGGGAAGAAAAGCATTTAATTACCCCAAATGACTGAAAATAGCCTTCAGTGGTATGCAGTTAATTGCCCTCTGCTAAATGTGTAAGAAACAGTGTAAGAAACTTATCACAGTGTTTGTGATAAGAAATTCAAGGCTATGGAGGAAGAGAAGTGATACAAGATATTCTATACTCCATTTGAAAACCATATTTCCATTTGATCACTTGTTCCAAAGCTGATCCTTCCTTTAGGTTTTTCCATGGCTTCAAAAGGCCTCATCAAATACCCCTTTAAAGACCCAAAACCTCACTGCCAGCCCTAGTTGGACATTCAGGTTTAATGGATTGTAACAGCTAAATTTGCTCTGTTCTCCCTGTAGAGAAAAGTATTTACATAACCTCGCTCATACTGCTCTAATAAATTTAATAAAACAATAGCCAACACTTAATATGCCATACTTACTCCAGATCAAATTATTTTCTAGGTAAAAAGGACAATTTATTTAAAATCTAAATGTCTTTACTAGAGTATTAAGACTGATACTTTCTTTGTCATCAAGGTATTCGCACATTGATGCTGCACGAGAAATTAATGACAACTGGATATCCCAGCCCATTAACTAGCCTTGAAATGTCAACCAAAAAAATCTAAAACATTATGATATAATATTTACTCTGACTAGCATTTTTAAGAAAAGTTTAAAGTTAGTTTTTCTACCTACAGTTTCATATTCTACTGTTCTTTCTCCTTTTCCCACTCATATACAAGAATGCGCAAGTGCACTTTAACTTTCATCCAGTAAACGAGCTCTTCAGGGTTATGATATTAAAAGTATCATACTAAGAATAATATACTAATATGAGTACTGAAAAGGCATGACAGTTGTCAAGAATTTTTGAAACAAATGAAAGAAATGTTGAAAATAAAATCCAATATCTAGTTTAACATTTAATTAGCATTTTACTAAGGTCAAGGAATGAACAAAGAGTTGCCCTCACAGACTTAGGGTGGATATCCCAATGCATGCATATGGTAAAAGGCAGGTTCAACAGTTACATCAGACCTGCAGGTTCAACTACTCCAGTTCACACAAGTAGAAAAAATCCATTAATTTGCCCTATTGGTAATTAATTTTTGTCTCTGTCTTGATGAAGTTAGTTCCATTCAACTTTCTGAGAAAACCTTAACTTCAGTGGGATTGTATTTATACACACACCAGGTCACTGAGAGAGCTGAGCATTAAGAAGAAAAAAAAAAAATAAATCATCTATCTGGCTCATTACATATTCCAATATTTTGAGTTTTATTATTTACCACTATTAATATTTTATAAGAATTTCTTCCCTTAACATAATGTTTCTTATGCATGCACCTCAATGTACCTTGCAAAAACGGATTATTAGTCTTGTTTTACATCTAGGAGAATTCATCATCTAGCTGATGAGAGATTAACAAGAGCCATTGATACTTTGAAATTACACATAAATTGTTATAAGCCAAGCTTCAAATAGTATTTTAACAATAAGATTCTAATCTCTTGCTCTGAATTTGACTTCAGGAAAATCGTGAAGGTCTTTGCTGCTTCTGTTTCCTAAAGCTGTAAGACTAAAAATTCCTGGGATAATGCAACAGGATCTTTCGATTCACTGTTTCCTTTTCAAAAGCACTTTAGGGATTGGTTCCCCGAATGAACATTTCACAAGTATTATTATATCATCATCACTACCATGACTACCTACATGACAAAGTAATAATAATAATAATAAAAAAATCACATAGTGCACAAAGAAGTCAGTTTATCATCACAACCATTTATTTTGTTGAATGTAAATACGAACAGGTCAGGAGAACTGAGCAGGCGCTAGAGCTCCCAGGAAGACACTGTCACCACTTCTGTGGCAAGCTAATGCTCAGTGTACCAACTAGCCCACTAGAGACAATATCATATTGCTCCTTGTCACGTCCCTGTTGGCCTTCTCAGGATTACTAAGAGATACAAGGTTGAAAATGTGGTTATGAATCTCATAAAGTAATAACTAATTAGGTTCTAATTTCCAGGTATACCTTTTTGACATACCAGTCTGGAAGCAAAATCACAGTAGTAATTTCTTACGTGAGTATCCATGTTCGGTTGTCTTATTTACATACACAGTACTTACATTTTACACTGTAACAGTCAATTATTTTGTTAATGTTTTCAATTACATGGCAATTTGCCCACAACACCTTTATCATCAACACACTAAAATGTCAGCAGTAGATCCCTGAGAGGTCTTCGGTTCCATATATTCTTCCAAAAGCTCAGTAAGCTATCATGTTTAGATTGATAAGGTATTCTCTATTTTTAGTAATATTTTATTTACGTGGAATTTACCAAGCAAATTGCAGTTTGTGTGGAAGCTAGCATAAACAATTTTTACCCTCAATTTGAATATGCTCCCAAAACCTTTGTATTTATATAGAATCTTACAGAAAGTTTTTTCTTACAAAGAATAAACCATAAAATAATATCATTAACTTGGTGTTATTCTTAGGTTGCTTGTATTCACTGCTACAGGATCATTAGTCTTTGAAATGTATACTATAGGTAGCTGTATCTTATTTTATTACCATATGCTACCTGCATTTTTAAAATTGTTGTTTCAAACAATAAAGCATAAAATGACATCTCTCCGATTTTCTCAGTGCATTCTARCAGTTATGCAACTGAACATCTTTTAAATGCACTCTCATAACTCTTAATCAGCCTTCAGATCCTAGACATTATTAAGCATGCATCAGTAGCCACATCTTTGTCAAGTATTTACAAGATATACTGACGCATGAGGCCTAATTTTACTGTGTGTGATGATGTGGGAATTTGAAAGCAGTTGGGTCCTCCAAGAATTTAGGCCCAGGAAAGTAACACCACAAGTGGCTTCCAGTAACCAGACACACTAAGTGGTTCATTTCTCTAGCTGAAGCATGTGTGAAAGTGATTTGTTTTCTGAAATTTTCTATGCTACACACCAAAAATAGAATATTTATTTTATTGGAATTTATAGCAAATATAAACAAAATGGAAAACAGAAGAAAAGCCTGCACCAAATGACAATGGGAACAGAATTTACAATGCATGTACACGCGGTTATTTCAATATTATGCTCTAGTGTGTTATGTGTTAGAAAATGAATCTTGAATGGCATTTTCTTAGCCTATATAATACTTTCCTTCATTTAAGTAATCTATGGCTGGAGTAGCAATTAAGCTGCATCAGTCACACTAACACACCAGCAAGCAATGAAGATGGCAAGGGCACCACTGCATGCAAGGGAGAAAATGACCTGGTAGAGGACATTAAGAGAGCYTTTTACCTGTCCTTTCTCGATTAGAGCTTTCTCCAGGTCCTCAATTTTTGCCTGACACCTGAGAAGATCAGCTTGCAGTTGTTCACGAGTCTGCGGAAAAAATAGCATTAAAAAATGTGTGTATATGCATGCACATCCAGGTAGACAGGTAGATTTAATTACACACAGAATCAAAGCAAAGATACTTTCTACCCACTTATGGGCTGTCCAGTCAGCTTTTAATGCTTTTCGTTAAAATAATTGTTTTTGTGTTTATGTTACAAGATATTTAAAGCCATCAGTTTAAAAGCATTTTTCCTTCCTAGCTTAAACAGATGTTATCATCACATATTCAGTGACAAAGCTCTTCCCAGGAAAGAAAAAAAGTTAGGAACCGAAAGAGTGCTAAGAAGCTATTCATAAGCTTTAGTAATTCAAGGCAATTGGGAAAAAAGGGGCAAGAGAGAAAGAGAATTGCATTGAGCACTGAAAAAGGCCTATAGGTAAATAAAATATATTGACCCCAAATAATTTATATAACCCATAAACAGTGTATGCCAGTCAGTTTTCCTCATTCTACATGATTAATACACTAACTATTACACTACAGTAGGTATTACCCCTGGAGTCCAGTGATGCCCTAAAAGGGACTGAATCATACAAGGTACTAAACAAAAAGGGTAGAAACCAAAAGATATCTCTGGAGACTTTCAGTCACTGCGGCTCCTTGAGCTACTGCAAGTACTTTTCCCACCCTACTTCAGGTACTCTTTCACCCAAGCAGTTCAAAAATTCCTACAGGGATTTTGTTCTGCATCTTTGCATCCTTGTTATTTACTTTAAGCCTCATCTAAAAGTAATAGGAAATGTTCATCCCACCAGAACACTGGGCCCTACAAAACTAACCACGTAAAAAGCTACCTTCTGACTCACTCAAAAGATGGATTTGCATGGATGTGACAAAAGAAACCAAAATGCCATTAAAAAGAGCAACAATTCCAAAGTGTACTAAAGGCACAGTTTGCAAATGCCCGCAAAATAAAATTTAAAAAAGCTATTACAAAAATATTCATACCAGAGTCTCCCTTCCCATGAAGCCAAAGGAAATATACAATGGTCTCTCATAACTGTCAAATACATGAGTGCCTCTGAAATCTTAGTTTAATAGTAGATGTAATTGTGCTCCCCACCCCAATTCTAGCTTGAGAAGTGCTCTCCAAAGTCCTTATTGCTTTCCTTGGCTAAGTGTTCTACTTAAAAAGAGAGTGTCAAATGTCACTAGGCTTTTGTAAGATGCTAGAACTCTAACAAATAAAACCATCAAGCAATAATTCTACTACTATAAGAACTGTATTTCACAGGAAACAAAAAGTTAAGGTTGGTTGAGAGCCACTTCAAAGAACCTTGAAAAAAAAACCCAAAACAAAACATGGCACATTTTAAAGTAAACCCTGAATCTTCTAAATACTGGCTCTGGGAATAATAGACGAACATTTTTAGCTGTAAATAACTCCAGATAACGTCAAGCAGCCTACATCCTTCTGTAACTTTTATCTGGAAAGCTTTGCTTATAAACACWCAGAAATTCTGCTCCCACAAGCATACTGTTTCTATACCTGAGAATATTCAGTAAGTGGATTTTAAAATGCTTGCCAGAGAAAATGACGTGGATGAAATAATGGTGCACATGTATGTCTAATAACCATCAGCAATCTAACAATATAGAATTTTGTGAATATTTTATTAATTGTTCTAAGCAGTGGAACCATTAAGCTAGTGGCAGCTCCTACTTTTGGGATAAATTGAGTCCATCCCCACCAATAATTTTTAAACCACATTAAAATCTTTGTCTTTCTGCTTTATTAGTAATATGTTGCAATGGCACAATACAACGAAGGCCACATGCAGCAAAGCAGTAATACGTAATAATTCACAATATTTATCACGTTTCTCCATTTTTGGGATTCGGGGTTTTTTTGTGGGGGGGAAGTGGGTTAGGGKTTTTTTTTAATGCTTAAACACTTTTTAGAATCACAGTCTCATTGAGGTTGGAAGGGATGTCTGTCCAACTCCTGTGCTCAAAGCAGGGGAGCACCTAGAGCAAGTTGCTCAAGACCTTGTCCAGTGGGGTTTTGAATATCTCTAGGGATGAAGACTCCACAACCTTTCTGGGAAACCTGTTCCAATGTTTGACTGCCCTCAGAGGAAGAAGGGTTTATTCTTACRTTTAAATAGTATTTCTTGTATTTGAATTTGTGCTTGTTGGATCTTGTCCTTTCACTGGATCCCACTCAGAAGAGTCTCGTTCCATGTTCTTTACTCCCTCTATCAGGTATTTACACAAATTGATGAAATACCCCTGAGCCTTCTCTTATCCAGGCTGAACAGTCCCACCTCACTCAGCCTCTCCTTGTGCATCAGGTTCTCCAAGCCCTTAATCATCTTCGTGGCCTTTCACTGGACTCTATCCCATATGTCTATGCTTTCCTTGTACTGGGGGAGCCCAGAGATGGACCCAGCACTCCAGATGTGGCCTCATCAATGTTGAGTAGAGAGGAAGGATCACCTCTATTGGTCTGCTGAGAACTTTCTTCCTAATGCAGCCTAGGAGGCTGTTGGCTGCCTTTGCTGCAAGGGCACATTGACAGCTCATGTTCAACTTGGTGTCCACCAGGACCCCCCATGTTCTTTTGTACAAAACTGCTTGCCAGCAAGCCAGCCCCAAGTCTGTACTGGTGCACGGCTGAACTTTCTGCCACTGATCACAACCCTTTAAGCCATTTCAGCCAATTTTCAGTACACCTCACTGTCCTCTTGTCTACTCTGTACTTCATCAGTTTGTCTATGAGAAACTTATGGGGAAGAGTGTCAAAAGACTTACTGAAGGCAAGATAAACAACATTCACTGCTCTCAACTCATCTGCCAAGCTAGTCATCTCATCATAGAAGGCTATCAAGCTGGTTAAGCATGATTTCCCTTTMGTAGATCCATGCTGACCACTCCCAGTCACCTTCTTGTCCTTCAGACATTTGGAAATGTTTTCCGTGATTATTTGCTCCATCCCTTTCCTAGGGACCGAGGTGAGAACGACCAGCCCTCAGTTCCCCAAATACTCCTTCTTGTCTTTCTTGAAGACAAGAGTGACATTTGCTTTCTTACAGTCTTCAGGAACCTCCCACAATTGCCATGACCCTTCAAAGATAATTGAGAGTGGCCTTGCAATGACATCAGTCAACTCTCTTAGTAATCAGTAATCTACAGGTTCAAGCTGTACTTGATGCAGAATGAAGGACATGAGGTGAAGCTGATGAAGTTTCCAGCCCTATAGCTATTGCTTGCCCATTTGGATGTTACATGTTCTTTGGTCATCGATCACAATAGTCATTCAAGTAGAGGGTGACTTGTAAATATGSTACATTTCTAGACATGCCCCTATCTGCAAGGAGTTGGGATAAAGTAGATGAAATTTTGCCTCTAGTTAACTCAGCTCTTTTTTGATGCCACTGCTGTTCAGTGAGTAGGTCTGGGGACTGAGTCAGAGCTCATCAATTTATTATTAGGTGACTCCTCTCCTCCACAGTTTGGAAAAAAACAGAAAGGAAGATGTTAGCGTGACTTCTGTTGACCTCATCTCTGCACTAAATGGTTAAACATAGTTGTGACAGAAGGGTAAATGAAAACAGAATACATACTCTCTCACACCTCAAACACCTACAATATAGAGATTGCTGTAAGGATAAAAAAACATTTATTTCAGAGAGAGTAAACAATCACACATGCTGACCTAATAGGAACAACAGTCAGCTATGTACTTTTTAGTGGAAGAATACTTTCAAACTGAGATTTTAGAAACAAATTATGATTTCATATATTTGACAAAACACTTGAATAAAAACTTCCTTTGTCAGATTTGGGTCAGATTTTTAATATACTCATATGATAAAAGTACCTAAGTACTTATAACAACCTATTCTCCAATTCATTTTAAATCAATCACGTTGCTATCTGAATTGCAGGTTCAACTGGGATATCGTTCTCAATAACACTGCCTTACTACTGAAATCATTAATATATTATGCATGCTGGAATGAAGYATAATGATATCTTTGTTCTGATTGCACCAGATGAATCTAAATTGTCATCTTACTGATAATATCGTCTAATCCTCAAAAACATTGTGCTTTGCATTTCACTGACCTGCAAAGATATCTCCTGCTATTCCAAGTCTTTTCAACTTTTTCAATTATTTCAGAGTTAAAAGAAATTTCAGTTCAAAAATTACCCTTGCTTCTCTCTCTGCATCCAGGGTTCCACCAACTTGTTCTTGAAGCAATGCATATGCTCTTTGCAAAGCTTGATACTCTCTTGTTAGCTGGCAGAACCTTAGTTCAGCTTCTTCTTTAGGCGTGCTCTTAATGAAGAGGGGAAAAAAAAGTGGGTTTGTATAAATATATATGATAATGGGTTTGTTTATATAGACAGACAGACTCACAAACACAACAAGCAACACAGCTCGTACTGAGTCTCAAAGTTTAATAACGATTTAAAGAACCAAAACAAGTGGAAGTGGAAGGAAGGATGATTGAGGATGATGCAGAAATGCAGAGATCAGTAACTGTGGCTACCTTACAATTTCAGGACAGTATAAGTTAATATAAGGCAGTAATGTATAAAAATGGGAGGAAACTGACTGGGGAAAGATGAGAGGGAATAGTTCTATGCACCACTGTCTTCAGCAACTCCAAAACCAGAGGGGCTTCAGAAGGGGTTTGTTCTATTTGTCATGCAGTCCATCACTCCCTTCTTACTCTTATTCTCTACAGTGCCAGGATAAAGCATTTTACCAGCACAAGCACACTAACACAGCAGTTATATTTCAAAAGCCATAAGATGGTTTTTAATTTTTTTTTAAATTAAGTATTTTTAATGTCTTAATTTTCTTTGAATTTTGAGCAACTGACATCAACATTTTCAAGGTCTTTCCTATAATGCTGAGGGCAAGAAATGTCCTTCCCTTTAATTAATTTTTGCTCCAGGAACTTGAGCTCCAAGGAAAAGAGATTACAATATTATTAGATATTAAACCTAGAAAAATAGGAAGCTTCTTGTGACTAAGGGGTATTAGGCACAAGTTAGTGAACAGGAAAGAAAGATGAAAAAGAGCATCTAATTCATACTTTGTCCTCAGCCCTGCAATCTTTTAAAGTAGGCCAGCTGCAGTGTGTATCATCAAGCTGAGACAAAACCTGTCAGAGGGTATTTACTACCTATGATCATTTAAGTCTTAATGAATTGCAAAAGCCTCTCTGAGTATTGTAAGTACAGGAAGAAAATCCTGGTTGTATCAAAACAGTCAAATAAATTATAAGGTTGAAAGGCAAACTATTGTCTAGTAACTATTGACTTTTGGCAAAGCAACGTGCCTATTCATTTTCTTTTGACTAATAAGTGAAACAAAGAAAGTAAACTCAACAGCAACRGTTGATACTGTTAAGCAGGTATTCTTTAATACAGCGCTGGGCAGCACTGGGGATCGCTCCACCATGAGTGCTCCAATGGGTCAGCAAGGTAGATCAGTTCATATCCAGACAAATCATACATATTCATCAGATTTCCGGGGAAGGGCAGTCTTACGGCGGTGAGTTCCCGTAATTCATTTACATAGTCCAAGCATGCGCAGTAAAATTAGGGTTAGGGTCTTTTCACCCTCCGGTGGTCGTCCATGGTCTTCCTCACGCTGTCCGCTAGTTGAACTTTGGGCTTCCTTTGTCCATATATAGTCAGGGAATTAGCTCATCAGTCCTTAGACTCCGGAATGTTACAAGGGGGGTCAGTTTAAACTGGGATTTTCACACTTATCTCGACACAGTTGTCCTGAATTCCTATTATCAGTAATTTACACAGGAAGCCTAACGAGCTAGCCCGTTTAATCTTATCAGGCAAGGAGTTACATGTTGCAAAACGTCCTTGTTCTATTATCAACTCACTAAAACTAGCAAGTGAAACTAAGAAAAATGCAAGTAAGGCTTTTATGTATCACAGTAAGGTCTGCATCAGGGATTGTCAGGGATTTAACCCTTTCATTTCAAACATCCTGTTTCTAAACAATGCCTAGTTAATCATATAGTCAGGCAGACAATCTAAAGGTCACAGAAACATGCAGCTTCCTTTCATAAGAAAGGATTTCAGAAAAACAAGTTTATTTCTCAGTCCAATATCTGCCAAATCTTTCAGGCAGAATATTACATTATTAATTCTATTGCAATGACTGTGGATGTGTTACTGGACTTGAATCAAAACAAAGCAATTCTCTGCCAAATCTTTCATAGTTCCTGTGGCAGAATAGCTGAAAAAAAAGTTTGCATTTATACTCCATGTCAATTTTTACAGAACTAAAGAACAAATCATCTACAACTTACATCTTCCAAATCTTCTTCTGGTGTTGCTGGTGTCCTGTCTGTTTTGTCTGTGTTATATGAAGTTACAGATGATGTTTCTGAATCAACAGATTCTTCATCAAATCCAAAAAATGTCTCCACAACATGCCTCTGAAAAGTTAGTTTTTCTTAGTTACTAACAAAAGAGTTGGAAAACCCCAATGACCCAGTAAGCAGTCGCCAAGGTCTTCTCTGACCATTATTTAGTATTTAGGAAGAAAAAAGGTTTCTCTGTAAACCCTCATTCTCTGGTTAAATTAGCTACCTTTTCAACATCATTTCTATAAGAATCTCCAAGAACTGAACTGCACATATCACTGGGTAATTGCCAATAGGATAATGCTTTAGCAAAAGTACAAACGCTAATTAGCAAAATCATACTGATCCTACAAGATTCACAGAAGAGGAATGTAATATCTATTCAGAAGAAGGTAACCCAGTACGATGTAACACATAAGACGTGGAACCAAAAGAAAAAAAATATTCTGAAGAACAATGTGGAACAAATTTTGTCATTCATACTAATTTTAAAAAATAAAAAAGGAAAAAAAGAGACATTAATTTATAATATCTATTTTGCAAAATCCTACTTAAAAGTATAAATTGCTGCTTTCCATTTATTTTTCCAATACTATCATTCTCAATTTTTTCAAAAGTTTGCTCCAATATTATGACTAACCAAAAAAACTATGCTTAGAGAAACCAGCATTTCAATACAGATTTTAAAAATTTTATACAATGTAATCAATTAAATGCATGCTTCCAGGAGACTAGAGAAAATTAGTAGACAATAGAAGTGAATAGTATAATATTCATTGTGAGAAATGTGATCTTTTTTTTATATAAAACATCACAACTGCAATAATTCTTTCACCATTTTAAGAGCCCCCTTTCCATCAGTTTCCTAACATATGCTTAGAAAGCAGCAAATTTCCATAGAAATTCTGCTGTTCAAAAAAAAAAAAAAATTGCTTAAACATTTAACTTGAAAAAGTTTTTCAAGTATTTTTCCTTCCAAAATAACAATTACAAAAGTTAACGGTTAGAAAGTTAACAATAGAGAGCCTAACTTTTTACACCATACAAGTGTTCTAATAACTCAACACAAATTCAGAGAAGCAGGAAAATTAAGGAAAAATTAAAAAAAGGGTGTTGCTGGAAAAACGGAGTCAGGTTATAAAGCATCCTAGATAGGGAGGCTAGTGGAGAGAGTTGGGTCTAAGAAGGTGAAGAAAAATCTGTCTAACCTTCTCTATATTTTTTGGCACTGTTTGATGCTGAATCACAGATCCTGATGTCACATTTTGGTCTTTTTTTTAAAAAAAAAAACTATAAACCACAGGTTGTATGTGAGAAGGTAATAGCCCTGTTCATTAAAAAAGCCTAAAGGATGAAAAAAATTATCAGTTGTTATTAAGTCAGAACATCAGACATCTTRCATCTCAGCAAAGCCAAACAGGTTAAGTGAGTGGAATTGTGAGTTATCAATTTCATTCAAGATACTGAAAGGTTTTAGTTTATCTATAATGCCCTATCTCATGATGAATTCCAAATATTTACCTTTCACTGCAGTCTTCTAGACTTATCTAACTTTATACATTCTTCCAGTATGTCTACAAAGTACTGTCTTCACTTTCTCACAAAGCCCCATAATGTTTAATATATTCTTTTGGCTCAGCACAGCTCTCATCAACAACCAAAATATCTTAAGTGGTACCATAAAAMCAGGCTCGTAGGTGTGACTTGGTGCCGGCATGCATGACACCATGCACTCCATTTACAGTCTGCAGCCCTGGTTACCATGGTCCACCAGGTCACAGTCTCATCACTCGTAAGCTAAGCAACCCCATCATAGTTTCACAGTACAGCTAATCCCACTCAAACCACCGCAGACAGCTTCAAGGCCCTGTTCTGAACCACTTAATTGCTTCACTTAAAACGAGCCCTTCAAATAATAATTTAAAAATTTCATTCAGACTGCATTTTTAAATTAACTGGTTCTACTAAAATCTCCTTCTGAAACGACGTTATGCACTCAAAAAAAAAAAAAAAACAACCAAAACCAAACCAAAACAAACCCCAAAAGCCACATCTTTTCCAAGTAGACTGTGCTTATCCATATGCATACAGATAAATATGACGCAGCACAGAAGGCAAAGAGCTTCTGAACAATCTTTAGAAACAACCTTCCTTTTGCAGGCTACTAGACCACTATTTATTGTATTCACAAGAAAGAAAAGGATTGCGGTTATAGTACTAAAACCCTGTAAAGACACATTACTCTTCTCTCAGTTGTTTAGGAAGCACTGTGATCCTTTCACCAGGCAGAGCTATGTCTAAGGTGCTTAAGATAAACACTTCCCTGSGGTAACTTAATCCTTTCCTCCAGCATTCACATGCTACAGCAGTTTGTTCACCGTTCTGTCCTGCTTAACAAAACAAAGGCCACGGGGAACAGGTTTAAGCTCCATTCTAGAAATATACAGATTTATCCAGAAAGCTAATGTGTTCTCTCACACTTGAATTGAAAACATTTGAGACTCCTCTCTCATAAGTACAAAGGTTTACCACAAAAACTGAGGTGTAATTAATCCTTGGGAGATGGCCCATCCAGCATTTCTYCCACACTGAATACTGGTTGCAGCCTACAATCATCTGACAGTAATGCTACAAGTAAATATTGGGAGTTGAAAGGAGGGCTAAAGAAATGGTGCTGTAGTCTGATCAGATCCACGTGTTTGTGTTGGCTTTTGGGTTGCATTGGCATTGTTTGTCTTGGGGACTGGAGGTGCCAGGGGTGGTGGGTYCCAGGGGGGGCTCTGGTGAGATAAGTGAGGAGGTACATCCTTGAAACTAGATAAGAGCTACCAATTAACCCCATTGTTTCCCAGCAAATTCCTCTAGAGTAGTCTGACCTGTTCTGACCTATTCTAATTAGCATAGTAAAAACCCCACCCCCGGGCAGGAAAGCCCCCTACCCAGCAAAGCCCCTTCCCCGCTGAATATGCGCAGTAAAAAGAAAGGACGCTGTGACTCTAAGTGAAGACGGGGCATTGCAAGAACCAATAGAAGCAAGGGTGACTAAATGTAAATGTAAAAAGTACTGGTAACTGTTGCTCGGGATGTATAAAATGCTTACCGTGTGTTAGCTGAGGGGTGCTAGCTTTGTGGAGTGACCRCCTAGCACCCACCTCTGCGCAGCCATGGAATAAACAAATATCTCGGCTCTGTGTGTGGGATTGGCTCATTGCACAGCGGGTAACGAACCCCGCCTCAGGGACAACAGTGCCACCTTCAATTTGTAAGGAAGACAAATTTACAATTTGGATTGCCAGGTCAACTCATCAGGAAGAACTTTCTGATTCCAAACCAATGAGCAGATACAGTTTCGTAAAGATGAAGGTAGATTATATGGAGGTAAAGATGATGATGGYAGGTAAACAAAAACCAAGAGACTTTCATGAAAACCTCATCCTCATTTTGCAGTGCGGATACTTTTTACTCAAAGATGCTGAGAGTAAACCCAAACCAAAGCTGCATGCAGACYCTTATGCCAGTACTTTATACCCTGCTTGCCTGTGGATGGGGCTCAGAACAACTAGCTTGTGCTTTGGAGGAACCTAGCCAAGGACAAGCAMCTCAGGACTGAAGAACAGCTGACCCTGCTCATGCCTCCTGCTTCAAGGGTGCCTGGCCTCAAAAATGACAAACGCAYTTGAGCAAAGCTCAACCAAAACCTGCAATAAAGTATAGGCTTGAGGGCTGACAAAGTAAATAAGAGYCAAGTCTTGACTTTGAAAAGGCTGGTAGAAGTGACTTCTAAAAGATGGAGAACAAAACTTCAATTTATTATATATACAGCACAGAGAACACAGTACCATGAAGGTCAACAGCAGCTTAGTTAAAAGTGACAATAATCATATCTATGGGGCTTTTTGCTATACCTCAAGCTACAGCCGCTTTTGTAGGTAACTCAGCTTAATTAGGTATCTTCCTTTAACTCTGCATGCACACACCCACATACATTTTGTAATTATCRTTTTGTGGAGCAGATACTCTCCACAGAAATAGAGATAAGGTATTTAACCACTRTATATTAATTGCACATGTATGAATTGCTTCATGACATAATTACAAAATAGCTGGTTTTATTGTTGATCATCTAGTATCTGAAGCAACTAGAAGTGATTCACAGCAAAACCAGAACAAATTAGCTGGTAAGGGAACAGCTGTAGAGAGAAAAAAGAAGGAAAAAAAAGACATCTGATTCATACAAAGTTGATAAACACTGTTATAAGTAACAAGGCATAAATAAATACACCAACTCCAAGGGAGATTCTGCATACAGCTCAAAAGCTGAATCACAATGGTTTTTGAAAAGTATATACAAGCATGTACAATACTTAGTGGATTTTTGTAACTATAGACTATTTTCATTCAAGTTTCMTTCAAACTTTTCTTAAAACATTCTCAATTAACAACTTAAAGATTCTTTTATATYGATTTGTACATTTGTTACTTCTAAATCATAACTTCCTGAGAAAATTGCTGGAAAATTCCAATTTAAATTCTAATTTCCACTGACTACTGCCATGCATTTAATAGCAAGTATTTTTCATGTGTATTTATATCAATGTTTTCACATAATTTTAAAGTAAAATTATGCATTAGGTCTTTATAACTCAAGTATTAACTCTTCTACTGAAGTATCTAACATYGAAGTTTAGAATGTTATAAATCAATAGTGACACATAGACTATATTATATGCAGATTTCAATATACCCTCATATTTTTAATGGCTTGGATTAGATATACTTACATATAAATAATCTGATTTATCTGTTGCTAAAGTAGTTTCACTTTACCTTTAAATATCTCAGTTTCAAGTACTTAATCTAACACGATGAAAATGATCCAAGATTAATTTCCTTGTAATGCAATCAGATGAGCTAATCAGTAACTTCTTACCTTCATGTTTATATGTCATTTCTTGGCAGCCAGAAAAATACAGGCACACCAAACCACAGAGGCAGATGAAAAAAGAAAAATATAGAACAAGAACTATGAACTCCATCACACCAGTGTGCAGGCTTTCCAATACCACGAATACAATTTATTAAAGTTTAAATAAATAAACAAATCCGTAGAGTCCTGCAATTTCCAAACAAACCAGGCAATTATGCCTTATTTTCAAATGCAAGACTCCATCAATCATGGAATCACTGTAACTCCATTCTACATGTCAAAAATAAACAAAACCCCAAAAATACTGTTTCCAGAGTTTCTTGGTTATTTCACTACCAAAATTGGAAGGGGAAAAAAAAAAAAAAAAAAAAACGAAAAAGAAAAAAAACACCTGGAAAAAGGCATGCTTTAAACCGCAAAAGAAGATTCACCTCTGGTACATCTTTTTCCTAACAAGTCCAATGGCACGTTAACGTAAAAAAAAATAAAAATAAACCTCTATCAGCTTAGGTTGCTTCAGTTCAGAGRAAACTATCCTACAGCACCTGACTATACAGAGTCATTATATTACTCCTTTAAACACCTCGCAGCCGCAGAGGTTATAAAGCCCCATCCCACCAYGCTGCTCCTTTCCCCAGGGAACCCAAGCTGGTTGCCAGTGCTGTTCTTTGGACTCCTATGCCCCTTGGTAATTAAAAGAGTGCTCAGTCAAAGCTACACTAGCAACAGTAACCTAGTGCACCTACAGAGCTCCAGAAATAACACAGATATCTAAGTGAAGGGAAAAAAAAAAAAAAAAGAAAAAAGCTTGATATTTTCCAAAGCCTCTCAGCTGAACTGATGTTATTTAAACCCAACTGGGCTATAAAGGCTACTGGACTACCCTGACAGATCATTCACACAAGCTGTTTTAAAGATGGAGAAAGGCATGCCATGGATTCTGTTCCAGCTAACAGGAAATGGTGTCAGGAAAATACACATATTAGAAAACAAACACAGACACTGGCCAGTCAGAGTACCTCGAAAATTAAGGAAGCTGGACTGTAAAAGTACCCATTTAGGAGAAGATGCAACAGTAGATGAGTGTAAGTCTTCACCCTGCACACCAAGTTCCCGTTTATGAGAATAAAAAAGGAACCTTCCTATACCTTCTAGTCTGAGCTTATCTGACCACATTCATGAAACCTAATTCTCATCATTATTTCCTTTTTCACTTTGTCAAGGGAAGTGGGACACAGCTGGAAACAGATACAGCTCCAACAGCCAAACTTGGTAACTCACTGTGTTAATGCTAATTTTACATTTAACAAATCTTAGAAAAGCAAAACCAAAGATTTACGTCAGCAATTTCTCCTTTTGAGTGGTTAGTTAAGACAGATACAGCTGTAATTTCTTCTATTATATATAGGTTATCATCTGTATGATAYAAAAATCTTGCACAGATCATAGACAGAAATACACTTGTGCTGTACATGTCTATATATAAAGCAACTCATCTTAGACTGCCTTTATAGTCCATGGAGAGAAACAGGCAATTTTAGGACAAAAATCATATGGCCTATTTAGATATCTACTTCCAGAGGAGAACAATCACCACTTAATGTTGCCACTCTCTATCTCACCTCTGTTAATGACATCTAACCAAGCATTTACAATGAATTAGATGAATTCTACAATTTTCATCTGGATTCCTGAGATAGGCTGTAAAAACAGAGAGGATGAAGATGGTGCAGTCCCAACAACTCATCCGGGTAAGCAGCCCASTCTACATAGATTGGTTAAATAAAAAACTGCTGGAAAACAGTTGGAAACACAGCTTCCTTTGAGGATTTTGATCCTCAGAGGACTGCACAGGTGACCTGGGAGGAAACCAGTCTGTATGCCAGAATTGGATTTTTAGAAGCTAACATCAACAGTGTTTAAACTCCAAGTCAACACCGCATATACATGTGAATAGCCTACAGGTTTATACGATAGCAGGTAATAGGACACTAATAAATATATTAGTGTTGACTTCTTTCCTTCCTTAAGGAATTTGCTCATTTAGAAACTATATATATAGTTATATAATAACTAGTATAGTATATATAGTATAGCTAGTATAGTATATGTAATCCCATTCATTCTTCTCTCACAACTTTCTCTTTTTCATTGTTTTTGTTTTATAGTCCTGCTTTTCCTTTGATGAGATAGCATCAAATAAAATTTCAAATGGCCAATGTCATATGGGCACCAAAGAGCTAACGGAGAGGGGATGGAGTAACTAGTGGGACTTATGTCTGCTACTGATTGATTTGTTCTTTCTGGTGTATCTATCATGTCATAAGTAAGCAGCAAACCCCTACTAACTCTSCTGCTTATATGCACAAAATTCTTGCAGTAATCTCTGCAGAAGCCCACCAATTATAGTACTCTTACCACATGAAGAATAGCACTGCCACAAATTTTTTATGGTATCATGCACATTTTCTCCAACCCTCATGTTGTTTAACTCTTGCTTTGGTCAATACGGAAAAGAAGAAGAAGATACCACAAAAGCAGCAGCTTCCTTAAGAGAAAATGGGTAAAAGGGAAGGCTACAGAGTCTAGGTCAGCTGAAGTTCTATTAACACAGAACATTTTTGTGACATAAATGAATAATTATGGAAGTTTTCAGCCTATAGAAATTAGCACCACTAGTTATCAACTCCTAAAAAATTAAATTAACTAGTTTTGTTTCATTAGGAACTTTACAATTTAGCAAAAGATCTTACACAATTAATTTCAAATYGGATAATAATAATTAGAGAGAACTATAAAAATTACGGTATTAGTTACATATATATATATTTAATTTTATGTCCTGTTTTTAAATTCACTCTCAACACACAAACTTCCAGGTACACTACACCAAGAAAGAATGGTTCAGGGTTACTGTAAATATAGTTGGCATCTATCAGCCTTCCATTACATAACAGAAAAATGTATGCAAGATTTATTGTTACTTCTGAATTTTTCTTCCTTCATATGTAAAAGACACATCATTGTTCAAAGCATAATTTGAAGAACTTAGCACTGAAACAGAGAATCCCAAAGGATATCTTACACAATACAGGTATTACAGAATGCAGAGCAATAAAAAAGCACCACCTGGAGGTCACCAGGAATATACTATGCAGAACACAGTGACAACAAGCACCCATTTACCACAGAATGTATCTTAAGCTACCATATAGATGATAATCATCTCTCCACTCTTCACTTCCATTTTCTCCCTCTCACCCCATTCTCCTTCCCTCACACGCTCCAGGCTGCTAATGTTCAACATCACAAAAAAAATTATTCAGCAAAATTAATTACTTTAAGCACGTTACAATAAACACTAACCGTGCACCATGAAGCAAAACTTTTCTGTTTCTACAATCTAAATTTTTCTCTTGTACTTTGCGTTCTAGAGCAAAATAGTTACTAGAGAAAAATAGTTGGAATCTTTTTACTATTTATATATCACATACAGAAATATCATTTCARTAACAATCCTAGCATGAGTTAAAAAGTTTTCAGTTGTGATTAAGCAGTAACTTGGTACAAGTAGTTTAAAGGGTGTATTTTCTGTGAAAAGGACTGAGTATTTGTCCTTTGCAATGGTAGTTGTTTCGAGTCATTATATCATTTAGGCCTCAAGCCACTTGAATATTTAGGCCACAATGGCTAAAAATGTAACTATATTGTTTATTTAAAACAAAAATCAAAACAACAACACTTGTGTGCAGTACAAAACTTGCACTCCTGATTTATCCTAAGAAAAAGTGAATAAGCACTCATTAGAAAAAACAGGAGAATTACATGAAATTTTACCATTAATTTAAGTGAAGCTCTAATTTCAGGCAATATTTGAAACAAGCATTGTTCACAACAATGGTAATGCATGGAAACCAAAGGTTTGCTCACCTTTGGAGGCTTCAGGCTTTTCCTCTTCTGTTTTTTAGACCGTAATAACCGTTCCCTTTCCTAGAAGGAAAGAGAACATTTTGGTATGGGTTTCCTTTAAAACATATTTAGATGTGTCTAACACAAAGAAATATCATTAAAATTTTCTTAAAGCCGATGGTAAAGCTAACACAAAGACAATGTCTTTATCCTTTTGAATAATGCCACGCTGATATAACACCACGCTGTACTGCAGCTTTATCCCTTTAGCAAACAAACCTTCAGCCATATACTTTACACACTTGATGGGAAGTTGGCAAGAAAAGGCTTTGTTAAATACTGGGCACAGATTTCTGACAGTTCTTTTGACTCTTTTACCAAGAAGCTCACTATGGAAACAGAATTCACATTCTCACTCCAGTGTTCAACCATCCTGAAGAAGCAGGTCGGTAGCCAAAAATGAGTCCAGCCTTAGTAATTACAAGTCATTATATCAGGCATACTCTGATACACAAGCATGCGTATGCAGATACAGTGTTACATGTGACTTATCCGTGCAGGGCAAAAGTCTCAAATCCAAAGGCACTCTCAGTCTGTGTCAACTTAGTCGGTGTCTTTTTTCTACCATGGCTTTGGAACAAGATCACAATTAACTATATCATAACAGGAGGAGGTTATAACTGGAAAAATGCAGGTTTATGAACATTTAAGCCCAAGAATACTGCCTTGAATTCCAAAGGAAAGAGGAGGAAAAGAAGGTAAAAAATGCAAAGGAGCAAGCAAAAAAAAMCCCAGCAACACAGGAGGCTGGTGATCTTCTCCTTGCCTTTTTCCTGATTCTTTCCTTAGCTCTGCATCTTTGTTTGCAGCACCTCTATTTTTAAAAGAATGACAGCAGTTCCAAGTGCTTCTCTAGCRGTTATTGCTCACTGCATGGTATTATTCTATTCAGAGTTATTTGCTTTACATTCAGTTCAGAAACTGGACAAATAGGAAGCTCCCAATGGAAAACACAATAAAATAATTCATCTTTATCAGCACATTGTTCCAGGAATGAAGTTTTGGAAAATAAGAAATAATTCAGAAAATAACAACAACTTATATAGCACCTTTAATACATGTGACTTTCAAAATAAGGAAAAGTAATGACTGCCAAGGTAGAATGGAGCAGGTATTTCAAGCTGCAGAATAATATAATATAATATATTAAGCTAAAGCTGAAACCACACAGTTGAATTTTATAGTGTTGGAGAAAGATGCTCCCTCTTCAGGTATGTGGTTAAAGCACAGTCCCTGCTTTAACCTGGGTCTCCTGCATCCCAAGCCRGTGTCCAAACAGTTGGACTTTCCTCTCACTTCAGTGCAGAATGAACAAACACTTCCAAAATGCRCCACTCCTTCCTGTTTTTACTCTTGTTTCTAAGAAGACTGCTTAATTTACTGCCTCAATAATATATCAAGCTACCAGAACAATAATAATGCCAATTAAAAAACACCATTTGCTGAATCACTAGCATCTTTTGCAATCATCTAAGTTTATCTTGACACCTTTCCTTTTAAGAACTGACCAGAACACCACTGTTGTGGGAGAACTCAAGTTGATATGGCTTCAACAGCATCAAAGATATCCTACAAATGACAATGTTAATTAATTCAGACAATCCTATTGCATAAGACTGCCGTTCTTATTTCTGTGTATCATATTGGCCTCAGCTGGAGGTAAGCTGATGACGTTTTATTATTATTATTTAGTATTATTTAGTATTAATCAATGTATGTGACATGTGGGTCATTCTTGATAATTATGATACATTTGCATTCTGTAGAGGTGTGGTTTGAGCCAGAAAAGATAGCTAAAAAGCATAATGGAAGTGCACAGTTCCACTGCATTCATATTGAAGGAGAAGCAGCCATTAGTTTGTACTGCCAACCAAAGCAGTATCTTAGTTAACATTTTAACTTATTTCTATGAGTGAAAAAGTATCTGTAAATAGCAAACAAAGCCAAAATAAAACCATATTTTAAAATATTTATTATTTATTTTACTTTCACACTAAACACAAGTTAATACTATTTGACCAAGGTCAGGATACAATATATTTCCTCAGGTTACTGGCTGAGACAGTAAAAAAACAGTCCTTTCATACCCACTTTACACTGAAATATAAGTGAGGTTATATCTGCCATATACTGGGAATTTAATGTCATGTCATAGTCCCTGTCTGCACAGTTGTGTTTGGAAGGTAAAGCAGCATTGCTCTGTGAATCAGACCCTACATCATAGTGTCTGAGTAACATCCTACTACTTGTAACACTGTGACATTGGAGAATGCACGCAGACGTCAATCTTTGGCAATGATTACAGAGAGAAATCCTCAGTCAAAATCTCAGAAGAACTGCCAAGAATAGAGATAATGTTCCAGACAGAGCAATAAYACAACTTGTTGCTTTATCTTTTTGGATCTTCTATTTTTATTTTCAATGTTGTATCCAATTGTTTAATTTTCTATTTAGACAGAATGATCTTAAATTCGATTTATCATTTTCTAGCAGTCAGTAGTGCCATTTGAGATGCTCTGAGTCTGCCTGAGTTCCAGCTACTGCTCCAGAAGGGCAGGAGTCTCTCAGAGATGAGATGGCATTTCTGCCAGCACCAGAAAGGTGTATCATAAGTTGCACTAAATAGCACTAGACACCTCTAACATAACTCAAAAGAGTCCTGATCAAACAGTGCACGCATCTATGAGCATCATCTTAAGTAGTCTTCACAGACAGAGGGTAGCAGTTGTGCAATTCTAATCTTAAACTATGCTGCTACCTTTGGTTAGATGAACCGTGCATATTTGTCTCCATTTGTTATAAAGACAGTGTGGCCAGCTCAGTTAGAGATGCTTAGTTAGGTGAAATTAATGCCATCCTGAATGTTCCTTTCTTTTAGGAGAACTTCTAGATCAGGGGAGTGGTTGGGTTTGCACCAGGGTCTATATCCAACATGTTTCAGTCATTATGTTTTGGAAAGTGTCCTTTCCTCAAGTTCCTCAGTTGTCGACAGCCACTTTTGTAAGTAAGGTGGATGGACTGATGCACTTCTTTTCACAAGCAGCTCATAATAGGTAAATATTTTATAATACAGAGATTCATACACATTCCAAAGAAATTCGTTCACTACCTGAGAAATAACAAGAACCCTTCAATGCCAAAGAACTATTTCTGTATCATTACTACAACTGGAGTTAAAATATTGCTCTCAAATCATTAGTTTGCCTATAGACGTGTGTGCATGCACGTATGTATACCAGTCATAAGCATTACCACTGTGAGATCATCAATAACATGCTGCTGTTCTTTGACTTGCAGTCTAAGGAATTCAATTTCTTGTTCCTCCCGTGTGCTGCTGAGATCATTCAAAGATGTGTGCCTCTTCAGTGCTGGTTGTGCAGATAACTTCTCTTTCTACAAAAATAAAAATAAAATTGAAAAAAAAAATAAACATAAAGAATGTTTTGAAGTGTCTTGCTGTAACAGGATGAAAATTCTCATGTGTGATGTAGTAATCAAGAATTCTTTGGACTCATCAGTGCATACTCCACTACAACATAAGGCCTCTTTCAACAAAAAAAAAATTACACATTCTGTATGCCTCAGCGTTAATATCTCACATAAGATATTTTAAAACAGAATCAAAGAACATAGTCTGGGACAAAACTAGCAGACAATTGAACTCAATGATCTAACATAGTAGAGCCTTTGGCACACGCACTCAAATTCAGTTCTCACTTCTAATCATAAAAGCAGCATTTATTAAAGCTGATTTTTAGTCACACATTTTTATAGCCTCCAAACACATTTTATCTATCTGTGATCATTTCCCTTAATCAGCGTGAATTGATACAACACAAAGCACATACCACTCTGAATTTAGAGTATGAATATTCAGTTGCATTGGCTGAATTTAAGACTCCAAAATGTCTGTATTAGAGTAAAAGCCTTACAAGCACTTCCAGCTCAAAAGTAACATGTGATATCATGTTCCAATAACATGATATCAGAGATTATTACTTACCAATTCTACATTTTCCCTCGATAGATTTTTTATTTTCTCTTCCATTCTCTGGATACATTGCAACATATCATCATTTTTTTTGCTCATTCTCTTATTTTTTTCTACCAAAGGCTTCAGCTGACTTTCTGTCTCCCGGGAACGTTTCAGCTGCAAATGGCAAAGGAACAAAGTTAGCTGTGCTTTAGTTTATACTTGTAGGAAAGAAAAAATATGTGTGTTTTCACTTGCCTTCTTCCTTCATTCAGAAAGTTTAGTTCTTTTGTTAAGTGGCATCTGACATAGATTACTGCTGAACTAAGAACTGCAGGAGTCCAAACAAATAAGAAATAGCATTTTTGTATAGTCTACAAAAACACTAGATCTGGTCACTGGATTTTGCTCTTGGAAATCACTTATGATGCTCCATAAAACTGATTTCTTGATAAACTAATCTCATTGCATATAAGCTTCTTGTGAGCCACTAGGTCTCTAGGGTAGTCGTTTTCACTATCCCTTAGTAGGAGTAAACTCTTCCTATTCTACTTTAAAAACCCTATACCTAATGTGTAATTAGAGCAATGAGAAAGTCAGCCAGAGGGCATAGATTCAATCTCAGCATTCTGCTGACATTTTCAAGCTGCTCAATTCTGTTCCTGTGGTTTTATGATGTTAGACAATTATGTGAAGCAAATTACTGCTCTTTCTTGCATTTGTGTGTATTCAATATTTCACTCTCTTTATTTCATTAATCCTTGAGCTGTTTTGTTTGTAAAAATATCTATTTCTTCCAATCAAAAGATTTTTCAATTTACTGAGCTTTAACTGGAAATGAGAAAAAAGATAATCATTCTCCTGAGATAACTTCACTGAGTATTTTGTTTTCTGTTTCATTCTCAGAAGAAAATTATTTTTCACAGTGCTTAATCATACGAGCTTACTGATATTACTGGTTTTATGTAATATTGCCTTACAATATGACAAAACCTTCTCCATATCTTTTCCAAAATATATTTCTTATGCCTCTAGGTCAAGCATCAAGAAGACTATCTGACTGAGTCATACGTGCCCTCCATCTAGAGGGACTCTGAAGGATAGATGTTGCAGTACTTCAGCATTCTTCAGGGATGCTTTGAATTACTTATGTCCGCAGAAAGAATTAGGGGGCTGAATTATCTTGTCTTTATATAATGCAATCTTGAAAAAAGGCAAGAAGTTCTTGAGAGTATAGAGCAGAAAAAGCAACTGTAGTAGTAAAGGTGGGGAAACAAAAAAACAAAACAACACTCAGCCCCTAGACAAAGTAGGAACAATGGTGAACTGTACCCAGGCTAAAATGCATGTTCTTCTTACCTCAAGAAACTTAAATTGTTAATGAGGAATCAATTTTTGTCATATGAAAGGGCAGTTTAGAATATACAGCTATTTAAAGAGGAAAAGTTTAAAGAAAAAGACGATTATGTTCTCAATTAATCCAATTTTAGTCTAGCATTGTTCAACTGACTTCACTAATCTAGATTCAGCCAAAATGTTGGACAAGAAAATTTCAAAAATTAGCTCTTCTGATAATCATTGAGATGTCATAACTAAATTAAGTCCTTTTATCATAAAGCAAAGCCTTCATATCTCAACATGAAGAGCTAAGTCTGACAAAGCAAGGAGGAAGATGTCAATGCTTCACTCATCTATATGACTGACACATGGCAAGAGTGCCCTCCCCTTCTGCCCTCACCATACATAACAGCATTATTTTAGAATCAGATACACAGGTTGCATGAGAGAAAAATTCCATCTGATTAGAATGAAAAATCTTTTCTACTGCCACTAGAATTAGGGCATTATAATAGGACATGTGTAAAAATTCCTGTTGTTAAAACTGACCTCCCATTGCAGTCAATGGGAGTTTTACCATTAACCTCAGTACAAGCAATTAAGTAGCAATGCAGGCTAATAAAATTCATTCTTAAAATTCTTGTCATATCCTTTCTTTTGTAAGTTACTATCAGTCTCCTAGGATAATTTCACCTACTTCAGAGATTTCCCTTGAGAAATGGCAGATTTTTCATCTCCAGCACAAGAAAGCTTTTTTAACTCCTAGCTAGCATAAGCGTGTCACAAAACCAATGTCAAGTTTCAAAAAGATTAATACAGTAATTTAAGTGCATAGATTATGCATGTTTTCCACAACATCATTACACAGTGCCACAGGCAAGCTACCAGTCAATTTGATTACAATGACCCTAAAATAAATTTATAAAGTTTTATTTTTCTGGAACAAGAGAGATTCCATCCATGTCTTTTATGGTCACAAAGTGAATTTCTATAGAAATCTCTGTTACATTTAGATACAATTGATTAAGGCCAACCAGGACTGATTTGTAACTTTTATTACACTGACTTTCCAACATTAAATCTTTTACCATAAAGATGCCCTCCCAGTCACCATCTGTGTTATTACTAATTAATTTACCAGTTCATTTCTTTCATCTGCTAAGAGAGTATTTCTGTCTTCCAGCTTCCTTATTACAGCATTCAGTTCAGCGATTTTTAACTGAAATCTCCGCACATCTCGTTCATCCAAATGCTGCTCCTTTACATCAAAAACATATAGATATATAAAATTACCTTTTAAAAAATATTTTACTATCCATAAATTTAATATCATGGTTTAGCAAGTGGATTGTGTAAATTTAAAATAGACTCTTTACATCAATGTCTGGAAAACTTATTTTAATTAACTCAAACACTGAACAATAACATCCTGTGGAAATGCTACATGATATATTACATGAAAAGTGCCCACTTGTGAAATGTATGTAAAGGTTTAACAATTTAAAAAAAAAAAGCTAGGTACATAATATTTTACCTATTACTGATTACTTCTCACCAGATTTCTTACTGTCAGCTAAAAGTAAAAAAATCTAATGCATAGGACACAGATTAAAATCACATGGCACAGTTTTTGAAAAGTATAGTATCTATTTGCCATTGGTTAAAATAATTCCTACAGTTATGAAATAAATAGATAAGAAAATAATGGGGTTCACAGCTGAAGTTCACAATGTAAATTCTAACAGTTCTATATCCACATATTTTTCAACGTTCCTTGAAATTCAAGAGATCCAAGGAGTTTCTAAATCACCAGTGAAACAGCACAGTGCAGTGCAGGGCCATTTACCGTGAATTAGTCCTTCCAGTATTTTCAAAGTAACCACAAAACCAATGTGAACACCCAGGCAGCAATTATCCTGTGTTGAACATTTGAAGAAAACAAACACAATTTTCTTACCGGGCTTCCCATCAGTTCAGTGATATCCCCCACGCCCGCAGGAAGCTCTCTCTTAGGACTACTGTGGTATCGTTCTGCCTCCTTCACTTGGACAAGCTGTTCATCCAAAGCTTCTTTCTGAAGGAGCAGTTTCTGTGTATGGCCTGCCTGGACACCGAGATCTTTCTCCAGAGCCAGAATCACTCTGTCTTTGCCTTTTATCTCATCCATCTGGAAAGAAATATAGGAAGAAGGAAGTTTCTGTAACATCTCCAAGCGTTCACTGCATGCATATCCACAAACTTGCAAAAACAAAGTTCTGTTTCTCTCAGAATTATACCAGAAGCCAAATTGTGGTTGCTAAAAAGAAGATACATCTCCTCTGAAGCCTTTTCCCCTCCCCTCAAAAAAGTTACAGCCTCCACTTGATCATAAGTTTGCTCAGTGCAGTCTCAACTGAAAAGACAAACAAAAGTAGACACAAGCATACACTGAAACAGAATACATAGCCACTGAAATCATCCGCTTCATCTGAGGATACACACTTCTATAAGCAGAAGAAAAATCTCCCTTCACTATGCTTCAGAGAAGAAACACAGGGCTAGTACAAGGTAAGACAAACACACCCTTTAAAACTCACCTGGGCTTTGTTTTAAAGCTTGAGCCATACGCATTTGCCCCATGTTGACTCCCTCTTTATTAGTGAAAATCACACGTGGTGAATCTCTTCACAGACATTTAAAAATTAGTAGCATATATACACACACACACATTTAAACTTAAAATCTTAAGCGTACCTATGTATTTTATGTGCCCTTGGTATAAGATTCAAATGAGACTAGTCTTTGTATAGAAGGGAAAAAAACAAATGCAGAATAAAAGGTAGGAAGAAGCAGTTCTTAAACACCATCTATGGTTACTGAACTGGGTTGCCCATACATCCCGATACCAAATAAAGCATACTGCTAGCAGTGATCTATTGCAGCTCTCACAGGATTTGTCCCTCGCAGTATCAGTGTTAAATTCACTTTGGTACTACTCCAAATGCTAGAGGAAGTGACAATCTGCAGCAGTTACTATAGAAACAGATTTCTTAACAAGAATGTTAACCATTAACAATATACTTATTGGAACTGTGCTGTATCTCCTTCAGTTTACTAAATTGTTTTCTTGGGCAACATAAATCCATGGAATTTTGGAAGTAAGACTACTATAGTCTTATTTGAAAAAATTAAATAAAATAATGAACTTGTTAAATCATATATTTGTTGTTTATTATAGCCCTACATTTATAGAAGTTCTTTATGTCAAATTACACCAAAAAAAAGAAAAAAAGGAAATGTTGGAAGTAACTTATAGTTAAGTCTGAGTGATATACAGGATTAACACAATCAGATTACATGATCAGATACAATTTGCTTCTTCGGGATTCTTGCCTTACTGCTTCCACAGTCTACAAAGCACATGAAATTAGTTTATGTACAGAACCTGAGTGGCAGGAGATGGCCTGGTTGAACCAAGTCAAGTCATGATCCGAGATAAAAAGGTCAGATTTGAAGTGAATAAACTGGTCTACACCACTTTTAAGTTCCAACTGGAAGTGATGGAGATTGGTTCTGATGGAGATTTCTTTCCTGATTTGGGAAGGTCGCTGGGTCTTAATTCCTCGTCCAGTGAATAGGTATAATACTTCCCAGTACGTTAATTCAGATTTGTGGGACTTTCAAGTGTGCCAAAAAGGACTTGCAGGAAAACAATGCAGTTTTTATTAATGGAAGAATTTGCAACATGCAGGGTTTCAGAGGGACTGTGCAGTGAACAGCAATGACAAAAATTAAGCAGCTGCCTCATTCACTGAATGCTATCTGTCATGAGCACTGATCTATCAGGGACCCCTTGGGAGGAAAAAATGTCATGTAACTAAATACTGTGGACAAAGTTTGGCTTTCAGTTACACAGGTGTTCACACTGAACATCTATGTAATTGAGAGAGAAATTTGGCCATGCAAGGCATACATTTACCAAGGAAGAACCAAGGTTACATAGGCAACCTTGATTTTAGTTACCCAATTAGTAGCACATTTCATACTCTTCAGATTCTCACAACTTAAATGGTAAATGGAAGGACATAGGTGTTTAAGTTGGATGGAAAAAGGAAAGCAACAATCTCAGTATGGACTGCTACTTGTTGAACTGCAGCAGAACAGATCGTTTGAAACAGATGTGACCAGTGAAATCATGCCCATGTCAGCCTTCACACACGCTTCCACAGATCAAAGCACACAAGCTCACACACATTAGAAAGAAATGCCATGAAAGAGCACGGCTTTGGGGTGGGGTTAGGGGAAAGCAGGACAGAAGGCAGAATTCTCCTCTGCTTTTCCTACTACTGTTTTTTCTACCATAAAATCTACATGTGGTGAAACTTTCAGAAAAAAGGAACACCCCATGTTTCAGTCAAATAGCAAAATCTTTGAGACACTGATAACAATTGAGAATAGCAATATAATAGCAATGGCTGCACATCCTTTTTTATTTTGGGCTTATATTTTAAGTTACAGATAGGCACTAGAGAATCTCTTACATAAACATATGCACATGCGCGTACACACACACGAATACACAGAGCATTGCAATAGTGCTTATTTTTTTATAAGCACAAACTAGCAGAAAGAAGAATTTCTGAGCAACTAACTTACTACAAGCTGATAAAGATGAATAGAACCGCAGCAGTAACGCCTCTACCTTAAGTTCTGTTTCAGAAGCCTGGGGCACAATACAATTCTCCTTTCCTCAAGGGGACAGTTAGACCTTTGTTTTCTCCAATGTAATGGCATCAACCCAGTCAATGACGCAATTTTTGTAAATTTACCCCAGTGCCTGTCCCAAAGATTTACCATCTTTCTTCAGACTTGCACACTACAGAGCAAACTTGTTCTTCTTCCCTGTCTGCTTTCTTAACAGAGAGTACAAATTATTCCAGACAGGGGGAAAAAAGGAAGAGAAATATTTTACAGGAGTGCAACATCCCTCAGTTCCACGTGGGAGAGGTGGCAGGTCAAGGGGCAGGCAAGCAAAGAAAGAGGACGTACAAGACTAGGAAAAGGAGAGATATGGTTTAGGTTTAAACTGAACATAAGCTGACAGTTAGAGAAGAAAGCTCAACCACTCCCAAAAGACTTCAGCTTACTTAGTCTTATATATCCTAATAGTCGTAAAAGCTCACACAAAGTCTCTATGCCAGTTCTGTACCACTGGAGAAATGCTCTTTTCTCAAATTCTTGCCACATTTGATTACACAAAGAAAAAAAAGTTGGCCGTCTAAAGGAAAACAGCTGTTTTTGTTTTTACTACATTAAACAACAACAACATCAGCAGCAACAACAAAAATCACTCTCATTGTCAAAGATGTTCACAGCCTAACTGGAGTCCAGTCATCCCTTATCTAATATTAGGGTGCTATGTTCCCTCCCCAATATCAGCTTGTCATGCATTCGCATGTTTTCTCCCATGCCACTGTTCCTGCTTGAAGGGACACCACAAATATCCATTTAGTTACCTGACTGACCTTCCTCAAATTCCTCTTATATCTCTCCTTTTCCACGACACCTCTAAAATACAAAAGGAAACGAAGAAAAAACTATAAATACTTATCAGAAATTACACTGCTGAGATCACAATCTATTGTCTGGTCATCAAACAGGATAACTAAACTAACAAATCCCTGAGAACCTAAGACATAGGAAGCACATTATAGCAATGCAGGAATTTCTCTACTGGAAGCAATGCAGGTATGTCAAGGTCAGCACTGAGCTGAAGCTAATAAACCTGGATGGATCAGTTCTCACCCGATGATTCATGACCAAGTAGATGCCTTTCCACTGTGCTCCTCAACCCCTCATCGTCCAGGGAGCATGGTGCAGGACCTGCCACGCAAGATGCCTGTAAGAGGTTTCTGCATCTGTGGCACCACGTAGCTGGGACAAACAACACGTGGCAACTGAAAGCTGACTGCACTAATCTACCACCGCTTTCGTGTATTCCTCCCTGGACTACTATTCATTTGAGACCTCTCACTGAGATACAAAGGGTAAAGACCATCTTTTCTTCCAACATATGTAGCACAATGAGACCCCTATCCATGCATTGGGCTCACAGGTATTATGTTAAATCAAATATATTATGCCAGAAATTCCTTCCAAGTGGCTGCTTTGGTTTCAAATTTATTCTCAGTTTAAAACAAATTTGCCCACTTTTTACAGCTACAAATACAACAGGGTCACATGAACTCTCACATGAACTCTTTTACTTTCTGTTTTGCTTTTGGATTTTAAAGTATTTTAGAATAGCCACATTTTTCTTTGTGCAATTAAGCATGGTACAATTCAGTACAAAAAGCCTGTGATAGGAAGGCAGTGGAGCAACATGAGGTTAGGACACATTTTCAATTACACGCTTTGAGAAGAAAAGTAGCAGAAACACCCTCCGAAAGAGGATTTTAAAACAAGATCATCCACAAGCAGCGGCAGAGGCAAGTTACTAAGAAGTCACCTCAGATCGCCTAAGTAACTCTGGAGCTCTTGGTTAAATTTACAGCTTTCTAAAGAAACATTTCTTAATTAATGCGTTTTGTGCCATCAAATGTTAGGTGCTGAACACAGCAATTACCTGCATTATATCAATGAAGAGCTAGCATTTATAGCCTTTGTCAAAATTACACCGTTTCCTAAGAACAGGCATCTAACCTCCTCCTAACAGCTATGAGAAATGAGCAGAAATACCTGTTTTAATAATATTTATCAAACATAAAAGAAAACCAAGCCAGCCATTGGGAAAATGTATCCCCCTGCCAATTATCCCACACATCAATAGATACAGCGAAAGCAAGTCAGAGACCTTTKGGGGAACTTTAGCCTCTCACAAAGTTGAAAGAGAAATTCCCAGGGAATTAAAAGCTAGATCTATCAAGGCAGTGACATACTCGGTATTCAAAGTGGAAAAAGCCAGCTGCTGCATTGCCAAGTGTAAGACTTTCCTCTTTACCCATCCTTATCATAGTTATCTCCCCACCAACTGCAGAACAAAATTCTACAGTGCTCTTCTCCAAAAGAAATTGAACTAGTTTTTATACTAAATGCTTGACACTGAAAATCGGGATATCTTGACAGAATGATTGCTAGTTACTAGCAAAAACAAGAAAGAGATGCTACTCAAATAGAACTAAATGGAATTAACACCTTTTACATTTATAAAGGGACACTAAGACCTAACAACAATATCCCAAGCTGAAAGTCCACCTGGAGGGAGGAATTAAAATACTCCTGTGTTGTGCACAGCATTCTCTACATCACACGCAGGCATCTATTTAAATAAATGTTTTCTGCTTAGTTAGGAACATTAGGGGAAGAGRGAGAAAAGATGCCAGCCATCCAGTGGAAAGTAGGGGTCATAGACACAGGTAGATGGGACTTATTCTTAATTTCATGTGTAATTTTTCYAAATCAATAGTCAATATTTTCTTCCAATAGCTTTTCCCACATATTTTTTTTTAAGTGTGTAAAACTCATAGGTAAGGCATATATTAAAAGTTTTGAGAAGTTATACAAGAAACACCATATGGGCAGACAATTCCAGAACTTACTGATAGGAGGTTTCTCATATCTTTCTCAAAAGCACCTTGCATTATTGTAGCTGACTACAACCTCTACTACTGGATCTCTCCTGATACCTATTACAAGTGTTCATTGACACAGCTACAATGAACAAGTAGTCAAAAAGATGGAAAATGTAGAAGGACTAATTAATTCAAACTCAWGGAGTTTTTTGCCCAGGTGCCACACCATACATCATTTCTGTGGGTTTTGAATACTGTTCCATATTTTGTAAAGAGATATAAAAGTCAGATTTGTGACCTACGTACCATAATARAGTCCTTAGAAAATACTAAGAATAAACACAAAATGCTGAGCCTGCACTATAAAAAGCTTTCATTAGATCTGCTTGATTCAGGAAAAAACAAGCCCCTGGTGGAATGCTGCCCTGTTAGCTCCTGAGAGGACAAGCATAAATCTTCAGAGGATGGAAAGCAAAGTATTATTTTCAGTCCTAAAATGTTGAATGTGGTGGAAGGGTCTTTGCAGGAGATTAGCTCAGCCTTGGAACGTAGCTGAAACACGCGTCTCAAACAGATGGCAAAATCCAGAGAAGCAGCCTACAATTTGATATCAGCAGCTGTGTGTGAAATACATGTGGATTTAAGCAGCTGATAAGAAGCATGCTACAGCAGGCTCTACCCAACCATGCACAACTGCACACACTTGGATGATTCCAAACTCAGCTTTCCAGTCKCAAAATTCAAGAGTATCGTCAGGAAATAAAACTCATGCATATGTGCCACTGCACAAGTGACATGAGAAAAGCCAGGCTCCATCCTTCTTCTCAGGGCAGCAGGGGATCACAGAGTGCCCCTGCCAACAGCCAACTGTCCCTCTGCACCAGAATTTTCACAGACAAAAGGTCTCTGCATCACCCCCACTGCTGAATGTAACATAAAGATACAGATTTCACTGCCTTAAACTGGCAAAATCCTAGTAATGGGAATGAAGGAGAAAGTGAATATTATTAGAAAATAGTTGCCACCACAGCAAATGATGTGATTTTAGGTTTTGGTGGAGTGTTAAACTTTTACTCCTACTATTTTTCATGTTTTACTGAAAAATAATTGCTGAATCTCTTGGAAGGCAAAAGCTTTTTATTTGGTCATCTAAATTTTACCGCTTAAAATTTGAAGACAATAACAAATTTTAACAACTTTATCAACCACCCAGATGAAGAAATGGAATGCACCATCCCCACATTTGTGGATGATACCAAATTTGGGGGAGCTGCCACTACACTAGAGGTCAGGAGCACCATTCAGAGGGGACTTTGACATGTTTCAGAAATGGGCTAAAAACCCTCATAAAGTTTGCCTAAGACAAATACCATGTCCTGCCCCTGGGAGTGTTTAAATTCCTGCCACAGAAAAGGCTAGATGCCAGCTGAAGTTGGTAGTTCTGAAAGGAGGAAGAAAATAAAAAAGACAAAAGAAAAAAGGAAAAACTTCTGTGCCCTGGAGGGCAAGTTGGATAGGGGTCAGTGGTGAGAGCTTGCAACAACTGAAGTTAACTTGATACTGGGCCAAATCAGGAGGMGCGTAGCCAGCAGGATAGAGAAGTGATTTACCCCTTTATTAAGCACTTGTGAAGCCATACCAGGAGCAGCGCAGCCATTTTTGGGCTCCCCACCACAAAAAAATATATTGACAAGCTGGCAGAAGAGCCATAAACTGGAGAAAGACCAATAAGACCACTATGGAGCTGCAGCATACGGCAGTCAAAGAATGGGTGAGGGAGCCTGGCTTGCTCAGCCAGCCTAAGAGAAGACTGCGGGATGCATTAAAATTGCAGATACCCGTTCAACTATCTAAAGGGGGATACAGGGATGAGCAAGGCAGATGCTTCTCAGAGATGCACAGCAAAAGGACAAGGGTTATAATCAAAGGTTACAGAAAGAGGAAGAAGAAGAAAGAAATTTCACAGTGACTCGGCTTTGGGGCAGGTTGTCACAGAGACTGTGGATCTTGAATCTTCAGAGATTTTCAAATTGGACTGGAGGAGGCCCRGAGCAACCTGATCGAACTTTCAAGACAGCCCTGCTTCCAGCGGGACATTGGACCAGATGACCTCAAGAGGACCCTCACCATCTAAATTTTTCCATGATTGTATGATACTGCAGTTCACATATGGAATGGCAATGCTAAGTAATACACTAAGGACTTATAGGCAGACAAACACATTAAGAACTGTTCAAGGTTMGAAAATACTAACTTGTGAAGGACTTGCGTTGAAATTTGTTTTTGTCCTGAACTGGAACAAACAATCTTAATTCTGACAAGATGTTACTCTCTGTCTTTCAGAAGCCTTCGCTTAAATCATGAGATACAGTGTTATACACAAAACTGAAATAATAATAATAATAAAAAAAATCACTATATAAATGGTACATAAACTTATTTCAGAAGAGGGTTCTTCTGTTCCTTGAACAGAAGTTTAAGTGAAATTGCCTTGATTTTTACCTTTAAAAACTGCTTAATCTATTAGTTTGAATTACATTCTTCCAGCTACTGCGTTACATATATTTGGGGAACACTACACAGAAGAAGGGTTCCACATTGAAAGGAGTTTTTAATTCATGCAGAGAGATAATTTGGACTAAGGAGACTAAGGACACTTAAATAGTGCATCTATCATCATAAATCATGGCTGATAGGAACTTCTGAAAATCACTTCTCAAAACAATTGCTTTTACTTTGATTCTATTAACAGCAAAAGGATTTTTTTCCTTCAATTACGAATCTGCAGTAACGTCACATTACTCTAGAAAATTTTATGAGATTATTTGAGAATATAATTGAAATAAGCAAATTTAATTCATCTAGTGTGCATCTAATAAGATCAGTGGAATCTTTCRCATTGATTTTGTGGTTAAGAAAACTGGGACTATTTTACATTAAAGTGAAATAAGTCTTTCACTTCATTTCAATCCAAGCTGTTTAGGAATATTTAGGAAGACCATACGTGCAAAGATTTTAACAAGGTTGAATGGTATTTGTCTGTAAAATAGGTGAAAGGTTTGATGTTAAAGGCATTTCCAATAGAGGAARTAATATTTACTAAAACCCTACAGCACAAAATACAGGACGCAAGTGTCATCTCTTTATTCCAAAGTTGAAATATTATGTTTTTATTAACAGTGTTTGACAAAATAAACATTCATTTTCCTTCTTATTCAAGAAATACTATAAATGAGTAAATCAGTGATATCATAATTCAATATACTTTTAATGATCATTTTTTTGCATATATTTTCCAAGGCTAGCACTCTAAAGTGGCCATTGTTCTTATCTCTGCAAAAAGAGTATCTAGAGAAACATGCCTTGCAAAGTAAGGGCCTTCTTAAAAACAGTGTCCAGGTAGTCCCAGAATGAATGTAACCTCTAACTAATACGATATACTTAATATTCATGCCCTCCTTCACAGCTGTGTTGATAACAGAATAAGGTTGGTCTGTTGCCAAAACTCACCAACAATTTGAACGTGGTATTTCAGCGATTTCAGGTAAAAGAGAGAAACTTTACTCACCACTGAAAACTAACTTTAAACCTGATTTTAAAACTAAATAAGTCAGTTAAATGACAAGCTTAAATGACAAGCTTAATTGAGGCCCAATAAAATTGGCTGAAATATACTTTTATTTTGTGTACTTTTTCATATTTAGATTAAAACATTAAATGCCCTCGTAGTGCAGTTCTGCTCTTTAAGCTACTTCATAAACACAGCTTAATAAACTCAACTTCTCTTCACCATTAATCAGGTTTGTATTAAATTTCCCTTGTACCAGCCCAGACCTCAGAAGGAAACCAGACATACTGCTTATAAGGATGCCATTAAAACAGAAGTCTGTTGATACAGAGTTATTTAGGTATGTACATGCTTGCCTATGCAGCCTTCAGCTGAACGTATGCTTCTGGGCTGTTTATACTGAAGCTCCATGAATGAAAAAGTCCAATTATGATTTTGTGTATTCTTTTTTTCAAAAAAACTGACCCATAAAAACAGGCTTTAATATTTCTCCTTCATGCAGATTATTTTTAAGTTTGCTATTTCTGATTTTTTTCTTTTTTCCTGTTTACTGGTTTTTAATGCTTTTTTTTTCTTTAAGTACCTGAATCTGTATCAGCATAGTTTTCATACTCCACTGACAGAACAATACAACTGTTAAGACTCAAATACTGAGAAAACATTGGCTGAAAAAATTACATAATAGCTGTTCTTGCTTTCTTATCTTATTCTCCAAGTTGTCTCTTTACTTTTAAAAGATCTGTTTCATTTGTCTCTCCAGTTTGTTACTAGCTATTTTTATGTCCAGTTTCTCAGCTGCCAGCACATTATCATAGAATCATAGAATCATTAGGGTTGGAAAAGACCTTGAAGATCATCATGTCCAACCATCAACCCAGCACCCATGCCCACTAAACTATGTCCTGAAGCGCCACATCCACACGTTTTTTGAATGTCTCCAGTGTTGGTGACTCCACCACTTCCCTGGGCAGCCTGTTGTGCTGATGCATATGTACAGCAAGAATATATTTCCTTTTGGCAGGGGGTGGAGGGGGAATCCATGCCCACAAGCATTCCTTAAATCAATGAAAACATTTATATCACTGTTATATTAAGTCAATTACAGGAACTGACAAATTCCAATATAATTTCATACTGCACAGAGAAAAAGTGTGTTATATTTTTTGCCAAACAGATATTTTACTTTCCCTTATTAGGCACTAGGATCTTCCCCATCCGATCTTGTTTGTATTGAGGCTTATTGGGTATTTTTCATGGCTCAATTCAAAACTGCGAAGACAATATCAAAATTGATTAATCATATTTCTAAAATACTGACATTTGTACAACACAAGTATGGCTGTTTGTGCACACAATGTAAATGTATCCATATATTCATAGACAACGGATTTTGCTTTTTTGCTTTTTCACTACTTTTTTTTTTCATGGCAAGCCAAAAAAATGCAAGATTTTACTCAAATTAGTCACGAGTATTATAATAAATGGTAAAAATATATTTTTTTTAAGCTGCACTATCTATATGAAATACATTTGCAAAACTAACCTGTGATCTAAAATGCAAAATAAATCAGCCAAGTCTGACAAGACAATCAGACACTGCATCCTGAATTACTCTATCTGAATTTGAATTGCAGTATGGCCAGCCCATTTAGGCCGTTAATACCAAAGATGCTGATTTCTTAATAGTGCCATAAAACACAACACACATACAAAAAAGCACATTAATTGAAGCTCAGTTACAGAACTGTGCTAATATTAATAACACTGCCTGCCACATCCTTGCCATTTCATCCCACAAGGGTAGGAATTAAACCAACCGAGTACACCAAATTTTACGCAGTTAATCTGAAATTGAAGGCAAGCATCCCTTGCACTAATTAAAATGGGGGGAAGAGGAGGGAGGGAAATATCCTGATGATCTGATTCTATAATCCCCCTTGCTCTCCCAGAGGAAGAGAGCAGCATCTAGGAACTCTGCAGTATTTTTTACCTCACCCCAGATTTAAAGAGTGCCCTACGCAATAACAACTGCCTAAATTGCTATGAATTCCTAGAAGAAACACTTCTCTTCCATAAAAACAACCCAAAAAAWTTAATGAAAAAATTGAAATTCATTATCTGAAATGAGTCGAAGCACTGCAAGGCAACACCAGGCTCTGATTTTTTTCCCCTATACTTCTCCCGAAGGAAGAAGGCACGAACACTTCCAGTGAAAGCCCACAAGACTGACGCTGGGCTTCTTCTAGGGCTGGGAATAGGAAACAGAAGTTATCTGCACTATCTCCAAATACAGTCACTTTTTTAGATGTATGGAGTAACGGAGGCCCAGTAAGGCTCCAATTATAATTCTGACTGAATTCTTCGTATCGCAGCAGGCTGAAAGCATGCACTCTTGAAAGCGAAAAGAAAAGTGGTTCCTTTACAACACCATCCAAAGACATAGCATAGGCGTGTTTACTGGGGCAATTTGGGATGACAGAATTTGAGGTGCCTCMCCTCACTGTTTCTTGGGTTTGAGAAGGTTAAATTTAATTAGAAAATATTGTCTAGAAAAACACAGACCACAACATAGCAACCTTCTCTCCTTTTTAACACTTTCTAAAATTACCTGTACTTTATAGTCAGGATTTTAAAATTCTACATTTATAATACGGAACAAATATGAAAGAAACTATGCTTACAGAAACCTCATGTTGGCAGTCTTTGCAGTGGTCTTTAATTAATCAAGGAAATGATACCCCTGAGACTTGATCAACCTCCAATTTATTTAAAGCATAAATATTAACTGCATTAAAAGCTTTCATTGTCTCAGACAGAAAATCACCACCATTAAACAGATATTACATGTTTGTAGCTTGCCCCCACCATCATTTTTACTAAGGAGTACAAGAAATAAGAGGATTTATCTGTGTAAGCACAAACTGATAAAATATTTTTCTTAAGAAAACTGATGTTTCATTCCATTTAAAGTCTATACTTCTTGATATATAATAAAAATTATGCTTATTATAATTTTAGATTTTATTTGCATAGCTATTTTACTGCTAGTTTAGACAGATTAACAATCGGATATATACRTATACATGGAAAATATCATGGTACCAAACAGAAGTGTCGTTTGATGAACTCTCTAAATGTACTACTGTGAACAGCCCATCTTAGATTCTTTACATTTTACAAAGCTACATAATTTGAAATATTTGGGGCACCTGCTGTTGGGAAATACTGCCTGGTTTTCGATTTTATACAAACAGCATCATCTGCCATCTGTGCTGAAGTCCTAGCGTTTACAAAGCRTGAAAAAAGCCTGCTGTCCTAGGCCCTAACTTTTCTGCTGCAATAATAAAAACAGACATTTTAAAAAATAAAAAAGTGCAACAATGCTTAAAATCAAATGACCTGGATAATGATACAGAAGAAAAGACATTGTCTTGTTTCAGCACAGTTGGTTCCTCCAATATAAATATAAAAGCTCTCTGAAAAGTTAGTTTGGCCATCTCACAAAGGTGTTCTTGCATTGCCAAATGAGCAATGCCTGACTGTTTTGAYGAACAGGAATTTGTAAGGAAATATAGTTGAGCAAGTGGGAAAAGGAAAGTCTATTCCTTTGATCTGTTGASAAAATTCATCCTGCAAAGTCTTGGTTCACTCATGTTCTATTTGGTGGGACATAAAGCTTTGGATTGGGTTGGGCTAAACATGGAGCCAAGGTTCATCTATGCCGTAAGGAGGAGAAAGTAGCAGAAATAGCGGCCTACTGTAACAACCAGCACTGATGAAAGATGTTACTGCAAAAGAGCGGTTTGATATTTATGGGCACATACAGCAATATACTAATACCTGCTATAAATTGGAATAAGTATGCATTACTTAATGAACTTACCAGCCTGCGGATCTCTCTCTCACATTCCCGCTTTATTCTATTAATCTCATCCTGATGGGACTGATAAGCCGTGCGCAGGTCAGCAGCCTTCATTTTATCTGCTTGCATAATGTTGTTCAAAGCTTCTTCAAGCTGCTTTTTGCCAGATTTCAGCTCCAAGATCTCCTGTTGCAACTTCATCCGTTCACCGTCGAACGCCTTGCGAGCCTCCTCCTTYGCTTCACTCAGCAGTGCCGTCTTCACTTTGTCAGCCGCCCCATCCCGCAGGACATTGACTGTTGACTGCAAACGCTGAATTTCACCATCTTTGATTTTCACCATTCTCGCTACCTCCTGCTCGTGCTGCCGGATCAGTAGCTCTCTGACACTCTGAAGTTCCTTCATTTTCTCCTCRTGGAGCTTGGCTTTCAGTTCAGAAACATAGGCAGTGTGCTTGTGCTGCTCCTGCTCCCTTTCYTGCTTAACCTCCTGGATTTTCTCTCTCAATTTACCCACCTGGAACATCAATATAAAATATTGATTAACAAGTGCTACCACACTTTTAAAAGTCTTCAAGGGAGCTTTTTCTAAAACATTATTAAAAACTCATCCTGAATACTCAAAAGCAAAGACTGCAGACCTGACACTTCTCTCTCCAGTACACAACTGGACAACCAGGGCCAGAAAAAGGCCACGTGTGTGTGCAGGAATCTGCTATGCAGATGTGCTATTGGCAACAAGTTCTCACAGTTTTAGGTAATAAAATAAACCCGAGCAGTACCCAATCTAGTTCTCTCCTTATCTCCTCCACCAACCACCCCAAGGTACTCTCATCCATAACCCCTCTACTGTGCCCTACAAGCAGATGGAAAACAAATCAAACAGAGAGAAAAGAGTTTCTGTTTATGCTGGGAAGGAAATGCTATAAAACTTTCCAGCATTTGAAGGACCATACTTCAGGGATGTTCATAGTGACTTAGATCTTCACATATGTTCAGTTAAGTTATTCCCACAACATCCTTCTGTAGCTAAGCAGCACTATCACTGTTTTACAGATAGGATGCTCAGACAGGCATAGATTGATTGACCCAATTTACACACATACTGTCTTTGGGATTTGAGTCCCAAATTCCTATACCCGAATCCACTACTTGACCTAAGATACTTCSTGCTAATCAAATGAGAAAGGATCTTGCCTTGAAAGAACAGAGAGAAGAGATCCTATCAACAAAGGGGTGTTCTTATCAGTAGGAACATGGGGAATAAAARCTAAATTAAAGGGGCAGAGGGGAAAGAAAAAAAGACATTGATTTTTGATTTCTTAATTTCTTAGCTACTTTAATGGGAAAGTCCTTATTAGATAAGCCAAAAGAATTGGCCTTCTGAAAAATCAAGTCTACTCAAGGGGCCTCAGACAGGACACCCCAAAACTGAGGCTATTCACAGTCCCCAGACACTTCAAAAAATATAGGCCAGTGACTCTAAGGGTTGTGGGGGGAGTAGGGGAAAGGTCTTATAGCCCATTATAGTAACACCCACTGTGATGAAACCTCATTATAAAATGATGTTCAGCAGGCTGCACAGAAAGCAATGCTTTTTCCAAGTGGGATTAGATATTAACTTAGAAAAAAGAAAAAAAAGAAGAAAAATAAGGAGAAAGGCTTGCTTCTCCATTATAATATACCAGAAAGGCTATAATGTATTTCATCATGGGTAGTGTCAGTAACATCTTTCTACTGTCCCTATCACAGTGACTGCCAAAATATGAGCTCTATACATGTACTTCTCATCTAAAGCAGTCAGACGCAGAGATTTCAAAGACTTGTGTTTTAACCTTGAGTGGCAATACAATCATACATACCAAACAGTGCTTCATGGCAAAAGGAGGCTACCAAGCAGCAGGATGTTAGTCACTGTCACAATATTCCTAGAATGCTTGCATCTATGCTGTACAAAGCTGGGATCTGTAGTCATACAAGGCATTTAATTTATCCTAAACTAACACAGAATTGCAACATGCCTCAGATTAGTGTAGAAAGGATGGGAGATCTCTATTAATATTCAGACTGTCATTTGCTATGAAGGTATAATAAAAACAAATTATTTTTTGCACAGTTCCTGTTTCTACAGCCAAAACAAAGGTAAAGGGTTAATTAAAAGYGATAATACTAGCTCAGGAAAGGCCCTCATTATTTTGTTTATTGAAAGGAGGTTGGATTCAAACAGGTACTTTTGTGTGTTCACTTTAGGAAAAATGGGACATCTTAACTCAAAAGCCTCAGGTATAACTCATCCAATGAATCCAAGATTACTACTTAATTTAAGAGTGACCATAAAATGAGTGACCACAGCACTGACAGCAGGATTTCCAGAGTCTGAACTTCACCTGAAGTCTTCAGACAGCAGGGACAGCAGACTTTCCCTGTGCAGATGTTATGATCCTGTTTAACCAACTCAAACCTATCCTGGATTTAAACAAAATAAAATAAAAATAAAAAGGAAACAGGTTGAAGCAGGAGAGGGAGTGAAAGTATCTAGATTTTCATGAAAGTAATCTTCTAGATACACTGTGGACTAAACACCAGCTRAGACAGCACTATAATTACAGCTGTGGAAAAGGTAACAGCTTTGAATCAGACACCATCAGAAGCAGATTTTATTGCACATATACTGTTACTCTACTCCAGGACAATTAAGATAACATATCTTTATGAAGGAAGATAGATTTTTTTGTTGTTTTTTTTTTTTTCTCCCAAGTCTGGCTATTGGAAATTATCTGCAGGAGATATCCATGTGTTATTTCTTCTGGTGGGATGACATTTAGTTCCAAACCTGTAGTGGATAGCACTGATTTTCAGTGTTTGGATTAGGGTACCCAATTCTATAGGAGAGTCTAAGACTTCTGTCCCTGCCCATAGCACGGGGGTTGGACTAGATGATCTTTAAAGGTCCTTTCCAACCCCAACCGTTCTATGATTCTACGACAAAGCTAAACCACTTGTTCACCTATTTACTATCACAAGTGGATGAGTTTATAGACAAATTTGCAAATGAAYCACTTACTTAAATCTATCCATTATTTCCTTACTGGTGCGCAAAGAAAATTGAAATGAAACTGAGAAATGAAACCCAGTAAAGACAACACAGGAAAACAAACTGTATAATGGCATRTATAGATGTGCCGGTCTTGACTGGGATAGAGTTAATTTTCTTCATAGAAGTTACTATGGGGCTATGTTTTGGATTTGTGCTGAAAACAGTGTTGATAACAGRGGGATGTTTTAGTTACTGCTGAGCAGTGCTTACACAGGGTCAAGGCCTTTTCTGCTCCTCACCCCACCCCACCAGCGAGGAGGCTGGGGSTGCACAAGAAGTTGGGAGGGGACACAGYCGGGACAGCTGACCCCAACTGACCAAAGGGATATTCCATACCATATGGCGTCATGGTCAGCACATAAAGCTGGGGGAAGAAGGAAGCGGGGGACGTTTGGAGCTACGGTGTTTGTCTTCCCAAGTAACGGTTACGTGTGATGGAGCCCTGCTTTCCTAAAGATGGCTGAACACCTGCCTGCCSATGGGAAGTGGTGAATGAATTCCTTGTTTTGCTTTGCTTGCATGTGCAGCTTTTGCTTTACCTATTAAACTGTCTTTATCTCAACCCAYGAGTTTTCTCACTTTTACCATTCCAATTCTCTCCCCCATCCCACTGRGGGGGAGTGAGCGAGCGGCTGTGTGGGGCTTAGTTGCCAGCTGGGGTTAAACTATGACAATAGGSAAGGTTAATATACTTCCAGAACTACAGTAATTTAAAATTAGTCATACTGTACATAAAGCATGCAATTGAAAGGCAGTTTTCAATACAACACATTAATGAATGTGACTTCCTAAAAGCATTTTTAATATACGAGAAATGGATTCTGAAATTTTGGAGGAGTACTGAGTTACACAAAATGGCATACTTGCTCAATTTTTTTCATCTTTCACTGAATTAAGGGAAGGCAACATCTATATGCATTGCTGCTGTCTGTGACAACACATATTAAACCACTCAGAGTAACTGAATATTATCATATATCATCGAGTCACTTTACCTACAGAGTTTCAGCAAGAACAATGTAAACAAGAAGAATAAGAATCCTTCTAAAACTCCTGGATTTTTACACTGCATGTTAAATGCCTATCACTCTTCATGACCCAGTAAAAAGATACATCCTAATTCTCAAGGTCTTTAAAAAGTCTTTTCTTATTATTGCTTTTTGTCAGACAAGATGGAAAGTTAGATCCGTCTGTTAGGTCTTCCCTGAAAGCCATAAGCTGTCCTTCCCGCACTCCCTCTGTCTTTCTATCCCGCACACTATGCAGATCTGTACAGATCTGTCTGGCTTTCAGAGCAACTGACTSAATGAAAATAGTAGTGTGGCATTTTCCCATATGCTTAAGGCTCAGTTTCAAAATGAACTTAAACTTTAAAGCAATTTGTCTTTTTTTAATTTCCGGTACTCTTTTTTTTTTTTTTAAATGAAGAAAGCTGTTCTGTTCATAGGCAGAACATGACGCATAACCAAAAAATGAAGCAAATAGGGAAACAAAGTCAGGCAGGATACCAGGGCACCAATAAACCAGGTGTTTTCTGCCTTTCTAAATTAAATCTTTAATAATTGGTGCACATCATTGATACAACATTGGTGCCAAAGCAGAAGCTAGCGTCTTGGAAAAATAATGCCAAACATCATTGCTTCTTCCCTTTCTTATGTCTGAACAGTGCCTGAAAGAAGGATTTTCTTTAAAACAATACAGTTATATTATCATAGAATATTTGCATCTGGTGTTGTTTTCTTTGACAAGATACTTTGTGCACTTGAGACAGAATTATATTAGTTCAGTTTTATGAACCGGAGTCAATGACATAATTTTAAAATTATGCATTTC
Organism: Oceanodroma leucorhoa; assembly: GCA_030449065.1. NCBI lineage: Eukaryota > Metazoa > Chordata > Aves > Procellariiformes > Oceanodroma > Oceanodroma leucorhoa. The sequence goes on along the minus strand of JASVER010000015.1, from coordinate 13,105,905 downwards.
CTAGAAGGCAATAACCTATTAACCCATATATGTTTCCGAGTGCTACTGAACCACTGCCCCAATAAATATGTTATGATAAGAACTTACTAAGGACTACCTTATTTTTTTTTCTCTTGGATTTAAAYGCAGATATTTTTAATTTGTGGCACAATAGTCAATCACTTGGGGGGCTGGAGGGATGCTCTCCACACAGTTTTTTGCTAGGAACTCAGGTTATTATAGGCAATTTACTGGCAACTGTGAAAAAGGCAGGTTACTAGGGGTTGAGGCCAACAAGCAAAGATGCTACTGTTTATTTTAAAAGTCAAATGCAATAGCAACTTTCCTTCAACAAGCACAAAAGAAGCCTGTATGCTTTGCTTTTTCTAAAAAATACGTAAACTCTACTCCTATTTAAGCACACTTACGGTGTAATCTAGTGYCCAGCCAACAGCACCCTTCCTATTAAAATTTCAGCGTCCACTGGATCATGCCATTAAAAATGATTCACTTAGGCAAGACTGCTGTGGACATAAGCAACCAAAGATCTTAGAATCATGGAATGCTTTGTTTGGGTTGGAAGGGACCTTAAAGATCACCTAGTTCCAACCCCCCTGCCATGGGCAGGGACACCTTCCACTAGACCAGGTTGCTCAAAGCCCCATCCAACCTGGCCTTGAACACTTCCAGGGATGGGGCATCCACAACTTCTCTGGACAACCTGTTCCAGTGCCTCACCACCCTCATAGTGAAGAATTTCCTCCTTATAGCTAATCTAAATCTACCCTCTTTGAGTTTAAAGCCATTACTCCTTGTCCTATCACTACATGCCCTTGTAAAAAGTCCCTCTCCAGCTTTCTTGTAGGCCCCCTTCAGGTACTGGAAGGCTGCTCTAAGGTTTCMCCAGAGCCTTCKCTTCTCCAGGCTGAACAAACCCAAGTCTCTCAGCCTGTCTTGACAGGAAAGGTGCTCCAGCCCTCTGATCATCTTTGTGGCCCTACTCTGGACTCGCTCCAACAGGTCCATGTCCTTCTTATGCTGGGGGCCCCAGAGCTGGATGCAGTACTCCAGGAGGGGTCTTACCAGAGCAGAGTAGAGGGGCAGAATCACCTCCCTCGACCTGCTGGTCATGCTTCTTTTGATGCAGCCCAGGACATGGTTGGCTTTCTGGGCTGCRAGCACACATTGCCAGGTCATTTTGAGCTTCTCATCAACCAACACCCCGAACTCCTCCTCAGGGCTGCTCTCAATCCGTTCTCCACCCAGCCTGTATYTGTGCTTGGRATTGCCCCAAYCCATGTGCAGGACCTTGCACTTGGCCTTGTTGAACTTCATGAGGTTCACMTGGGTCCGCCTCTCAAGCCTGTGAAGGTCCCTCTGGATGGCATCCCTTCCCTCCAGCATTTCGACTGCACCATGCAGCTTGGTGTCATCGGCAAACTTGCCGAGGGTGCACTCAATCCCACTGTCCATGTCATCAACAAAGATGTTAAAGAGCACCGGTCCCAATACTGACCCCTAAGGAACACCACTCGTCACTATGAAAAAGGCAGCCCTAACACTGGCACCATTTTTGGCACCATTTTTAGCACCATAATAGCCAAATACTGAGGCTATACTATTCCTCATGGATTCCAAGAAGGAATCAATTGGACAACATTTAACACTTTCACAATGCTTCGTGCAATGCAATTCCAAATTCGAAAGCTCAGTTACACCGCAGGTTATACAGCACAATGAAAACCACATGCTGGGAAGAAAATCTTTCCATAATGACTTTGGAAACTTTACTATTTAAATTACACTAAAGAAATTTACCTTTTAAATATCTGCAAGCTTCAAGGGAAAGAAAAAAAAAAGGTACATGTTTACTGGTCTTCCATTTAAAAATATTATGGCATCTACACTAGGTTTTCAAAAATTAATCGAACTGTACTTAGATAACTTGTGCTTGGAGTTGGGGAATATAGAGTCATACAATAGCTGAGGTTGGAAAGAATCTCTAGAGGTCATCTAGTCTAGCCCTGCTCAAAGCAGGGTCAACCAGAGCAAGATGCTCTAGACCATATCCAGTAGATTTTTAATATCTCCAAGGACATGGCCTTCACAATCTGCCTGAGCAACCTGTTACAGTGTTCAATCATCTCACAGTTAAAAAAAAAAAAAAAGAAAAAAAAAATCTTACATTTAAATGGTATTTCTTGTATCTCAGTTTATGCCCACTGCCTCCTGACCTTTCACTAGGCACCACTGAGAGTGTCTGGCTCCATCTTTATTTCCCCTACCAGGTTTTTATACACATTGATAATGTCCTCCCAGGCCTTCTCTTCTCCAGCCTAAACAGTCCCAGATCACCCAGCCTTTCCTTGTACATCAGGTGCTCCAAGCCACTCACTGTTTTCATAGCTTTTCACTGGATTTGATCCAGTGTCTCTATGTCTCTTTTGTATTGGGGATCCCAGCACTGGACCCCGCACTCCAGATGTGGCCTCACCAGTGCGGAGCAGAGGGGAASGATCACCCCCACCTGCTGGCAACGCTCCTCCTAATGCAGCCCAGGATACTGTTAGCCACTTTTGCCACAAGAGCACATTGTTGACTCACGTTCAAATACATTTTTTCATCACTGCAAACACACACTGAGCAGATTCGTACCCTCTAGTTTAACTCCACAGGGATTCTACCACCACCAGCAAGACTCCCGAATACGTTTTTACATTGAAAAGCGGGGTCACATAGTCCAATACAAACTGGTATTTGAAAGAGAAGGAACGTATTCAGCAGCCTATTTTATGTTTCTCTTAAAAAACTGAATTTACCTTGCTTTTTTAAATTAAAGACATCATCTAACTGTAAGTAAAAGGACAAGAAATAAAAAAAACCTGGCAAATTATCTATCATACTGTGCGACTCAATACAGCTTCACTGAATTGCAGCAACATCTACAGCAACAGCCTGAAAAACTACTTCCCTGCAACAGAGCAATACGAATGCCTCATTTTGGAAAATGTGCAGAAAAAACAGATCTAGTTTCCAGTGAGATGAAAAGGGACAAAACAACAAAACCAGTAAAAGTAATGAACTTTCTCTTTCTTTCTCTTTTTAATATGTCCCTGTACACATAAATCCAACGGTAACCAGTGCAGCTTAAGCCTGCTCCAACCATGATCATTTGAAGAATTTCAACAAAATTTAACAGAAATATATTTTTCKGGGCCTGATGTTGAATATTCCTGAGCAAAGTGCTCTGAAACATCACTTCTCCAGGATAACACAAGGTTTCATTGCTCCATATTCAGAGCCAACTCAATTTACTTTAAATCAGACAGGGAAACACTGGTATTGCCAGGTTGTAATCAGACACACCAAGTCAACTTGCCATATGCTTCTGAAATTCCAATTTGGCASGTAAATCCTGCACAATTCTTCCTTTTCTCCTTCTCTTGTGTTTTTCCAGGCAGCAAAGAAACACTTCCTTTGCATACGCACCTTCCACCCCACAGCTGGCTAGAAAAGGGAAGTATTGTTGCCTTCCTAGCAATCTTCCTTCACCAGCGCCAAGGTCAAGGTGTTTGACTGAGTATCTGAAGACTAATGAGCTGTTGCTAGGCCACTGGGAAAGCTCTTCATGAAAAGGTATTTTGCATCCACATCAATCACATTGAATCCATAGGTGTCACCTCTAGTGAAGCAGCTTTGTCAGCCTGATCTTTTTGTGGTTATAAGCTAAAAAGGGCTCATACTGAAATTGGAAAGGAATCAGCTTTGCAGCCTCCAGTCATATCAGAAATCCACTGATTTCTTGTGGGGGGGACTCTAAGTCAAGTCAGGCAGGGAGGACAGGTTTGAAAGATTCATACAGGAGATCTGTAGATCTACTTGGATCAACTTTAATATGTCTACACCGCTGTGGCATTCAAGAATAAGGAGGAGAAGTGCCATGCAACCCCAAAAGCCGAGTCTCTGAAAGGCACTCCACACAATGCTACAGGGGGGAGCTGAGTAGAAACAGCAGCAGTAATCACCGCCCCACCAAACACAAACTCACACTGGTCTCCATATCRGAGACTACTCAGTCAGTCTTAGGGCACTGGATGACTTATAACTGCTGGACACCTGAAGCTCCTACTTTAGAGTGACATGGTATAGTGATATATCTTATAGCAGAAGCAAGAGAAAATTACTGTGCAACAGCCTTGTGTCAGAGCAAAAAGATGAAGATGCTCAACATGAAAGGTTGATAACTATTTGAACTGATTCCGTGTGTCAAGGATGAAYTCTCCATCAACTGGATGGCAGGACCTCTGTGCTAAAATGAACAAAATTTAAACTATTTCAGGGGAAAAACATGCTAAAAATCTGTACTTTTTAGGATGCAATAACTTTTCTGTGGAGTATTAAACTTGTAAAGGTAGATCTTTGAAACTTAAGGAAGCTAGTGAAAGACTTCTGGAGAACTTGCAGGCCTGATTTCATCTTTTTATTGGCAGTGACAAGTGGTCACATCAGTCGACAGCCTAGGAAATCTCCTGGCTTCTTTCCCAATTACAGCATCATATTGCATTTTCTGAATGTAGCTTTTAACGCTTCCAGTTGTTCAAGAATCTGACCTGTTTTACCTTCTTTCTGATTTCAGGCAACCACTTTTCCAAATCTCCTTCTCCTCTAATAAGAGCAGAAGTGGCAGAAGCAGCAGTCAGACATGACTGCACCATATCAGATGTTGCTTTGATGGAACTTGTACTCACTGTTCAGTTACGTGGTTTAACCCCAGCCAGCAACTAAGCACCACGCAGCTGCTCACTCACTCTACCCACCCCGGTGGGATGGGAGAAGAATTGGAAGGGTAAAAGTGAGAAACAAACTCGTGGGTTGAAATAAAAACYGTTTAATAATTAAAAAGAAATAATAATAATTTAAAAAMAATTTAAGGAAAAGAGAAAAAAAAACACAGAGTAAAAGAAAACCCAAGAAAGACAAGTGATGCAAATGAAAACAATTGCTCACCACCAATGGACTGATGCCCAGCCAGTCCCCCAGCAGCAGCCCCCCGACCAGCCTCCCCCCCAGTTTTATTACTGAGCATGACGTCATATGGTATGCAATATTCCTTTGGTCAGTTGGGGTCAGCTGYCCTAGCTGTGTCTCCTCCCAAATTCTTGTGCACCCCCAGCCTACTCACTGGTGGGGTGGGGTGAAGAGCAGAAAAGGCCTTGACCCTGTGTAAGCACTGCTCAGCAATAAAAAAAACATCTCTTTATTATGAACACTGTTTCCAGCACAAATTGAAAACATAGCTTCATACAAGCTACTATGAAGAAATTTAACTTTATGCCAGCCAAAACCAGTACACTGAGGCACCATTTTTCCAGTCCATCTCCCTCTACTGCTTGCTTTGTTTATCTATGATCTTACTCATTGTTCCTTCTCCGTAGCAAAAAGCCTCCTGTGTTCACTGTTTATTCCGTCCACTTTTGTAAATATCCTCTTCTTGCATGCCCATTTCCAGCAACAAATAAATAAAAAAACTCTTTAAAAATAATAAATAAAAAAATCAAGGCACCACATCTACTGTAATCTTTCTTGCCTCAAGCGTTTCCACTTCTTTTAACATAAACTCTTGAGATTATGTAACAATACCAAAGGATCACAGAAAATGTGTTTCTGCTCATATCTGAATATATGAAACTTATCTCTTTTCCCTGTGCTATTTGGATCCCCCAGAAACTTCTGAAGACTCCACTGATTGTCCTTTTATTCCAGATTTAAATAGTTTAGATACATAATTTGATAAGATACATTAATTTTAAAGGCCCTACTCAGTTCTGAGCAGAATTTTCCTGTAGCTTGCACTGGGTTTTCTGTCAACCTCTTCCAACATGATACCATCTAAATACCAAGTACTATCATACTTCCCTGCTGATCCTTCCAAATTAAGGATAATTGYTGCTTAATATCTGTCTATTGATGTCTCACTCCTCTCCAATATCTGTTTTACCTGGGTTAGAAATTGCATTATCATGTCTAGCATATTCACTCACTTAATAATTTTGAATTCTGATTTAAGTAACACTGCCACATTTATTCTTAATAATTTTGTTACTTACTGTCCAATGTTTGACAGATGCCCAAAATTCTCTCATTTTATTGATTTTGTTAAGTATTGAGAATTTACATTTATATATCAAGAGTAGAGAACAGCTGAATTCAAATGCCCTTCAACTTCTGTCAGGAAACAACTTACCCAAAGGGATCTGCTTCATTTTAATCCCAGTCAGTAATGGCAGAGGTAACTATACATGGTTTTACCAATACTTCATCCATTTCCCTGCTCCAAGAGGGTTGCCATACTTCATTCCCAATTACAATACCCTAGTGCCTCCTTGCTAATCAGTACACTCCTTACAGTTCAGCAAGTTAACCGGCTCCTTTTTTATTCCATACATAGCAGACGGGAATAACATTCACTTATATATATATTCAGTATGTCTGGATTCTCAAATCAACAGCTGTATTTAGATTTCTTCCATACATACTGGCCATAACACTCTTCCATATGACTTTTTTAATCCCCAGTAAATAAAGCTGTTTTGACAATATGACATGCTATCTCATTTTTTTTTTAATTTCACATATTGAAAATAGATTTTTTTTTTCAACTTACGAGGAATCACTGTTACACACAGATTCAACATCTGACATCAAAGCTCAAAAAACCCAAAGAAATCTGGGAAAAGCATGAGGACTTACAAAAACAATCTATAAAATTGTGAGGTAATACAGTAGCAACTGAGTTGAAACATCTCATTTACCCTAACTCCTAAATGTGTTGTGATCTCAACTCTATAAATGTACAGTCACAAGCAGAATATGGATATTTAAAAGCAATAGCACAACTCGGTGAAGATGGAGCAATAGTGACAGCAATCACTATAACACCTTGCTATCAGGAACAAAATATTACCTGAAGTATTGGAAGACTATCATCTAATGTTTGCTAACCATCTGAGTAGGAATAGGTACTTTGTAATACTTGTTCCCAAATATTCATGGATCTCGGCATAGGCATTTATAAAACCACTGAGCTGATTCACATTTTCTTGACCCTGACTGCCAAGACCATGCTCATTCACTGCAGCCCCTTGTGCTTACTGCACTGGACTATAAGGTACAGTTAGAGCGAGTCCTGCCTCCGTTCATGTTAAAGATAAGTATAATTTTTGTGCTTCAGTCAACTTTTTTTGTTATTTCACATCCAAATTTTGGATGTCTTCCAACCAAACATTTCCACTAGCAGAGGGCAGTATGTGAGCCCGTGTTCAGTTCATGCATTTCCTTCTCCAGGCTCTCCATAGATGGCAGCAAACCTACAGTCCCAGGAGGACACGCTACATATCAACAGGCTGCCCAAACACATCAAACAAGTGTTCCCAAAACAAAAGGCAGTAAAAGGGAACTAAGGCAGTAAAAGGGAACACCTTCACCCCTTGTTGCTTCACCCCTTTGGCAACATAAATGAATCCAGCTGCTCGTATACCAGAGGCCCAAAACACCACCAGCAAGATCCGCAATGATGCACATTCACAGAACTGCAAACATGTCACTTTTGGATCAGGTATTGCATAAGCACGGAGGGAAACAATKTTAGAGGAGAAATTTCTTTAAATGGCTCAACAACAAGTGAAACAAAATGAACTGTGAAAATGTGCACAAAGTTTGGGATGTCTCTTGGGTATAATTTTATTTCAAAGAAACCAGTATTTTGCAGGCAGAAGTATGTTAAGACGAATTTCCATTTGTGATGTCTCTCATCAATTAGAAGGTTCTTCCTCAGATAAATCATTAATATAGGCATATACGAGAGGGACAAAATAGTTTAGGAGAATTAAATTAGATGAATTGGCCCCACAAGAGTTTGTTACCTTTCCTAATACAGTTTATGTCCCATGGGCCACAGAGCTGTCTCTCTCACAGCTTCAGTACATTCCCTCTTACCTCTGTGCCAATAAAGCCATCTAATTTATTTAGAATTCTCTAGGCACAGTGCTTTTACTTTTCTGATACTGAGCCATAACTTCTGTTGGTTTTGTTACTCATTTTTAAGCTAGGGTCTAAAGAGGAACAATCTCTATGGCTTTAATTTACTCGTCAGTCAAGGAACCCTATATAACTGCTGCACAGACAGAGAGCAGGCTGTTGCCCGGATGGTGGGAAATAAACTACACGGTTCAATTCTAGATAAATGATTTAGAGCAAACACCACAGCAAAGGTGTGCGAAAGAGGCTGAAGACCTCTTCCCCCCACCCTCCCAGAAATGCACTCCAACATGCCGCAGAACTTACTACGGACTGCACTGTGTTTAGTAGGTTTTTAGAGCACTCTGGCTGTAATTTCCTCCTCCATATTCACCTACACATTACRTATGTGAGCTCACTCATTTCTTTGCACACATATGCGCACAATACAGACGTGTCTCCTATAACAATCTCAATGCTCCAGAAAATATGAGTGAAGTTGATGCCTCAAACATTGCTGTAAATGGGTCCTGCATAGCAGTGATAAGGTGCAAAAGAGGAGGCGGATAACAGGACAGGCAGGGTGGGTTAACAGGACAGGCAGGGCAGATAGCAGGACAGACAGGAATTTCTCAAACTACAGAAAGATGAACAGGTAATCAAACTGAAGCAACTCTTACCAGACTGGATATAGGTAAATGAGCAGACTAGTTATAGAAAATGTTCCTACAGCTGTCATGGTTGTGTAGCGACACTTTATTCTTAGTTGAATCAGAGTTAATTTTAACACTATTACAGGTAAAGCATCAAACTTGGAAGCGTATCAGGGCTAAACTCTTCTTAGGGTTCATGTAATCTTTTTGTAGATTTTTTTAGAATCTGAGTAATTTAAACACTCAAAATTAATTCATTCTTCTGTCCAAGGTATAAGATGATGCTATAATTATGTGATTTTTTTAATGCAATTAAAAGATGATAATAAAATTCACATTTGTATTTCTACATAAGAAGTGATACAGAACAAAACAGGAAATAAGACAAAATAACTAAAAAGAAAAATTTACTAATGTAAATTTAAYGTACCATTAGCTCACAAGTCTCTTTCCAAACAGAAGCACTGAGACGCTAAAAATAACAGTGAAATAATACAATTTATCAGCTGGTAAATTCAATTTTAGAAGGTATCAGCCACTCATAAATTTCATGGTGTGTGGTTTTAAGACGCACAAGTAGTTTGTGCCACTCTCATTTTATAATTTATTCTCATTATATTAAAGAAGAGTAGGAGAAGTTGGATGAGGAAGCTAACAGCAAAAAAAMCTGATTTTTCAGTTCACTCCTCAATACTGCTGAACCATAAGAAAGAGGACTTTTTGCTTTAGTCTGCGAAGAAGAAAAATTTCCAAGGCAACACAATTTTAGTTGGCTGATATATACTGAACCTATTGTATCGGTCAAAAAAGAATTAAGGCTTTACTGTTTCTTTTTCCTGTGTAAGAAATAAATTCTGAAGATTATATTTGGGGGGGGGGGTGTTTGCTTTTTAAATTTAAGTGTGAAAAATAAGACCATTCAAAGTTGAGTATCACACAAGGCTGTTGTTAAAGAAACTAGAACATACAGGAATATTATTATTCAGGTGTTCCAAATTTTACACCGATATAAAGAAACAAGGCTATGTTATACAAGGTGAACACATTTTCAGTGCATACTTGTTTCACTGGTAAGTCCTTGAGACTCTTGCAACTACAGTATCACCAAACAGTCACAGATAAAYCCATCTCCACGCAGATTCACCCCCAGGACTTTGTGCAAAGTCAGATGCACTAATTGGGATTAATAAAGTAATAGAATAGAAATAACCTTATTGTCTTGTCCATATTTTAAACTGCTACAGAGATATATAAAAGTAAATGCTAATCTTTATAAATATATATGTACTTCACGAATGAACAGTTTCTCCTAGGCATTCTCTTGATTACTCAAATAGCTGTTGAATGTGTACTAGACAGGCAAATATTGATGGATCTGTTTCATTAGCAATCGGATGCATCATTGAACAGGTCAGAGCAATGGCACACATAACCTCAGCAAATCAAATCAGGACTCCTACACAGATAATTTCCAGCTAATTTACATTCTCCATAGGCATTTAAAGTGACATGCTTTGAACACGGTGCTGATGTTTGACTTTGAAGACACTTCTTTTTACAACATACAGTTTTCAGTGCTAAGATCAAATACAAAACTCCGTTGTTGCCTTTAAGTCACACTAAGCTAGTGTCATTTGTATTGCTGTGACTGCAAATTTCAGTAACTGGATATTTTGGGATATTTACTTCCTTTTGCACATTATTTAAAATAGTTGGCACCAATTTCAGTTCATCAGTCATTCTTCTGATTTCACTTCTTTGTCGTGTTTTTCTTTTAAGGCTAATGCATTTTAGTAGTGAATTAGTTTGAGATTCAAGCTCTGCTGGTTTCTAACAGTGCTACTGCTAAGAAGAATGATCACAAAATATAGACAGACAAATACCTTGCTTTTTTCTTGCTGAAATTCTATCTGGATATTGGTTAGTTTAGTTCGTAGCTCCTCATTAGCAGCTTGCAGGGCTTCAATCTCCATGTCAGACTTCTCTCCCTTGGCACGACTTTTCTTTGACATAATTATTTTTGAAGTTTAAAATAAAATTTTTGCTCCACACTGAGCTACCAGCTAGCGCCTTCCGCTTTTAGCATTTAAGAGTCATGTAGCGTTCAACAAAATCTTTCACAGAAATCTCTGCCATCATGGGAGCAGTCTCTCATGTCCTGGAAGAAACAAAGTAGTGGGAACAAAATTAGGCTACAGTATTAAGCAGAATCAAACATCAGACTTAACATCCAGTTTTAAAGCACACTGAACTTTCTTGTAGTATATACTATATTGCATAGTGTACTAGACTTTGAAAGAAATAGATCAGAAAAGAAGTTACACAATATTTCACCATCTAAACCCTATCCACTGCAATCTGATGTCCAGAGAAATAAAACTCTATACAGTTATGATGAATATAGCATATAAACATAAATCATATCTTATTCAAGACTTGGTCCATGCTCAGTATTCCCAAGAGGCACAGGGACAACCATAAATTATCTGAGACTGGTGGTGTTTCAGTGGGAATAGTTCATTTCCTGTAGTAAGAAGAAAGCACTTCTCACCTTAATCTATCAGTTATAATGTATTATTCATAATTATCATTGAGTCTCACAACATCAGGATATATGGAAAAGGTAYCACAAAACTGGAAAAACATTTTAAAATTACTTCTTAAAAATATTATATATATAAACTGCTTTCGTTCAGGGTTGATACTATTTGAAATGCCCTAATCAAAACATGAAGGTATTTAACTTCATTTTCATTCCCCAGCAYGCCTCTAAGCTTAAAAAGTATTCAATTATTTAAATCAGCTTTATGTAATATTCAAGGAGAATATCAATAACAGACGAAGAACCCTAATTCCAATAATTAGGAAATCCCACAATTAGTTTGCTTCATGAGTAGTTATAGAAGCTTGATCTGCGGCTTTTTTTCCTCTCTGCTCTCCTCTAAGAATAACCTGGTGCTCCACAAGAACAAACTGAGCAACAAGTGCTATCAGTGTAAACCCACGTCCTCTGCTCATTTTAAATATCCACATGATTTTCATCATTAAATTGCCGACAGAGCAGAGAGGTTCCTACTTTAATACAGAACTACATTCCTGGAGTATTATACTTACAAGAAAATTGCTCCCAAATTGCCTTCAAACAGTAGGTTGCTCTTTCCAACCTACTTCTACCTGGGAGTTATTTTAGAAATTGTATTATAATGAAAATCACATCCATTCTTTAGCACATACTTTCTAAAGGGTTAACAGGTGTGTACAGACAAACACCATTGATGAGTTCAACTAAATACATAAGTTTTATTCTCCCTTTTAAGGACTGGTAAACAAAAACCGAGGAGTTAAATATCTTGCTCAAAATGACAAGTCAAATCAGACGAAAAGTGAACAGAACTCAGGACACCAAGTCTCAGTCTGTTTGAAAATATTCCGATAGAGTTCCTTCATTTATAAAAAGTAATTGAAAAAGAGACCAATCAGACTAATTATTTGCTAAAATAACTTAAGTGAAATCATTGGTTTGCTTTGTAATATCAGATGTCTTTCCTTCCAAACTTAATAATCTATCGATTTATCCTATGCAATAAAACTTAATCTGTTCCTTAAATTCATTATCGTAAGCATTTTGAATATATAATTTATGAAAAAAAAAAMCAGGAAATTGAGTTAAATTTTAATTTCATGTATCAAACTTACCTTACAAAACAAATAAACACTATTGCTACTGTGATTTTACACATAATTGTTGATTCAATAAAAAAAATATTAGCAATATTCTTACAGTAACTTGAAACTAAGAACTCTTCAGTGAGTAGAAGAAACGAGGAATTATTGTTCTTAATAAAGGAATTTCATGCTCTTAATCTATGGAGTTTCTATGATGCTAAAGACTAAAAGTAAAGACTATTTAATCAATATATTTCATCCAAAATCCTTAACTGTATGGAAAATTTGAATTCAAAATGAGTTGCTAGTGTTATTTCCMGGGTCAATTTGTAAAGAAAATCTAAAATAACATAGATATGCAAATCCAATCTATAATAATTCCACAATATTTACAATGGTGGAAGGGGAAATGAATGGTTCCTTATCTCAAAGGCTATCTGGGGTATTCAGATACTATTGAGGAATTATTCCTGAAATCCTCACTAAAACCAAATTCCTCATGCAACCAGATTAGATATGATTTAATTCAGTAGATTATTAACTAAGTTAAGGAAACCAAAAACATCCCTCACTGGCCTGGCTACATGAGTATTAAACTCATTAGATCCTCCCACACCCCCATTTCAATTACAGTTTGGAATAAAGAGCACTTAAGTGATAGACATGTTTGCTTCTCCATCAGTAAAACGAGAAAGTGAGGTAACTGTGCTTGATGTGGACATACATGACACCCAGAGAACTGAAAAAGAGATTTGAAATGTGGAGTGTTTTGAAATTACCACGTATCTTTTGTTCAGTAACAATAATCTCCCCTGACCATACCATGTTCCTATATCTTCATAAGCATATTATGAAGATACCAGACCATTCAATATGAACATCTAAACTTATATTTATGCACTTCAGGGAATGGCCTGTTTCCAAAGTCCTGGTCATGTAAAACTCTCAATGACTGCATAGTTCGTATTCTATCCCAGAGTCACCATCACTCAAACCCTTAAACAAATCAGGTCCTACGGTAAGGTACCAGAATAACGCTGTTATCTACCTTTGATAATGTGGGGGTCTAAATATAATATGCATTATTTAAAGGTGTTCAAATTACATTTAGCACTTAAATTAGCCTTAAAAATAAAGATTCAGCACTACTCTTTGAAGTACTCTTTGGAATTTAAAAAAATGGGAATCTCAAAACGTTGTTCTCAATCTTTTTCCTGTAACTTGCAACAGTTAAAAATTGTACCTTTCAGGTAAAATAAAAGCTTAGACTCAGAACCTGAAGAAAAGCACGCTCTTCTCTTACAGGCATTAAGAAAACAAACAAACAAAACAAAAACAAAAACAAAAACAAAAAAAAGAAACAACCCATCAACCTGCATTGGTGGGCATAGAAACATCTCCATTTTTACTCTTCCCTAGATAAATCTTCCAGCCTATCTATTTCAAAAGCAGGAACTATTGCAACACAAAGCCTCTCTATACACTCAGAGAGGCACAAAGCCCAGACACACAAGGGCTACAGCAGAAGAGCATGCATCTTGATTCCCAGATGAAAGGGTTAGAACCAGTGGGTGCCTACATTCCCTTCTAGTTGACTACCCACATTTACTGTTTGGATAAAGGTCAGGATTAAAAAAAANCCAAAATAAAACAAAACAAAACAAACAAACAAGAACCAAAATAAACCCCACAAAACACAACCAAACTTGTAAACACAGTGAGAAAAAAAAGAATGAAAAAATATTCAACTCTGAAAAATTTGACTTTACTGAGTCAGAAACTTCAACCAACAACCTGTTTATTAACTCACCATATGTCAGTTGAGAGGCAAGTTCATGAAGCCACCACAATACAGTCCCAAAATCACTCCATGAATAAAAATAGCCACTTCCTGTGCTGTAAGTTCTGCACACTTACTCCAAACCTCAAGATCATTTGAATATATTTTATATGTCACAAAAAAAAAAGGAGAGGAAAGAGCAATGGATTTGAAATCACAAGTCACCTTTTCAGCTGTCTCTGGAACATACCAAGTGTCTCACTTTACTTGATAGGTATAGGGGCACTTGTAATTCAGGAAAAAGAACAACAACAAAAGAAATAAACTTGACTGGATTTGAATCAACTGTTTAACAGTTTGGGGGATTGGTGTGTCAGAGATCAAAATATTTAACATGATTAACAAATTATTACTCCATCTGTGTCAGACGTTTTGGGAAATCCATTAAATTTCTAATGTACCTGGAAAACCAATCAGCTGAACAGTATTTCAACCATAACTTCCAATTTCTCCTCTATTTGCTTTACTGATTTAAAGGATGTACTTTATCACTACCTCAATCTCTTCCCTGGTTTTAGAATTTTGGTTTTAGAATTTTAGTTTTAGAACTAAGTCATGAATTGCTTAAGATGCTTCTAGATACTAAATATCAATAAAACATAACAGTAAAAAAAGGAAAATTAATTACTGCAAAAAATGTGCAAGTGTAGCATCAAAGAATTTTGATTACTTAAGAGTAAGAAAAGAAGGAACTTAATAGTTTCTGGTGAAAAATAACTCCATTTAAAGAAATGCAAGTCTTTAAACACGATTCTGTACTGAATACATGAAAATAAGTGGAAGGYTATTTCTTTAGAGAGCGAGTCTTACAGTAATAAACAGTAATGAACAGGAATAGTAAGTACACCGATAAACTCAAATAATAAATATGGATAAAATAACATGGTAACAAGAAAAATTTACTAAATGGTGTCATCCAAAATTCAGCATTCCAGTCTTGATTCAGACATTAACAATATTATATATATTTCAGCTTCAGCATGATTTTTGGAAGGTGAAGTTGTTAATTAGTCATCTCAGCTAAAACACCAAACAAAAACACAGGTACAGGGGGAAAAAAAAAAGCTTCTTCACCTAGACACTTCACCTCCATGTAAATAGTGTTTTTCATTTTACTTCAATCTTTCTCTTATAATATTGCAGAGCCTATTATGGGCCACCCATAACCCTTATTATGCTTGTGAACATGAGACGTAAGTACATTCTTAGTACAGCACAATTCTGAACATTCAAGAAGTTTAAAATAAATTTTATTACCTTAGCACCTCACAGTAGTAAATGTGGTGGACACAGGTACAATGTTAACTTCAGAAGTAACYGCCAGTTCACCTACGTTATAGTTTAAAAACCAGTCATAGTTAACCAGTGACTGTATGGGAAAGACAATGTTCATAGCTCTCAATGCCCAAGGCAGTTCAGATGACCTACATTTCCTGCTTTAATTCTCAGTTCTATGTAATAAAACATGACTGAATGGATAAAAGCAAAAGCATCTCTACAGGATGTAAAATAATACTTTTCCCAGCCAAAAAATATAAATACAAATTATCAGAATAATTTTCTAAGTATATTGTAGACTAGTCACATTTTAGATACCCATTCATTAGCTACCTACAAAGACAAATCTATTTCTGTAACAGTAGAGCTTTTGAGAGTTATTTTAAATCCTATTCCACTTAGGGAAATGCGGAGTTTCCTTACCATGGAACACTTTTGTAAGTGCCATTTGTGATTTTTTTTTTAGTGGATAAAACCAAAAACATCTTTATTGTTAACTAACAGCCCCACATTCATTTTTGCAGATTCACAGCCTACAGTCCTGAGCCATTCTTGCTTTAATAACGATATATCTAAGGTCCGAACTATACGGAAAGCAATCACCAAGAAACTCTACGCGTTTTTCATTGTTTTGCCAAAAGAGCTCATAGTAACACAATCCTGTTGAGCCATGTTGAACAGAGGTAGCTTCTTTGCTTGGTAGAGATTCCAGTGTAGCATGAGTTAGGCTTTTATGACACCTCACTCAGAAGGTTCCATAACAGGTGATACAAATATTGTGCTCATCCGCAGGGTAAGTCAGTTAACTCTTCTGTCAAGGATAGTAATTGCTTCCATTATTTTTTTCAATGGCACCTCAGGGAAGGTGATCTGCTGAGATTCTGTATCTCCATAGTCTTTCAGAAAATTCCCATTACCCCAGGAATCAGTATCCATGTCTCAACATCCCATCAAAAATCACTTCCTGTCAGGTCCTTACGGAGCAGTTAACAGAACTAGAGTTTGGCAAGTTTCAGAATGAATTTCACCTGTGTCATGTATGCACCTGTTAAAACACTAAAATTTGCAACTAAAATATGTTTCCAAGTCACTGCACACACCAAAAAAAAAAAAAAATTGAGTATATCAAACTCATTTAAACCCTACGCACACACTCAAACATATGTATACCTACTACTGACAACCATATAACACTGAATAATTATTTTTGATTGGTACTACTGCAGGCCATTGGATAGCATCCAGTACATTAATGGCCTCATTCTAGTCAAAAGACATAAGCAGCCCATCCAAAAAAAAATGCTAGCTCTTAACTTACAAGAAATTATCACAAGTAAAAGGGAATGTTTGAGATGAAGAGGACAAGGCAAGCGGAAGGGAAGGAATCACATATGCAGTTAGTCACCAAGATTAAGTGAAACTTATTACGTACACAATTTTTAAAAAATCTGTATTAAAGCTATTTACAGAAGGGACAGTATCTTCAGTAATCCTTGCAAGCCATTTAGAACAGGAACAACAGAATAGTTACATGATGGAAAAGGATGTAAAGGAACAACAGGTCTGTGATTTTACAGGTTATTTTGAGGGCAAATGAAGGACCAGTTGAAAAATGCAACTTTGAATAGACTATTTACTGTGGCTACAGACAATTGTCACCGCCATTCCACTGCCATGCAACAACAGAAATGCAACCTCTTGGGTGTAAAAATGCTAACCTCAGATATGAGACCCCTGCCTGATATCCTGAAATTGATAATCTCCCCAAATCACTACAGTTCATCAGGTCAAAGCTACTGGAACAGTAGAGAACAGTCAAAATAACAAATTTACATAATGGGATGGGAACAAAAAGCAGAGGCAAATACGCACTATGAATGTATTGCACAAGACCACAGCTTGTTTGGAGACCTGTGTGTAGTGCCCAGTGAGCTGTACGGCTGCCTTACAATACAACATTACGTAGTCTTCATGCAGAAAAGTGGTGGAAAGCACTGGCTCCACTACAGCCCCCCTCGGAGAGGAACTGAACCAGATCTCCTCCAAACCGCTGCTGCCACGTACCTCCCCACAGCTCTGCTGGCCCCTTCAAGACCCTACGCAGATGCACTCTGCACTCCTTTCTGCACTACACAACATTTTAATATCCTAGGAATTACTAAAAGCTTGACCTGAATCCCTTCTCAAAAAGTTTAAAGGCTTGATCCCAGGCCTTTGAAGTAAATAAAAAATATTCATTGGTTTCAGTGAATAACCATTTTTTATTAATATTTGCCCAATTTCACTTGTAGCACTGTTTTGTGGATTAATCATTAAAATCACCCTACTAACCATATTAAAAAAAAACACTGCTACAAACAGCAGTCCTGTGACACATATAAAATCAGAAAGACAGTAGCACAAAAAGCCAAAGTTCAAATGCAACTAAAAAYAATAAAACAAACCCCTCCCTCCACAATCTTCCAAACTCAGCTCTGTTACAGAGTCAGAGCCTTTTAGGGTGCTGGGTTAACTGCAACCCCAGGGAGGCAGCGCTAGGCAGAGCTGTTCCTCTCATCTCTGTGCCAATTCCTTTCTTTTGAGCACGCACAGGAGACCTGAGAAGACACTTGCTGTCTAGCGCAAGGTACGTCCAGCCTCCCACCCTTCTGACTGCACCCTGAGTGTGACGCAGGGAAATCCCTGAGCTGCCACTGAGGAGCAGCACTCCCTTTAAAGCAYAGTATTTAAGAGCAAAAACAGAAGCAGGAAGAAAGGGCAAGTTGTAGCATTTCCCAATTAGGACTAGAGAATTGGCAAATACAGAGACAGATTCTAATATCTTTATTCACGGACACTGACACCTCACAGATTAATCATCCTGCCAAATTTAGGCTTTTGGATTATACTGGACTGCTTTTGTTTAGTTATTTATCTGATTTTTGCAGGAAGGTTCCTTTGGAATTTTTTTTAATCATTATTATTTTTATTGTAAAAGTTAGAATAGTTAAAACCTGAAACTGGAAAAATGAAAAATTCAGGCATAAAAGCTGTGTAGGAAATATGCAAAACAACTGACAGGCTTGGGGAGAGAGGTTCAGGTTCCCAATTTGATGACTCAAGAGAGAGGTGGAACCTCAGTGGGAGAAAAACTGGGGCAGTCTAACACTTCACTAAATGTGGAATATTTACTTTATTATTTTGTAAATCAGTAGGATAGACTTGAAAGGTCAAGTGTACAGAGGAGAAAAGGCGTATCTGGATGTGATCTGGTTACCCGCTGAACAGTGAAGCAAACAGAGGTGGTATGATTTGATTTCACTAGCTCTGATTTCAAGAATTATTGTGTGCAATTAATCACCTTTACCAAACCTGCAAGCTGCCTTGTACTGTGCCAGCCAGGCCACATTCTCACCTTACTGCTCCATCACAGAAGAATTACACAGCTATGTGCAGAGCAGCACAAGCGTATCAGCCAGCACAATAAAGAAAGTTATACCTCCGAGCAGGTTAATGACAAAACTTCCTCACCAATCAAGGGGCAGCTCAACTTCGATAAATCTTCTCATTAAAATCAGGACACTCAGCCAAAATGAAGATGTTGCCCTATTCCAGTAATACAGAAGACTGACAAAAGAACATGCTTTATTTTTTCCAAAGATGCCATCATGCTTCACTTTTAAAAACAAGTTCCTTGGTTCCTGAGATTAAAATAAATATATACACTGCAGACCTGGCAGTGTTATTGCTTAAATTTTGAAGAGTCACAGAATCCTCAGGAAGTATCTACCCACCCTCAGGAATTTAGGACCTCAAATTTACGTTTGACTGCCACTGTCAAGGACCCCTGCTCAGCTTCAATGTTCTTGAAGTAAGACACTCCGCATTCAAATCTGATTTCAAATCTAATTGGATGATAATAATAATAATGATAATAGTTTGGGGTTTTTTTTGGTTTTTGTTTGTTTGTTTTTATGGGCAACACACTGGGCTAAGGCTTGATGGATTTTGGTTCAATTTACGGTTCTGTCACAGATTCCTTGTATGACCTTGAACAAATTACTTAATCTCTCAGTAAAATAGGTATTACACTTGCCTACCTCAGAAGGATATTCTGAGGACAATATTAAAATATGAGACACTGAATAGGGATTATGAGAAACGGGGCTTATGAGAACCCAGCAAGAGCTGACTATTGTTAGTTGGCAGGAACCATCAAATTTAGTGTCCCACAAAACTGCAGTTCCCTCACAAGATCTGTTAACTTTCTCCTAACAGTGCTCTGATAATAAGCCAGCTAATGCTGGCATTTCAAGTATTGATATTTGAGTGAATGTGYATTGGAGTGAACAGAATTTAAGACCCTCTGGTGCTGCAGTACAGGCTGATGGAACTACATCACCTGGGATAAAATATTCAAAAACTGGATATTTCAGCCAGAAAATAGATTCTTTCCTCTCTCAATTCTCTCAATTCTGTAAGGGAGCGGTGCAGCAGCTTAAAACTACAGCCAGTAAAATGCATAGCTAGATACTAACACAGTAAGAGCCTGGAGACGAACTTTCATTTCTTACTCAGCTTAAATAGGACAGAGACAAGCACGACAAAGCACAAGAAAAGCACAGAAGAGAAACTCTGTGAACTAAAGACTTTCTTTGTGTAACCAGCCTCCAATATCCACTAACTGAAAACACTCTACCACTGTGAGAAGACTACCAATAAAACATCCTTCTGGTAACTGCCAGCAAATTTGATTCAAACCATGCCAGGCTTGTTGGAAAGGTTGTTGGCAAGTCGGCCACCRGAAGTACGAATGTGCTTTCTGAAGATGCTTAGAGTTGAATGTGGTGGCCGTGAAGACTTGCAGAAAATACTTTTATCCAGATACATGTATGAAAATCATAATTTTAAGGATAGCATACCTCAGAATGTTAAAAAACAAAGACAAATTCAGTCATAATTCAGCTTAAAAACAGAGAAACATGCAATTAGATATAAATACAAAGCTCCAGAATTACTCTGTGACAAGCCACTATACACTATGAGACTGACTGTTGCCCAGATTAGACTGTCCCAAAGTATTTTGAAGTTCAGCAATTAATCAATGCACACACATATATATATGGAAATAAAGCTTCCTAAATTTGAAAGAAYGGTTAGACATAGAACAGAGATTACTTGTACATGCAATTTTGAGCTTTCTAGTAAGCAAGTTGCACATCCAACTTATGGGGRTATCCAACTTATGGGGGGCACAGCACTGCTAGCAGTGTATCTCAAACTGCTGAACACTGTCATAGTCCGGCTGTTTTGGTCATTTAAGGGAATTAAAAAGTGATTTATTGTTCACTCTGAGGAAAACATCCTTATCGCTTCTACCTGTATAACATTTTTCCTTCATTGGGAAATCAAGTTTTCATTTCAGTATGCCATTTCAGAGAGTAGACCATGAAGATGGTAGTGTTTTACATAAAGTTGAGGTCAAGACATGTCACCTAAAGCTTACAGAAGTCCCTGTGGTTGGATGAAAGATGTTTATGCTTCATTCCTTATGAACACAACCTCCTTCCCATGGTGCCTGCAAAGAAGGCCATTCTCTGAAAGGTCTAAATGGTTCTGTAAATCATCTTTGACCACGGACAAAAATCTTTATTCAAGTTGCATTATCATGTAAATAGGATACAGTAGCATTCCTAACCTTGCATCCAGTTGTGTAAAAACATATTCATATAATTTCTGATGTGAATTGATCTTAGTATTCAGTTCTGTCCCTCTCCCCACCTCATCCCCTAAAAGAGGTGGCAGAGAGAAGCCTCAAAAGTTAGGGTGCTGGCAGTGACTTTACARGCACACTTCGTCTTAATGAAGATTCAGTGGAGAAATATGAAAATAGGTATTGCCAAAAGAACTATTCTTTCCACAACACACATCATCTCCCTAAACTTCACCTGAATCTTTGAATAAGATTTTGTTTTAAGGTTAGCACAGCTGTGGCAGTAAGACCGCAATTTTTCACCTTTTAAACAGCAAAGCCATAGTTTTCCAAAGGGGGCGAAGGAGGTGGTGGTGGAGGAATATATTGTGGGGAATGGACTACCAGAACAGAGCCTGCTTAAGAAGGCTCTAATAAAGAAAAGAGAGCTAATTTTCTCAATGATGTAGCCCATATCTTATCACTAGCCTAAATAAGAGTCATATCCGCTGTTYGTCTGTTACTCCCCAGCACCCTGAGCAGTCTGTCCCACCTCATTCCTCACAACAAGAAGAAAAAATAAGGGTGAGGTGAAAGCTGAAAGTTACACACAAATCAAGACTTAGTTGCTACCTGTACAGGAAAGGGAAAATGCTGAAATGCTGCCTGCTTCAGTGAACAATGTGAAAACCAGGAGCTCTTAAGTGTGACCATGTTCTTTTCCCCCCRGGGAAAATCAATTCAAATGGCTATGCTACAAACATATATTATTATTTTTTTAGCAGTAAAAATCTGAAAACATCAAATCATGAAGATCTTCACTAACACTTCCCAAACGTTGTAAGGGATTAAAGATAGGAAATTACCAGATGTTATCTTTGAGGTATGCAGGTCGTCACCAGTAAATAGTTAGGTAATGGGTTTCCTTTCACTGTCCTGACTAGAGGATCCACTTTTAAGTCTTAGATTGATTGTTGGAAGTTAACTGAAACATCCAAATACTCTCCACCTCCTTTCTACTACCAAATTTCTCTTTTCTTCTTGGGTTGTAATAACATCCAGCACACCTGGAAACTGCTCTCCACCAGCAATATAACCCCCTTTCCCTGCTCCCCCTCTTTCATTGACTTCTAGTAACTTTAAAAATTCATTCATATACAGATCACTAAATGTAAGGCAGGGGAAATATAAAATTATGCTTGTGCAGGAAATTGTTACAACTTCACTCTTGCAGTTTAACACAACTTCTTTTACTTGAGAAAGRTGGGAAGTCAGTTTTCCACAGTTTCCTGAAAAGCCAGTTTTGAACAGATGGAATGAAGTGCAACTGATCCCAAAGGCAAAACAATACCAGGGTCTCAGAAGAACAGTAAAATACTATCATTCTTTTGCATCCCTTTCTACCTCTTGTCTGAAACAACCAGAAGGCAATAAAGTATTTCCTCAGTAAAGAAATGCAAGCTCCTCAATGAAGCAATAGAAACGCCTCTGCTACAGATTGGACGCTTGTCATTTACATGTCAGTATATTCCCTCACCTGATTCTCCTTTGCATTTCTTAATTTTAAGATAGATTTCACATAAGTCAACCAGAATTTATTTCCCTCCCCAAAACTTTTGCTTTGGTTTTAACAGCAAGAAGTAGTGCACAGGTTAGCAGGGTTGTGGCAAAGATGCTTATCAAGCCTGCACAGCATTGTGTTCAGGAGTTGCCAACTAATCAGATTTAAACTTTTCCCCTGTTCAAACGATTTCATGAATTCTGAACCCCTCCACCCCTCACAGTTTTCCATCTTGGTCATCTTCAGGACTAAATACAGATTTGCATCCCTGATGGTCTTGACTTAAGAACACACCTACAAAACCCATCATTCTGTCTACATGGGAATCCCTCTCAGACATACTAGTCTGTCACACTCTTTAACAAACTTGTCAGCTTCTCTTATCCCCCCTTCCTAAAGTGTAAATAGAGAGAATTCTTCCTGGATCATGAACCAGTACTGTTGCCAGGGCAGGGCACTGTAAYGATAAACGTGATCAATTTTCAATAGCCAGTAAAACTTCTGGTTTTGATAACATGGCACCTTTTCCAGACAATAAATCCTTAATACATATGCTTGTTAGTTTGGATACAATCTCTAAACAGTGGTTCAACATCTGAAAACAATTTAGGTAAAGAGAATCACAGAGATTCAGTCCGTGAAATAAGTTTCAGACTTCACAGCTGACAAAATGTACTTCTTCAAGATCAAAATACTTACAGAAAGTGAATAAAACAGAACTTAGGAGRATACCTGAAAATGACACCATCTAGTACCCTATGCTAATACTGTATCTTCAAATTAACATCTTCGATGAGCAAGCAATTTTTCAACACAAATCAGAACTCTGTTGGTCAATTCTGCAGTCATGATGTATATTTATGCTACTCAGCTCCATCCAGACCTAAAAGAGTGTATTCACTGGAAAGGGTTTTTTTCTTCATTGTTGTGGGCTGTATTTGCTAACTAGCATTGCTGGGGTGATGCTCTGTTTTATTCAGTTCAGYTTCTATACTCACACTATGGTCCTATGAGACATCCATTCTTCCCCATATTTTGCTTTCCTCATTTCTGTTTCCTGCTATAACCAACACACACAAGAGCTACTAATACATTTTTGAATAGGAAATGTTAATAAATGTGATTCTACCAAATATGTTCACGTCTGAAGTCACTTTTCAAACAAACYTGAGGTAGACTTTCTAGTTTGTGTTAAAGTTAAGTTTTTGACACAAACACAGAACACAGTCCACACTAAATAAAAAGTGAACTCAGCTGAGAGATGGGAGTGGTTCAGTATGTAACATTTTTCAGGCACACTGATTCCAAATTTTATGTAAAATATAGGATATGCAAGAAGATCACACAAGGCAGAAAAGGTGCAGAAAGGTCCCCATGAATTAAACAAAAGTCTGATAGAAAGTGGTTTCCTCAAAATAAGACATTATGCCACTCTACAGCATTTGATTGCAGAACTGCAGTACTGAGCTACTGACTAACAACCTGAAATCAATTGTTATTGTCCAAGCTGATTATAAWATGGAAACACATAAAGGTACATTTTAAAGTATGTTTTTGCTTAAGACTACTTGTAATACAAAGATCGTCATAATATACTTCACATAAATATGTATAAATATAGCAGGTGTGTATGTGCACAGGACGGGTTTCCTTCAGAAAGGGTAAGTTTCAGGTGGTGAGATAATTAGTGTCCTTCAAAACTGTCCTCCTGGAAATCAACACTTATACAATGCTATGCATAAAATATGCCTTCCCCCCCCTTCCCCCACCATATATTGCCATAATCAAACAACATTATCAAAGCTATTTAATATTCATAACACATCCTTCAGAGCTATTGAAGTTACAAATTAATTGAATAGAAGAGCTGAGGGGAAAAAAAAAAAGAAAAAAAAAAAAAAAAAAAAAAAAAAAAACCACGAAAACCAAAAGGCTAGAAAGACAACCATAACCATGAGAGAGTCTATTTACCAAGAAAAAGCACCAGGTATTACAAGGACAGTATCCTAAAGAATTGTCAAAACTGCCAGCTTCATGACCTCTCACTAATAGTTACTGAATGCATACCATGTAGACTACAGGTTTCTCATAGTTCATACCTTCTTTTTCCATTCATATTCATTTATGACTAGATAAGGAGCTTCATAACAGCCTGAAGATCTGTTGTGCTTAATATCAGACAGCTTAATATATGAAAGACCTTTCCAAGGTGTTGGAAAAGTTTGTTTAGTTTTCTTTTTAACACCTCTTGCAAACATTCAACACATGGACAAGTACTTTTAGATGACTAAGTGAAACATTACCTATCTTATCTCAACACGACCATTACCAGCCACAGACTTATCTAATGGCAAAACGTGTGTGGGAATTCTGCCAGCAGCTGTACAGCTATCAGCTACCCAAATGTACTACCTTGTTATATTTGCAAGTCCAGAGAAACTATTCAGACACAAGCATGTTGAAGAACTTCTTTTCTGTGTTTTAAGAGTAATGGATCTGTAATCACATCACAGGGAACATCAGTAATATTTGTACAGAGGATTAGTCAGTACAGATGGATTGTTCAAAGGATGTTAAGAAAAAAATGGAAATATGAGAGTAATACCAAAGTTTATCTAAATTTAATTTCCATCAATTTAATGAGAGGGGAAAAATATCAATTTTGGCAGATTTCACAATCAGTCAGCAAAACAAAAACAGACCCATTTTTAAAAATGTACCTGCCCATACACCCAACACATTGCAGCAATCCTAATTTTTCACAGAAGCAGTCAGTCTTTCTCTGAAGCAAATGCCCGCACACGATGTAACAGCACCCTTCCTGTACAAATGTTTGTGTTTACACCACCATTCTGAGGAGGTAGTTTGGAGATATCAGAAACAGTCTAGCCAAATAAATAAGACATTGATATGCAAGAAATATGACTAATTAAATAAGACAAATAGGGACCAGATAGGGAGKTTTTTTTCCTGTAGCATTAGGCAAATGTACATAAGCAATCCAGATGAAATCCCTCTGCTCAGATTTTCATAAGCTAGTTCCAAGTAATAGGAAGCCTCCTTATAGATAATTTGCACATGACAAAATCACTTTCCAAAATACATTAGTTGTTGAAGACTCTGTCATGTTTCATTTTCATTATGCAGAGTCAGCTAAATAAAATACTAAGTCTAAATCAATTTGTTAATCTCTGTTCAACTGTTTGGATGTAAAGGAACAGGACAGACTAAAGGATAACTGGGGGGGGAATATTTAAATAGCATTTCTTTGAGATTTAAAAATCAAAAATGCATTCAGCTTAGCAGAAAGCCAAGTTATAATATTCAACAGATGTTTTTAGAGTTCAGCATTTTAATTCTTCTCAAAATCAGCATCATCTGCTTTCTGTTATTAAGTAGATATGAAGATGATTTTTTTAGATACATCTATGACTGAAGCTCCTCATCCACTTACCACAAAGAGTTAAACCCAGTCAGAAGTAAATGTTGAACTGCCCTCCCAATTACAGAAGAGAGAATTTAGGGTCACATTAATCTATCTGTTGCCCCCAAAACAAATTTAGTCACCAATATTATTCTCTATAGTAAAAGTTCATTACATTAATGAACACCAAATTATTTTAGACATATTTTTTCACTCTTTGTATGTTGCTTTATAATGACTACACTACAATGAAATTCTCTGAAGCATTAAAATCAAAGATACTAATGAACTATTAGCTGTACTTGAGTGTCATAGAAGACAAGCAAATACTACCCAGAGGGGCCCTAAGGCATGTTCTGTACCCTACATATTTTTACTTTACTCTTTCCTTCTTCGTGAATTTTTCGGTAGTGATCATGCACTCTACAGCTGTCATTTCCCATCGCACTTGTCTTTATCCTTCCATTCAGAAATGAAAAGTAAGTGTTCAGTATGCACTATACCCAATATAATGCCAAGGTTCGTGAGCAGCAAAGAGGCAAGAATTTCAATATGTGACCTGCAAAATATCCACCATGAAAGGATATTTCCTGGGTTWCCGCTGCTTTCCTTTTCTTTCTGCATTACAGTTTTCTGACAAATCTCGATTATATTCGCAACATCTTTCTAGATAAAAATATMATTTCTAAGGGCCAATGGCATTTTGCTGCAGTAGGGACAGTTACACAGAGTGGGGGTTGCCCAGTTTTCCGAATATTTCTAATCCTAGTAACTGCATCATCACTGCAGTTCCACTGCAGGACTAGTACAAGATGAAAAAGCCAGGAATCGGGCATTGTGTTAAACTATCACCCTTACCATACTTCTCCAACAGGAGGAAACTGCTGCTTTTCCCCATATAGTAGATGGTCCCTTGAAGCAACCAACATATTGTGGTGGTTTTTTTATGCATAGCATATATAGCTGCCTTCTGAATACCCAGACTTCTGCATAYTATAAACACATAAAAGTCAACAGAAGGTTGGGAAAGTCTGTCAAAGAAGCTTAGCAAGCAAATGAGACCAAAGTAATTAAAGCCCTTCTTCTTTATTAATGGTGACAGGTATAGCTGAAGTAAGACAGTGGTCAAATTAGCAGGCATATGATAAACATAAGACACTGATCATTCTGTACATTCTGTACATTCTGTACTGCATATTTTAGATGCCATGGGCAGGGGGGGAAATGCCTTACAAAATCAATGAAGAAAAATCCTGAGTAAGAAAAYGTTCCTATCACCAAGAAATTTATTCACTTAAACACAGAAAGTCTCTATGTGAAGAGAACCACATTAAAACAAAGACAAAAACTTAGTACAGATTTGGTTTATTTTACTGCCTGCAAAATCTGGTCGGGTTTAAAGTCTATCTCAGTACAAAAAGAATTTTCAAACTTGAAGCTTCAAATGATATTGTCTCTAATAAACGTCATATCTGTATTGTAGATTTATTCTCTTCTTACCCAACCAACATGCTGGCAATGCACAGTACCTTYCTCTTGTCCACAGGTTTCTGAGGCAGCTGTGTTCAATTTTAACTTAAAGAGGTGAAGACTGAGCAGCACCAGTAGCTAAGTCACTAGGTATGTTTGTACTGGGACTTTCCACACCACAACTCCTACTCCTGTTGGCACRTTCTCTTCTTCATCAGCAAGGAGGGATTTCTGAGCAATATTAATGACATCATCTGTTAAACAAAAGAAAAGAGATTTAATCCAAATTGGATTTGATTAACAGCTTTCATGGTAGCAATGCAATAAAAAAAAATATTCACACAGGGTAACAAAATGCAGCAGAATAAGGTATGCAAAATTACAAGTGTGGCATCTTCTTCCTATTAAGAACACATATGCAGAGCCTAATTCATGGTCTTCTTTGCTAGATGGACCTCAATGAAAGCAGGATGAAAGCTGCTAAGCTACTTGACWATTAGACCAGGTCAATCCAGACTGTTAACTCAGCATAGCTAACACTAAATTTGTATTCCATTTCAACACCAGTTATTTGTTGGTGGGCTACAGGCTTAAATTGTCATGGTGGCCACCTATAAATTGTCACATACAGACTGGCCATTGCCATGGATCTTTATAAATACCAAAAATACACCAACATAAGAAAGTTATCATGCGTCCCATTGAAAAGCGGACAAGACTGAATTTCAGAAAATCTGAATTCATTTTTCTGTGTCTAACTCTCCTGTACAGTGAAGGTATGACGACAATTTCCTCTCTGGAAAAAAAAAAAAAAAATCACAAGAGATGCACAAAGCCTTGATATWGTTTCACTTCACATTTCTTGATAATATTTCAACATATTTTGATCAGAAGGGGAAACAACAGAAGCATTCAAATTTTTGTTGATATGCACTATATGTTAGTTTGGATTGACATTTCCCATGCACAGAAAAATCTATTTACAGAAATAAAATTATCTTTATGGAGATATCTTTATGGAAAATAGCACTCTGAAAGCTTAATGACTAAAAGAAAGTCAAGTTCCTTAATGAGTATCATCTACCCCAGTTTTCGTAGAGTCTCTAAACACCTATGACAGCACCTTTATTTACGCTGTGCAGTACAGAAAAGAGTAAAGTCTCCTAAATAATAAATCATCCCRTGGTACGCCCTTTGGATTAAAGCAGAAGTCAGTGATTGAGTAAAGTGATTCAGACAAGGCAAACAAATTCCAGCAATGTCTAGTGCAGACATGGCCATCCCGGGGTCTCTGAAGCAGAGGGCTGGCAGACATGACACAGAACCGATTAAAGTCCCTGGCCTTTTGGGCAAGAGAGCGGGAAGCCAGGCAAGATACCACGTCTGAACAGCACTGAAACATGACAGATGTATCTATTGCCATGTATGCAGTTCAAGTCTTCACAAAAAGCTGTACTTCACATAAAATATGTCAGGCTTGCATCCAAGGGTACCAGTCCCAGAAACGTAATTCCTAAATGGTTTCCTTTGCTGGGAAGTATTGCACTCATTTCTAGTGGTTTGTTAAAGGTTACAGTCGATTCTGTTTGTTAATGGCTTAAAAACTAAATCCTTGGGGAATAACTTACCAGTTTATTCGTTCAATAAAGACAGCCATCTAGGCAGTATTTAATGGGAAAAAAAAAATCGGCATACTCATTTCCTTAGGGCCAAACTCTCTGCTGTGAGAGAATACTTTTGAAGAAGATGAAAGTGCAGCTAGGGCCAGATCATGGCAGGAGATCAAAGTGCTGAAACAGCTTAGTCAGCATCTTCAAGTAGCACAGAAGGTTGGAAAAAGAGGAATTCAATTTACTTATATAGTAACAAGCCTCCTCAGGGAGAGAGGGAGGCCAAGTGCCTCTATGTTTCATGACATCAGATACGTCTGACTTTACTCTATCTTCATCATCCTTTTTGAGTTGCTTTGTTCGTAAATATTCCAATATCATTATTCCACATAAACCAACATCCTGTTGCTTTCATCTGGCCTTCAGGAAGCAATTTGAATACATTTGAATAAAAGGGAAAGAGAAGACTTTGCCACTTGAACATGTAAATGCAGAAACATCTAAGAGAAAGCAAGAATTTACTTGTCAAAGACACATAAATACAGCAATCAGGCCAGCAAGAAGACAACAAAACAGAGTTAGAATACAGTTCTTACTAAATGCACCCAGTATAAATCTCAAGTCTCAAAAGAAATAAAAAAAMCCCACACAACTTCAGATTCAAAAGCTATCCACGTAAGTTTTCTACATTTAAAAATGTATTTAAGTTTTAGCAGATCTATTCATTCCACAATACCAACTCATTTAAAAGAGAAGTTCTTAGAGTCTAGAAAACTTGCCATTAAGATTAACATTTGTATTTAAATTCTCTAGTAAACTTGGAAAGAAAAAGTATCTTAATAATATTATTGGCCAGGTGACCTCCCTGTATAAAGAGAACAGTGTTTATGAAAGCTTTCAGAGAAGGATGAACATAAATCTAGAACCTGCAAATTCAAATTGCAACTGAGGCAAGGGGTTAAGGGAATCCCAGTAGTTTAATGCTTGATAGTAACCAAAGGATCGAATCAATAGATGATGTCTAATGCTTTATTACCTACTGAGGATAGCTTTGTCAGCTATCTACAAGGCCAGCCCCTGACAAGAACTAGGCACTTGCCTTAAGAAACCAGCTAAAACCGACCCTGCAGTTTGGGTAAGAGTCAAGGAGCAACTGAGTCTGCGCAAGAACAAAAGGTTACTAGCGGTGACGAAGAGGAACCACTAGCCTTCATCCCCACAACCCCCGACGACCACCGCTAGGCGGCAATGCGCAAGCGCAGATGGGAGGGGTTCATGGAAATAACTTCTTGGAACTCATTTTAATACAAAGCAGAGACAGGTCATGCATATGTATAGGCGTATTGTGCAACCTAATGTATATGCAATACTTTGCTGTATATATTTGGAGTGAGTGCCGCACTGGGGCGCGCACGACTTTGGTGGGACTACCCCCCGTGCTGCCCAGCGCTGAATAAACATACCTACTTTACAATCTTACAGATTGTGGAGTCCGTTTTCCGCGTGTCACAGCAAGTACAGCATATGTAAGAAAAATAGTATAGCAATGTAACAATATATACTTTTTAAAGTGGATGTTTCAGTGGCATAGCATACCAGTGAGATTAAAAAAGATGACTAATTGGCAATAAGTCTTGCAGAAACTATGGYGAACTTGAAACATTTCGTTATGCCAGCCATTCAAAATTGTTGAGTGCTATTCACAACAAATTACCAGCAACCACTGGAAAACTACAACCCAATAATCCTTCAGTAATCTTCCTATAGCTTCTTAAAAGATATGGTAATACAAAAATAACTTAAAATAATTGGATACTTAATTTCTCATTTCCAGTTACTGCTAAGCTAAAGCTACTTCCAACGGGGGGGGGAGGGGTGGGATAAAGAGGGGAAGCTGTTGCTGTGGAAATGTATCTGTTAATCTACAAAAAACGTAACATAAACCATAAATTTGTTCAAATTCATTCAGAATGCAAAATATACCATGTATGTCAAAAACCCCTCAAAGAACCAAAACTATTATAGAAATAATTTGACAGATGAGCTAATGTTTCATAAATGAYTAACTTCACTCAGTGTAATAAAGTCACCAACATGTTCATATCCTGTAGTTATGGCAGTACATGCTAAATAAAGAAAGTTGATTTAGTTATGATGTGCTTTATTATATAATGGCTCTCTAGACAGAAGTTCAGTGTTACAAAAATGAAGGTTTTATTTCTGGTTACATGGCAATGACTTGCAAATCTATCAATACCTCCCAAATATTTAGGAAAGGCCAGAAAGTATCCAAGTTTGTTTGTTTGGGKTTTTTTTAATTACAAACTGGACTACATAGAATCTTTAGTGAAAATGCTGTTTCCCACACATTATTCCATCATGTCAGGTAGCACCATACCTTGAGAGCAACATAAATTTAAAGGTAAGAGAGTAAACACTGATGTCAACCTCCACCCTTTCCTTTAGATTCCCAGAATAGGCAAAGCACTCAGATTCTCAGAGATTTTAGCCAGATCTGTTCATATGGGACATCATAGTCCATTTTAACTCTTAAACAGAGTGCACTATTTCCAGAAGGTTTAAAAAAAAAAAAAAAAAGAAGAGACTACTAAGATGGACAGCTATTTTAGAGATTTTAGCCATTTTAGAGACAGGTCCTCTGGCAATTGGGGTGATGTTGCATACAGTCCATACATGCAGGGCTTGTGGACTACAAGGTGGGGGAAAAGAAATAATCTCGACTCCTTTTTCAGTACAAGAGAGGTAATAACCCTCCTTCCTGTCCTCCACACCTCAAACAGCAACAGGCAGGGTCCAACTCTAATCTTCATAGCAGAAAAATRAGATAAACAACAATCACATCCTTAGCATGCAGTAACAGCAAAGTAGTTTCTCCAAATATTTTGGAAGCCCTCCCTATATCCTTGTACAGCTGGTCCACGTTTTGAAGACTTTTTGGAAACGAGACYTTTTGGTTTTAAAATGACTAAGCATAAAGCATGGTAGACAGTGACAAGAATGACCCAAATAAAAGGCAGTTCCTTTGGGAATAGAGTGCTGAGCACATCTGTGAGTTCTCTGCAGTCATTAATAGAAATTCTGCTTGGCAAATGCTTTGTAACAGGAACGTACACTACCATTGGCTTTCTGTCAGAAGTTATTCTAATCGACMGTCAGAGGAGGGAGGGAAGGGGGTTCCTTCTTATCACCAAATGTTCAAGTATTAAAAAAACATACTTCTTTCCAAAAACCCATGACATTTTACTATAGTACTTTGTTTTCCAGTCTAAAGCTTTATATCCATAATATTCATTTGATTTATAATTTTTCAGTAAGACACATATTTGTCAGGCATACAAATTACATGCAAGAAGACTGCCTCTTCCCATTCTTGCCTCTAGTCTTTGATTTTTAAGAATGTGATGTTTGCTTTGGTACCAGATTCCCTGGGATTTCCAGCAGAGCAAAGAATTTATTTACACATAAATAACAGCGGCACAGATGCAGTCCTTCATGAATGGGACTTGACATGTCAACAGCCAGAACATGTCAGCAACAGACACTSATATCCCATATATATCACTTGCTCTCTCCTTTACCCATTCATTCTCCACCTAATATACCATATTACAACCAGAAAATGTGATGCCTTCTGCTGTGGCTGCACCAAAAGCAGATAGAAAAAAAATGGTATTTAAAAGAATCACCAGAAAGACAATCTAAGTAGGAACTTCAATGTRAAACATTGTGAATGCATCACAGCTCAAGGCAGAAAAAGCACTGATCATGCCAGAGGCATCCTCTTTCGACACAAAGACTTACCAGCAAGAAAATACTGTGGCGTGACATTTATAGACCATTCCACAYATCCTCAGCAACATACACTTAGCAAAATGTGCAACCACCATCTCCATCCTTTATGTAGCGAACAAACTTAAAGAGGACAGAATGACTTTTGGGAACTTTTTCCTACTTCTTATTTTTAATATCAACTTTGAAGTTGATATAGCAACAATCAAAGACATGATAAGCAGCAAGTTCTTGCCTACAAATACTTCTTTGATGACTACTGGGAACACTGATGGAAACTTTCCTGATCTGTTTTAATCTGTGGTTTTTATTGCAAAATACRTCTTTGGTGGATGAAACAGAATTTTTATTTGGATACTGGAAACAATGACAGACATAAAAGTAGCCACTCACTTTCCTGCCTCTTCTATATTATAGCYTTCTGTTTTGGCATCCTCATAACAAGTCACTCCTTGGGATTCATTTAAACTTCTGCCAGCAAYGGTGGATTACAAAAAATAGGTCAACAATTGAAGTTTGTTTCTGTGTTGTTCTGTACTGCCTTACTGCAGATTACTATGCCACAAYTCCCAGATGGAAGGCCTACAAAGGGCTGGTAGGCAGTGCATCATGCAACAGTGCTTTCATAGGGATTGATATCGTTCCTGCCACCTTGCTGTTTTAATTGGATTGTCAATGCAAAGAAAAATCTTCCTATTCTTTCTCTTTTTTCTGAACTACAGGAATTCTTGAGCAGGTGTTTCAGAAGAATGTGACTTGCTTGTACAGTCAATTTAACACCATAAAATACACTTAGAAAATAAGTTAATTACAGTATTTACTAGATTTTATGTGACAAATATATTGTGCAAACTGCAGGACACCATTGCTTTTGTGTGTAAAAGTAGGCAAATCTATATTCTCTATGTTACATAGTGCTTATGTATAATAAAGATATACAAAAACTTTCTTGGTAATTAAGATGACTGGGATGAAGCAGTAATTGGGTGGRGAAGAGTTATCTATGTGAAATTATCTCCTTAAAGACTCCCAGCAATTAACTAATAATCAAAGTTGTGAATGACATTTTGTATTCATTAAATACCAAGCACGTTAATGTCCCATGTCTTTTTTTTAAAAACAGATTCAATGAGCTTTCAGTGAGCATGGCTGGAGACTAACACAGCCTCATTCACACTAAGAACCAGTCTTTTTATATATTAAAAAAAAATAAAAATATAATAAAACATTCAACATAAAATGTTTTTCCCCGACTCAGATTTCCTTGCTGGAGGCTGTGACTGGTGACACCTCTCACCCTGTTTACACAAGTTTGTGGGCTCTTTTTGTTCCCAAGTCTGCCAAAGGAGCCAACCTACTTCCTGGAGGCTCCCCCCTCCGAGACCCCTTCTCTCACACCAAATTAGCTTCCAGACAGGTTCCATACAGGTAACAGGTCTTAGACTTGTCAGACCTTACAAAAATAGACTATCTTTTTACATGTATAACATTAATGTTTATGTTACCATAGGATTTATATAAATGCGAGAGAGACAGGAATGTCAAAGTATTATACAACCATCCATACTACATCATCTACAGTAAAGGATAAAATCAGAGGGTTTAGCACTTCAGTAGGAGCAGTGTTGAGTGTATTAAGAAACCTGCCCTAATATTCTTTTCTTCATACTGTCTTAAACACCAGTGAGTTTAATCAAGAACTTTTAAGAACAAATCAATGTATTTTGACACACTTGCTATACAGTCTCTTCTACCTGATAAACAGATCCAGGGGGAGTTTCCAGCCACGTATAGTCTTCAAAACCAGTTCAGCGCAACCCTCATTCCTTGACTAAATGACTCTTGCTCCATCTGCTTGGTGCTGCACCAGTCGGGAGTTCAGCCCGCACAGACTCTACGGGCTCACCCCTTGAGGGGGGTAAGAATGAAGGGAGATGTTGTGCCATTGCTCTCTATTGGCAATACTTTGCTTCCAGATCAGCTTCAAGCTGCTGAATATCATTTTTTTGTCCTGGACTGACCCAGCAATTGAAGCTATTTTGTCTTGCTCTTATACAGCTTACTCAAAGACATAGTCTGGAGCAATGAATGTTTACAAGGCGATTTTTCCTCCCCGCTCCCACACACAGCGTTCAGTACAGCATTATCAAAGTGACCGAGATTGCTGATGTAAGATCACCAATTAAACTGGTCCTCAAAGGGAATATAAGCTTACTCATGGACTAACTCTCTTCCTCGCTATTTCAGATACTAGAGATTTTGCAGTTTTAAAGCCTGAACAAGGATTCTTCACACATCTGTCACTGATAAGGAAACTACATGTATTTGTATGTCCAAAGTCCTTCAGACGATGGAAAAGCAAAGGTTTTGGCTTCCAAAAAGAACTCCTATTTTTCCACTGGTGCTCCTCAGGGCCCAGTATTTATTAAACTTAAGTCTAATGCAAGATTTATTAGGCTATTCAGGCTTTTTAGCTTCTCTCACATATGGCTTGTTTATTTGCTATTTTGCCTCAGCAGTTCATGCAGTATATAAATATGTATGACGTTCATTTAGCATTTATATGGGTACAAGCAAATACATACGGGTGGCCCTGTACAGAAACAAMTAGATTCTTAAAGCCTGAACAACCTTAAGTTTGTTTCTTGTACCTTAACCCTAAAAACCCCCTACGTAAAGGCTAGAACTTACTCATTTAGCTTAATTGACTCTGATATGATTAATTAAAAAATAAGAAATTTTCACATAAGTATTTAGCATGAGTTTGGAAACAGTCACATGTGACTATTGCTACAAATAATAGCATTCGCTTTAAATTGCCTTGCGTACTCATAAGAAATCTGCGCTGTCACAACCGCAATACTTCATGGTATGCGTTTTATTTTTCAGACGTTTTGACAAACTATTCAAAAAACTTTTCTTGCAGCTCTATGGCAGTCCTTCCTTTTAAAAAAGCCAGATCCTTACAGGTACCAGCAGTCTTAAAATATGTTGTTCAATAAGAGAAAATTTGAAATTAGTATGTTTAAAATTCCAACCGAAATGAGAGCCAAGTGCTATGCCAAGGATCTTTGCCAGCTGGAAGCTGGTACGGTGTGAACAACTGGAAAAGTATACGCTTCTGGTTTACAATGTTACAAAGATCTTGCAGGATCACATAATATTTCCCTTAAACTTTTCCACTAATTTGAGACAAATTCCTGGCTTTAGGGGCTGCTCTTTTTACAAACCCTTGTAATTCAACAATTTTTTGGACAGTTAGTTCAAAAAAAGGAATAACAGTAGCTATCTRAAACATGTCAAAGATTTGGAAAACTAAAACATATTCTGTCTGAACAGGATAAAATTATCTGTCAAGAAGSGGGTAAATAAGATGTCAAAAACCCATTACAGAGAGAGTCCACCATAATGCTTCTATCTCTTTCTAATTCCGTAAGATGTATATTCCTAAGCACAGACATGTATGCACACAAAAAGCCATACGTAGTCAAATTAGAAGTAACATTAAGTTGGGAGAAGTTTGATTTTTTAAATTTCAGCACTAGCTTTCCTCATTATTATTTTTGCTTTTTAAAACACAGCCCTCCTAGTAACTTTGAATCAGTGTTGCAGGATCAACTAGCATATAGTCTAAAATCAAGGAAGCCAAAGATAAAGTCGTTCAACACCCCACCTATAATCTAATTATCAACCCTCCATCCCAGTTCCCTCCTTTCTGTCCCTCAACACATATACCCCTATGTTCCGTTTTGCTACCGWCACACAGTGCCTATCGTGAGGCTAATAAAACATGGAACAAAACAAATCATTTACATCAGATCTGCAGTTTCACAGAACTCGTCATTCAAGAATAACTACACAGGCCATCGCTAGTACTCCTCCTTTGCAGGCAGCGTATGCCAAGGGAAGAGGTTTACRCAAGGTCACCCCGTGAGTCAGCAACAACATGTGAAAAGGACTCGGCAGCCGAGTGGTATGTGCTTGGACTCCACAGTTAACCCTGCCTCGCAAGGAAACCTGCGCTTTGTACACCTAACGGCATCAATTAGCTCTGTTAAGGCACAAATTGAGCAACCTCTTTGATGTTGTTTGTAGTATATTATTCGTAAATGCTTCAATTCTAACAGCAAAGTTACAGGTATCTACATTTCTCAGAGTTACATAGCAGCTATGAAGCGCACAGATCCTGCGTGCTCAATAAAGACTTCATAATGATCRTAAAAATGACACATGTATGTACATCTGCAAATTCTGTGCTTCTCAGTGCTCTCTTCCAGGTTTCGACAAAGACTTAAAWTTTAATAAATATCAGAATCCAGCTAGCATATTATTCCAACTACTCATAAAAGGAAGATTTTTGTACTCAGAGACAGCATGTTAAAGTGATTCACAGGAGGAGATGACAGAAGTTTCATTCTCCCAGAAACCTTGGCAAGTCCAATTAAACAAAGACAAGCGTAACAGTTTGAAACAGGCACTATCTGATACAAAGACATCACTATCTTTCAGTAAAGGACTTCACGCTACTTTTACACGAACAAAGAGCTGCTTCCAATTAAAACCATAGTAATGRAGAATGGGAGAAAAAAAATCAATCCAAACGCTCTTCAGGTACTTGCCTTTATGGAATAATTACCCAGCGATGGAGCGACATCCCTCTCCAGCCATTTTGCCAAGAGCACCATAAGGGAGTGCTGTAGAGATGCAGTCACATGTAAGCATGCTGGCTGTTAAATTCTAGYTCTCTGTTAATTCCAGTCCAGTTATTTACCGAACTGAATTCTTCAGATGTCTCTACCATGAGGCTTTCATGTCTGACAGTGGCACGCTTCATAACAGATCATATAAAATTTTACAACTATTACTGAAAATGCATCTACCAGTCAGGTATTTAGGTATCCAGAGATGCAAAGAGCTAGTGATGTTTTTCTTAAAATAGGCAATCAATATACGTTGATAAGTGCAACTTATCTACCATAGATTTTTCAGTCCCTAAGACTGAACACTACAAGCCCTGTTTCAGTTACTGCTATGCACAGAAAGAACAAAGGCTTTAACATTTTTGGTACTTCTCTAATTCAATAGCAGCACCAAAGCCACACCTCACATGTGTAAAGGAAAGTCTAAGACTATTGCATACCAAAACTACAAACTCAATGCAGGTTTTTTTTAATTACTGGATTATATTCTCCCTCTGCCCCATCTCCTCTCCCATCTTCATGTTCTACAGAGAATGAACTCGCCCTCTCTTTCCCATTGGAGACAAATACCTCATCACTTCTCTCCATCCTCCTCATCACATTAATACCCTTTGTATGCCATGAGTACTGAATACCTTTTCCTCTAGAGATGTTCTGGCTGATATATATCTAATTAAGTTAGAACAAGTCTTCTTAGCTCAGCATAAGCTGGCCTTTGAATATTGCTTCTTGTGTTTCAGACCTGATTACAAGACTGCACACCCAAGACCTTGTCTAACTCTTCCACTGGCATCAGCTCGGTTTAACAAAASCTAGGGGGGTGCCCCTGTCTGCAAACATTGCCTTGCCAGTTTAAAGATACACTGTCCTTTCTTGAGGAGTAAACACCTACAAACAGGGACTGAGGAAAAAATGTTGGAGCAATTTTGGTCATTAAGGAACAGAAAGATAGGAATCCACTGAGTTATATTTTAACAGAGCTTTCCCTCACTTTTGTATCATGAAGTATAGCTTCTAACCTCCCTACCAGGAGCTGGAATTACCAGCTGTGAAAATCTGAGTGTCATAAAAATATGGCTGTAATGGCCTTCTCAAGACACATTAGAGAAACTAATCTTGTTCCACTAAGTAAATAATCAAAAGTAGAAACACACCTCCCAAAGCCTGGTGTCTGAAATCCTTTTTCCTTCCTCTCCTCACACATTTTTATACTCTCTCTCTCTCTCTCTATATATATATATATATAAATTTACATACACACAGTAACACGTATGTTATACACCAAAGCAGGATGCTGTCATTAAACATTGTTCAGAAATGGCTAGAAATTTGGCAGGAAAAGTCCATTTCTGGGATGCTTAACGTCCTGGTCCCTCAGCCCCAGACACAGTGACCCCACCAAAGCATTAGACTGGTGTTCACAAAGGTCAGGAGGAACTTTAGCTGGAACGTCCAATACCCCRGTCAAACAGCCACGGTCCATAGTGGTGACACAGGGAGGAGCCAGCCTGAGGGCACAGTGCACGGGGGRCATAACCTGAGCAGGGTGGGGTTTCCCACGTTTGTTACTCTCCCTTTGGTGTTTCGAAGATCTGTCCATACAAATGTGTAAAGTATCCACCTTTCAGGAATGTAAGTATGGGGAYCAGGCACAGACACAAACCCGCTTCTCACATTTCCACAAAGGAGTTCCTCGCAGCTCTCATCGTCATGACACATGCTGAGCTTAAAATTCTTGCTGGCCTGTCAGCAGTAACATAGCTCAGCTTTTTTACTTTGCCAGATCATGAAGTTCAAGCTCAGCACCTCTAACTGCAGCTCAGTGATGTTCACATGCCCACTCTCTCCCCCCGGGCTTTTTCTTTTTTTTTTAAAATGTCCTGCTGCCCTACTGAATTTAGAAAAAAAAAAAAAAAAAAAAGTAAACCCAGATCCAGGAGAAGTGTCAACTTGCTTTACATTTGTTTGCTCTATAACAAATTAATTTTGAAATTAATATTCTTCTAACATTATGTTAGGAAATATCAAGTCAAATTCTCTGCAATACCAAATACATTGTACCAAGTATTTTTTATCCACAATTCAGTTAAGATGGTTTATCTCAAAATTCTCTGCAATACTAACTATGACCTGATCTGTTTTCCTGACAGAGTTAAAAGTATTAATTTATTTTTCATTTTCTTTGTAACACCACCTTTAATACAAAACATAAAATAATGAGCTCTTAAAAAAAATTGTGCATTGCATTATTATCTATAACTTAAATGCTGAACAGAAATGTTCTGAGAAATTCTTTGTCTGGTTTCAGGTTTGTTTGTTGGTTTTTAATTCGGTTTTCCCACATTTGATAAATCACTTGGCTTTATACTGCCCTGTTTTTACTGTGTATTTATATAAACACCTGCCAGTAAATAAAGTTTCAGATGAACTAGACTGCTGCTTGAGTCAGCAAAGATATACTAGAAAAAGAGAACTAACATACGCATGCTACTGCATCAAAGTATCCATATTTATTAGGGACAATGGAACAATAAAGTCAAGGAAAGTGCAACCATCAGCAGAAGCGCACATGTTGCTGATAAAACATATTGAAGAAGCCTTGTAAAAGGGATGCAGTCCTTAGATACAATTCAGCTGGCTTATACTTAGTCCTTTTCTACAMAGCAATAGTTTATATACATTTATATTTTTTTATATATGTATATTTAAATATATATAAAATATACACATACACGCATCCAAGATAAAAATTTTTTCGACCAACATGGCAGTTCTTAYGCATCTTCTCACTAAACCAGGAAAACATAACATTTTTAATATTCTGCCATTTAAAATATCCATTTAAAATGGATAGATGTATCCTCTGAACTTGTATTTCTGGCACAGATTTCCTTTGTTAAATGGTAAGCCTATAGAGAACTAATGCTGTCAACATTACCATTTATGTGGTAGTGAGGACATTAGAGTTCTAATTACCGCYCTCTGTGCCTATCACCCAGGTCAGGGTGTTGGGTCTGTTCTTTTTGGTTCAGCACGCTTTTAAGTAAACTGTTCACTAGGTTGCATGCATGCATTATRATTTAAAATGTAGCAGACATTACAATTCCTCATTTCCACATGTATCACCTTGAGTAAACCTGCACTAAATTTCTTCTGTCATCATACAGCCAAAGTTCACCTGGAAGCTTTTCAAAATCCTWTTAGGATTCTTCACAATATTCTTTAACTATGGCAATTTATTTGCTGAAAGCACAACAGCTGTTGTAAAACAAACAAAATTCAATTAAACTTTATATTGGAACATTGCTAAGTATGAAATGTTATTGTATTTCAAATTTGATGGGTTCAAAGTTAATTAATTTCAGACCACTGAACACTTAACACACAAAGAAGAAATTGTTTTTAAAATTTWAAAAAATAACTTAATTAATGTTTATTGGATACAATATGTGTAACTTAGCCACCTAATTATCATTAAATTACCAGGTCAAACAGTAACATTTGGGGAGAAAATAAAATTTATCTAGAAGATAATTGATATGTATTGGTACTATTTCACCCAGAAGGTAACAGAAAGTAAGTCATCACTTTATCCCACAAGATCCCCTGGCTGCTGTACTGCAATAGAATAAATTATCCCTTCCCTTTTGGTTTTGATGTGTATAAAATATGACTTAGTACTGCTACAAGTAAGTCATCAGCATGTTTGCAGAGGGAGGAGGACATGATTTACGCACACAGAACTAGATTCCCCTATGCATACACTACTTGTTTACTCTAAGCTCCATGAAACTTGGTAATTGTATTTGGAAATTTTAGTGCAATCTACTCTAATTCCAAAGGTTGGAGGCATGGAATAAAAGGGAAGCCCCCTTCARCTGCTCTTTGGAAATGTGTTGTGACCTGAAGAATATCTCCAATCATTCTTGTTAAGGAGCAGAGTTATGAAAAAAATTGTAAGTACTACTATATCATCCCAAAAAGAAATTGTTGATATTGAAAAAATTGATGACTGAACTTTCAGAACTGAGTTCCTGATTCAAGAGCAGCACCACAGATTTCTAAGATAGAAATAGACACTTAATGAATCAGGAATCCAGGTAAAGAGTTGATACATAATATTCTATTCTCATATAGCACTAAAAATATATTTATGTAACATACTATATTTATAATCTTCTTTTTTCTTTGAATAATCGATGATCTCCAAAATGATGCCAGGATTAAAACAACGTGAACAAGTAATTTTGACCAAAAAAATGAGCAGATACAAGAACTTTTATTCAACTGAGATCTTGTCTAAACTACAAAGGCAGGACAACAAGTTAAAAAACAGTTGTCCCCTGACCTGGCTCCTGTTAATTACCATTTCTAGATTTATTGGATTTTAGCCTAATGAAGAAATTTAATTGAAGTCCAATCTACACTACAAATGATAACTGTATTAAGCGTAGCAGCTTGCTGACTCTGTTGGATCATTAGTGGTTCTCAGTGAATGTCAACTGCAGGACACCACTCTCTTGGGCAAACAGGCTTCTGAGCCTCAGCTGTGTGGCCAAGGGAGCCATCCAGCTAAGTGAGCACTCCTCAATGCCCTTCGCCGAACCCAGAAATCATAACCCATTACTCAGAGCATCACACAGATTAGTAGCATTTCTTAGAGGATTCAGGTAGCTATAAACCAACAAAAACACTTAGTAAAGGCACATAAACATGTTTTCCGTTAGTCGTAACACCAGCTTTCACATTTCTTAGCTTGGGAAAGAGTGGCTGGAAAGCTGCCCGGCGGAAAAGGGCCTGGGGGTGCTGGTCGACGGCCGGCTGAACATGAGCCGGCAGTGTGCCCAGGTGGCCAAGAAGGCCAACGGCATCCTGGCCTGTRTCAGGAAYAGTGTGGCCAGCAGGAGCAGGGAGGTGATCGTGCCCCTGTACTCGGCACTGGTGAGGCCGCACCTCGAATACTGTGTTCAGTTTTGGGCCCCTCACTACAAGAAGGACATTGAGGTGTTGGAGCGTGTCCAGAGAAGGGTGATGAGGCTGGTGAAGGGTCTGGAGAACAGGTTTTATGAGGAGCGGCTGAGGGAACTGGGGTTGTTTAGCCTGGAGAAGAGGAGGCTGAGGGGAGACCTTATCGCTCTCTACAACTACCTGAAAGGAGGCTGTAGAGAGGCGGGTGCTGGTCTCTTCTCCCAAGTAACMAGCGATAGGGCGAGAGGAAATGGCCTCAAGTTGTGCCAGGGGAGGTTTAGATTGGACATTAGGAAAATTTTCTCCACCAAAAGGATTGTCAAGAACAGGCTGCCCAGGGAAGTGGTGGAGTCACCATCCCTGGAGGTATTTAAAAAGACATGTTGACGTGGTGCTTAGGGACATGGATTAGTGGTGGACTTTGCAGTGTTAGGTTTACGGTTGGACTCGATGATCTTAAAGGTCTTTTCCAACCTAAATGCTTGTATGATTCTATCTATATATAATGGTCTATTTCACTCCAGCACACAGTGTATGTATATAGTAAAACACTTTTTATCTGCAAAACTTTTTCAGTATTAAAAAAAGGATGAGCTTGAAACTCCAAAACCTAGAATTATGTCTAGAAAATTTTACCACATGAGCTCCAAGAAGGGATTCTTATGCTACCACCCACAATTAACAAAAAGACATACATAATTAAGAAAATTTGATATGGACAAGTAAATGCATAAATAAAGCATATAAATTATCACTTGCAACATCTTAACCAGACTATCTAGAAGGTCCCAAGTAGCACATACCCAGAAATGSCTTCAGGAACTTAACAACATACTGTCTCCAAAAGCAGACAAAATAGTGTCTGAAGTATACCACATCTGCAAACAGGCAAAATACAGCTAGTATGTTTAAGAATAAGCCTCACATGCGAGGTGATTCCATTCATTACCTTCAGTCTAGAGTACTGCATCCAATTTTGTGCAGAAATAGGCCATTTAAGGAGTCTGGATGGAAGCCACAAGAAACAGCCTAGAAGGCATGGCTGAAAAGAATTGGGATTGTTAACCTTGAATAAAAGAAGATAGAGAAGTGGTAAGAGTTCATACTTGTAAAAGGTTGTTGCCAAGAGAAAGAGGAATAAAATCCTCACTGGGTTAACTGGGAAGCAGATGATAAAGGGGTAAGACTTAGGGTAGATAC
The DNA here is from genome assembly GCA_030449065.1 of Oceanodroma leucorhoa. Lineage (NCBI taxonomy): Eukaryota > Metazoa > Chordata > Aves > Procellariiformes > Oceanodroma > Oceanodroma leucorhoa. The sequence goes on along the minus strand of JASVER010000015.1, from coordinate 13,062,059 downwards.
TGTGAGGGGGAGGGGTGATCCAGTAAGACTGGCTAACCACAGAGATAGATAACCTAGAAAGAAGAAACGTAGAAAGATCTATCAAATCTTTCTGAGAAGTCACCTCCATCAGGCAGGCAATTAAGCACAAGTTGAACAAATATATGTCAGTAGTGCTTTATCTATCCAATCTTTCTGAGAAGTCACCTCCATCAGGCAGGCAATTAAGAACAAGTTGAACAAATATATGTCAGTAGCTTTATCTATCCATCCTACTCTTAAGGAGGACAATGGACCAAGTAACATCTAAATAAACTTTTTTATTCCTTTACAGAATTTTTTGGGGGGAGGGCGGGACTATGGATAAATTTATCTCTGTATTGCATGACAGTTCTGTAAGAGTATTTCTCAAATGTCTCTCCACTAATTAAAGGGTCACTTAAATGCCAGGCTAAGATAATTTGATTGTTTAGAGGAGTCTCAAGGCATTTTGAAAGGGCAATGATCTAATGTTCACTGCACTTGCCTTATCAATCACCATACTTGCAGTATTTTTTGTGCATGTTTTAAACACAGCACTGCACAGTGGGGCTTCTCTCTTTTCAAGGACAGAAATCAGCCAGGGTACCAAATTCCAATCTAAACCACACATTGTTTCCTCAAAGCTTTTAACAGACTAGTTTATAACTGAATGGCTTTAATCACCTGTTTGCATACAAGCAAAACATCTCTTAGGCTCGCACATCTATACAAGAAATAAAATCTTGGTTYTGTAAAACAAGCAACCCAGAAAATATTCATTGAATTCAGTGTGTTAAGAATCTCTCAAAAACCAAACACCCCAACCAACTAAAAATCCTTATTTTAATAATTTCTGATTAAAACCTCATATTCATCGAGAACTACAAAGAAAATGAAGGTCATTATCTATCTCAGATCTACAGAACTAAATTTTAAGTCATAATTTAAATGTATCCCCTGAAGTGATGGTCAAATGAGGAGGAAAATCCACTATGTCCTCCTATCCTTGCATATGCTTTTGTAAATTTTATAACATATAAATGACAGAACTCCAGAACAATCAAGAACTACTTATTTATAGTTTGATAAGCTGCAAATCCAGATGCAAACAGCATGGGCAGAGCAACAGCACCAAGGATTTGTTAACTCAATACATTCTGAAAACAGCTGTACATGACATACAAAACACAAAACACATGTAAATGAATGTGCTCACAGACCCTGGCACATTTTTAAGGAACCACTGAGTAAGAGTAACCAGTTGGGGGGCGGTGAGGGGGGGACAGAAATGTTTGCCTTTTTTTTCCCCCTTCACATTTTTTAATTCTAGTTTTTCTGGCAGCATACCTTGCTCTGATACAAGACACCAACAGGTGCTACTACTATTGCATGCATTTTTTTTCTCCAGGATAACTCTGGCAAGACTGAACCTTCCTAATGTGACACGTAATCAACTCAAAGTTCATAGCTGGTGTCATAGGTTGGTGTTGAATACCTGTAGTGGGAGGCTACGAAATGAAACCAACACGTTGACAACACTGTAACAAATGCACTTTTCTTCTTAAGCCATCGCTCTTCACAGGAATGTGCATAAAAAAATACAGTTATTCCACTGAATTTAACAAGGCAGTGAACATTATGTCAATGTTGTTAGCCTCCTTCTAGTATTTTTTGTTTGGATACTAGTCCTGCCATGCCAAGACAGCTGCAGTGGGCAGATCAGGAAGAACGCTCCTGGGGTAAATGCTGGATTCTGATATTCCCTTATTGTCTCCATCTGAATGAACCAGGTCCTAGTCAACTGAGTATTTTAGTGTGAGGGTCTGGGTAGGAAGGAAGAAGGAAGAGTCAAGTTTGCTATTACAGGACCAGCTTAACGGTTAAAAATGAAATGACAAATTTTATTTTTATTTTTTCAGTATTACCAGTGTTCCCATGCTTGAATAGCAGTGATGGTTAACACTGTGCAGCGTTGTTGGAGAGAATTCCTGGTTATCCAGGTGGTAGGATAGCAGGATAGCACGGTTTGGCAGGGACCTCAGGAGGTCTCTAGTTCAACCTCCTGCTCAGGGGGGCAGCTCTGAGGTCTGACCAGATTGCTCAGGGCTTTATTCAGCCTGTCCTGAAAACCTCCAAGGATGCATTCTGCAAACCCCTCCCAGCAGCCTGTTCAAATTCATTTCTCACTGGTATAGGATCACTCTGCACAGCGTATTCTAGGTTGCTCATGGTGCACTGAAAATACACCCATGTTCAACAGCTGAGGCTGTTCTGAGAAGAGCTTCTTCCACTAAGCGTTACCATTTTTCTTGAAACTTGCAGAACCCACTCTTTCCTTTAAGAACAGATAACAGGGATCTGTTATCCTTGACCTTCTACAACACATCCCCCAAGACAATTAACACAGACTGTATTTTCCCTTCCTGAATTCCGTATTAATCTACTAGATATTGGAACCTGCAGTTACTACAACTTAGCCCAAAGTAACATCCACAGACCAGACAAAAATCACTTTGTTTCACTGACTGTTTTTTCATCATTATACTCAATCACATTCCCCTTCCATTTTTATTGACTGATTTAGTCAAAGAAGGATAGGGGAGATATAAGAAAACAAATACTATTTGTATAAACACATAGGTGGTAAACAACTATCAAACTGTTTTCACACACTTCTGAAATACACCGTAAATATTTTAACAAAACCAAATGTTACAAATTTTCTACAGCTTTATTGCTGAATAAAACCACTCTTTCATAGGCCTTTGACCAGATGGGGCAGAAAGAGTTGCCCCATCCTCCATCTGAGCAGGAATAATCAAATACAAATGAAGTAGGAAAAGAAAAACTTGCTCCCTGCTCCAGTGTAGCATTCTAAACACTTGCAGATTAGTGCATACAATACAGCTCATGAACACTTAATATTTGGGCATATTAATACTTGGACACAGTGCAATGGGGAGGAGATAAACACCCAACTGAAATGATTGCTCCAAATTTATTCCATCTCAATATGCAGTTCAACACAAAAAACATCTGCCTTATCACCTCATATCTTAAACGATAGTGGACCTATTTGCACAAGTACCAGCAGTGATTTTTCTCTATGTGCTCGAGGACAATACGGGCAATCTTCTTTTTAAGCATTGTTCATTACACAATAAATAATTGATCAGTATTCTACTGAATCCTCTGCAATTATTCAAGCTTGTCAGCAGCATAACTTCTGAGAAGAAAAAACAAACACAAGACACACACACAATGTGTTTTAATTTAACTGGCATTGCTCCGAAAATGGCCAACATACATTGGTTGAACACGAAACACAGATGCTGCATTTGTTCAACTAACTGCAAACTTATACAGTCCTATTACAGCAACTTTGATACAGTAAAACATAGAGCACAAACTCCTGTTCACTACGAAAGAGTTGAGAATACTTGAGACTTCCCAAAACGAAATCCTTCGGTGCCCACAACTGACTTGACATGTTGAGATACAGCACATTTGTTTCACAGATCTGCCTTTACAAAATGCATTTTAAAAGTGGATTAAGGACTTGAAAATTGTTGGTACATTCACATGTCATGCATTTTATCACGATAAAAAATGCAAACAATATAAACATGCCATTTTAAGATCTGATTTTGTACCTTACCTGCTTTGTACACGATAGACTGACATATTAAGCTTAACATCACCTTAGCACTTTCTATGCTTCCTGTATATCAGTATTACTTACTGCTATTAGAAGAAAATATTGAATTCCAAACAGCTGTTTGCACATTTTAATGACACAGCTTGACTATGATATATCAGTCAGGTCACCATGTTGATTTCTTTATAATCTTTTATTATGTATTGCTCTGTTTTAGAGGAATATGTTATGACCACATGGATAAACTGATCTTTGTTAAGGAAGCCCATATTGTAAAATGCTAATCAAAGAACATGTTTCTCTCTCTATTAATATACATGAGGGAGAGAGGGAGATTTTGAGGCACACTTGGGAATCAGACACCCAACTGAAAAGAACCAGGTAATTAATTCAGCCTTTAAAGCTATCTCCTTGTTTACAAGAAACATTATACAATTTAAGCTCCTGATCTTGTGTGCAACAACAGTCTATCACAAGCAAAAGAAATTTGAATACTTACTACTGACATTAATGCTTCCTCACTGCTCAGAGCTACAATTTTGGTCAATAAAGTGTCTGCATTTGGATATCAAAATAACTTAGATAGGGAGTAGTTGGACAAATACTATGTTGGCAGCACGTTGGTCTTCATTAGAGTCTCTAAACTGCAGAGACCAAAAATAAATAAATAAGCAAGCAAGTTCTGCTTCTTTCTTATGTGGAGAGAATGGTAGGAACCTGTATCACCCCCACAGAGACCGCAGCAATCAAAACAGACTAACAGAAAAGATTAACAGAATAGACACATAAAAAAATCAAGTGCCCACAATCGGGCATCCACAAAATATTCCTGAACTGCAAGATAGTCACACATGGGTAGCAACTGTGGTTCAGGCACCCAACAACCTACCAATTCCTTTATTTTCTCTCTCTTCCCCCTGTATTTCTAACACAAGCAAGAATAGCCTTTTAAACTACTAATCTTGAGAAATCCAAAATCAGACTCCTAAATCATCTGGAATATTGAATGAAATTCCAGCCATACCACTTGAAACATCAGGGCTTCACTAGAAATGCCTCAAAGAAGTAAGATCCATCATATGCATCCTGATATTCATTTGTCAACAAATCATGGGCATATAAAGAATGGTGCTGTGAAAACAGCAAGTATGACAGTCAAATGGCACAGCTGGACTTTCATACTAAATATTTAGACTATATAGTAATGATTTTTTTTAAATATGCAATGGATTTTAACAAATGGTGCACAACATTGTTTTTTCGTAACTATAATCTGACCTAAGGAAGCTTTCTGACCTGTTGCTGTAAATTGAATTACAGTTTTCAAATTATAAGATAGAAATTAATTTGAAGAGAGAAATGTTCATCAAGACATCCTAAAAATCAGGGGTCACACATTAAAGCCTAAGGGCTGTGAACTTAAGGAAATTATCTCACGTCAAATTCCACAGTAATGTTAATACATGAAAAAAAAATTACTCTATAGGATCTGCAATGCCTATCAAAAAAAACCAAACCAAACAAAAAAAGGTTTTGAAGTGTTTCAGGAAGCAAAGTACATAGAGTCTATGGGATTCCCTTCCTTCCACTAGCCTTGGCCGAACAAAACATTACATCTTCACTACAAAGACAAAAGCTAAAAAGATATGCAACAGGAATAAAAAAAAACAACACAAAGGTAATCTTAAATATTTTTTTCAGATATGAACAGCTTGTAAGTCTTTGCTGTCTGTATATAACCTGCCAGAAGTCTTATTGCATTACTTTCATTTACTCGTAAACAGAAAAGATAGAAAGAAATAACCAACATTCACTGAGAGTCTCACACTTGTAAGACCCCCTAGAATTTCTCTGTTGTAACAGATGAGTCAGATGAATTCAAGTTAGGACACTATATTTAAAAAAAAACTAGCAAAATCTGTGTAATATCTGAGTAGCAGTCTGGTCAATCAAACTGTTGGCCCAAACGTGAGCATTTAATGAACACGTGAAGAGTTCTTGTTAAATATAAACCTTGGTAAACTTTACTATAGGTGGGAGAACCAGACTTCTTTCTTCTGTATGTATTTTTCTAAATTGCTCACAGATTCACCATCTGTATTGTTTATACAATATGTAGTACTAGACAACAGCAYAGGCTGTTGAAGAACTTAAGCATAACCACACTGGCTCAGACCAAGACCATCTAGTCTAGCATACTGTCTCTGACACCAACTGGGTACTAATCCAACAGCAGATGTCTTGGGATAAACATAAGAACAAAGCAAATGAGGGGAAAAAAAGGCAAAAAGTATGGAAGAGCTCCTGTGCAAGGAAAATTGAGTGTAGAGCTCTTCAGCTTAGAAGAGAGGCAGTTTGGAGGAGGATATTCATATAATGAAGAAGGCAGTTAGGAATCAACTGGTCACTCTCTTCTAGAACAAAAATATAGTGGGGTGCAGATTTAGAAAAAAACTGAAGAAGGTGGCTCTTCAAGGAAAAGGCAGCAAAGTAAAGAAAATAATTTAAAGGACCTGTTGCTCTAGAAATTTACATGGGTTAAGGGGGAGGATGGACAAATTTCTGGGGAAAATAATCCAGTGATGGTTGCTAAATAGAAAAAAACCCCACATTCAGCACAGAAAATCACTGAGCTGCAAACACTTGGAAGATGGAAGAGTGAGTGGGAAGTGTCTCATATTCTTGCCCTGCTTTTACTCTTACACCGGACTCAGCTTACTGATGCTTACGATACTAGATGCTGTGTTAGATAAAACGAAATATGACACAGTATAACTTCTCCTTAAATATTACAGAAACATATAAATGGGTCAGCTTAAGATTACAATGAGACCTCTACTTAAGGTTTCTTGACTCTTTCTCTGAAACATTATGGTACTGGTCATTATCTGAGAACAAGTATTATACTAAGGATCCATGCATTAGAGCCAGTACTACAAGACTAGGCTTCCAGCTGTTTAGCTGCTAACATTTAGTGTTTTACTTGGGGGAAGAGAAAAAAAAAGAACCACCAATTTAAATTATGTCTTGTTTTCCATAAATCTTATTATTTTAATTAGATGCAAGTTATTGAATGACAGAGAGATTAGCAGAAGATGATATTATGATTTTTCTTTTAGAACATCTCTTACAAATATGATTTTTACCAAGTTCAGTTTTAATGATTTCCTCTTAAAAGTGAGTACCACTTGAAAAAGACTATGCCATTATTTTCTTTCTATTTCCAAGAAAAGTCTTTATACAGGTTTTTTTGTTGGATAAGAATAGAGAACAAGCCTATTTCTAGTTTCAAAAATTAATAATGGACATTAAAGCACAGTTTGGGAAGAAGAGGGATGAAATAACTACCTAAAGACTGGTTACAGTCTTCACCCTATATTATCATGTCAAGTTGTCATGTTGAAATGCATAGAAAAAAACACAAAAGAGAAAAGAAAAAGGAATCTGACAGTAATTTATACAGCAGATTTCCTAAAGCTGTAGGAAAAACAAGTCCTATTTGATACACCTCATTTTTTTCACTCATATCTTGAGGGCTTTTCCTCAACATCACTGGAACTACTTCTTAATGAAGGCTTAGGAAAAAGGCATGGCATGATTTTTCTCGCTCCATGACATTTGTCATGGCTGTTCAGCTTTCTGAAAAGTTCCTAAAGGTTTAAAACTTGCATTGCCAGAGCTGATGGGAAAAAAATGAAAACAGTTAGGTGACTACCAATTCACATACCTCAATAATTAGAATCAGAAAAATTGCCATTGATCACATCACCTTTCATCCAAAAATACGAGGTTTTATATAGACCATTTTTACACTACCTTACAACAAGCACAAATCCTCAAAAGGACACTGATAAAAAAATGTGTTTATTTATAATTCTTATACTATCATCAGCAATTCTGCTTTCCAAGTCACTGAAATTAGTTTCCTCGTTTACACTTGACTGGTGAAGATTTGTTCTTTCATTTGGCTGCAGCAGCAAGTACATGGATCAAAGATTTATCACATGTGCACAGGTCCACACACACACACACTTGAAGCCACAAGACACAGCTCACACAACACTATTACAGTAATACATAGCTGATATTCATATTACATATGATATTCCTATTGCTATTGTTGATATTAATATTACAGTAACACATGGTTGGAAAAAATCTACAAATGCTTTTGCTTATTTTAAAGAGGAAACAACAAACTAGAAGATGTGGAAGTTATATACGAATGACACATACGTTCCAGAGTTTCCATTATTTCAGCAATGCTCCATGCATATCAGCAATGCTCCATGAAAGRTATTCAACGTTCTATAGACCTGTACCATTAGCTACTGGCTGGCTAAATTCTGTCTGTAAAATAATACCATGCAACTCCTTTAAAGCAGTAAGTATTAGCAGAAATTCTATTTCAAATAATACATACAGAACACAAAAAAACTGTTAGGCTAATGAAATAGAGTAATACATCTAGGGGAGTTTGTGTTTTAGATGCTTATCATATGTAGGCATCTTTAAGTAAAAAGAAAAAGAAAGTCCTTGCAGAAATATTTCAAGAAGTTTTAGGAGATTATTATGTCAAAATACATTCTGCATGATACAGTGACACTACTTAAGTCTTCTGCTCCACTCTCAGATTTATTAAAAGCACAGTTAATTGACATTCTATGCCACATTCTCTTTCCTTCCAAACATACTAAATTGATACCAATCACATCAAATTTATATTTAGAAACCAGTCTATAGGTTCTATTATGTGCATGATTATTTTATATAAAAGCCAACTCTCTGTTATCAAAAAGGAAGCACAGAAGTCTATATTTAAGATGGGGAGTTCAGGCTCTTTTCATTGTTATCATCTACACAAGAATACTTGTGTCTTTTATCCAAAGAGGGAAGTACCAGTACAGTGGCACAGATCAGCCCATATCAACCAGGCTATAGCTTCCTCAGCCCATGTCAACCACACTATAGTTTCACATCAAGAAGACTTAAAAGGGGAAAAGGTCTAACAAAGCTGAATTCACCCTTGACAATACTGAAGTTAAAAAGTTCTCTTTACCTCACTCCATAGCAAGACCAGCAGCATTTCCTACTGAAAACGACTTCATATATCTAACACCCCAACATGTAACTGCAAGTGTACATATGGGTTACAACATGAAGGAATAAATGTAAGCATTTAGGCAGTTTGGCTAACAGTAATTTGTTTGGGATTTTTTCCCTTAAAGTGAAATAAAGGGAATCCTGCAGAAAATTACTGTCTCATAGCTTCAGTCCTTCTATTTCTATTGAAATCCTGAGCCCTAACAGCATGAAGCTTCCCTAGAAGAGAAATGAAGAGAGAAAAGCTCTGAAAAGTTGTTTTTTAAAAAAAACTTTTCTCCTGAAAGGTTCAACAAAAAAAAAGGAAGAAAAAATTGCTTATATTTTCTATGATGAATCCTCTAAGTAGGGAACTGAGGCAAAAAGATTTTAAAACCTGCCCAAGATTACACAAGCAGTCTGTGAAAGAACAAACTAGGACAATCCCTTTAAATCTCATCATCAACTACTGTTACTAATCTTGTTATGAAAGCCTTACTTTTGCTTGAGGTAAGGCATGAATTTCTTAGTTGCCTCAACTTTCCTCTCTTAATATCCCATTAGACTTTACAGTAAACAACATGTAAGAGCGTAAGGGTACTTAGAATCTCTTTCAGAAGTCAGTGTGTTGAGGTTTTTTGTCAAAAGGTATCAACATATTGTATTTCTAACTACTTTTTTACATTATGAATAAACTTATCCAATAACTATACATTCTGTCTTCAGGACCAAAGGAAAATCGTAAGGCAAACATTAGGATGAAGTAGTATCACTGCCCCTTAAAAGGACACAAGAGTACTTTTAGCTCACAAACCATTCTCGTACCAAAACAATCTTAAACTCAGAGCCTGTCTCAGGCTTAGTCCATTCCATCCTCTCTAATTTATATAAACTAATTGTAAAGATTTAATTTTCTTTACAGAGCAGGATTATAGGCTACCGATTACAAAACAAATTACTTGGATTTTCAATCCCCACCTGCTGGCATATCATTAGATCATATTACTTCTTTGTAAAACAGTCTCACTACAACTTCAATAGCATCACTGATCCTTGCTAACATTTTTGCTTGCAGTGTCGCTTTTTAAAAAAAAAAGAAAAATTAAAAAAAAAAGGAAAAAAAAGGAAAAAAGTCCTAATCTATTGTTATTCGCATACAACTTGCATTAATATTAAATAGGCCTGGAAGCAGAACAGAAATACAGCATCTCTGCTAAGTTGCCACTTAAGTTTCAGATACGCTGATTTACAGGACTTTTATCTCCCACTATGCAAAAGACTCCTGAACATGCAGTGGTGTGCAGAAGAGAATGTGGGGCTGGTGGAATAGCTAAGAGCAAGGAGCATAGCATAGGAGAGAGGAAAGGCAAGGGAACGAAGGTATCTACCTATTAGAAAGGTGAGGAAGGAGAAGGTCCTCATGGGCAATCCTGTGAGAGCCAGCATACTCACAGCCAGTATTTGCAGCTACAAGTGGTCTCCAGGAAAGTTAATGCACCAGCATACATCCCCTACAGCATATTTAAGTTACTGGTTTCGTCCAGATCTGCAATAGTATATTAAGCTTTCATCCTCATGTCCAGCAAAATTTAAAAGTGTGGCTGATCTCTGTGTTTTAGTTGCAAATCACTTTAGCGGGCTGCAGAAAGAGAGAGTTAGGAGACTGCACTATTCCCTACAAGGCTATAGGTAGGACATAAAATAGTCGTAACGTTGCTAAGTAGCAAGGCAAGGCAACAATATCCTCTGTTTTCAGAGGAGTTTTAGGCAGATAAATCTTCCCCTAAACAAGGGGAATATACACACTGCCTCATTTGCAAGACTATCTACAGTTACTGTGCAGGTGTTTTCTTGTGTAGGATGTTCAATTTAGAGCCCTAGAATTGCATGAAGGAAGGATAATGCAGGTCACGAGTACTCTAGAGAACAACACGGTTGATGACACTTTGATCACTCGCACTTCATACAGTGCAAAGATAAATCATAATCCTAGCCTTTGACACAAAAAGCCCATAGATCTGTGGATTACACTAGAACACATATATACCTATCCCAACCCCAAATATTAAGTTCCTATAGAAATTTTAAAATTGTAGCATTTAAGAATACATTATAACTTCTCTTTTCATTAGAGGCCAGTAACGAAACCTGAAACCTTTTTCCCCAAATAATTTATCTGTCTCCCCTTATACACATAACATACATTTTTACCTCCTGCTCTCTCTAACTAGCTGCCAGCCCTGAAGAGTAATTGTCATCCCATTTAGAGACAGAACAGGGGCAAAAAAAAMCCCAAACAAACAACTACTCTTTCTTTATAAAAAAGAAATGTGCACTTCTGTGTGACACACATAGTAGAAATGTAGAAAACGTTACATAGAATGGCCTTCTTCTATAGCAATAACGGAAAACAACGCATCAGTGTTTCAAACAGGCAAAAAGCATCAGGAGATCCACCCCACACCTTGAGAAATTATTATTTATTGCCAAGGATCTTACCAACTAAGCAACTAGTTTTTCTTCAATTCAAGATGTACTTGGTTTCTTGGATTTCCACAGTATTTCCAGTAGGACTCCCTTTGACAAACAAAGAGGCTTACAGGGGACATTTTTTATTGGTTTGCTTGCAGGGGAGACAGACAGCTGTGGTGAACATAAGGATTTTCCTAACTGGGAAGACGTATAGCCTGAAGGCAAAGAAACCACAATAACCAACCAATCAGGTTAATTCTTTGCTTAAAAAATTGCTCAAAAAGTGGCAGAACAGGTGCTGATGATTTTGGTTCACGAGGTAATTTTCAGCCTGCTTTTCCATTGGCAGACTGCCCGCTGAAATGGTCGGTTCAGTTTTAATTATCTTTAACTGTTTATTTAATAGTACCACCATAAAAATCAGCCCACATGTTTAAGACCTTCTCCTATAGTCTCTTGCTTGCATTCATATCACAACTCCTCAGAAGCTTCACTTTACACCAGAAGCTAATTTTCATTTATGTTTTTGCATTATTGATCCTGATGGCATATAATACACTTGTATTTGCAGTCTTACCTATCTTTAGCTTATTGCAAGCTATGAAAGGGGATTTTATTAAATATATTAGAATACTTTGTCTACTTATTACCTCCTTTTCATTAGCTGCATCGATTTATTCCTACTTTTCCTGTAACCATCTATACATAGAGTTGTTGAGTTATGGCTGCTGTTAATGAGAAATTGTTTTATGATTGTTCTCTGCATGTAAATCACCTCTTTTGGTAGGGATAGATAAATAACAAAATCCTGTCTCCCTAAATAAGTTACTGGGTTTCTAGTCAGTTCTGACAACTTAATTTTGCTTGACTCAGTAAAGCATCTTCTTATTTGTTATTTTCCAACCTTATAAAGATATTATTTCTCATTATATTAGGTCTTGCTGGGGAAACTACAGAAAATATATATAAATGTTAATGAGTACAAAGGCTTTTCTAAATCTTTCCTAAAATCTGTGAAGATCTGGAAAGTATTCTTAGCTCTGAAAAAAAACCTGTCCTGGTACTGAATGCTTACATTAGCTAACCGGAGGTTAAAAAAAACCCCGAAAGCATCTAAGGAAAAAATAAAAGTTTCCAAAGGTGTGTAGATCAGTGGGCTTTCCTAACAACAGCAACAAAATCACACTATTGTTAAGATGAATTTTTACATTATTGATGATGTTTTATGGCAGAGTTAATTATTTTCAGTAGTGTTCTGAAAGTTCACTAAGTTTTCTTTCAATTTGATTGCGTAATCAAACAGTTCATGTACGACAGGATAACTGAGAAGGCTTTTTAAGCTTCCTGTAACCATGGACTAATCTCAAGAAATCCTGAGAGGCATCCTGGGTTATCATCAGACATCCTCTGTCCAAACAAATTAAGGCTATTATGTATAGTGGAAACAGCAATTCTCTCAGGCAAGGAGAGGCATGAGCAGTTCTGTAGTCTGGTATTTCTAGCATGTCAAAATAAAAGGTGCACTTCACTGACCTTAGCTTTACCAACACCACGTCCATCCAGCCTTTCTTACCCATCTCAAAAATCAACTCCGAGATCACTAGTGTAAAATTCTATCAATACCTTAGTACTACAAAAACAACACACACTTCTATAGCAACTCGTTCTTGAACAGCAGCGTACAAGTTCAGAGATGCAGAGTGGACTACTGCCACACCCTACAACCTTCCTCCCCCAAAAAGCTTTCATTAGTATTCCGATAGGACATAATTCATACTTATGCTTTTAAAGTGCAAGAGGAGTAAAAAAGTAAGTGCTCCTGAGAAATATCAACTGTAAAAAATAAAACACTTAAATGATAATAGGTTATGAAAGCAGAATTACAATAGAGCATTTTTGTAAATGCTCTTTTCTGATTTTTCTTACCAATTGTATGCTTTAAAAAAAAAAAAAATACTTCCTAAATAAAAAAATGTCAGAGGGAGGTAAAAAATAGTCCTTTGCCACATAAAATCATACTGGTAATGACAAAAAGTAACTGAAGTCCTACAGTAAATTATATTTAAAAGCTTGATTCACAGTGCTTTTTATTTTAAATAAAAATTTTCTTACAGACACACATAATCCAGACCAGAGTAAGAAACTATTGAAGACACTATTTTCTATTCAGGTTATGCTGCTGCCTTTGGGCAGTATATACATCATTATTTGAATAATTGTGTTAATTTCCTGGCTCCATCAAGAGCATTAAAACCTTTGCTATTGACTTCTACAATGGCATTTTGCCCTGTAAGTAACAAAATAAGTGTCACTGTAGAACCCTAATAATTCACAGATGAAATTCAGAGCATCTGAGGTTTGCTATTTTTAAACAGAGCTAGACTTCATTTCATCTGCGGCACTATTAAAGAAAGACAGAGCAACCCTTCTGCATTTCCAGTAAATATCAACTTTAGATTTGGTTGTCCCATCTGCAAAGTGACTAACCAGCATAGAAATCTGTCAGCAAAACACTATGATGATAGTCAGATGATCAGGTTGTGAAGCTATATCTGAACTATTAGGATACTTCAAGGAGAAAAAAAAAAACAAAACATATTTGGAACAGGTGCTTTGCTTTGAATTATCTTTAAAACAAGAAAGGAGTGCTTTTTGGCAGAGGAGTGAATTGCATTTCATTCATTTATGGAACAGTCCGTGTTTCATTCTTGGTGAACGGTCAGCACTATAAAACCATGAACACAAACTGAAACCCTGCTGCATCTCAGAGCACTCAGTGACTTACATGAACACTGAACCACTTTTGATTACTACTTTTTGACTGAATATGAGGTACATCAGCACTATGTTGTAAGATACTCTATGCTTTCCAAGAAGAGCAAAGTTCTTTTTCAAAAATAGTGATCTGAAGGAAACAAATCCAATCCAAACCTCGTAGAAGTAAATACACCTGGAATCTCTATCTAGGACAAACTTTCCTGTTACACAACACAAGAGAGACAGAGCAGTTACTACAGGACCCGAGAGCATTACGCAAAGGCATCTACAACACAGTCAAGACTAAAAATTAAATGGAATATCTGACTGACATTTTATATCAAGAAGCAGTTTATTTCTTCAAAAACTGAACAGGTCTGAAAAGATCTAGCAGATGTAAAGACATTGGACAGTTAACAGGAAACTTAAAATACTAAGAGGAGATAATGCAGTCAAATGAACAAAATATTGTTTTCCTTCTTTCAATTTGATTATTGTTAGCTACTGCTGGCTACAGAGAGGAGTATATATGAGGGACTAACACTGAGGAATGGCTTAACCCAATTGTATATTTATTTCTTGTAATGAAAAACTGAAGAAAAAATTTCATTTGCCTTCTAAAGCCAACTTCTAAAATCACTATGAAATATTCATGCTGTGAAATACAAGTGCTACATGACTCACCCAAAATGCTTCATTACCACAAAATGTACCATCAGTTGGTATATTCGCACAAACTATCCTTCAAACTCAACTAAACTACAGAACAAAATACGTCCTTATTTTTCTGCTTCTACCTTACAAACTATAGTATTCATCAATGTTCTAATAATTCACAAGAATAGTCAAAGTACGGTGTTCTTCAGTAATTTAAAAAAAATGTTAAACTGTATCTGTTCATAAAGCCTGAGAGCTTACTACTCTGGCAGAATGTCATCAAAGCAGAAGATGCTCTCTTTCATGAACTTAGATGTAGAAGGAGAGTAAAATTTACCACTATGGGATAAAGATTTATATATTCATGACCCACGGCGAAGAACTTACCCTCTGGCAAGTTCTTCAAATCAAAATAGCAATGTTCCAAACAGGTGAATGAGTAGCACAAGAAGTAACATGATTTAACCTTTCATGTCTAAATGAAGTCCTGCTACATGATCATGTGTCTTTGAATTAAAAGAAAAAAATTATTGTCATTCTTTCAGCAACAGACAATGCAGCTGTGTCAAATAGTATTAAAAATCTGTCATTTATCATCCTGCAGAAAGTCTGCTTTGCTGTGGTACATCATTGACAGAAACAGAACAGTTTTTGCCTTCCTGGCAACATAAAATATCAGGAGAGCCTTGCATAACTATATGTGCTATTTTACGAGGGATGTCCTGACTTTGTAGGGCATTCCCAGCTGCATGCATTGACTTCCAGTGTCTGCTTTGCTTTCCAGTGGATCCTGGAGATACTCAGTTGCCTGCACTAGACTAGAAGAGAACTGCATCACAGCATTGCTTCTAGCTACCACTTGGATGCTTTGCATGCTATCTGGCTGCTGGAAGATATATTCAGGAGGAGGAAGGAGAAGAATTATTCTAACAGTCACTAAATAATGCAATTTAATTTTCTATTACTTAATCAGAGTAAGACAGGAAAAGTACCTAATGATACAACATTAYCATGACACAGTAAAAACAAAAATATTTTTGAAGTTCAAATTAAGAAGTACAATAGTGATACACTTATTCTACAGGAAGAGTTATTTAGGAGTCTATTTATACTGCTCCTCCTTATGACAAAGGACAAAGTTTAATGTCAGCATCATCTTTAGCATACTTGGTGACTGTAAACCCTCACCATGTACAGTTGCATATTTATGTAACGGATATTTCTTCTTAATCTGCCTACTTTAGAAACAGATTGTGAAATTGCTTCAGTTGAAATAATAGAGATTTTWAAAAAAAAAAAAGTTATTTCCATATACAAACCCTCTCGGAAGAGGTGACCCGTATTACGTACACACAATTGAAAATGAAAATTCAATCATCTGGTCTTCCCTCCCCATCACTTCAGTGAGTTTATAATATTTGCAGAAAAGAAAGGCAATGAGAGAGTGATTACGGCAGGATAAAAGTGAAGTGAGTACAGGGCTTCAAAGCAGAAGAATGTTAGAATACCAGAAACTGCTACATTTATAGGCACAGAGAATCTATTTTAGTGTCATTTTTTGGAGAGCTGGAAAGAATTACATTTGCTGTTTTTTCTGTATTTCAGAAAGCTAATTCAAATTAGTTACTCAAATTACTTGGGCCAACTAGCTTTGCAGGTAGAAAGGTGAGATGTTCCCAAGTAGAAGGAAAAAAAGCCCTCCAAAACAGTCCTAAAACAGGTTGTTTCATGTACACAGAGAAAATAGTTGATGCTGGTGTATATAGTTATTACCTGCATTAATTTAAAATTAGGTACCAAAAAAACCCCATTAATTGCTTCACTGTTCAGGGCTAATAAGAAAACTATACAACACATGATAGCATCAAGTCCTTTCTTAATGACAGTCAGTGTTACACTGCTTTATCTAACTTGCTGAACCCCTGAGACATACCACTTCAGAGGCTGCTGTCCTTTGCCAAGACACTTTACTGCTGGAACCAGGAGACTACACAGATAAAACAGTCATGGTGGGTTCACTGCCATATGAGTGACATGTCCGACATTTGGGTTAAATTAGGTCTCATTCTTACTATGTAAGGGTACTACAGTTCTTTATATGTTCATTTTGATGGTTTTAGTTTAGCCTCATGACACTTTACCTTGAGACAAGCCAATATACAGTCATTTTTTGCTGCAGTTGAGAACCATCACCCACTGCTGTCAGCTAGCAGACCATCTTTTTAAATCTGGTTAATATGAAACAGTTCATTGGGAACAATGAATTAATGAATGAATTAGGAACACTTAATAAAGAAACTGCCATTAAACTTTTCAGTGTCCTTTGATATTACTCATGACGTTTTCTTATAATTGTGGCTCTGCTATTCCAGTTGCCCAGTGCATTAAGATCAGCCAAAAGTGAACAAACGTCTTAGGTCATCAATATTCCCAGCATTCAAGTTACTGTCATTCAAGCTGCTTTCAGACATAAATAGTAAGTGTTTCCAACTCTGTCCAGAAGCTRCTACTGAGAAGGAAAAAAACAGACATGGCTTCTAAGTTTCCAGGTTATTCTGAATATTTGAGATGGCAGCACGCTGAACTGCTGGGAGCTGCACCATGTCTTAATGGTGATTGTGTTTCATCATTTTTAGTTAATGATTTTGGGGTAGATCTGCAGAGGGTCTGGCAATTGCAGCATTACAAAATGCAAAATTCAGATGCCAATCACTTAAGTGGAATATCCAGCCTTCAGCCTTTTGCTACCTCTATAATAAATGGGAGGCATCTGTGGCATTTCCCTCTTTACACAATCCTCAGTAGAACACCGGCAATAAGCTGTATTTCTGACACTAAGGTTTCCTATGACAGGCATCTCCACTTAATACAGCTCTAAACCCTCTTTTGTAGTTCAGTTCCCCATGCCCTTTTCTTCAAAAATGAAGCAGGTGTCAATTTTATCTTTAGGATGCAATTGGAAGCGCGTGTTGTAACAGCCCTTTCACACAATTATAATGATTACAGTAGCTGCCCAGCAAACGAGTGATTCATTATTCTCCACTGAGTGCCCCAAACATTCATCTAGAGATCTAGGTCGTCTCTAAGGACCAATAAATCTTTAATTATTTTATACAAAGTGACCTAGTTTCAATAGGGAACTGGCATCCTATAATATTTTGTATTARGATTGCTTCTGATTTGAACAAAAGACTTCTAGATCCACAGAAAAGGATCCTAACTCTCCCTCTAATTATATTTCTGAGCAAAAATTCGAGTAATTACATTTTTTAAGGCACAGACAATTTACCAGTGTATGTTAGCATGATGTACCTACTGACTTGGTCCCTTTTGGGGACACACATTACATTAAACATTGGTGAACAGTGACTGGCTTAGCAACAAAAAAACTGCACTAACTTGGAAAAATGCAAAAGCTGAGCTATGGACACACACGAAGTTTGCTTTTAGAAATTCAAAAACTTACAGAGCGTAAGTTACTGTGCAGACATTTTGAGAACTGCACCTCTAGATTTGGGCAATCCAACATCTTTGTGAATACAGCCTTTCCCTATAGCCTAGCCTCACCTAGCACCTACTGATGGCCATATAACTTGATGCTGTTGCCACAACCTGCAGACACTCAGCCGCACCAACACCCTACCACTGATCACAGCTTTGCAGAAGCACGCACTGCCTGAGCTGTGCAGAATTCAGCACAGAAGGAGCAAAAATGATTAAACTGCAGCAAAGGCTGCTGTGGAGCATCAGTGACTAAGTGATGAAGTCAGTTATCAACCTGTTGCTCTTGGGGAAAATGGAGATGAGGAACACCAGAAACGAGCAGAGGAATAGGACACAAAAGATGAGTGCTGAAGCATGTACCTGAAGCAAATATCATCCTGAGAGAAGTTTCTAGTCAGTGGCATCAGAGGCAAGCCCTAGAAGGCACACAGTGAGAGTGTTCATTCCCCCCCTGCAGCGTGATGCAATTAAGGCCATGAACACTTTAAGGCAATGCAAACCTTAAAAAGAAATAATTCTGTCACTACCTTGAGCCAGCACAGCTGTGGTAAGCCAAAAGAGAGAACCAATCCAAGCTAAAAGTCAGCCATTTTCTTTTCTTGATATCTTTAACCTTTACCACTCTCTCTGAGCCAATTCATCTCATAATCTGAAAAATGCTGGATACAACACAAAGGAGAGGTTGGCAGAGGAAAAAGCAGCTGGGCATGGCAGAAGAGCTGGAAAACCTCTTTTAATCTCAGTGTTGGCTTCCAAAACATTTATGAAATTATGGCCTAAGCTGTATCACAAGTCCACTTCCAGCTTTTTCATACACTCCTGCCTATTAAACACCTAATGAGATTTTAATGTCCTACAGCCTACCTGTTTTTTTTAAATTTAAAAACACATAGTCAAATAGATGTGATCATTTTTTCCAGCTATTTATAAATTAAATATCTGTACTGATCTAGCTGACAATATGAAATTAGACATAGCTGTAAAAAAATGAAGAGAAATCAAAAAAATTGTACTTTACAACTTGTTGCAAACAGACCCAAGGACTGCTTTTACACAGAGTTCCTGCCTGAAATGTAGTGGCATTTTCTATTCATCATTTTTGTTTGAAGGAAGAAATTAAGACCATTTAACCTGTTCTAAAACACTGCTAACATCTGCTTGCTCCTCCCTTTATATTTGCACTAAATGGGTATATTTGGCAAATAATGGATTTTTAAATCATCTAAAGTGGTACTGACAGTTCCAGGAATTCCCACTGCTATCGGACTTGGAGCTCTTTATTAGAAATGCTGCAGAGATTTCTAGAAAGAGAAAGAGATTAAAGGAAAGAGATTAAAGGAAATGGAACAATCTAATTTGTTTGGGCACTGGACAGTACTCTGCACATAGTGTTGGACTTTCTAGTATCTGCAAGACCTTTATAGAATCATGGAAATGAAAACTAAAGGGGCATTTGCAAAAGCTATGATATGACTTGATACGCTACAATAACAGCAGAAATGGGCAGATGCTAGGRCTAAGTAAAATAGGCCAGGGACAAGTTGTGTCTCAGAAATAGACCTTAAAAAATTAAACTTGGTTCATTTCATACCCTTCTGAAAAGATAAACTAAAAGAGATCCTAATCAGAACATTACTATGAGATGGTTTCCTTCTCTGGGAACAGCGAGCAAATGAGAAGCTGACACTTGAGAGCACGGGGCAGGGAACTGAAGCCAGCAGTTGAACCTATGAGATACTGAACGTAGTTTATGAGCAAAGTTTTAGTACTCCATAGGAAGAAGAAATTGGTTTTGTTACAAAGAGTAAAAAAATTGCCTTGTAATATTGCATATGTGTTCAGATAGTAAGTAAAATTTATTGTGAATCGGGTTTTTTGTAGACCTCTGTCTTGCTGGGAACTATCAGGAAAAAACTTTGTGAAGCAAAGGGGTATTGTAAAAATAARGCAGTAATTGTTCTTAAAAAGTGAATATTTATCTTGGCATTCTTACTGGGAAATTTAATATATTTTCAATGAAAGAAATATGGCATCTATACAACAATATTTATCTCCTGAAAATAGAACCATTCAAAGATAAAGGACTATTACCAATGCCTCTTCACTTTCACATATTCAACCTTAAACAGTTTCCAAAATTTTATTCTTAAGCAAGCAACATTTATAGCGAGAAAGCTGAGAGCGCTAGATGTCAGATGCAAACTCCACCATGTAGCAAAAACACCTTGGTCTTCACAATTAAGCTAATATTTCACAGTAAAAGGATACCTTAGTAAACAAAAAGCAAAACCAAATTATACAACAGTACTTGGGCTCCAGATATTAACATGGAGCTGTCTACTCTGTCAGGAGAAGGCAAAATTATAAAGTGAAAACGATAACTCCTTATTTAAAATCCCACAGTGTAAACCTTCAAGTTCAGCTGTTTGGAAGTTACAGCACTGTGCTGTCGTTCCTATCATCTGTTCTGGTTAATTCAACAAAAATGCAATCATCTGCTTAGGCCAGCCCAGATCAGATAGTATTGCCAAGTGACTGTGTCATACACAGACACTATATTGCCATGCTCATTAAAGTGGATCTAATTCACTGCCATCCTTATGTGTATACAAGGAAAACTCTTTCATGTCATTGGATATGACCACTTCCTTATGAAAAAGATAAAAATCAGTCTTTCCTTTGTGCACTTCCTATCCGTAGGTCTTCCCCRCCCCCTTTTTTTTTGTTTATTATTGTTATTATTATAGCATGGCCTGTTCTCTCCCTTTTCCACACTATAAYTGCATTTTAATTTATCATCTCATTTATTCCTGTAGTTATATGACTCCACTAAAATCAACTATCAATATGGATAACAACTATACCCAAGATTTCTAGATGCCCTCTCCTAAGCACTAGACTAAGARTGAAGAATCCTGCACTGCTAAGAACCACCATACCAGTTCAGATAGTTTCAGCCCCATCTAGCACAGTGTCCTGCCTCCAACAGTGGCTGTAGGTGCCAACTCAGAGACAGTTAAGAACAGAGCATGCATATATAATAGCATTTCTCCTAACTTCTGGCTCAGAGGATTTCATGAGCCTACATGGAAATTCAAAACGTAGAAGTAATACAGAAAAGGATGTTGTAATATTTTTCGAAGTATCATTAAAAAGGAACTGTAGCAGAGAGAAGAAGGAATTCAGAATGATGATGGAGAAACACACTGCGCTGGTGCAAACCCATTATTCAGTAGTTCAGAAGTTACAGAAGAATGACAGTATGCTACAAATGTTAAGCCCATTACACATTTCAGTTGCTGCTCTTTTTGTCATCCATACTTTGAGATAAATCAAAGGTCTATGTACATGCTATAACACTGCTGTTCTTTTCTTCCCCTCTGGCCTGATATAGTCACCGTGATCTGTGAATTTTCACAAAAAGAGTAAGCTGCTTGGTTTAACATGAGGGGAAAACAAATCGATATTCAGGCCATGATGCAATCATGCCCACTGACCCAGTATATTTACAAACATTATGTAAACCAACTTCAGAAAATAAAATGGAACAACACCTTGAGATCTTTTGAGCAGYCTTCTCAGCAAAAACCTAAGATAAACAGATGTATACAAGTGCTATTTAAATTCAGCTGGTTTTGAGAGWGGGATAAATAACTAAATAGATAAACAGAAGTGATTTCACACTAATAAAGTGCTGCCAACACGTGCTTCCTCCAATACAGTGGAATTCTAATTGTGGAGTTACCACCAAGAGCAAGACACCTATAGGAACCGTCTGCACAAAGTATTAGAGAAGGCCTGTCTCACAGCGAGGACCATTCCAAACTAGAGATATAAAACATGATGCAAGGCACCAACGACCTGGATTTTACCTGAACATTTTCATTTTTCCTGCCTTGAAAGAATTTGTATACTTGCCAAGGATATTAAAAAAAAAAAATCTGGACTCATTCACTGTACTGTGATGCATAGTGAGCAAGCCAAGGCTTCCAAGAAGATAGAAGTTACTGCCCATGAACAGTAAATCTGATGCATTTAGTAGCCACCTAGGGCATGCAATAGCAATTCAAAGCAGTACATCTGCACATTCTTSTGCCTGGGAAATTCCAGACGGAAATAAAGCTGCCCTATTGCTACTGGCCTTACAAACTACTCTCTTACAGCTCCTCTCCACATTTTCTAATGTCAAAATATGAAGTTTGTGAATTTGCATTCTTATTACTAAGCCACGCATCACATTTCTGGCAGATCTTGTACTGTGAAGAATTTAAAACATAAATTAGATGAAGTGACTTCTGATAGAAGTTATTTTTATAGTAACACCTGCAAAATATCTTGTTAGAAAGAGAGAAGCTGAATTCCTTACAGACTATAGAGGGCAATTTGAGTTCATTCACACACGCCTAAGAAAAAAATTTGTGTGAAAATAATGTTCTTATYACAGTACTTATTTCTAGAACATCTATCAAAGTGTTAAACACATACCCAAATACACTACGGGGAGCATCAGCTACTGTATGAGTTGAAAAGCAATCAATTTCAAAGTTAATCTGGACAAAGTAGTTTATTAATAGCAATAATGATTACTATTACTTGGAATTTCAGAAACGCTCAGAAAACAACCTGAAAATGAGACTGCCTGTCACATAAACATGCTGTCTTTATCTAGGGATAGAAAACAAAGCTGTTTGTTAGAATATGCCAGGAGTCTTGTCCAGGTGAAAAAAAATATCATCTATAACATCACCTAATCTGGTACAGATAGAAAGCTCAGGGATAGRCAGACTCAAACTAGCAAAGCTGCATCTTGTTAAAGCATATGTCGCCTGTCTACAATACTTCTGACACATGCTAGAACATACTGGATGCATTATCACATTTATTGCCTTGACAACAAAGCTAGAATTAATAGTACAGGGTAGTCCTTGTTCCAGAGAACTAAAATTCAAGAGGAGCAAAGGAAGCATTAGCTGAATTTTCAKATGCTATCTGAGAAGATGTTTTTCTGAGAAGCAAACAAAAAGCCAAGATTTTTTAAAATTTACTAGCTAACTAGGGGAATATGTGATTTTTCACAAGGCCTTCCCAAATGCTGCTCTGTGCCTGGCAAAATAAGAAAAAAAGGAAAATTAAGGAAATCTATTTTAAATAAAGTATTTGTAAAAAAAATTTCAAAAATAAAACCTTTCCATTTTTTCAGGTCTCTCTTGTTTTTTGCCTTACAGCTGAGGTTTAAAAAAAAATTTAAAGTCAATGGAAATAGAATGTGTTGCAATAACCAAGTCTATTTGTCCCCTACAAGTTTTAAAAGAAACATTTTCTCCAGTTCTGATCTTGGACACTCTATTTAGGAAAGCTCTACGGAAAACAACTTATATCAATTTAGTACTTGAGACCAAGTGCACCTTATCATTGTTATTTAGCAAAAAAAGCATATTTTCTTATTATTGTTCCAAGATATCTCAGCTTCCTTCCACCAGAAAAATCCTGAAGTACCCCGAAAACATTTATCAGTCAAAAATTTGTCCCACATGATGTCAGGAAGAGAATGAAAAACTGCGACACTGACCAACTTACAAGCAATGATGTTTAAGCTAACGAGAAGCAGTCTTACTTTTGGCTTTTAATTGCATTACTTGCATTTTGGGAACTGAGCGCTTGCTTTTTACATTTCTAATGCATGGCATAAGAACAGCTTTATTTCTGTCTTTAGAGGATTGTCATAAGAACAATGAGGYGTTTCTAATGGAAATACTCCAGTGACAATTGGGTTTGTACTACATATACCAAATATGACTTCCATAGCTTCTAGTCTTTAAAACTAAGACTTAAGGTCAATAAATAATTTCCTTTTCATTAGTAAAGTGAAGAGTGTGAAATTAATTATTTTTATGTCTCACTAACTTGCTAATGTAAACCCTCTATATGTTTAGAATGCAAGGACATATAAAAACCAGCAAATTTACTGCGTGTAGTGAATTAATAGAAGGACYGCTGGAGCGTGTCTAAAAAAGGGCAGTGAAGCCGGTGAAGGGTCTRGAGAACARGTCTKATGAGGRGCGGCTGAGGGAGCTGGGGTTGTTTAGCCTGGAGAAGAGGAGGCTGAGGGGAGAYCTTATCGCTCTCTACAACTACCTGAAAGGAGGTTKTAGCGAGGTGGGTGTTGGTCTCTTCTCCCAAGTAACYAGCRATAGGACGAGAKGAAATGGCCTCARGTTGTGCCAGGGGAGGTTTAGATTGGACATTAGGGAAAATTTCTTCACTGAAAGGGTTGTCAAGCATTGGAACAGGCTGCCCAGAGAAGTGGTGGAGTCACCATCCCTGGAGATATTTAAAAGACRTGTRGATGWGGTGCTTMRGGACATGGTTTATTGGTGGACTTGACAGTGCTAGGTTGATGATCTTAAAGGTCTTTTCCAACCTAAATGATTCTATGATTCTATGACTGAGATTCCCAGCTACTCACAGTTGTTTTTTTTTTAAAAAAAAAAAGTTTACTACTGTAACTTGAACTTATAACTGGACTGCAGTTGGTGGACATGGCATGACCTCATCAGACTTGTACAAACTTATCTGAGAAAAAAATCTTTAACAAGCATTATGAATATKAATTATCCTCTTCATGTCTTCAGCTAAGGCTTTCAGTCATGCCAAACCGTGCTCATTTCTAGATGTGCATATGCACCTCTAGCAGACACGGCACTGACTTCGTATTTGGAACTGAACATAACTGTACCTCTAGTGTGTCCCCACATGTTCATAGATAAAAAGCAACGCTGCACTAAGAAATGCAACTCACGATATAACAGACAGAAGTTGAAGACTTAGCACTGTCAAAAGGGGTGCTGCTTACAGCCAATTAATACTGATGCCRTCAGAATGAACCTCACAGCGCCAACACTGGGCTTTTTAAGACCAGAAAGTTTAATCAAGGTACTGGCAAGAATCTTTTCAATCTATCTGACTCCTGTGTTTAACCAGTAATATATACAGGTCCATATAAACACACACACACACACACAATTATGCATCCTGCCAAMTATGTGAAAAATTATGTCATTTTTGACTGCAGGTCAAGGTGAGACCCCATAGAGAAACTGATAAATAAAGCTGTTTAAAACCTACCTGAACTCTCATAATAGGAAAATAATATGTGGTTTCTGTTTTTTGGKKTTTTTTTTTTCAACCTTTTAAATGGAAACCAAAAGCTGATTAATAATGTCCCTAGAAAATCGTGCTTATAAATAATGATACAAGTAATTAAGTATTTATAGAGTAGTAATATAAAATAAAATAATATTCAACATCTTACTCAGGAACACTGCTTCTAGAAGTCAGTGACTCAGTTTATAATTTTAATGGAAATTTAACAGTTCTCAAAGAGAGGCCAAGGGAATCTATAAATTCCTTTATCTTGAATACATTTCCTTTACTCTCTTTGTGATTGTGATATATTGCAAAATTATATATTTCAATTGGTACATTTTTATAGCTAGTATTATCTGTACTTTTGCTGAAGCACCCTTCAAGATTATAGGCTAAAACAGAAAGAAATTCTTTTTATAACTTGATAAAAGGAAAAATAAATTAATGAAAGATATGCTGTATATATTTAAAGTTTACTCCAATCTGACCAGTTAATTAATATTTTCATTCAAAAAAAACCAACCACACCCTAAATAATAGCAATAAAYTCACAATGAATTCAATGAAAGATTCACCTGTGAATTTTATTTATGTTTTCATTGTTGTTTTGTTTTAAAGCATAGCACTGAAAAGGTGAACAAATCAGACTGCTACTGTCAGTCAAAAYAGGGTGACTTTATGGTAGCCACATATTAGATTAAACTACAGAACTATATTTAACCTGAGAAGATAGGGTCCCATTTATGTAATCCTGCTTTAGGAGCTTCTAATGAGTTACCGCAGCCTAACCCAGATATGCCTGCCAGCAAGTCCCCTGCTCTTTCATGTCAACACAATAATGATTGTACAATTTCATCGTAAAAATTGCTGCACAGCACAAAGGACACTCTTGCTAAACATGTTGATCATCAATATAATCAGTAACCTAAAAATAAACTTCTGTCTAATTCAACTCACATTTATAACACAGAAGCTTTGTTTTTATTTGTATTGTATTTGCTATATAGCCATAGTCACAGTGTTACTAAGAAAAGATTCCTGAGGCAAGGGAGTAAGTAGTCAATGGAATTAGGCAAGTAAAGRAATTGGTAAGTTCTTTGACCCTAGAGCATTCACAGAGAGAGTAGACGCCTACGTTTACAAGTTAATGAAYACATGCAGAAATCACTGAAAGATGCTTTATATGTTGAGTTATTATCACCRTGACCTCTTTTTGCTTTAAAAATCTACCGACAAGAATGCTCATCCATCTTGAAATGTCTTCATCTTTTAGAGAGCATCCACTGAGAGTCGTGCTTCCCCACTGGAGAGTYCTGCATTCAGGCACCTGTCTGGCAGACACATATGGCACTTGGGGATCAGCGGGGGCCGGGGTGAGCGTCGGTCACTCGGTAACATCTGCCAACTGATCAGAAGTGGCATTAATGAAATTCTAAAAGGAGTTTAGCTCACTCCTTCATGCTGAAACAGAGCTGTAGTGACAAAAGGTGCACATAAAAAGCAGCACATTAAGATTACAGATGGTAAAACAGAGCAGGGAAAAGGATGAAGCTTTTCAGAACATGCTTTTTGACCCAAGTCACCTACTGTAAACACCTTGCCAAATACAATCATAGTACTGTTTGAAATCAAGCACAGCATGAAAAGTAAAACAGCGATGCAAGAAACAGGGACAGAAGTAATAAAAGGCCCAACTACAAACAGAAGAAAAACTTAAGAATTCATCATTATGATTTGTCATTGCATCACASCCTTCAGTACCTGTTGTTTCTAGATTTGGCTATATTTAAAGGGTTGTTAGCTTGAAGRTCATCTCAATAAAGGATCATAATGCAAAAATGATATATGATAATATAAATTTCAGTATCACTAGTTGCTGTCTTTTCACTGTGTCTACTGATACTGTATATATAGGAAAAGCACTAAAAATGCAGTTCAAAGAGATGTAGTTTCAGATCATCACATTTTCTCTGGGGCACTAGGATGTCTTTCTCTGTTGCTATACCAGGTCCACAGATTTCAAGATTCAGAGAACAGCAACTATACCAGGAACGGAGACATTGCATTCCCAAAGCCAAACAAGGCCAATAGACCATAAACATAGTATCTTGGCTTCAAATGTTAATTATTTCCCTGCAAAGCTAAGGCAGTGAAAGTCCAGTGAAAAGTTCTCCCACTGACTTAGCTCTTCACAAAGGAATCAATGAAGTGCCTCAAAGAAAAACAGTTTACATTTTTTTTACTTAAATATTTTATCAAAAAACACACAATGACAGGAAAAAACCAAATAATGGCCTCTTTTTAGCAAAAGAAGAAAAGAATACAAAGCTTATGGGAAGAAGGGAAGAGAACAGCAGATTTGATGACTGGCAATCTGAGCCCTTAGCTTGTTTAACTATTACATACAAATAGATCAGAGATTTTATTCTGTGATGGGAATGAGACAGAATGCGAACCCYATTATCTCTTCCACCGTGTGGTGCACCTATCAATTAAGGCACAGCTTCTGCACCATGAGAATGCAATGTAAACACTTCGTGTAATGCAACCTGCCTGGTATCCAAGCTTTCCGTGAAGACTTTCGTTGCCAAGATTTTCTTGCCTTAAGCTACCACGTGAAACATGGAAAGATGCCCTTTGCAAAAGTGGAAAAGCAACATCAAAAGGAAGCAGAAGATAATTCTCTTCTGTTTCCCTCCATATTCAGTAATTAACCTGTTACTTTCAATCCTTCAAACCTAAAACAGAAAAATAGTAGATAAATATGACAGTGTTTGAACATATCTCAAAAAGTTGCAATATTGTACATTGTCTCCAAACTATCAGTAATTTCAGTATTGGCTTGGTTGTTCACATGAAACGCATTAATTTTAATGCAGCTTAGTCTGGGAGAGAGGGAGACATGAATCCTCTTCCATACCTGGTCATTGGGATGAATTGCACAGTAAGGGCCAGACGCTGAACCATCTCATGAGCACCTTTCACCTAGGGCTTTGTGTATATCATATATTGCACAATGACRTGAAAGACTGAAAGGAAAGTCTAAAGATAATTTTTATAAATGTTGCTTTGATAAACTCAAAGTCTGATTTTTAGCATTCTTCCCAAGCTCAAGAAAGCTAATCTATATGTCCAAGAAGCAAACAATACAATCAGTAGAAAACCTGGCATTAAACAATGACCCAGCACGTGGACTGAGTCTCAAACTCTGAATAAAAAATGTATAATATATTTAAAATTTGGAAGGGYGGTTACACTCACTCAAAGAGAAAAAGAAAAAAAATGTAGTAAGTAAGTTAGTAGTAAGCTAACTAAAAGCAAAATCAGAAATTAGAAAATAAGCAGCTTGCTATTAACAAGAAAGAAAAAATGGTCACTTTTCTTAGTGTAAGGGCAATTCAGAAAAATTTCATTAAACAAAACCACTGTAAATTCTCTGTAAATTTAAAGTTATCCAACACGACACAATCTTCAAGTAGAAAGCTGATGTTGAATTCAGAAAGATAAATCCCATGTTTAGCAGCAGTAAAATTTATTATAAAATGTGCTGCTTTGGCATTATATGGGTAGATTTGAATCTGATATTAATATTTATGATTAAAATTGCATAATATGAAGATATACTGTGAATATTAATAAAAGTGTATTACAGAAATGCACATACAGATGATCTGTGCAGACTGAATCCATCCTACAGACACAGATAATCTCAGTGGAAGAAAAGAAGCAATTATGTAAAAAGGAAATGTAGAGTGAAACAGATATCAGAATAAGCTGAAATTCAAGTTACGCAGAAGGCTTAGGTGCTTCATGAATAAAGAAGGAAGAAAACTTCAATAACTGAGAAGTCATGCTATGAAGGAAGAAGAGGAGGAGTATCAACTAAGTATAAAATAATACGCAGATTATTGTACGGACACATGAAGCATCCGAATATAAATTCTACTTATCAAAAACAGAATGAGTTTTAGCCATGTTAGAAAATGCAAAGCTGAGCTCCAACTTACATTCAGATCAACATTATGAACATGGCACTTTCCTGCTGGCTCAGTATCTCATGTCGAAGGATGACGAAAGAATTTATTCCTTTCCCGCCATGTGGATAGGCAGAAGGATAACTAAACAACTATCAGTTTTGAGAACTCTGCTTTCTGCATTATCAAGAACAGAATGATAGTTTTGTCTCCTTGACATACTTCCACAGCGAGCATTCTAAACACAAAAGCAGCACATCAAACTCCCCTGACATTAAAAGATGAAATAAATCTCTGTACAGAGACTATTATTCCCCACACATCTACTCAGGAAAAGAAGCAGAGTCAAATTCTGATCCAACTTGCAGATTATCTCTTTGTTTGTTGCAGTGATGTAGGGCATCAATTCTGAAATGTATTGCACAGCTTCACTACAGGCATACCCAAGGCACAATCATGCAAATATTCAAGTCTGGCCACATCTTGCAGGTTAAGGCCCCCATGCAACCCAATGTTATTAGAAATGCTATSTTTTTTTTCCTTGCAATAAAAAAAATTAATTGTTTACATGTTTTGGAACACAAATGCCGCAGCATTTGCCCATCTACTCCAACATTACAAAACCAGGGGCAGAAGTGCAAAATTTAATTGAACTGCTTAAGTAATGAAGCTTTGAAATTTAATTGATTTGCTTGAAACTGTAAATTGCTAAAAACAAAACATTATTTTAACCTGGCAGTCCCATTGAGACCAATATTTCTCACTACACTGCAAGCTTATTCTAAGCTGTTTATTAGCACAAATACTACTAACAGCATGCAGAAAAGAAATCTCAGGTCTATGGCTGGCTTTSAACCTCAGCTTGCCATGGTTATGGGTTAAATCCTCATTTTCACATCTGCATAGGTACTACCCAACCCAATTTGAAGCCCAGACAACAGCACCAAGGGCTGACAGTCTTCAGAGCCACTCCACAGCTCTATAAACCAATAMTTCTGTAATTCGTTTCCCACATTCCTCTTGGGCTCAGCTATTTAGTTTATGATGTGGCTTTAAACAGCATYTAAGTCTTCAGCCACATGGGTGGCACCATTTCTCCAACGTCCTGCTCATCTAAGTCAAACAACCCTAGATACTGCAATGCAGAATGATATTAGCTAGCCAAAGAATCACAGTATAAATTGCTCCAATGCAATCTATAAGCTTTGATACAGCACAGAAGATGATGCTGGAATATACTTTAAAAATCTCTGAAGAGATGAAAACTCCATAATGCATGGGATGAAGTCTCTGCAAAGGGATGTCAAGCTAGAGGGCATTTGGTTGTRTACAACTGGCTCTAATTCAGAGGGGACAGAAGTGGCACTAGAAGAGACCTTGCTGGCAAGGAGAGAAGAAGAGCAGGAACAAACCAGGGGATTTGCAGTCAGAGAAGTGAGTGGGTGTGCAGGGCCATACTCCAAGGGGAACCTGTTTTGCTGTCAATGAGCCATAACATCTTGGCTGAGCATACTGAAAATACTTACCTGAAAAAAAAGAGGAAAAAAAATCAGGAACTACCTGACAGCTTTYCATAGAGGGAAAATTACTAATAGCCACTGAAGGCTTGTCCAGGAATTTCAACACATGGGTTACAAGCCACCTCTCTCCTCTTGACATTTTGTTTAACCAGCMTGTAATACAATTTTATGTTCTACCCCAGAAAAGTCACAAGACAGCAAACTCCAGCATATTACAGGTCTCTAAGTTGATATCAGGTTAAAGCCCATATGGAGAAGAGGCCTGCAGTTTGCTTCAACAGATTCAGAACATAATCCGGTAGAYTCTCATCTCCCCAAAATTTATTTTAGGATGAAATGTTTATAATTTCTGCAACAGTGGCTTGTACAAAGAAAAAAAGTGAGATTTTTTCTTTCCCCTGGARTGGCATATGTGCTATTAAGTTACAATGAGGACAGCAATGGTCGTGATGACGTACCAATGGTGTTTGTATGCAGCGCCTTCAGCCAGATAAATGCACAGAGCATGCAGCATTTCCACCAAACACCTTGGAGCCACGCACAGTTTCAGAAGCCAAAGCAAAAATGAACAAGAAAGTTCTCAGAATATGAAGAAAGACAATCTGATATATTATTTGGAGAAAGTTAAATCCTATTTGCCACAAACAGATAMGAAAGACCTCAGTACCCAACACACAATTTGAGGATTTCCACACTGATACTCTTGAAGAAGACTCTCTGGTCAGCTGAGACCTATACAAATATCAGCATTATTCTTTCCTGCTTATGTGCTCCACGCAACRTGAAAGCTGTAGGCATACACATGTTACTGATAGAGTCATTCAGAAAGACCAGTCTCAAAACCTACTTTCTTCATTGGCGCAGTAGCCGGGAGCACCGCCTGTGCAACTGGCTGCAGCCTTGCACCAGCACTGCCTTTCCAATACTGAACTGGAGGCTCACAGACCTGTAGTGAACTGATAAAYCAGCACTCCCAGGGCAAGAGTAACTGCCTTCTTTATTGCCTTAGCCATCTCACTGGCAAGAATGAGGAAAACATTGCATGTATACACTATAAGAATTCCCTTGCTTCAAATGCACAGCCATTTCTTGGCATCCAAAATCTACTAGGTACTGCAATGCAGTGAGTATATACTGCCTGTCCTGCACCCAAAGTATCAGTCTATGAAGACTCTACAGCAATTATCAATACTGGCAAAATCACATAGCCAGTAACTSTGTTCTGCCAGGTTAGCATGCAGAAGTTCCCCCCGTGACCTGCCAACACCTCTGAGGTTCAGAAACAAACACAGAATTGCTTGTGCATCTCCAGTGCCTTCTACACATACAGTCCCCCTTCTGGAAAACACCATCCAGGCCTGAGGTCTACCACCAAATAGAACAGACTCAAACAGAGAGCACATGCAGTTGGAAGTGAAACATATTAGTGGATTAAGAATACTGCTCCCCAGAAACACTGAAGCTTACTGACAAAATGCTAAGAAATAAGTTCTAGGGCAGTTCAAATGAGAAGGGTTTAGCTCTTGAAATCACCTTGAACTGACAACAAAACTAAGCACAACCAACAAAGTCCTAGTGACATAGGCATGGATCATATGAAGCTTTGTGACATGGATGTTCACAGGCAGGTTTAATGAGTCTCAGAACTATGAAACAACTTGATAGAATTTAGAATCGTAGAATCATAGAATAATTAAGGTTGGAAAAGGCCTCTAAGATCATCGTGTCCAACCATCAACCCAGTACCCATGCCCACTAAACCATGTCCCGAAGCGCCACATCCACACGTTTTTTGAACACCTCCAGGGATGGTGACTCCACCACTTCCCTGGGCAGGTGGAGTCACCATCCACCCACGAAATTTATTCACGTTCTAATTCACTAATGTACTGCATTAGTTTTATACCAAGAGGAAGGTCTGTGCACCTCTTCAATCACTAAAGTTTTGGACTCTGGCCCCAAAGTCACATTTGTCTACTAAACTCTTAAGAATACATACGAGCACCCACTTACAGTCCCACTTTTCAGGGGAGGTTTCATCAGTCAGAAATACTCGTGGCACGGGCCATGCTAAAAGCTGGAAAAAAAATCCAATTTTTAGACTTTACTGAAGATTAAAGAAGGATATRTATGTATTCAAACCCCCAAAACTGTAGCAGCTCTTCCCATGCAGAGAGGTAAGGCTGTTGGTCACAGTTGCAATGAGTGTAACTACTACTGTCAACCTCTCTGCCTAGACTAGTTGTTATTTACATCCAGTGTAAATCCAGAACACATGCAATAAAGTTGATGGATGTATGAACGATGGATCCATATTACACAGACTGTAGCTGAGATCAGAATCAAACTAGTCAGCACCAAGAGGGTTCTTATTTTTCTATTTAAAAAACTACAACCCTTGCAAGAGAGAACCCATGACAACATTTATACCACCTGTGGGGTGGGGTGTATCTCAGGCAACATAAAACAGGAAAAAGAAAAAATGGTTTGTGTAATTCAAGAACTCTCAAAAATAAGAGTTTCCCATTGTACAGTTTCATTACTAAAGAATATATCTAAGCCTTAATGATTCCTTCCACATATGAAAAAAAAAAGTTAGTAGAAAACAGAATGACAAGCCTTAAACTGTGCAGAACATCCATTCTCCATCACAAAAAAGCACACAACAAATTAAGAACATGTAGCATTTTGCCACCAACAAAGCTGCCTACACAGACACCCACTCTTTCTTATTTTCTCTGTAGCATATTCTTTTAACTCACTCATCGCCTTCTGCATCTTTCTCACAATTATTGACTTACCTACTTTYCATACATCTTCTTCAGACTTGTTTTCACAAGAAAACTGACCATGGAAATAGTTATTCTCTTACAGTCAGTTCAGAATACATCATCCATTTTATTTTTTCTCTCTTCCAATATATTTATATACTAATAAAAACAATTTCCTTGAGAAACAGAGAGGTTATTCCAGGGTATCGGAAATCTGAAATAACTAGAGCAGGATAGTTATTCCACAGATCTAAGCTTCACGCTGTGATAGATTCACGCATTTGGTCCCACCTCCTAGTAAGGAGCTGGCAATTACTGCATTCCAGTGCGGGACYATGGATTTTTTCCAGCTCCCTTACTCCACGTGCCACTTACAGCTGATTGTGGCAGCTGAACCAGTAATGCATTTTTGCATCAGATGCACAAGAGCTAGATATACTAGATATGAAAGAGCAAACCTGCGGTATATTTTGCTTTTTCTGCAGATGAGAATTATTGTTCTTGACAATCATGATATTTAAGGCTCTGCTTTACCGACATCAGACAGGATTTTAGATTTACAGATCTAAATTCATAAGAAATGCACAGTATTTATTACTTACAGTGATATGGGGACACTTCCCTCTCAAATTTTTAGATATTCCTCTGCTTTGTGTTAGGAAACAGCAAATAATTAGAATCCTATGTTGCTTTTGTGCTCTTTGAAGGATTAGCCTCTCTCAATTCCTGGACAACATACACATTAAGTACACTAAGTGCTCTGATTAGAGCTTAAACACTGTCTAAATCAGACACTCTCTAATACATCCCCTCATAAAGCATAATCTGGCATTATTATGAAATTATGTTATAGTGCTAGCATGCAGGAATCTTCTATTTCATCCAGTTTGTCCAATATACTGTCTCTACAAACGTATTTATCTGCATGTTAATCCTTGAATTATTTTCTGAGTGCACAGCTGTGAACACACACAAAAATTCTCTGCATTCACTGTTTTTACTCCTAGAAAGCACTGCCTTGTTACGCAATAGCTAGCTTCCTAATAGCTAGCTAAACAGATGATGATAGCCTAAATCTCGCTCGGATATATCTAACCATGGTTGTGGTCATGGTTCCCCACTGTGATGCAGGAATAGACATCTATCTTCTAGACTAGAAGCCATCGAGGAAAGGCTAAGGTGAAAAGATGGGAAAAAGAGAAAGTAGAAGAAAAACAAAAATATTCAGTCTTTCTTACACAGTGGACAACAGCAAAAAAAAAATCTGCAAAAACCAATATATACACAGAATATTTGTTATTAACATAAAGGCAGGGTTGGTGCAATTAGCTGAATGCAGGAAAGCTTTGTTTTTTACTGCAAGAGGTAGTAATAGCCCAGACTTCCTGGCTGGTAGAATGTAGAATCTAAAAGATCCTGAGAAATTGTAACATATGATGGCAATCCATTACAAACAAAACAAACAAACAAACAAACAAAAAAACAACAAACAAAAAAACACATTAATAATAGGATATAATGAGATGTCAGGAATAAAAGAAATAATAGCCAAAAAATATTCACTTTTCAAGGTAACTTAGTGCAGAAAATGCAAGTTAATGCCATTCAACAGTGAAACTGGTTTAAAAATACAGAAAGGCTCATCTAACCTTCCCAGACAAGTATGTACATCTTGAGTTCTAGAGCAGGAGATTTATCTTTGAGACTTCAACCCTTCTTACAAATGCAGTTTGAAATTGGCCAACAAATGCAAAAATTAGTCATAGGGGACTAAGAGACAGCAGAAGCATTTAAGCCTCATTTCCATAGGAAGCCAGGCTACAGCAAATGTAATTAAAGTTTTTAGTAAGAGTTTGCCATTTTACTAAAAGACTCAGAATTACCAGAACAGACACAGCATCTCATCGTGCCTCCCCATCCTATGTGGTAGCGGCCAAAGCCCCATGGCAAAAGCTAATAGGATGATTATCTTCTGGAAGGATTATGCTGCACAGGGAAGCTGAAGTCTGCCTTTGTGAGAATTGAGTCCATCATCCCTATTGGTCAGCCGAATTATTTTCTTCTGCCATAGTGCAGATAGGTTTTCACTCTGATCTTTCTTAAAATGAGTAAATCTCAAAGAACATCAATATAAGAAGCTGAGATAAAATGCACTTGCAGATCATTCTTTTTGGTTTAGGAAATAGGGAGTCCAGGAAAGGATATGAGAGGAAAAATGACTGAATTCTTCTTCAAGAAATAAAGGTCTGCTACACTAAATTAGCAAGAATATAATATAGTCTATACCTAACAAGTTTAGCAATGAATGATTAAGACACGATCTGTTCTATGGGAAATGCCAAGATGTGATTCAAAGTATAGAATCATAGAATCATAGAATCATTGAGGTTGGAAAAGACCTTTAAGATCATCGAGTCCAACCATCAACCCAGTACCCATGCCCACTAAACCATGTCCCGAAGCGCCACATCCACACGTTTTTTGAACACCTCCAGGGATGGTGACTCCACCACTTCCCTGGGCAGCCTGTTCCAATGCCTGACTACCCTTTYRGTGAAGAAATTTTTCCTAATATCCAATCTAAACCTCCGCTGGCGCAACTTGAGGCCATTTCCTCTCATCCTATCACTTGTTACTTGGGAGAAGAGACCAACACCCACCTCTCTACAGCCTCCTTTCAGGTAGTTGTAGAGAGCGATAAGGTCTCCTCTCAGCCTCCTCTTCTCCAGGCTAAACAACCCCAGCTCCCTCAGCCGCTCCTCATAAAACCTGTGCTCCAGACCCTTCATCAGCCTCCTCGCCCTTCTCTGGACACGCTCCAGCACCTCAATGTCCTTCTTGTAGTGAGGGGCCCAAAACTGAACACAGTATTCRAGGTGCGGCCTCAYCAGCGCCGAGTACAGGGGCACGATCACCTCCCTAGTCCTGCTGGTCACACTATTCCTGATACAGGCCAGGATGCCGTTGGCCTTCTTGGCCACCTGGGCACACTGCCGGCTCATGTTCAGCCGGCCGTCGACCAGCACCCCCAGGTCCTTTTCTGCCGGGCAGCTTTCATTCAAGTAGATCAACATAAGGTAAAAACATTGTGAAAGTGGTGCTTTACACCTTGGTAGGGAAAAAGCTGTATTCTTGGGGTTTCATCTCTCATTTCTAAGCAATTTAGAGAAGCAACACATCACAACACATTCTCTCCATCCTGATAGAGACCACAGTGTGTTTACATCCAGATAGTGCAGAAGGAACTACATGAAGGAGTTACTCCAAAATCATAGAAGTATGTGCAGCTTAGAGACTCAAACAGAACAGGAATCACTGTCTCACAAAGTAAAACCTCCAACCCAGAAACATGCCATGATTAGACTCAGGATACAAGTGCATCACATCATTGCCACAAGTATTTATAAACGTGGAGAACAAGCTTGTTCAGAAAATTAGTAGTTCACAAAAAAACAAGGCTTGTACCTTTGGATGGCAGTTCAAATGCAAGCTAGTGAGAAGAAATGCAAAATATTTGACACTTTCTTAACATAAATAGAAGCCATTATGGTGCAGTAAATAATCAGTTACCAGATGCTGGATACTGCTCTAGATAGAAAACAGAAAGAGAAGATGAAATCTCAGCCTCATAATCACTGACATTTTGGAAAGTCTTACTAAAGTAGGTCTACTTTAGATAAGATTTCCTCGTTCTGATCATTGAAGAAGAGAAATAAGGTAATTTTAGAAGAGCCCAAGGAAGATTGCTCTGCAGTGGCTCACTCTTATTCTCACCATACAAATAATAATAATAACAACAACAATAATAATACTTCAGTTTCAATTACACCATCATGCCACTTGGCTCACTTCATCTTAAAATAAACAGATAATGTTAGGATTAAACTTGAGTGCATTATACTCACAGCGAAAAAAAAAAAATCACCTCCTCACCTGCATAGCGAAGTCAAAGCAACCAGATATGCAGACAGTGCCCATAACGAAGGCTGACAACCATGTTTACCTTAGCTAAAGGACACCATTTATTGAGGTTGCACCCAGGAAGCCATGCATTTCATCTGCAGCACATGCTTAACATCAGTGCTAAATCAAAAGTGAAACTGCAAAATACAGCCGGGTGAGCTAATGACACTTCCGTACTGAATGGAAAGGTAACAGCTATCATAAGAGCAACTAAAAATGTTCAACACTAATGTCTTGTCAAAGACAACTTAAATGGAGGACAACTATCAGTTATCCAAGAGGATGAAAGTTAAGTCAAATGGCACTGAGAAATATGAAAAATACATTTTCTGAAACAACTCCCATTTTCCTTACTTTCAAGGCAGGGCACTAGAGAACAGGCAAAATACCATTAAGGTGGACAAAACAATAAAAAACCAGAGCAGAAAACCTCAGCATTATGAGAGACATCTTGATCCTCCTACAGTTGTGGCTACGTCCAGCATTTAGTAGGGAACAAGTAAGCAACACATGAACAAATATACATTGAGCTGGTAATATAAATAGCTCCCCTCTTAATTTTACACTGATTACAGAATGACAGCACACAGGCTAAATATATATATTTTTTTAAAAAACATCTGCAAGAAACAGAAGTAATATTTACATCAAAGTTCTCTTGTCATCATCAAAACAAAATGAAGATATTCTTCAACCATTTTCCGCTAAAAACAAAGCAAAACCAAAGCAAAGCAAACCCAAAGCAAAGCAAACCAATGTGGACTGTGCTTTTTGAGGAGGACATAACCAATATAAAAAAGCCTATTTGCTATTTCTAAACATCTCACCATTTAAGTGATTTTTGCTTAACTTTCAGACTTTCACCTCTAGAAACTGGTTTCAGTTAATCAGGTTATTTACTGGTTACTAGGACAGCACTAAAACAACTACATGTGTGTGTCTGCTTATATGTTTTTATATAATGTGTATTAGGCACACCTCTCTTAAAACCAGAGGATAGAAAGATAAATTAGAAATTGCCACTCTGTATCTTTCTCTTTATTGACATATAATTTCCCGTTGCAGACTGTTAACAAGATACATAGTGACTACAAGTTTTTGTGCCTAAAAAAACAACAAAAATAAAGTAGTAGGAAAAACACCCTTTCACACTGTATTCCTCATTACATCGAGCACCTTACCCACTCCTATCTAACTTAAACTAACAGCTGCAGGTGGGAGCTTCCCAAATACATTTGGCTCTTCATTTGCATTTATGCATGTGTTTGAGAGCCTATATGGTAAAGAAAGTTAAATTCAAAGGTAGCTGTGGAATGAAATGCCAGATCTATGAGCCTGGTGTGTTGAGAGGAAAAGGGGAAGACCTCACCTATCACAGCACATAGCAGAAGTTTCTCTGAAGCTGCCATTCTTATTAGATGAATGAAGAGATGGAATATTGCAAGTAGGGAAGTAACCAAGTTTTAGTGATCTCAAAGAAAGGCCTACAAAAGCATTCCATATGCTAAAAAAWACTTCTATGATTTATAATAATGTGCAAAGGATGGAAGTATCACTGTAAAAGAATGAGTTAAAATGAGTCTAAACTACTACTGCAGTTCCATTTAGCCCCATTGAGAATGAATCTATACCATTTTTATTGAACTACTATAGATATTTTCCCTATTACTGAAGTTAGGGCTAATAAAGTTTTATATTTTAAAAAATCTTAGCAAAAGTTAAACAGAAATAAGTTACAAAATTTGCATACAGGGGGAAGCCTTCCCAAGGTGGAAAAAAGCACTTTTTTTAGATCATGAACTCATGATGTTTTATTGCAACATGTGAATAAACTATGAAACAATGACTATGAAACTGATCTTCCTGAATAATGCAGAGTAACCTTGGAATAAGTGCCATAAATCAGCAACTGTTCTAAATATGGAACCTTTTTTTAATGAAAAATAAAAGAGATGAAATGTGTTTGTGCATATCAGTACACAAAGCTGCAATTAAGGCTGCATATTGTCCCATCAAAATGAGACAGAACAGAGTTAATGAAAGTTGAGAGGGAAAAAAAAGCCAGGATTACAGACAAGAACATGAGGAAGGATTTAATGGTTTCGTTCCTTGAGGGCAGAGCAACCTTAGTTCAAAATTAATAAATTAATAGATAAATTGAGACACAGTAATCAGTGGTACATGTTCACRTATCCTCTTAGAGGCAGGCAGCATGCAACCAACGTTGCTTCTATACAAAGACGCAATCCAACCTCACACTCTTCATTATTTTCTGTTCCCTGACATGTATTTATGCCAGCTCCAGCTGGCCTTACGCTGTCCAGAAACATAGCCCRGGCCCATTTATTTCCTCGGTATTCTTGCTACTCCTACAGCTCCTATTTTCTATCATAATCTAATCAAAATGTTCAACAGGAAAAAAAATCTATATGTGAAAATAACTATAAACATTTAAATGCTGAAAATAATATTTAAAAGCAGAAACTGACAGCAAAGCTGGGATGAACTGTAACAAAGCTGGTGCTGGGGACATAAATATACTAACTATGGAAAACAAAAAGTGAACTTGAACGAGGTAGACCTCTAAGAGGAAGACAATGATGAGGAACCTCTATTCTATCACTGTGTACTGAGATTAACATTTTGACACAGCATATCTCTTCCAATTCAAGCCTCATTTTTACCTCAGGTTCAACCCATGGCCTCTTTTGAGGATATTTCCAAGTCTTGCGTTCCCATAACAACATTCTAAGACACCAAAGGAACATATATTTAAGTGGAGAGTGACCATTGCTTAGAGCATTTCCAAAAAGAAAAAGAAAAAAAAGCCTTTATCTGCATGCAGGAGAACTTAAACATGTTGGGYAAATCTCTATACCAATGGCCTCTGACAGTACTAGTATCTCAGCCCGCAGCAGACTTAAACCCCAGTGCCTCTGTGAAGGATTCCCAGGGGGTGGCCTGCTTAAACTTGTAGAGCACCTCTCCAAACAGTGGTCTCTCCGCCCATAAGGAGAATCACCACTTCTAGAAATCCAAGATTCTTGGCCCTTCTGTTTAAAACTCCAACGTATCTATGAACTTCATATTAACATCCTCACTACCTGCACCCATCCAAAAACAAAAACCCCAAACCCAAAAAGACCCCACACTACCTCAGGTGGAAGAAACAAAGTCATCCCAATGGACCAAGAAATATAAACTGAGCAGAGATTGAAAACAAATGTTCTAAGCCATACAGAATATCACAGCTCCCGTATTACAATAACTAATTTTAACATGATTAATAGTAAGGCATGCATATTTTCAATGCAGAACAAAAGCACCATCTCAAAAGATAATTAAGCAGAATTTAAAAGTCTTCATAAAAACCTTCCGGCCTAAATGCACCATGAATTAGTGTTGTACATACAATCAGAAAACATTTATTTTCAGCAGGCTTTGGAAAACCAACACTAAGCATATTCACCCCTAGCCATATAAAACCTGAAACAGAAACTGGCACCTCATGGAGATG
The DNA here is from genome assembly GCA_030449065.1 of Oceanodroma leucorhoa. NCBI lineage: Eukaryota > Metazoa > Chordata > Aves > Procellariiformes > Oceanodroma > Oceanodroma leucorhoa. Next base: position 13,021,038 of record JASVER010000015.1, on the reverse strand, counting down.
AAACACAGCAGACCCTAATAAGCATTACAGAATCCCATTCCTGCATAAATACATAGGCACATCATGCTTACTGTCAGTGAGACCAATCATGTAAGAAAAGACATTACTGTGTATACATGATGGGTCCTAAGCATAGGGCAGGGATCAGCAAGAGCAATCTTGAAATTAAGTGGGACTCATTTTCTTTCCCCTTACAAAATTTGCTACGATTTCCTTCTAATAATCCTAGGAATTTTTTAAATAAATAAATTATAAAAATAAATACCATCTGTTTAAATTAACATCATTTCTTTGGATTGTTTGATTAGACAGTGTGGTACATGGAAGTCATCAGTCAGGCTTGTAATATATGACTGATAATCTGTACATACCTAACAAAAATAATCCCTGCTTGTTTGTTAAACCTGTGTCCACTCCATCCCCTCTCTAAATAGAGATCCYGCAAATCTGCAGTGACTCACAGGCCTAACGGCTGCTTTAAGGGCTGAGGTAAGGAACTTTTCTCAAAATCTCACCCATTCACTAGGACAAACCAGTCTTAATGGGCAACCAATAAACAAAAATTCCACTGTGTGCAGATATTCCTCTCATCCAACCCCCCGGAGCGATCTGTTTTGTAGTGTTGCCATAGAAAATGGAAAGGAGGACTCCAATTAGGGAAGAGGTCATTCTTAAGCAGAGATATTATGTAAATATCAGCCAGCCAGCACCCTGAAAAAAAAAATAAATAAAGGCCTCATCCTGCAAGCCCTCCAAGGGCAGGCCTCAGATTTGCTCTTAGAAAACCCATGCCAGCAGGGCTCGGCTTGCAAGAGCAGGTCTAAACCCCCCGCAGCCTGCCCCGCCGACGCCCAGGGCCGCCCGCCCCAACCCCAGGTAACGCCCGGGAGCAGGGGAGGGCGGCCGAGCCCCGGCGGGGGGGCCGGGATGCGCCGCACCGTTGTCCCACCCTCCCGCAGGTGCCGGCGGCTGCAGGACCGGCCGCGGGCAGGCCGGCAGGGATGGGTGAGCACGGGCAGCCCCTCGGGGCTCGGAGGGCTCGCACCCCCCGCAGCCGCGGCGTCCGGGGCTCTCCGCTCCGCTCCGCTCCGCGGCCGCGCCCCGGCTCGCTGATGGCTGCGGGGGAGTTGCGGGAGGGCCGGGGCAGGCGGGAACCCCGGTCGAGCTGGCCCCTTCGGCGGGCAGCAGCCGCCTCTCCCCATCCCGGGGACAGGCAGCGCCCAGCCCCGCCAAGGACCGGCCGCCCTTCCCGGGGCTTCCTCGCCCGTCGGGTCACCGGCACGGAGGGGCGAGCGGAGACGGGCACGGCCTCGCCCCACCCCGGGCTGCACTTTTTCCCTTCAGGCACCTCGCACGATCAAAGTCTCCGAGAGCGGCGGCATCCTCCATCCATCCTCCCTCCCTCCCCCCCACCCCGTCCTCCCCGCCGCCCCCGCGTCACCCACTCGTGCCTCCCGCCGCCGCCACTCMCCCGCGCCGCGGCCGGCAACGGCGGCAGGGCCCCGCCAAGCCCTTGCCCCGCTCCTTCCCCGAGGGACCCGCTGGCGCGATGCGGACGGAGCGGCGAAGCAGGCGGCGACGCACCGCCCGGCAGCCGCACCTCGCTGCCGGCGCCGGGCTCCCCCCGCAGCTGTCACCGGCGGCCCGCCCTCGGGAGGCGGCGGCCCCGAGCCGCTCCCCGCAGCCCCGCCCCGAGCGGGCGGGGGGGACCCGCCGCCGCCGCCGCCGCGAAGGGCGCTCGGGCGGGGGGTGCGGSGCTCCCAGCCTCGGCGGGTTCCCCGGGGCCCCGGCTCCTGCTCCGGGAAAMTTCCCCCCGCGCCGAGTCTAGCGGTGTGCGCAGAAGTCACTGAGCTCGAGTGGGGTGTGTGTGACAGCCCCCTTACTCGGCTTGCCTCCGCCGTAGATGTGGACCCGTGCGCATCAATAGAGTGCTGAGGAGGATTTATCAATTTAATTTTTTGTGCTACAGCCTACCGTAGCAGACAAGAATTAGACACGGAGTTGTCAGATTAACTGAACTGCTAGCACTCGCTATCCATGCCAGACGGCTGTAAACCCTAATACYATTTAAAACCTCGTTATTTTGTTAGAATGGAACAGAATAGCTGCTTGAGGCTCCAGGGCCCAGGCTTTGCTTGCGGGTTTCAAACCAGACTGCCTCTTCTGCRCTGCCGTACATTGGCTTTGAACGCACCTTTACTAAAATGCTGTTTGCGAGTATACTTCTGTTGATCCAGTTTCAGTGACTGACCCAGTGAATGCAGCAGAAATGTATTGCTGTTAGCTAAATACTAAGACCTCAGGGAGTGGGAACGGCCATGATAATTAGCTCAAGGTTATGTTGATGGCTAATGCAGTATCTGTGTAAGTAGGCCCAGTACCAAGGAGGAAATAAGCAGTTTTACCATTCTATTTGTTTTTTTATGTTGTTGCTGCTGGGGTGCTAGGTCTATACTTRGTTTAATAAGATGAGATGAATATGGGAAAATAGCTAGATAGATTTGAAAGAAGAACTGCAAATACAAGAAACATGCGTCAGTCTGGAAAGATGCTCAAAGCAGTAGGTTGATGGGGTTCGTCAGAAAGACAGCTGTGGGCTGCAACACAGCGACAGAAATTTGACAAGGGGACACTTCAGTCTAGCRGATAAAACCATAACACTATTGATGGCCAAACTGAATGCTTCAAATCCAAATTTGAAGTGGAATGCACAGTTTAACAGTAAAGGCAATTAAACAGTCGGAACGGACTTTGGAGACCAAAAGGGAACATGCATTGCTGGGCAGTGTGAAGCGACATTTAAACAAATGTCTTTCCAAAGGGAGGCGTTTCAAACAGGAGCTAAAGGAATTCTTGTAGCCAGAATAACCCTGAAAGTTTCTCCTCTATAGAGAAAATGCTGCTTTTGATTTTAAAATCAGTAAGAATTGAATGTCCCAGCTTGTGTTAATTACTTCATAGAGTTTATCTGTTCCATTTTCCAAGGCAATTTCAGGTATAAATGTTTGAGATATATGCTCTTAAAAAATGTCAATACATTTATTAGTGGATATGTTCCAAGTCTGGATTAATGAAATCATAATAACTGTTCTTTATAGGAATAGGAATTTTGGGCCCTAGTTCTGGCCCTGGTCACGGAGAGAGGAAATTGGAGCTCCTATATGCTATATGCATGGCCTTAAATTAGTGTTGTGTCTTGTGTGAGGATGGAGTGTTGTGTTCTGAAGAAAGGCGGGATGATCTGTATAGGATTTGCTTATAATGCGCTGGTGCRTAGCGTTGTTACATGCAAATTATTTTCTTACCTTATTAAATAATTTTTGCTTGAAAGTACTTAAATTAAATAAGAAGGTGAAATCTATAACTTAGCACTTTGTTTCTCAGTATTTTTCRTTAATAAAAGTGAGCTTTTTTTAATTTACATAAATTGGGCTTCATTTAAAAGTGAGGTTAGGTGATCATCTTCTTGTCTGCACAAAGTCAAAAAGATTAGCTTCCTGTCAGACATGGCTCTATAACCTGCTGTTCCCTTCAGCTGGAGAGAAACCACCACTTCATGAACCCTAGAGCATCCTTTTGAGAGCGTGTGGTTTGATACCCACTAATGTCTAGAAGTTGAGGGACCCGTTGCGCTGCCTGCACTGCACAGATGTACTGTAAAGGTATTCCCATCCCCAAAAAACAAATGCTGTCAGTGGACATGGGATATCCAAGAGACTGGAATATTGAGTGAAAGTAAAGATTTAAAATCTGACCTGTTTGTCTACATCAGTGTTGTATCTTACTGGAAGAAAACAACTGGGTCCTGCAAGACTTGCCCGAGTTCACACAGGAATTCTGTGGGTCAGCCAGAAAATTAATCCTGATATATCCTGGTAACTGTGGTGTCCCTGGTAATGTGGGAGGCTTCTGAAAAACACACACGGGGTGCGCAGTTGTGAAATACAGAAGACATCTGCAAAGGAAAAGAAACATTTTGCCCAGCCAGTGGCTGATATATTATTAGTTTGTTTGGCTGTTGCGTTACCAGCTTTCTAACTCTGCTTTTAGTGATTAGTAAAGCAGATTGAAATATTGGATGTGAAAAGTGCTATGTAAGACATCAGCAAGAACATATTTGGCTCTGTTCTAAATCCCTCAAAATCAATGCAAATTCTTCATTTAGTTCAGGAGGAATAGAACTGAGACTTAGAAGTAACACTTTAAAAATGCATTAGAAACCTTTTGGTAACTTTATAGCTATGCAGTTTAGAATTAGAGGCACTTTGACTTTATTGTACTGTGCTGGTTTTGGCTGGGATAGAGTTAATTTTCTTYCTGGCTGGGCATTGGTCAGTGGGTGGTGAGCAATTGCATTGTGCATAATKTCTTTTGTATATTCTTTTATCATTATTATTATTTTCCCTTTCTTTTCTGTTCTATTAAATTGTCTTTATCTCAACCCATGAGTTTACCTTTTTTTTCAACTCTCTCCCCTGTCCCACTGGGAGGGCTGTGYGGTGTTTAGCTGCCGGCTGGGGTTAAGCCACGACATGTACTCATGCTGAAGTAACTATACTAAGTAGAAAGCAAAATAAAATTTCAAGGACAGGCGGACAGGCCATAATTGAAAAGTTAATCCATTTTTAATATTGATATACACATTGTAAAGAGCTTTAAGCCTGCAGACTAGCAGAAGGATATCAGAATCCTTACTCTAAAATTGCCCTAACTTTTTAATCATAATAAAAATCCCTTGTAAACAGTGGTGGTCCTCCTGCTCAGTTAAAACTCGAAGYGTGAGAAGTTTTTAAAACTTCAGCTCTGAATAACTGTAATGCTTTAAGCTCTTACATTCTTTTATGAAAAAAAATCCTAGAGCACTTTTGAAACTGATTTACACACAGGGGACCAGATTACCTGCTGCTGTAAATGTAAAAGGATTGCATTGATTATTTGTATTATTGTTATTGTTATCATTGTTGTTGATACTGTTAATATTATTAATATTATTCTTTAGAAATCAGAAATACACATCTAAGTACAGATAATTTTTTTTTTTTACACTATGTTTTTTTCCCACTGAAATGCAGCCATCTGCAGGCAACTATATAATAGTGCGTAGCAAACGCTACAACAATTATGTATAATATACGGCTATAACTTCTCACTGCTCGGCACTGACTATTATTAATGTTAATACTGCTCAGGACAGGAAAGGAAAAATTAGCTACTCTTAGGGGGAACTTTAAGTAGACTGACTGCAATTATCCACTTTAAAGGATTTGGGTGTGATCTTTCATGGGAATTATTTTTCTAGAAAAGTTGGATTCAAGACATCCATTTCAGAAAGCCTGGGAGATTCAGAGTCATTGAAATGGAATGAGGTTTATTCTTCTAAGTTATTGCAGCATTGTGAAACTTGCAGTGGATTTTCATTTAAGACAGTAATGTTTTCATATTAATTTAATTTTTTTAAAAATATTATTTATTCAGATTCAAGATTGCTGGGAAGAGCTGACCTGATTTTCTGTAGTAGTTGAGCTGTGTTTTGCTCAGAGAGCTGGCCTGCTAAGTGCCTGTATATGGGATGCCCGGGCTCTCTCTCCTCATCGTGAGTGAATCTCTGTCAAGGCTACCTTGGCCCCAGAGCAGGGGTGCTACTTACAGACCCCTAGAGAATCTGTCTTGCTGTGCAGTCATGTGTAAAATCGATAGTGGCATTAACACGCACAACAAAAACACCTACCATGCTGTTGAATTTCAAAACACAGAATTTATATCTGCTGAACCAAAAGGGAAACTGGTGCTGATGTCTGCAGCTCATAAGGTGGTACCGTAACTGGGGGGGGACACCGTTCAGTTTGGCCAAGGGCAAAAACTGCCTGCACCTGCCTACAGCCTCGTGTGCATCGAACAAATTCTTTCTATAACACGTATTTTGTCAGAATCAAGTCGTCTTTTACAAATGGTAGAAACACTGATACGACAAGTTGTGGTATATCTTCTTGCAGATGTTCTTCCCTCTCTCTCTCACCCTATTGATGGGTTCTGCCATAGGTGGGTGTTGGGAGAATATCCAGAAATAGCATGTGTTACGAACATGTGCTTCTAATAGGGAATACTTACCATGCACGGTTATCAACAGCAGCCAAAGGAATCAGACTGCAATTAAGAGTTGAAATATGTTCTCTTCCAAATGTAGTTTTAACAGTCATAAGTTACATTTCTGTATTGCACTGAGTAGATTGTACAATATTCCTTTCTTTTGTGTGTGGGCATGTGGCTGCGTGGATAGGTATGCACTTTTAATATTTTCTTTCACCTGTCTTTGAGAAGTCACTTTTCCTTAATAGAGGGGGAAGAGTCTTCTGGGAATATACACCCTAAAATTAGGATTTATTATAGGCTTTATGTACAGCTCACTTGGTTAAAAGCTGCCTTGCTGTGCAGTCACATATCAAATTAAAAATGATAATATAAATAGACAATGACTATGCTGTGGAATATGGGAATAAAGCATTTGACTCATGTTAAAACAAAGGGGAAAACTGAAGATTTATAATATATTAACCCATGTTTGGTCAAAGATGCTGCTATAGAAGTAAGCACTAGGGCTTTGGATGGCAATTGATTTCTAGTGCTACCTGCATAGCTCTAATGCATATGTTGAGATGATTAGCTGTAATAAGGAGAGGCTAGGGATTAAAATGGTAAAAATAACAGCCATTATACTTCTTAGAAGGAATTCTCTGAGGATGTGTGCCTTCAGCCTCATGCTTGCTTTAGTACATAATGCACTGAGCTATTCAGAGCTTTGTTGGAAAAAGACTGCTAAACATGGCTGTTAAAAACATGAAATTTTGGTGGACCTTTTTTTCTCTTCACGATCCTGATTCTTTCTTTTTAAGGATGAGTTGTTTAATGGCCACTTCAACTTTCTAAAGACAAGATCTATTATAATATTGTATACTATATATATTGATAATATTAGATATGTTTGGCAACTCTGAGTTGTAGCATTCCTGTAATAGAAACTTTAAGTGCAAAGGAAAAAAGAAAAGAAAATATGTTTTATTAATCATCCAATTAATATCAGAATTTAATCACACTGGCCATTTTAGTACTCCTACAGTAGTTTATGTGCTTACAAAGTAGWTGTCCTTTTCTTGTAGCTATGTATTCAAAACTGCAGGCAGTCAGGACATAATACAAGGTTACACATCATTTCAAAAGATAGCAGCTAGTTGGAAATGTTCATTAAGAAATATCACAGCTTCTGTTATACACACTGATACAAATCTTCAATCAGTATACAAAATCGAGAAATATTTTAATGCTGTTGCGCAGATAACTGCAAGGTCTTTGTTTTAGGGCATATTGAGGGATTCCCTTGGATGTATCTTTCTTATAGAATGAAAAAAGGTTGCTGTCATAMAGTTCATCTTTGTGAAGAAAGGGTGATAGGGAAATGAACAGATAGCCTGATAAATTCCTTCCCTTTCCCCTATGAAAAGAGGAGAGGATCCAGGCATTTGTATATCTTTGGAAACTAGGGTGATTGAGCATAGGAGGTCTGCAAGGTCTGCTGTTTCTCACTAGAAAGCAGCTCTCTTTAAAGACAGGGTAGGACTTCGAATTTTGAACGTGGTCTTTTCTTTAGAGGTAGAAATTGGATAGGACCAGCTGCTATCCAAAGGAGAAGATACTGGAATCAGTGAGTTATACCCTGCGGAAGATGAAAATAGGCACTTCATTACTCATCCCGGTGATGCACTAGCATATTTGTCAGTGAACATACTGAAATTGCTCCTGTATTATCATATTCTTTTAAATGCTCAAAGGCAAAATAACTGAAGTTTTTCCTAGCTGTCTGTAGATTTCTTGGTGGTGCAGAATTTGGATGCTTTTGTACTTAATAAAAGCATATTTAATCTCTGTTAAGAGACAGGTTAATGCAACAGAGGAAAATAAAAATATTTCTCAAGTTTAAAAATTAATTGTATCTGATATAATTAATCTTATGGTAAGAACAAAAAAAAAATATTAATTGTCCGTGTAGTTCTGCTTTCCTTATACCACTTTAAAGGCAATTTCACCTACATTCAATAAAACAGGCTACAATAAGCAGAAAGTTTAGACAGGGTTAATGACATTAGCTCTGTCTTTTCAATGTTTGTCCTTAGGAAAAGATACAAAATCAATTAATGTCTTAAAGTACACTGCCCAGAGTTCAGTAACAACKTGAGTAATTAAGATTGTGTCAACATAGACTTCTGTCCAAATAACACRTTTTTGTATTTTCTTATGGCCTCAGAAAAGTTTTAGTGAGCTTTATCTATAACAGCCTTTTTCCCCCTGCTCTTTTCTTTAGATGGTTTCAGAAAAATGCCTTCCAGAACTGGGATATTTGACAGCTATCACAGTAGTTCGCTGTTGTGGGCACTTCAAGATATTGTATTAGCAGCACAGCCAGAATTGAGAAAAATAAGACTGATTGAAAGGTATATTTGATATGACAAAACAAGAATGGATATAGTGTATGCAACTGAATAATATAGAATAGAATAGAATGGAATAGTTCAATTGGAAGGGACCTACAAGGATCATCTGGTCCAACTGCAATATATGCTGGTGTAGATTGCCGCTATCATTTTATAGTGGAGGCGGGATAGTCTTTATTCTTTATTTTATTGCAAATAAAGAATGAGAAACAACGTGGATGCATGTCAAACCAAATTTAATTAAACTGTGTAATTGCAGGCCCAGTTAAAGAGCAATAGTATGAAAATGTTGTGGTGAATACTCCCATAAGATGATATTATACATATAACAGTTTGAAAAAGGTCCAGTCCACTGTTGTCTAGCCATGGTAATGTAGTAGTGGGGTTGAACAGATCAAGCAGGAACATGATAGTAGGAAGTATATGTAAAGTAGGCTATGAGAAGATACAAAGAATATATAATTGAGAAAAGGGTAGAGGTTGACTGAACTGCTGAGATCCCTAAGCTAGCACTGTTTGTGAGCTGGTTAGTTCCCAGCCTGCTGGGCTAATGGCTGTGCTGCTTCTGAAGGCAGCTTGGTTAGTCCCCATCCGGGCACCCGAGGGCTGGCTCTAGCCACCGTACTTCGTAACACGGGGTTTTCCCTCTGTGGCTCTTCCTTTGGTTATGTTTCATGATTTGCTTCAAAAAGAGAGGGCTGCTGAGATGACAAATTTATGCTGCAAGTATTGTACGCAAATCGATTCACTCTCTGTACAGTCATTCCAATTTCCCAAAGCCCATCTAAGGAGATTACAGAAAGAAAAAAAAAAAAGGAGCAAACAGAACACTGCTTGTCAATACCCCAGATCTCAAAATTGGTTTCATCTGGTAAAGCCAGGTAAATCTGGCAAAGCACCCAGAAGCTCTCAGAATTTCTGCATCATTTCCCCATCTTATTTTTTTTATTTAAGTTGTTTGTGCAACTGCATTTGGAATTTAGCCTGCCTATCCCCTACAGATGCCCCTCTTGCTCAAATAGAAGGAGTCGGGCACAGTGTATATAAAACCCTTTGTGGTGCCAGTTGTCAGGCAGTGCAATGCAAAGTATTTCCCTGCTTCAGAAAAGAAATGGTCTCTGGCCTAAAGGGAAAATTAAATGAAATCTCCAAAAGAACTTTCAGTTCCTTGCGTACCTATCAAAGGGTACGACAGTATTGAATTATTTAGGCAACTTGCCCTATTACAGCGTGTTCTTATACGAATCATTTCAAGTGGCTTGGGCCCTAACCATAAAAAATCTTTGCATATTCTAAAGACTTTGAGAATGGCCCAGAGGAAAGATTAGGTGAATTAAAAATTGTAGCCTAGAAAATTTTGTGAACCTCAAATTGCATTTTAATGAAATAATCTTTTAGTCTTGACATATAACTTTAAAAAAAATTAAACGATTGCTACACCTTTCCTGCCCCCTCTCAGTCCACTAAAGAAGTTCAGGGTGAGATTAAGATAACTAAAGGAAATCTAAATTAAGAATTAAATTGGCTTTTTTTTTTTAATCCAGTGCCCCAAGAGTTTCTTGAAGATTTGTTTTCTTCTTCCCACTCTGCTATTGAAAGTTTTGTCTTAAAACCAGATGTCACCCTGAACATGTGTAAACAGCAGATCTCTTATTGTATGAAGATTAATCAACGCAATAATTCACATATGTATGTCAACAAAAGTACAAAAAATAAAGGACAAATATATTGCTGGCTTTTAATTTGCTAACTGTGAATATTGTCAACCATTGTGTTAGCTAAGCAATGTTTTGAGCAAGCAAAGCATCATGCTGATCAGATATCCAAATTTGGCTCTTACTAAAATAAACAAGACTCTGGCTGATCAGTGGTCTCAGCTGTGTCCAGCAGAAAAACCTTTTTAGGTTAACTTAGTGAGATTAACAGAGGTAGCAAATAATAAGAGAATATTCTAAATATCATACCTTTTAAAACTGATATATTGCAAAATTCAAATGGAATTGAACACATATCAACATTCTGAAGCTTCTCAAACCTTCTTTAAAAGAAGAGCAGTTCACAAAGTGATTACCCTTTGTGGTAAACTAAGAAACTATTTACATTTGAAGAATAAAGGAATGTTGATAAAAATCTCAGAGCTGGATGAAGTTTTGATAGATTATCTGAACTATCTTGTTCTCCAAGGCATTATTCCTAATAYCTGGATATCTCTTATGGAAGTTTGTATCGCCTCCTCTTAAATAAACCCCTCTGATGATAGTTGTACAGATGGTCTGTTTCAATGTTCTTGTAAAGTTTTAATGTCTAATCTAAATCTCCTTTGCTGCAAGTTATTAGTATCTGTTCTATCCCCCTTGAGCACTAAAAGCATTCTCTTTGCAGAAGATTTTGCATATTTTGAAGTATCTTCTTTGCTAAGGCTGAAAGACTAATTTTTCAACCTTTTTCCTAAATTCCATCTAGGTTTTTGATCACTCACTGCTCTCCTTTAGACATTGTCCACGTGATTCGCCTTTTCCAAAGTATGGACCTGGGTTTTGAAGTGTGGCAGCTGTGGCCTTACAATCCTGAGTAGTTAAAGGATTACCTCCTGTACGTCTTACATGCCACAATGGCACTTGCCTTTATCTGAAATAGAATGGCATTCTTGCCTTTATCTGAAATAGAATTACATTCTTGATTTATCATTTTTTTAATCTAATGTAATCCCCAATGTACTGCTACCTAGTCAGTTATTCTTCATCCTGTGTTGGCTTCTTGATCCATCCTGTCATTGACCTATCCTAGATCATAGATTAGCTGTATAAAATGTAACATCTTGTATTTGTTCCTATTAAATTCCATCTTGTATTTTTTTGCCATCTATTGGAATCATTGTAATGGTAAAATAAGTGAAGAACTGTAGCAGATTGTCTTTGAAAGTGAGGAGTCATTTTGTTAAATCTTTCCTGRATGAATTCCAGCAGAGAAGTGGATCCTGCATTAGGACAGGGAGAGAAGTAGTAGAGGATTGGTTTTGAATCTCTTCCAGTCCTGTGTTTTTGTAATCATATAGTGATTTTTTTCAATAGTTTCCTTTGCAGTTAGCAAAGTCAGCAGGAGACGGACTGAAGACAATCCTCCGTAGTGAGCTGTGCGAAATGTTGTATTTTGCTTGTTTTAAGCTACGTTGATAAATTCTAATTCCATTGAGGAAGCTAGGTAATCTCCTTCAATGAAAAGTACATCTGAATTCTGCATTCAGTACAGWATATAGTGGTGTCTTCTGATTAATATATTGGGGAAAACCAGGGAAATGCAAACAGGAAACTGCAGATTCTGTCATATGTTGAAAATGTGCTAGCATTCCTTTTCTTTTTATGAAAGTCAGAATTACATGATTTATATGTTCACCAGGAGCAGTATTTCTAGGAAGCGTATCTCAGAAGTGTATCTCTTGCTTTACCTGTAACTGATGCAAATGCATTAAAACTGCATTTTAGCAGTGGAGAGGAATAGACGTCGCATGTTAAAAGCGAGATAGCTGATATTACCTTGATGGGTTTTTGTAAGCATTCGCTTAAATATACATGGACCTAAGATAAAGAAATTTTATCTTATAATTAGATATTACAATATTAATTGTAATTAGATATCTTATAATTAGATAATTAGAAATACAAAGGTAAGAAGTCCAATATTAGGAGAGACCACAATTATACTTGCCTTTGCAACCCGCTCCTATATTTTTAGGTATATTTGCTGTGGGTTTTGCCTTTATTTGCATCCTAATTTCTTTATCTCTGGAGTTTTTGTCTTATTAAGCTCTTTGTGAAGGAACCACCGTTCTGTATAGCTGTTTGGCTTTTGGGGTTTTTTTTGGGGGGGGGATACAAAAAATCTAAAGTCACTRCTGTAATCTTTAATGTTAATTTCTGTATTCTTATTATGAACAATTTAAATGGGGACAGATGTAAGTAGAAGTAAGTGCTTAATTAAAAACAGTAGGTTAATTTTTAGATGGGTTTTTGCTAGTGTTTAATATCTTACAACTTTTGTAATGTTTCATAATATCTGGAGTGTTTGTGTGTCCACGAGCTTGGATGGCCTTTTCTCCAAGTATATCACTTTGCCTAATAAACGATAGTAACTTTCTCTAAATCTTTGCCTTATTTAACAATTTGTAAGGTCCTTCAAAAAGGCAGTTAAGTAGCTCTTGCAGATAGAGAAACAGAGCTATAGAAAATGGCAAATGTGAGGCCTGAGGCAAGGCAGCACTTCAGTCCTGGTACCAGTCTCTCCCAAGAAACTCGGTGCCTTTTCATGTATGAGATGCAGTTAATGTGGCTTACTGAGCTCATTGCTCTGTCCTGCTTAAGGGGAATATGGATTTCCTGGCTGCTCTTCTTTATTGGGGTAGGTTCATTTTTCACTTGCATTATTGCATATGCACCTGTATTAAATGCATTTGCAGAGTCACATCACAATTCCTTCTTATCTGTGGAATYAGGATTTGCCAAAAGTCTTAAAAGCATTACCTCTGTAGTTTTTTCTGTTCAGTGTAGTCCCTATATAACCCTTGGTGGCAATTTTCCCCTTCCAGAAAATAATGGGTCTGAATTACTTGTTATTTAGTGGCTACTAGCTTTGGCATTTTTATAAATATGTCTAGGTACACTGACATGATTAATTTAAAACATACAGATTTATTTCTGTTCAGTGTTAAAAGAACCCATGGTATTACAATACTGATTCTTCTCCATCACTGCTGGATACATGCAAAATCTTCAGTGTTGGTCTTTATCTCTTCAAAGCCAGAAAATTGTAACTGTATGAGTAGAAATGTAACAAAGAAATGATTAAARGAAGGATTTAAAAAAAAAAAATGACATGCATAAAGAGAAGAGAATTAAAATGGTAATGCATGCCTTTTCTAGATTCCAGGCTTCCTTAGTGTAGGTAAGTGTYTTTGCAGGTGTTTTTTACAGCTTTGGAGTGTGGGCTATAAAACCTGCTGTGTAACTTTCTATTCTGTTGCTGAATCTATCTGGGAACAGTATGATTAGAAAGCTTTTGGACATGCATATTAAAAACTATGTGAAAGGCAAATTATTGCTTATAAAATATAATGTGTAATCATGAATCTTTTTAGCTGTAGGGAGGAATTTGCAAGTGTGAAGATGCATTTGGTGCTTTAACTCAGTATATTAGAAATAGGCTGACTGAACATAGCCCTCCTGTTTGGGAGCGAAAGAAAACAAAAGATTAGAAGATGGATAATAACGTTGAGAGGTACGGATTAAAGAGCATCTGTAGTACAGATCTAGAGAAGCTTGCTAATTCAATAGGCAATAGCTCTTTTTATATCTTCAGTGGCAATTTGAAGCCTTGAAATCCTGTGCCAGAAGAGGAGCATTCATGCACGGATCTCTGGCCTGGAGAATTTAAAATCACAGAAAACTTATTTGTTGTGTTTAGCCTTTGAGGCAACTTTTAAAAGAGCTTTCTGAGGACTGACAGAGACATTCTCTGGAAAATACTATTCAGGGGAACACATTTTTCAAGAACAACTAAATACGTTAATTTGTTAGGAATTAGAGAAAAATACTTCCTCTGTTCCACAGCAGCAGGTCTAGAGAACACCCTGTGGCTGCAGAATTATTCTGCTGATGCTGTGCTTCACATGAAAATGCAGGGAATATTTCTTCCTCAGTCCTCATAGAAGACTGGTACGTAAAATGGGACTGTGTGGATGTCTGTTTTAATGACAGCTACCTGGTATACCATGGTTGTACAGTATCCTTTTAATTTCATGTTGTAGAATATCCTCCAGTTAAAATGGTCAACCTCAGCTCTGGTACAGGTGGTCATAGCTAAATTTAATGGCAAAAGTAGGACTGTAATGATTTCTTTAACTCASAGATCAGTCTTTGCTGTTCTGAACCTCACATTTTTGCTATTGCTAGTCTTACTGCTTCCGTTTTCATGTTGATCTTGATGACTCTGTGCTTATACATTTAAGTAATTAATGAATGAAAAATTGAAGTCCCTTTTCCTCTAACTGCTGCTAACATTATCCAGAATTCACTGTTGCTCTGAAGAAGTTACCCAGTTACCGATGTAACTTCTTTGCATTTATTGGACTGTTTGTTTTCAAGTTTGAACCACTGTGAAAGAATCAAATTAGGAGCCAACAATTAAAGTATTATTAATTTTCTTGTACCGTCATCTATCTCCTCAAGCTAAGCAGCTTTTATTCAGTTTTAGACACCAACATTTTGAGCTGGAAACAGATTTTGTAGCTCTCAAGTTACTTAGAAATTCTTTTTAAAGAGTGAAATTTCAGACATGTTTCTTTTGCTCTTTCAGTTTCATCTGCAAATACTGAATAATAAGCCATTTTTCTGTGATAAATCTTCTCTTTCATTATTACTAAAGTTACAGCTACAAATCATATATAAGATTACAAAAGCTTTTAAGACCTTTTAAGACTTCTGAGAGCCTTCCTGTGAATTAATGCCAGGCTGTTCAGAACAAGGAGAAAAGAAACTTGAGGTCATTTAAAAGACTTCACGTATCTAACACAAGCTTATGCCTGTTTAAAGTATCAGAAATCTTCTCTCAGGCTGATTGGTTTTTCAAAGTCCAGTTGTTCAGGACTGTGATCTCAAATAGCGTATGTCCTTCAAGGTGATTTCTTTTTCCTGCTTTCATAGTTGGACTCAAGATGCAGTCTATAGGAAATCAGCTGTGATTTACCTCACCAAATCTACAGTTTTCTTTCTTCTGGGGCGATTAAATTAGCAAGCAGTTATCAAATATTCTGCTAATCATAGAGCATTGTTAACTAAAAAATTGCAAGCAGCTGTGTCCTGAAACAATAAAACACAGAGATCTTTCTTACCAGTTGTCTCTCCATCTTCCTTTCTAGGAGAGTCTACCTAGCTCCCTGCCAATTCTTCCAGCAGGCTTCTCTCTCTGGATTTCTCATCCCACCAAATATTGCTTGATCTGTAGCAAATTATTTTGATCAAGAAGTACCATTTCTGAAGAAATCAAGTTATTTTAAAAATATTCATAGCTCTTTTATATGCTTGTTGCCTTTTAACCAGCTAAAAATGGCTCTGACTGTTTCTAAAATGACTCAGTTCTTTCCAACTCCCAACTATTAAAACAGTTGTTATTCAAGCCTGCAGGCTGAAATCTGCCTGTCATTTATTTGTTCATGATGTTTGTTTACAAGACTCTTGGTCTGAAACTATTGCTGAATCCTTGTTTTCTTCACACAGCCCTAACTTAAGCCAGCTCAACACATTAATCCTGGAAAAACTCAATACCTTGACAAGGCCAGGACATGTAGCGTTCATACAGAGCAGGATTCACAGCCGTATGTCACACTGCCTGCTCGTATGCACACTACAATGAACACAGCAGGGGTGCACTGCCATCCTGAATATGCCATTTCTCAGGTTCCAGAACATTTTGCAGATGTATGACAGTATTTATCTCTTTCCCAAAGTCTTGCAATATTATCCATCTTCCAAGGGTTTTATTGCACAACATTTTGTCGTTCATTTCTAATCAGAACACACAGAAACTAACATATGGGGGGAAAGAAATCATAAGTGTCTATGGCTGTCTTAGTCTCATCTAAGCCTTATCTAAGCTTTATTTAACAACGACATTCAACCTAATTCTAGGAATAATTCAAGAATACAGTCACATAAAGAGGAAAGAAGTGCATGAAACTGTAAGAGTGTAAGTGCATGGATGAAAAGGTATGACAAAGGATCCATCTTGGAAATACCAATCTACCTGGGAAAAAAGCAGCCTGTCWCATACATCCTTAATAAGAGTCTGGGCAAACAGTGATGCTAGGATGACCTAGAGCATACAGCAGAACAAATATGACCTTACAATACAGTGAGAAAAAAAAGTATTTATTGTGTATAGTGTGCCAAATCAAAGAATTTGCTAGTATCTGACTCAGCACTAATGGTGAGAGTGTTTACTGCATACTGGGCAGCCCAAAACTCTGGTAAACCAAATACTGATGGATGAAGAACTGACTACAAAGAAGGAAAAAACCCAAAACTATTAAATTGGAATAACATGACTTTAAAAACAATGTATGTGGCAAATCAACTGTCTTTTTTCCAGAGGTGGTTAATCTCCATTGTAGATTAACTGTGCCAAAAATACAAATGAAATTTGCATCAGAAAGTGTGTAAAATTTCAGGCACAAATTGCATCAGTGTGCTACTAGTGATACTAGTGCCTGCTTGGATCCAGAAATGATGTAGACAGAGACATATTTCTACATGCTTCAGTGTGTTGGCAGTGGGGCAGGTAAAATGAAGGCTGATGGTATACATAAAGGAGAAAATATCATTAGGAAATAAGTGGACAAGAGATTTTTGCAGGGAATTAGGATGAATGGGGCAAGAAATACATGCCAGAAGTTACTGAAGAAAAGTATGAGGAACATCAGTGCATCTCCATGTAGTTTTTGCTACTGACACTCAACGAAGGCTGCCTCCTGCTTTTTGGCACCATTCCTGAAGAAGGATGGTGGTAGGAAAAATACTTCATTTGCATTAGAATAGGTATGTATAGGTATGTATGTAGTATTTTACTTGTCCTCTATGTCTTGTAGGTGCAAAGTATCAACTTAATATATCTAGATATGGACATATGTAAGAGTGCAGAATAGCATGGTCTTGAGAGTGCAGTTGCACAGACCTTATTTTTCTCTTGATTTTTTCCCACTGTGAAAAGTAAGTTAGAGTCCTTCATCACCTTTTCTTTCTGTTGTAGGATTTTATGTGGAGAACAATTTTAAAAGGGAATGGCAGCTGCTATTTATGACCTGTACTCTGCTCTGGCATCCTGAGGGTTAAATTGACCCTGATCCAAAATTTGGCTGAAGATGTTTTTTCTACTCTTATTCTTAATTGTTCTGCATTGTAAACGGTATTCCCAAAAAAAGGGGGAAAAAAAAGAAAGAAAAAGTATTCTGTGAGTAAGCAAAATAAGAACATTAATGCAGCACCCCAGATTGGACAATATTAGGTCTATGATAATACATACSCAACTTCAGTTCATTCATTTATTTATTTATTTACTTATTTATTTATTTTCACTATAAGCTCTATTTCAGTGAATTAGTTACATCATTATTAGGCATTCCTAGTGAAGCCTATTTATGCCTATTTAGTGGAGAATGTGCCGTAGATACTTAACTGTTGTTGTATAGGATGGTTTGAAGCTGTAGTGAGCTCCTGCAGCTGGAATTTTCCTATACATGAATAATTCCTTCCATTGAAAGAGAATGTGTCTTAATATTAGTAGGCTATTCAAGAATATAGAAGGCAGTAAAGTTTTTACTTCTGCACACAACATTGCCTATTCAAATCATGTTTTAGACTTTTTTTTAGAAGTGAACTGAAAAAGAAAGGAAAACGTAACTCACGTTCTTTTTCAAGAACTTTTGCAGCTTTTTTGTCTTAGCTATTTTGTGTTCAAAGGCTTTTCTTCCAATAACCTATTAGAAACACGTGAAAACTAAAACTGGTATTAAATTGCATATTAAATATAATTTTCCAGGTTTATGGGTGTTTCATGGTATACTCAGCTAAAACTAGCAGTTACGTCTCATAATCTGTTACATCAAAGGCAGTAACTTGAAATCATCTTACATTTTCCTTAATCTGAACCAAATGCAATATCCTATTTCTATCAATGTTATAAATTACTTTTCTCTGCAATTTCAACTTCTATATAACTACAGTAGAAAAAAATAATGCCTATGTTGCTATCATCTTTTCCTACAGCAGCTTTTTCTTTATGCCAAGTGTAAGCATTTTGGGAMAAAAAATTAAAATGGGCAGTTCATGTGATCAAACAAGTTGCAATAGGTTACAAAATCAGAATGTACAAGAAAGGATTCTGACCAGTTCTGGTTTCTGAGGTTACAGTGAAATTGTTTGGAAATACTTATGAAATTTTATGTATGTACACCTATACATGAGGGAGCAGGAAAAATTATTTTACTTGCATAGGATTAGTGGAAATTATTAAATGATGGGTRTATTGCCGGAACATAGAGTTCTGCTGACTGAAAATGTACAAAAGAACTGYGTGTAAAGTATACAAGATGACCTCAGTTCTTAAAAACTGTCATAAGTTCTATTGTATGAGCAGAAACAGGCTTTTGTTCTAAACTGTTTCCTCTGTGTGAGAAAAGCTGTAGTGTTTGTCTGCACCTCCTTCCTTAGGACTTTCTACTTGACTGATTAGATGCTGTCCTCTTCATTCCTTGTGGAGATTATTTTGGGCACTTAAATCTTGTCATGTATTATCATAGGGAACTCAAGAAAATRACTGAGCACACTGCATGCCTGTGCATGACAAGACAGTGAAGAGTCAGATAACTATTGACTAGTTTTGAGATACCACAATGGTTATACCTTTTGGTTTCCTCAGACATGCCCTCTTTTTCTTCCCGGAAAMTTTTCTAGGAGAAATTTGAGGATTTTTCTCACTAATCAAGGACTTTGCATGCTGTCAGACCAGTAACTCTAACTGGGCTGCAATAAATCTGGAAACCCTGAGTATGTGGGACTCGTACTGCTGGTCTAAGCAGGTGCACAGCTCTGCAGATGGAGCTTGTAATGTCGTACAGATTGCTGACCACGTGCAGAGCATCCGAAAAGTGAGCACACAGCAAGTCCACCACTTCTGGCAAATGGGAGTCTTACAGTGCATGTRTCCAGATATTTTCTCCCCCAGAAATACAGGATAAGAATATAGCAGTTGTACAGCACTTACAGAAATACATCTAGATTAAAAGTCTAAAAAGAGCATTTAATTTGTAGCTGAAGGTGTGAATTTGATCAGTCTAAATTTGAGCTAAAATTGTGAGACCTCTGTGGGGTTTAAGCTCCCACTAGTAAATTAACATTTCACACTGTCTGTTCTCTGCAGTTTCATCAAAAGGCAAATTTAAACTATTTCAGTTTCTCAGGAACCGACTGGAATATGTTACTTGCATTTATACTGAAATAGATGTTAAGAACCTAACAGTGGATATTGCCCAGCACGCTGCAGCCTGTTCCCACTTACAAATGACTTTTCGTAAGTGCTTGTACCTTGAGAGTTCAGGAGAATAATTTTCTATCACCTTCACGTTATTGTAAATCACATTTATAATAAATCACATTCTAATTAGTACATAACATACATTTCTACCGTCTAAAATATAGCAAAAGCTTTAAAGAATGAAGAGTGTTATTGCCACCTGGTGGAAGCCTTGTGAGTGTAACAGCAATTGCAGACAGGACTGTGAAGATGTTGAAACGGCTCCGGCTGACCAACACCACCATCCTGCGAGAATACAGACGAACTGCATTTGGCACCATGAGAATACTTAGATGATTGCATTTGCTATGACAAAACAGCGTTATTAAAGAGCTGCAACCTGTCCCTACACTCCTTTTAATGTCAGGTAAAGTAATTGTTAAAGTTAGTAAATTCCACTGCTTTTGACGTCAATCAACAGGATTGGAGTACTGACATGTATAAATAAAATCTGAACAAGCATAGTGAAATATATAGTAGAAAAATTGTACGTAAAAGGTTTTGGGAAGATAAGAGCATAATGGACAAAGAACAGAGGTTTAAATTTGCATTTCAAATTGACTGAACCCTTTCTCTTCATTATTTTATGTAATTGACAACGAATAATGTGAACTTTGCAGATAATTCTGAAATTCTCTTTTTAATAATTCCTTAACACTTCACTTTCTTTTCACATTTCTGTCAATGTGCTTGTATTCAAAGCTTTGAAATAAGTGGCCGGGTTTTTAGGCAGGAAGCAGTGAGATTTGGAGATAGCAATATTGACATAAATATGATTTGAAAGTTTAATGACTAGTACGACTCTAAGAAGGCTTCCTAACTAAAACACTGAAAGCCACAATATGACAGAATTTGATCTGACATGTATAGGACTAATAGCATATATTTCCTGTCAGAAATTTAATTTTCAATGTGACAGTTTTGCACATTTTTAAAACCTTAATTAAATTCTGCACAATCTCTGTTACTGAATCCTTTACATTAAATGTGCCTGAAACTGAGATGCAGCAACTCAATTTTTCAGACAGCAATTTATACGTAATGTTTTGTGGATGGAGAACAACATGTCTATGTTTGCTGCTGTATAGCAGATGGAACCCTGGAAAGGACGGAAAGTAGTTTATAGAAAAATTTTTGTAGTATCCTTTGCAAATTATTAACGCTTTGTATTACAAGCCATGTGAACTTGTCTGTCTGACAAAAGAAATACTAATTTCTATTTGTCCAGAGTGAGCCAGAGATTATTTCCTCCTGAAATGCGGGAAGATGCTTATAGCTTTAATTCTTAATAGTCAGGGATTGAATTAGCTAATTCCAGAGCTAAATTCCCTTTAACTGTCAAATTCCACATTTAACACTGCCAACCATAAGCAATGTTCCTTGCTAACTTACTTTCTATAATGATCTGCTCCACTTTCTTCTTTTCTCCTACAATTTGGGAGAAACCAAACAGAAAAATCTTTGCTTTAGAGCTTTTTTCCTAATCTGTTCAAATTGTTCTGCAAAAGAGAGGGGGAAAATGGTTMCTCCAATATACTTGGGTAAAGAAAGTGTATATGTAATATATTGAGGTTAATTCATAACTATGTTGGGGTCAGTGTCTGGAGAATCTGTACATTTTACAGCAGTCTTTGTAGAAATTCTTGCATCACTGCCTTCTGATTTATGTATCTCTCATACAAAGCCCAGTACAAGGCTGTACTTCAGAAAGTAAAAGCAATCTCTGGCACTTGGGAATGCTGGAAATTACCTGAATCATGCATGGGGTTTTTGATAAAGAAAACTCTAAACAAAATTACACAGAAATCGTGAAAGATCTTTAAATTCTTTATTTAGAATGGATGGGGGTTTCCTGTTCATGTTTTTCATGCTTGTTTAATCCATAAAGCAGTCTGTCATATGGGCAAACAGATGGTACGCATACGTGTCCCCTGAAACAGGTAACAGTATGAACTGAATCCTTGGATAGCACCAGGCTGTTTCATTCATTCCCACTAGAGGTCACTGTGAGCAAAAGATTATGCTTGACTTGCAGAGGAAAGAACACTGATAGATCAATTCACAGGACGAAATTYGTGGCATACTTGGCAATTTGAAAGGTTGATGCAAACTCATCTGTGTTAAATATGTTGTTTGAGGGGGGCCATGGTACTTCTCAGTGCAACCTCATTTACTTACAAACTATTTACAAACTGTAGAGTGAGAAGTTACCCCTATCAAGAAATTCTCAGTGCTTAAATATGTCAAATWTAATTTTAGATTAAATTCCATCTCTGGCAACACCAAATTGATCCAAGACAGAGTTCCAGACTTCGTTGATACTTGTTGCCTTTTTTTTTTTTAATTTTTTTGTATAAAGATTTGAGCTAATATTCTTTCCCTCTAGGAAAAGTGCCCTGTTTCTTCTAGACTGTAGCAGAACAGAGCAAGTACAACTTTGGTTCAGCTGCAGCTTCAGGTGTTAGAGAGCCAAGTCCCATTTAGATTGCAGATTAGCAATGAAATCAGTAGCTGTCTCAGAGTGAAGCTTGCAAAGAGCAAATYGAGAACATTCAAGAGAGTAAGAGGAGCACGCTCTGCTTTACCTGCTCCAGGGAATGCAGCCAACCCAGGACCTACCTCCCAACAGCTGCTGTGTCAGCCTTACTTCACAGCCTTACTTAATTACCACTTGTGTGGCTACTGGTTGTATCTGTGACCATTTTTAAAATCTTTTCCTTTTTCACAGTGTATGTCCATGATTAGAAAAGACAGCTGAGATATAAGTGCAAAACTGAAGATCTGATGCTACGTAAGTCACCTATAGCATAGGTATTCATGAAAATGTTGACCCTTTCCTCACAGTTGAGAGAGCTAATGGGAGAATGACAGTGTTGCTTTTTCACATAAAATAGTGATGATGAATACTACTTGTGTGCTGCCATCCAAAGAGTATTTGGCATAAGGACAGTGGAATAAAGAGAGGTTAAAAGAGCAGTGGACAGGGAAAGATGCTCACATTACCCTACATACTTTAGCACATGAAAACAGGTACTTACGCAAAAGCCATTCCAACCCTGAGGTGACAGAGGTGTATTTAATATGCAGATCTGGGAGGAAGAGTCTTCATCGCCCATCTTCACAGAACTCATATTTTTACCTGCTTTTGTGCCCACTTTCTTGTGTTTTTCCTTCCATTTCCTCCCACCCTTGCCCTTTATTAATTCTTCCTCCCATATGTCCGTCCCAAATGGCACCAACATCTTAGTTGCTGACATCACATTGTTCATTCTCCAGATTCTGTATCTGTCGTCTCAGTATGCTTAACGTATTAAGCTCACTCTGACAGAAAATACCTCCTGCTTTTCACATACTGCCTTAAAAAAAAAAAAAAAGAAAAAAAAAAGGCCTGTTTTCAGGTTGATCCTTAGTCTAATGAAACAATAGTACCCAGCTGCTTGTGAGGTATGCTGGCGCTTTTATTGCACTAATTTTATGCTGATGTAATGCTTCCATCAATTAAATTATACTGTTAAAATGGGTGTAACAGCGTAAACAACAAAACCTATTATTTTGAAATAACAGCTGTTCTCTTAATTGGCAAGGTGGGGCAAAAAAAGAGATGATCTTTGAGATGGCTTTTAGTACAGGTTATTTAGCATCACTCAGATATTTTTATTTCCATAACGTACTTCCTTTTGTAATATATAACTACTGAAGATGCACATGGCATTTCTCTATGAATTTTTCAGCTCTTCTTACTCTTACAACAGCAGCACTGCTGACAATATTTTTGCTAGGATTAACGTATTCCAGAAGAAYCCAGACTAATTATGTCAAGTCTGTTTCTGAGTCATGGACTAAAGAAATGGACTCCTATTCAGAGGTGCTGTGACAAACATACAGAGTTGAAGGCTATTCACTGGAATGATTCATACTTCATGCAGRTCTATCTTCTTGGATGATCACTGCTTTATGTCCTCGTTTTAGTTTGATCAAATAGGTTTTTTTCTCTGGACTGCTGAGAAAATACTTGTATGCCAGCAATGCTACAAATGTGGTTTCATTTCAGTAATGAATAATAGGTAAATTAATTAATAGGTAAATCAGTTTGAATTGATTGATTTAATAACAAAATGTTGTATTTAAATGTGGCTTAGCATGATCTTGTCTTTTGCTGTTACAAATTAAATCTTCTAAGAGACAGACTTTTCTTAAACATTTCAATACTACACACATGCCTCGATGCTGAAATACAAATTTCACAACAGAATGTGAAAATGTCAGTTTGTATCACATGCAGTTTAGCAGAAGCGACATGTGAGTTGCTTAGATCATTAGATGTCCCTGTTCAAGTATATTTCTAGAACTCATTGGTGATTATATGGAAAAGCAATTAATTTCAGCCTGTATCTCACTACTGCACCTAAGATGTTTAGGCAATCATTCCTACTACATTTTATCATATCTTGAGTAAACTGTTTACAAAAATCAGCTAACGTCAACAAACCACTCTGTAAACTTACAAAATATTTGTAAAAGGATTATTGATTCTCTAATACAAAAAGAACTGGCTGAATTGCAGTCTTTTTTATTTTGTTCTCACTGCAATAGGATTTTTTTTTTAATCTGGGCTGACAGGAACCTCATGCAGTTCAACATGGGGAAGTGCAAAGTCCTGCACCTGGGGAGGAACAACCCCAGGCACTGGTATGGGCTGGGGCCACCCAGCTGGAAAGCAGTTTGGCAGAAAAGGACCTGGGGGTCCTGGTGAACACCAGGTTGAACAAACCAGCAATGTGCCCTTGTTGCAAAGAAGGGTAATGGTATCCTGGGCTGCATTAGGAGTGTTGCCAGCAGGTGAGGAAGGTGATCCTTCCCCTCTACTCAGCACTGGTGAGGCCACACCTGGAGTGCTGTGTCCAGTTCTGGGCTTCCCAGTACAAGAGACATGGAGATACTGGAGAGAGTCCAACAAAGGGCCACAAAGATGATGAAGGGACTGGAGCATCTCTCCTATGAGGAAAGGCTGAGAGAGCTGGGACTGTGCAGCCTGGAGAAGGCTCAGTATCAATGTATATAAATACCTGAAGGGAGGGTGCAAAGAGGATGGAGCCAGGCTCTTTCCAGTGGTCCCCAGTGACGGGACCAGAGGCAGTGAGCACAAACTGAAACACAGGACGCTCCATCTGAACATCAGGAAAAGCTTTTTCACTGTGAGGGTGACCAAGCACTGGCACAGGTTGCCAGAGAGGTGGTGGAGTCKCCATCCTTGGAGATACTCAAAAGCCATCTGGACACGGTCCTGGGCAASCAGCTGCAGGTGGCCCTGCATGAGCAGGGGGGTTGGACCAGATGACCTCCAGAGGTCMCTTCCAACCTCAACCATTCTATTGATTCTATGAATCATAGTACATAACTGACATTAAAAAAGGTGTTGCAACGAGTTATGACAGTACTTCCATGTTAACTCCTCTGTAGCTGTGACAATTTGCAACTGTGATAATGCCGAATGGGAACTAACMGTTTGTGATAAAGCGTAAGCCAAAGTGAAATTCGTGGAGTTGATAATGGAAGCTACCACCATGTTTGAGCTTGGTTTATTCTCAGTAATGTTATATGTATTTATATAATGTGTACATGAGTACATAAGGTGTGTGTGACAATTCATTTACGGCAAAGGTTTGGTTGGCCTTTTCTTAAGTAAGGACCTGATCAAGTTCAGCAATGGCACTAATGTGCATCTGCGATGTAAGATTGGCCATAAGCAACCACACAATATATTTTACATTGAGCCTCACTGTTAAGCAGGTTAGTAGTCAGTGTGGCAGTCTTAGCCTTGAACTGAGCTCCTCTGGAATGGCTTATGCCATGTGTGACTGTGCCTTGTGTTGGAAAGGAGCGGGCACAAGCAGCAGGGGAGGCTTCCTTTTTAGTTACTTTTGCACTTCCTTTTTAGTTACTTTTCCAGCTACCACCCTCATTTCCACCTGTTCCTTAAGCAAGTTACATCCATTAAGCACACCCACTAACTACCAAATCAATTGTATAGAATAATAACTTGAAGCAAATGTGAATAGCAGGGGGAGTAGATTGCAACAGTAGAAGTTTGTCAAATCTGTCAGTCTAAAGAAAAAAATAAACAGGTAACACAAGGCAGGCATTGTATGTTCCTGATAAAACCATATTAGACTAAGACTGCAAACGATCTTCTTAAAAATAACTGGTTTTTTTCCAAATCTTATTTTAAGTAAATAGAAGCAAAACTTCATCTTTGTTGAAACTTATTTTAGGTAAAAGGAAGAATTTTGTTATGACTTCCAAGGCAAGGAAATAGTAAGGATGCTGGGGACCACATTTTTGTTTGGGGATTAAAAAAACCAATGTGCAGTGACATCAACAAGTGGGATCTAAGTGACATTTTAAAAATTAAACATATCGTAGCTCCCCATCATCTGCTGCAAACTTGGAACTTGTGAAAAATCAACCTAAGTGACTAAATTTCTCACATGAATGGCTGAAGTTTAGATTTAATCTCCTATTTTAAGTTTGTGAGGTTGGGGGGGGGGGGGGGGGGGCTTTAATTAGAAGCTATTCACAGTACCATGTAAGGACTTTGATTTATTTATGTATTTAAAAGTAGCTCAAAAATTAAAAGTAATGTATGATTTATAAAAAGAATTAAGTTTACTACCAATACAACAGCAACACTTGCAGATAAGTTTACAGCTCACAACTAGCCCAGCTTTCCAGGTATGCGGCAGAAGTACAGGCGTCTGTAGTAGTAACTCAGAGGACATTTAGGAATAACTAGTTACTCGGTTACCACCCTTTTCTCCCTTCTCTTCACTCCTTTTGCTCTCGACGGAGGAACACTGCACTAGGGGGAAGGTGCCCCCTCTCAGGCCCGGGGGAAGGCGGTTTAGGCCACCCCGGCTGACAGGGCGCCAAGCCCTGCTGCCCTCCACGTTCGCTCACACGAGGCGCTTCGGCAGAGCTGGCCCAAGCCCTTCCTTCTGTTCACCAGAAGACAAGTTAAGGGCCCAACTCGAGGAGAAAGGCTTTACCCGCACCTCGGACAACTCCGGGCCGACGCCGGGGAAGCTGTCAGGCGCCTGCCCCAACACTCAATGACCGCTCGGGCCGGCCTCCCCCYGCAGCGCCGGCTGCCCGGCGGGGCCCGCTGCCCGGCTCTGCCGCTTCCAGGCCGCCCGCCAGAAGCCGCCTCACAGCGGCCGCCCCACGGACCCCTCCTGAGGGCGGGCACCGCCCTCGACACTCCGCGCTGCCATTTTGGAGCTGCCCAAGCCCGCCCCGGCCGCCTCCGTCAAGATACGCCCCGTCGTCCCCCACCGGCGGGCAGCCGCCCCCAGCCCGCTGCCGCAGCGCGGGAAGAGGCTGCACATGAGGCGCTGCCTCCGCCGCCCCGGCAGCGCCCACTGCCCACTACCCCTACCCCTACCGCTACCCGCCGGCTGGCCGGCCCGCCGCGGCCCGCCTCCGTCTCCTCCTCCCACCTCCTCCTCCCGCCGGCCCCGCCCGGCAGCGGCAGAGGCCTCCCCGGGGCGCGGCGGGCGGTGAGTGGCAGCGGCGCTGCCTCCTCAGCACAGCGCGGCGAGGAGGGGAGGGGGCCGCGGCCGGTGGGCGGGCCGGGGCCGCCCCGTAGGGCTGCGGTCTCCCGGCGGGGCCCCACTTGGCGCCCAGCCGCCCCCGGAGCCGCGAAGAAGCTTGCCGCTGGGAGTCCGCGCTGGTGACTTTGCCCTGCCGGGCTCGGTGAGCGTCTGGGGCGGGGACCCGGGRCAGGACGGCCCGAGCTGCCGGCCTCCCTCCCGCCCCCCGCTGTGCTCCGGCTGCGCGCCGGGGCTTCCCGGCCTTCCGGGGTGGCAGCCGCCGCCCGGGCACCCTCCGGCCTCGCGGGGAACGAGGCCGAGCGAACTCCGGCTCTCCAGTCCCGTCCTGTCCCGCTCGCCGGGAGCGGTAGTTGTAGAGTCACCGTCGGCAGCGGGGCTCGGCCGGGCGGGCGTCCCGGGGCGGCGAGGGCCCGCGGGGCCCCCCGGCGGCTCCTGCAGCGCTGGCTGGCTTCTAAACAAGCCCGGGCTCCCAGAAAGTCTTACCCTGACTACCGTTCCCAGACTTTTAGAAAAAATCCTAAAATCAAATCCAAGGGCTAGCTTCTGCTCACGTCTAAGCCTGCAGTAAGGAAACTTGGTGGTGTCTTTCATAGGACAAGCGCAGAGTGACTTTGGGACGGGAGTATTTTTTTGCTAGCTAACTAACACCGAGGTAAGCGTTTTCCTGTTCATCGCACGTGTGTTGGAGAGATGCCTTTGTTGCCCAGTTCCCCTTTCTGGGAGGGGTCCGCCCCAAAAGAGCTGCAGTCCCGCTGTGCGACGCACCCTCCGCCGCTGCCGGCTGGGCTGGAGCCTCAGCATGTCTTCTCTTACACGTCTCTCTTTCAGAGCGCTAAGGTCAAGTTTAAAACCACACGCAAAGTAACTTTTGTGATTGTATAATGGTTAAAAATACTCATGCTGGTTTACTGGGAAAGTATTTTAATCTCTGTGTTTTCCTAGGACCGTTTAAAGGTTGAACTGAACTGTGTTGGTTTATTTATAACTTGATGTAGAAACATAATACAGAAATGCATTTACTTATATCAGTAAAATATTTTCTGGTTTAGGGAAGCTTAATTTTGGCAAGCAAGTTGTCTAAATTGCAAAGAATATGTTTAATGATGGTAATATTGCTGGTACTTTTAGCATCCTGTTGTGATTTTAGTGTTCTGCTACATCAGTAGAAGTAGTTGTTGGCCGAGTTAGGTATTGTATCTTTGATTTTGGCTATACTATTTTCATCTTTACAAGGACATCTTTAGGTCAGTATTCTGAACATACAGAATTAAACAATATAGTTCGTAGCCAGACACCTTCTGCAGTGTTCCTTGTGAATTGCTTAACTTCAGTGAAGTTTCTCTTAAGCAGCAAGAGTTACTATGTGTTATACTGGGGTAGTACATGATTACCTTGCTACTTCCCCTCTTGTAAAAGCTACGCTTTCAGTAAGCACTTGTATGAAAGCTTATTGATTTAAGGAACTTTTTGCTATAGAACAGAGATCCCCTCATCATTTAGGAGAGGGCTTACAGTGGAAGTTAAAAGGTTTTCTCTTGTAAGGAATTGTAAGGCCTTTCCCTCTTTGCCTTAGTGTTTTTTTGTATAAATACTATTTTTTATAAAATTCGATAGTAGTCTAGTAGTAAATAAAGTCACCTTATTTTGGATCGTGTGTATTTCAATTGGAAATGTTTATAAAGAGCATCTTTGGTGGTGTCCCTCTACTCATTTCCAGTGGCAGAGTTCTACACCTTCTCCTCCTTTGCCTTCTTTTCTTTCTCATCTTTCTCTGTCGCCTGATTGGGTGGTGGCTGTGAACCAGGCATTTGATATGATGTGAATTTTTCTATCGTTATAGACATGTCAATACTGTTCCGTAAAAAGTTACGGGCTAGTCTTTGCATGTGTAAGTAGAACATTAGATTCGAAGAAGTTATTTATATGCAGTATTTACAGGATTGATTCATTAATTTTAGCATTTATCTACACTTGAAAATCAATTCTTATTTAGTTAGGAAAAAAGGCAGTCGCTATTCTGGCACAATGCTATATATGGTTAGTCTTATTCAACAATAGCTGCTCATGCTTGGAATTACTGAAGAGTGTATGAATACATCTTGAAGTTGGTATCAGTCGTCTTGCCCTTTTCTAGGCTTTTTCTTCAACTAATTATATAAATACATTCAGATGTTAAATTTTTACTCTGGTTTTACATTGTAACCCTACTATCTGATAATTAATCATTATTCTCTTTTGTAGCTAAAATGAATTCAGATCCTGACCCCCCTTCAAGCCCCTCTCACCCCCAGCTGCATCTTGGAAGGTCCCAGCTAAATGCTGCTGCTGTGGACCATAGTGAGAAAAATCAGAAATCTGGACCATCTTCAGGAGATACTGCAACTTTTTCTTCTTCAGTTCCTGGCTACTCCCATAGCAGAGAGAAAGCTGAAAAACATGGTAAGTATGAAAGCAATTTTTATGCAAAATTGGCTTATGTTAAACATTGGGAGMTTATTGGGTGTATATGTATTCTAAACTCTGTTTAAAGAGACACTGTAAAGTAGGAAAATAAATTTCTTCAATTTCTTTTAACCTGTTATTGTGGAAGAGACTTTTCTTCTGCAGCTTACTTTGTGTATATTTTTGAAACTTCCCATCCAATTTTTCTTATGTGTACAGAGCAGCAGGAAAGAAGTTTGTTCGAAAAATTGGCAGGAAGAATTAAATGTAATTTAGCATAATATTAAGGTTTTGATTTAATTTCTTTAGTTGGCTAGATCGCATGCTAACTATAGCTTTAATATGAATTCTAATGTGGATGAATAGATACTACTGTAATGTAGACTGAGGGAATAATAAGATGGTACATGAAACCAGAGTGACAGAAATGAAGTTAAGATTAGCAGGCAGATAAGAAGTTGGATTAAGAATCATGATATACTTTGAAAGGCAGAGTGATACTTTTTTTTTTTCCCCCCTCAGTGTGAAAAAATTGTGAAAACTGATGGGATGAGAGAAATGTCTCATGCAGAAGCTAGAAAGAAAAATATCTGGCCCCTGTGTTCAGCTGCTGAGTTCCAGTTTTAAATTCAGTTTGTAATCTAACACTTGTGCAAGAAGGTCTTGTGTTCGAGGTCTAGCAAAATTACTGCTCTTAAACTTTCTTTAAAATTGGACTTTTGATTCTGAAACTGCGTATGTGCATGCTCTTACATTCATAAATATGAATCACTATGGACGGTAATAAGGCTGTCCAAGAGTTTAAAATTATTAAATGTGTGAGTATCTACATGGCAAATATCAGATGCAGCTGAGCTCTGCACATAGTTCAGGCCAATATTGTGGCTGTGTTAGCACATCTTTTATTTGCACCTAATTCAGAATTGACTGTTGGAACCTTCTGGGTTCTTTGTTACTAAAAGGCACATTCCAGATGGAGGAGAATTTTTTGGATACCTGAATTTCTAACATGCCTCAGTGTATCATTACCAACTTTGTCATCTCGCCCACCTGTAAAAGAATTCAGAGGTGATGGAGAATTGACACTTCTAACATTAATTACATTATTATTAATTTAGGATCAGTGCTAACGGGTGTGTTTTACTCCTTCATTCTCCAGTTTCTTAGTATGCTTCAACAGGGAAAGAATAGCAACAATATTAGGAATATGGTATGGAGTTATCTCGGGCTTTGTTATAATATGATTTGAAAGAGGAAAACATAGGTTTCTGTTGTAGGTGCCCACATTCATGCAAGATTCTGAAAATGAATACAAGCTATCAATCTAGTGGTGTTTTACACAGAGATTCTGTCAGGTATTCTTCTCTAGCTAATTTGGAGATTTTCTTATTCCATATAAATATTGACTTTTAAAATCATATTGAGTTATGTCTGAAGTCTCTTTACAGGCCTGTGTATTTACTAATGATCCGTATTGTTTGTATTGATCCGCAGTTTTGTATTATAGACGCTTTTGTTTGTGCCCCTATAAAAGAGGACTTTCGAGCATTGACATTTTTCTCCATTTCAGTTGTGACTCATTCCTGATTACTTTAAATCTCTTCCCATGAAAATCTTCTCAGTGCCTGGTGCCACTGTCATTGCCCTTTCATTCCCCATCTTAATATACGCAAGTATTTAATGCTGCAGAATGAGCTACTGTTGCCATTGTGTCATGCTGGAGTCTCTAACAACCAAGATTTTAGTGGATTTAGATAGCAAATATGTTCAATAAGATCATGTTTCTTCATGCAGTATTTTCTTCTACGGTTATTTTAGATTTATATAATTTGTTATAATACTAACAGTTTCTAGAACTGAAAACTTATTAAAAGAAAGTAAGCAGACCCACAGCAGTATTGGTCATCAGAACTTAAAAACGGGGATTTTAGTAGGACTACAGAAAGAAGTACAAATGAAGAGAAGTACAGATTCACAGTCACGTATGTGCATATGGAAACAAATATGAAAAAAGTGATGTCTCAAACAGAAAATTGGCACTTCAGCACAATTTTCAAAATATTTGAACTGACAGAGAAGGTATTCCTTGGAATCACTAGAGCCTTTACCAATAAATAACATTCAAGTTGCTGGTAGATCTGAAGAGTGAAGGATCTGGTTTCTTAGCCATGGTGTGTTGTGGTCTGGTTGTATGAAAGAATATACGCACTAGAACATATGTTCTGGGAGGGGCTGTTCCAACTTCTTTCTTGGAAGATTAAGAAGTCAGTTATTTTGAATAGTCACTATGTGTCACTATGATGATGACTGTAACTCTGAATGATGTAAAAGAGGACAGAAAAAAACTAGCACATTGCTGTACAGAAAGCTATCTCAATAAATATTATTAAATATGTAGAACACTCCTCTTTATTGGTGACTTAAATATCTTGCATAAAAGTCTACAAACTTAAATTTGTAATAGAAGTAATTTAATTTTTGATAAATCAGCTATGATTTCTGTTGGAGAAGGGGAGATGTACAGTGTCCATCTCATATTATCTTGAAAGGCAGTTTTACTTCAAAAGCCTCTCTACCACATGCCTGTGCGCCCTTCCCGCAAAGGTTACTGGTATCCGGGGCTGCATTAGACAAAGCATTGCCAACAGGTGGAAGGAGGCGATCCTTCCCCTCTGCTCAGCACTGGTGAGGCCACACCTGGAGTGTTGTGTCCAGTGCTGAGCTCCCCAGTACAAAAGAGACATGGACATACTGGAGAGAGTCCAACATAGGGCCACAAAGATGGTGAAGGGACTGGAACATCTCTCGCTATGAAGGAATGCTGAGAGGGCTAGGGCTGTTTAGCCTCTAGAAGAGAAGGCTCAGAGAGATGTTACCAATGTATAGAAATACCTGAAGGGAGGGTGCAAAGAGGATGGAGCCAGGCTCTTTCCAGTGGTGCCCAGTGACAGGACCAGAGGCAGTGAGCACAAACTGGAACACAGGAGGTTCCTTCTGAACATCATGGAAACACTTTTTTTTTTTTTTTACTGTGAGGGTGACCAAGCACTGGCACAGGTTGCCCAGAGAGGTGATGGAGTCTCCATCCTTGGAGATACTCAAAAGCCATCTGGACATGGTCCTGGGCAACCAGCTGCAGGTGGCCCTGCATGAGCAGGGGGGTTAGACCAGATGACCTCCAGAGGTCCCTTCCAACCTCAACCATTCGGTGATTCTTGAAATATTCTTGCCAACGTATCTGTATTTCTGATCTGTGCTTTTTCTTCCAGTCTCTACGTATATACACTGTGTTTAAGGCTACAGCACCAGCGTGAACCTTAAGTAATGTATTTCCTGGAAACACCCATCTCCTACTCCTGCAGCATTATCCATATCTTGCGGCATAATCCAGCAAATTGATGAATGCCCTGGCTCTTACTCAGTAAAGCACTTAAGCACACACACATCCTCAGCTGCACAGGATCAAGCTCCTATGCTATAGGTTTTTTCTTAGCAATTTTTCAATCTATCTTCTGCTAATGTATCATTAGGTAGTGTTTTTGTTATTCCTTGTATAATTCATTTCACAATGAGAGGTAACAGTGCTTTGAGAATTTACTGTGCAAATCAAATCTGGATGTAATGAAAAAAACAATAGTCAATTGTTGAACTTGAGATGATTTGTCGATATTGTTTTCATCACTTTAAAAAAAGAAAAGGAGGGTATTCCTGTTTCTACCGAAAGCTGTATTCTCTAGAAAACTTCTGCCTGTATAAATTATTGGGTTTTGTGTATATGATAGGAAAGGAATGAATATCAATATGTCAACTCTCATGTTTAAAAATATATAACAAAAATTTAAAAATTGTTACTCTTATGGATGTTCCTGGACAGGAAGTTTATTAGTGAGCAAAGCATATACACTACTAATTAGGGCTTCTGAAATTTTAAAACCATTGAGTCATCAGTATTCATGTAAGCAAATTATGGGAGAGTTGCCAGTTGCTTAAACAAAAAACTTCTGCCATTATTTTAGTGGTCTGTACCAAGAGGAACATGGTGTATAGCAAGGAAGACCAGTGGCTGCTTGCTCATGAAGTCTGGTGAAGTTTGTTGAAACAGACTAAGACTCAAATCTCCTAAGACCCTTTTACGCCTCCCAGGAGCACAGGCCCCTCAGTTTCTATCCAGCTGCTACATACGTACATCCCTTTTTGGCATCTGTATTTCATCCAGTCTATGCATCCTCATTCCTTCAGGTACAGCCTTAAAGCAATGCGAAAAGAAATAGCTCAGATGAGAGCTCTGGAGGTCCCAACACTGGATTCTCCAAATAGGCTTAAAAACATCATTCTTGCTAGTGGAACCATTTTTTCTGCGTACACAGTGCAGAGCTAGGAGAAAAGCACCTTCAACATGTTCATTTAGTTAGCACATGAGTATCTGAATACTGCTGCTATTAATGTAACATTTTTGGAAGAGATGCATGAATCCACACTCCAGGTAAGTGGTTTGTATTGCTGAGCTAGAAAGTAGTTTTCTGTGGCCCAGTGGATGTTTCACTTTTGATTCAGACGAAAAGAAAGCAGAGTTGAGAGAAACTTCTCACAATACAGTAGTGATCGGATACTGGGCTTCAAGTAACTGCTCCAAGTCAGCTATAATGGTAACTTGAAACCAGACTGACTCTCGCCCCAGGTGAATATTGTGCTGCAGGTTATCTGGCGGCACTACCATTTCTTGTAATGCTTAAGTACTTTCAAGCACATAAAGTGTCTTTCTTAAAAATCAACTGTCTGCCAGTCAGCAGGTAAAAGAGGACATCCTACGGTAATAGAGAAATCTGGAAGACACTGTGAAGGTGATATCTATATGTGGATGAAGCAGATTTTATTTGGTTTTTACATCATTCATGTACATTTGCTAGCCAGTAAGGTTGGAGAGGAGGAATCAGGTAGGAATTCAAAGGTGAGAGTTTGGGAATTTTTGAGAGCATTGCAAAGCTAAGTTGCAGTGCTTGAAGAAACATCTCTTTGGTTAAGGAACTAATTTTTGGTTTGTCCGTGTTTTTGCTGTTAAGGAAATAAGCACAAATCTCTTGATCTAGAATTGAGAACATATGGAGAAGGTATTTGTACTGAGAGCTTTGCAGACAGAAATCAATTTTTTATGTTTTGTTTGTAGATGTGCGGAGTTCTGCTTGTACTTAGGAAGGTTATGAGGGTTTTTTTGTCTCTTGGAAGAGAATTATTTTATAAATTGCGTGACTTAGAATTTATAAATAGTACAAAAAATTCTTCTGAACAGTTTACAACGCATTGTAACAATGTACAACACTGCGTCTCCAACGCATTGCTAARTGATAGCTAATGAATAGGGAACCTCTCTAATTTACAACTGTTTTCCGAGTGTTAGCCTCTTCCACTTAAGGTTACAAAGAACCTTTGCTTCAAAGCTCTATTTTAGCACTTATGTGTGTTCATTTTCTGGCAGTTTGCTTGTACAGACTAACTCTTAAGGTAAAGTGAAATGTTTGTGCAAAGCTTGAAGAAATCTCAGAAAAATCTTTGATTGTTAGAAGGGGAGGATTATGCCTTGAAGTATTAATTACTTAACAATTTATCTGTCAGTTTATTAATGCCCCTTCAAACTTTACCTGTAATTACTCAGGCTCCTGGAAAGCTCATTTGCCAAGCATTGCTGTGGGGGAGAAAGGATTCTATCCAAACAAAAGTTAATGACTGTATTTTCAGATGAAATTTTGGGACATAGTCATAGTCAGTACAGAACAATGGGAATTGGCTTTTTCAGGTCTGCTGCTTTTGTTGTCAATAACATTCTGGTGCTTTTTAGCGTACGTGGGAGTAGGACTGGACACCCATTTATTTGAGGAAAGATTCTCCATCTTTGCCTCTTTCACGATTTGAAATACATAAGTGGTTTCTTTGACTGATAACAAAGACGTTGTTACTGATAACAATTTTTGCATTCGGACAATGAACCAGATTAAAGGAAGTGCCCTAGCTCCATCTTCCTCCATTATTTTTCAGGTGGATTGATTTCCTAATCTGTGTTCATTTATGATAACAAAATGTTTGTTCTAGCATAGTCCCAGGGTGTTAGAGGGATAGAAATGAGCAGCTGAAGAATAGAAGGGGAAGAGCTATATTCACATTAGTAAATCACATAATGAAATAGGAGTAGCTCTGTTAATCATTCCTATTGTACACATTTAAAAAGTTAATCTAGCATTTGGAATACAGTCTTTCAATTTAGTTTGCTCCAAAAGGAATCCAGCATGTATGTTCCACTGTGCACGCAAAATGCATTAAATGGGAACAGTTGGAAACTTAGAAGTACATTCCTCATCTGAATCAACTCTAATATAATGCATCTGCATTTATCAGCAGCAAGAACTGCTAACTCTGTAGATATTTTGCAGTGGCTTCAGAGAAAAGCATTTGGAAGTACCTAATATCTGTACATTCATCTTCAAATAAACTGCAACAAATCCCTATTACACTACAATAATCAAAGAGAGACTTGAAACTTGTGCTGTTAGAGGGCCCCTTGCAGCAGCAGAAGGCCCACTTCATTGCGAAAGTTAGAAGACGAGACTGGAAACAGTAAACTGGTAAATAAAACCAATCCTTTGCAAAGTCAGTTAATTATTAGAAGTGCTTATTAAGCAAGGTAAGAAGGCACTGGGGACTTGCAAAACAATTGGGGTGGGTCTTTTTTAAGGCCACTCTATTTTGACGGTAAGCTAATGAACTGCTAGAGTGTCTGTGTGTAGAAGAGCCTCCACTGCAGAATTGCTGAAATTCCATTGAGCATTGTGCAGGTTGTTAGGATAACTTTAGGTCTTCACCTACAAAAATATGTGGGCTTGGTGAGGTTTATGATTTCAACTCTTTCTCGCATTGCTTTTATGCAGGTTGCATTTTTCTTTCTCTCTCTCTCTCTCTTTTTTTTTTTTTTTGGTGGGGAGGGTTAATAATGATGATTATCAACTGAGAAATGACAAAAAGCTTATTTATTTTTAACTCTTCAGTTTTGGAACATGTTAGATTTATCCCAGCTCATCCATAAAGGATCTAATCAGAGATGCCTGCATAGAAAAAGCAGCAGGGCTGTCTCATTAGTTGTGTGTAAAATTATTTTAATGACTTTAAATGATCATTGTACAATAATAGCTATGCTAGCAAGAAATACCTTTTAAGAATAGTTTTCCCTCCRCTTTTAAAATTCATAGTCTCTATAATATCATCAGTCTTCCACCTACATGCTTTTTTTATTGCCCTCCTGACAATTTGTCTTCATTTTGTGGGGGTGCAGAAGTTGTTCCCTTTTCAATTTAATGCTATTTGATGACTTGCAATTGTGGTTTGACTAAGACTATTATCATATCTACAAACGCATTGCTGCTCTCAGAGAAAGCAGTGTTGAGTCCTAGACTTCCAACACCTCTGTAAACATTATTCCCCTATCTCCCATCCCTGTTACCACCTTTAAAAATAGTATGCCTGGCAATGTATGCTAATATAAATATTTCTAGTTGTTCTTGGGGCAAGTAGGACCATCTTAAGATCTCACCATGGAAGTTGAAAGTGCATAGAAGAAAAACATGCAATGTACTCTTAGTTGTACCAAGCCCTTACTTTGCAGTTAAGAATCTAGGAGGCTTCTGAATGGATGAAAAGATTCAATGCTCATGGATGAGCAAATAAGCATCTAAAGTTAGTAAAACCATTTATCAAAACAATGACGTTTGTTGTACAAAATATTTCTCCCTCTCCAGTCAGTTCCTCTGTGTTATTATATTCTATATGTACGAATCATGTTTATGATGTGATGCTTAATGCCTGCTTTTAAGTGGAATGTCAGTCTTTCCAGAAACTTTACTCCTTCATAGGTACTGCACACGATACCACTGAACTTTTGGAGCTTGTGGAAAGTGAGTAGGAGGATTTCTCTAGAGACTCAAAGTGGCTCCACTGAACACTGAAAGCTCAACAGTACAATCCAGTGACACACAAAAGCTGTTAGAACCTTAATTTTTGTTACAAAATGTACAGATCAACTTTTTCTAAAAGTACATTGATAATAGACAATCTACCTGTGGATGAACAGTTTAAATCTCTTTTTCCTGAAATAAAGAAATCAGACACCTTTCACTTTGGAGATAGGCTTACATAGCATCTTCTAGCAAATGAAAGGATTTTTTATTTTGTTGTCAATATGTGTATGCCTTTGCTCCTAAGTGCGTCTGAGTTTCTGGAGAGCTTGTTTCATAGTGAAAACAAAATCTGTAATAAAAAGCTGCGTCCTGTTCCCTGAAAATTTTGAATTTGTTGGGTTTTGATAAAGTTACCAGATTTGTGCTTACAGAAGGAACTTTTCCTGAAAAAAATCCTGTGTAACACTGTATCAGAATTACCACCATACACTTCCAAAAGGGACTGGAGCTATATAGGATGTGACTCCAAAAGAAATGCCTTCTAGGGAGATTTTGCACAAAATGTGTTCTGCTATATCTGTTTTGGTTGATATGCCTAGGCAGGCATGCCCTTAAGCTTTCATTTTCCTACTTTTTCCTTGACTATTTATTGCTTGAACAAATATGCCTGCATTATTTACTTTGCATGTGCATGCACTCTTGTTGGTTGCTYCCTACCTAATGTTATAAAATCTTCAGATTTCAGCATTGTAAAATTTTCTTTGTATTAGCAAATGAGCTGCTGCTGAGAATGATATTTTGCAAGAAAATGATATTCTATAGCTAGTGTATTTAATTTGTGAACTTCTTAAAGCGAATTCATTCTGTCTTCTAACATAAATTAACTGCTTCACTTTGGTGACAGGCTATTATTTCTGATGCTTCAGTCATGCTTTGTTTCTTTTTTTTTTTTCAGTAGCCCAAAAAGGCCAGATGATTACAATACAGTCCTGTCATAGTTTTGAACTCTGTAGCAAGACCTCTACTGACTTCGTAAGAAGCTATAACAGCTTCTCTTTCTGACTGTAGCAAACCCTAGCAAAGGTAAATATTGGAGGAATAGAGAACAAGACTGATGAAAGCTGAGGAGTAGGAGACAGAATTCCCTTAGGACAGTGGTTTGAGAATCCCATTCAGTTGGCCAGAGCCGAAAGACGCTAATGCTTCAAAGCAGTCTGCAAATACAGAGTTTTTGCAGGTGGGTTGTCTTTAGCAGCTGGATGCTTGGTTTTTAAGAAGCCAAACGATGCTTTTTCTCTTTTAGTTACTTTTGGCTTTATTCTACCGAAAGCATTGAAATCCAGGGGACAGAGAACACATTTTGGGGCTCTTAAATGCAAACTGAGGATGAAAAATGAATGTTAAAAAATGACTGGCTTCCAGCAAGCTGACTTTCTTTGTGGATGTTTATGGTAATAATTAAAGTGATATGCATCCTTTCTGTGTGCCACCCTAACTTCCTTTGGGACAGGATTTATAGCATGTTTTTGAGCTGTTACTGGCTGTTTCTTTTTCAATATAATCCAGTGCTGGGTCAGATATCTACAGTTTAGTATAAACTCTAGCTTCCCTGATGAAACTTGTGGCACAGAGTGCAGTTATAACTCTGAACTTAATGATAGTAAAACAGTTTGACTCTTATCTGCAAGTACTACTTAGGCACTTTTATTATCTTAAGTATGGGATAAGCTTTACATGTTGCATTTCAGAGGCATGTTTTTGTGGAAATCTCTAGACGTAAAAGATAAAATAAAAATCCAGCRTCAAGTTCATCATCATGAAAGCCATGGAAGCGGCATTTTCCAAATACAGTAACTAATCCTGTATCTGTCTTTTCTGTGTCATGTCTGTCTCCACCTATGCATTTGTTTGTTCAGCTTACCTTGTGGAGCAYGGTGGGAGGGGCGGAGTTGAGCAGCAAACATAGGTTATTCATACTAGTATCCTCTCAAAGTAAAAGCAAGTAATTTTCTTTGTRATTCAGACAGTACTTCCTTTCAGATTCAATTACAGTAAGGCCTTCTTGCTAAAGCACTCAAGTGACATATGCCTGAAGCTTCGAGTAAGTACAGCGCTGTGCAGTGTGACAAGGATCAGTTCAGACATTGGTACACTTCATGGTATATGGAGAATTTGTTCATGTGTGGGAGAAGATCTAATGTCAAAGACGACATTCTTCCCTCCCCGCTCCCACCCCAGTGATTTAGCTGGTGGAAGGACCTGTGGATGAAAGCTTGTTCCGTACTGCTCTTCATCAAACATGTAAATTACTCTCGTCAGTTAATAACATGGAGCTGAGGGAAATGCTCGACATCCTGTGACTTCGTATAAGTACTTTTGTACTTTGTAAGTACAAACCCCACTTACATTAAGTAGAGAGCTTACTGGATAAAGCTAAWGAAAACACAAAGTGCAGTTTTTCTTCCTCTGGATGCCATCCAGCTTTTTCTTTTCTCCTACCTGAACTGACACTGGAGTATTACAGTTTGTGAACTCTGTGCTAAGGATCACAGAAGTCGCTGTCATTGCTCAGCGTTAATATTGGAGAACTTGAATGGTGACAGACTTCTTCAGGTTCATGAGAATCCTTCACTCTATTGTTTACAGCATGCCTGTTAGGGATGCTTTTTCTAAATGCAGGGAGCTTTTTCTAAATGCAGGGAGCTTTTTCTAAATGCAATCCTAGTGCTGTCCTTAGTTGATTTTATTCATATTTTACTGAGATGTTAAAGGTGGCAGCTCTTTACTTCTCAGAATGTTCTTGTTTAGCACCTTGCAGTCTAGAGACTTCCTTGCTCAGTGGTGAGATCTTTGTATTGGATAGTGCTTTCTGGGTTTTTTCTTCTACCCCTTAGTTTGTCCAGTTGCTTTTTAAACTCATACAAATATTTGGCATTGGCCAAATACTTTTAACCTGTTGATGCCATTTAGTTTTTGTTTTTGGTAAGACATTGAATAGTCTCTCTGTTTACCTTCTCCATTTTCCAGATTCTTCATATGTCTAGTGCCATTCTTTTCAGTTTCCTCCCAGGTTAAAAAGCCCTGATAATAGTGTCTTACTAGCACTGAACTGTTTTTTTAATAAAACAATGTGTTACAACTCCARGGTTTTATTCTGAATGGGAATAGTTCAGAGCTTATCACTGTGTGTACAATGATAAGGTGTCGTCTTGTTTTGCATTTACTGYATTTCATCTGGCCTTTTATCACTTAATCAGTCATGAAATCCTTCTGCAGGTTTTGTTTGGATTTGTTTTGTGTGGTTTGGGGTTTTTTTTGTTGTTTCCCCCCCTCCCTCCCCAATTGCTTCTGAGGTGTGTTTTTTGGCCTGAATAACACAGAATCATCAATAGACTGTCATCTCCATGTAAACCCCCCCCCCTTTTTTTTTTTTCATTCACCCATAAATGCATTGAATAATATAGGCCTTATTGTATATCCCTGCGTGTCTAAACTGATAAACTTTCCCCTGGGAGAAAGTGAGCTGTGTATTTCTATWCTTTGTTTTTATTTCTTAATCTCTTTCTTACCCATGTAACAGCCTACATTCTAATTTGTTTAGAGGACTTCTGTGAGAAGGCTTACTCGCTGCCTTTGGAGCTAGAAATATGAGCTGGATCTGCCTGTCCTCCAACCCTTTGACTCCTTCAGGGACGTCTTATGTCGAGGCTTTTTACACAAGATCTGATTTTACCCAGTGTATCTTTTTTTTGCCTCCTCCACAGGCTTAGTATTTTTTTTTTTCTTCTTTGTATTTGCCTTGTAGGGATATCAGATTTAATGGTCTCTGTTATCACGGATTTCTCTGGTATTGTACTTGCAGATTTCCATTTCTCAGTTTTAAGTGAGAGGCTACATGCTGCAGTATAAAATTCAATAGAACACTTGGATAACAACTAAGAGAAACTACAGTTTTAAACACAATTAAAAGAAATCATAGCTTCTTTTAAAAAAAGAAGATGTTTGAGACTGCTGCACAGGAGCTTCTCAACGCTATTCCCAGGAGGGGAAAAAAMCCTCATGTTTTAGTAGATCTATTTTACTGCAGCCTTGTGTTTTTCAAATATTCAGTTGCCCTTGAACTGTCTGTAGGCCCCATAATCTGCTAAGCTTGCTGCTCCTTGAGTGTTTGAAAAAGGCATAAAATGTAGTAACAGATTCAGCACTGAGTTGTTCTCCAGACCTTTTTCTCTTGGTCTATCATGGTATATGTTTTAAATTCGTTGTTTTTTCTACTTTTCTTTGATTTGGCATGACCTTARCTTTACATGGATGCATTCTTAATTCTAAGAACTTTCTTTCTCCTCTTCTTTTTTCCAATCTGGCTTTGCTTTTAAATATGACTGTAGCAGATCTTTTGTTTCTGACACTCCTATCTGGATACTAAATCTAACTTGCTGCCACAGAGTAGCTCACTAACCTCTTAAACTAGGTTCTGTGCACAGCTCAACTAGAAGCAAAAAWTGTATTCTGTCTTTTGGTTTCTCTGATCAGTTATTTCATGAAGTTATTTATTAAATGTATCTGAAATCTTATCTTGATATCATTCTTGAATGCGATACTTCCGGGGAGGTACTTGAGGTCATTGTTGCTGTTTTCTGGCCTTTTTGCTGTTCTTACTTTTCTCAGTGTGTCTTAGTTGTGTTCATTCAAACAAAAGATCAAGGAAACTGCATTTAAAATCCTTTATTTAAAAAAGCCTAAAATTTGCAAGAATTTGTGGGAGTGATTACTTACCATTGCTTGGCCCACTTTGCTGGGCCACCTTGATAGCAGTTTTCATCTGTGGCAATTGTCAAATCTTCTCATGAAATGGTAAAAATGTTTATGTACTTTTCTAGGTGTATTAGGTGAGCTTGGATGTGTTACCACTGGCTAGGACTGAACGTATCAGATGTGTTGTGCATACGCTTAACTCCTTCTGACTATTTYCAGTCACTTCAGGAACACTTGCTCTACTAATAAAATGGGAAGGCCAATCCAGAAATCTTGTTTCATATCTTGTCATCTCAAATCCTTTATTCTCCCCAACACATGGGKTTTTTTTCCTCCTCCTCCTGCACATCCCTGTTACTTTCTTGTCTTGAGCCCAAATGAATGCTTGTAGTAGTGATCACGTTAAGTGTGTATGCCGTACAGGTTTCCCTCGTACACGTAGTGTGGGTGTTGCTTAATGCATTGATCTTTTGTTCAGTTGAGTTTCCATGCAGCTTCAATATTCRCTTGTAAAACCTGTAATTTCTTTTAAATTTAGGTATTTCAAGTTAATACTTCATTATTGCCTCCTGTCTGAGAAACTGCTTTCAGTTTTCCTTTTATCCTGTTCTCATTAGGTTTCCACTGTTCAAAGCACTTGGAAGTACCCAGCTTGTGTTTGTGTAAAAAATGATTTATTGTGCATGATAACATAACTGTCTGGGGGCTGGCCCCCAGTAACTGCGTGAACAAATAAGACCTTAAGCTCAAAAGGCGTAAGAGATTTGATTCTTTAAAATACCAATTTTTTGCTTTGGTATTCCTTGTTCATGGTCTTTCTTGTCTTGTTTTATCTGGAGTCCAGGTGCTGTAGCTGTGACCTAAGTAGAAAGAGCAGTGTGCACCTGGCCAGGGGGTGATAATAGCCAGGCAAGGTGCTAAAACTCCCTTGTTCTGGGTAAATCCACTCTGCTGAGAGCCTGAATGTGTTTGTGTTGGTAGGAAAGTAAATCAACACACACTTTTATTATTCAACATGCACTCTATTGACTCTGCATAAATAACTTTAATAGATTTTTTTTTTTTGAAGGAAGGCAGTGATTCCTAGTGGTTAGAAGAGCACTTAGAAAATTGAGGTTGTTTTATGTGATGGGTGTCTATGTGTATGATCCACTCCGTATGTATACAAACAACTAAAMATCCTTACATGTCAGGATTATTCTTTATGTGCCTTCAAATATTTTAGAATTCATTAATGGAAGTGTCATACACAGTGTAATTGAAAATGCTTTTTTTTWAAAAAAAAAAMCAATGTTTGTCTAAAGTGTGTGCAAAACATTTTGCTAAATATGTCATCAGACACTTTGCAACAAGTCAACCTAACTACAATGATGCACACATGATGTGTTTCGGTTGTGTATGTTAAGGGTATTAGAAAGGTTGGGAATCTATTGCATCCATCACTGATTTGTGCTAGAATACTGGGAAGGAAATCTTATGACAACCACAGTGTACTCTGGTTGGCTAAAAAATCTTTTGCATTGAAAAGATTTCTTATCTAGATTGTGTAAGTCCATTCTTCAAAACCTTGTATGAATGTTGAAGAGTTTGTTGGGGTTTAATCCTTGATGTAGTCTTGTAGATGAGGCTTGTATGTGTTATTTAATCAATGATGGCATCTTCCTTTTGTAACTTAAAAATTTTAAGCACTGATATCTTGCAATCCCACTTGGACTAATCCCCTACTATGGATTAATTGCCTTTTTGCCAATTTAATTGMTAAATTTCAGAGGTAAGGGACAATAACTGCATTCTAACATAGTATTGCATAGTAGTCGTTAAAAAAATGAAATGTTTCCTTTTGCAACATTTCCTATTTCTGGTCAAAACCTAACAGAAACAGTAAAAATGCCTGCCTGTGCTGAAATGAATGCTAAATTTCCATTTAAGCCTATAGCAGCAAAGCTGGAATCTTACTTTATGATATAGCCAATGTGCCAAGTAATGTGTAAAGTTTCAAAAAGTAAATAGTAGTCTTTCGTTTTCATCAGGCTGTTTACAACCTAAGTATATAAACAGCTGTGTTTAGACTTCTGTATTCTGACTATTTTTTCTGGAGTTG
This sequence comes from Oceanodroma leucorhoa, assembly GCA_030449065.1. Lineage (NCBI taxonomy): Eukaryota > Metazoa > Chordata > Aves > Procellariiformes > Oceanodroma > Oceanodroma leucorhoa. The sequence goes on along the minus strand of JASVER010000015.1, from coordinate 12,976,589 downwards.
TAAAACATACTTTTTACTAGTAAACAGAAATTACTCTAGTAATGTTTTGATAGCACCTTTTGAAGTCTATCAGCTAATATGCAGTTTTAGCTTACTCGTCTAAATGCTGTATGTGACTGTGAAATGCATACAGGTCTTTATCAATTTCATTGTACTGAGTCTTTTTTAATAAGTGCTTTAATAAAATAGGTTTTAAGTGACAGCTTTAACCTGTTAAATGAAAAGCCTGAATTTCAAAAGTGGATATTTCTGTAGTCCTTTAGAGGTTTAAATGCTTTCTGCAGTATAAGGACATAAATGCAGCAGACTCAGAACTACATCTGCTTCATCCTTTGCAGATCACAAATAGGTTTTTTCCACTTTTTTTTTCCGAGGGGAACTGAGAAAATTAAAGGATACCATATCATTTCGTATCTTAAGCTTAAGACATAATCACACAGAATAATAAAAATAAAACATTAAAATTTTGTTAATAATGTCATTGTTCCAATATCCACTGAATAATTTGTGTTGAATGACCTGTCTCTGTGAAGGTAGAATTAACTAAATTGGGAACTGAACCACAGAGCAGCCTGATGATGAACTAAGGTTTACACAGGGTCTTGGTGGCAGAGTAGGAACTACAGCCAAATATTAAGTACTAACCACGCTTTCACGTCCCTGACCTGTCTTGTTTCCTGTATGAATGCTACGTGCCACCTAAAACTTGTGTACTTTCACTTGCCTGCTTTCATTTGAATGACTGCGGTGCTTGTGAACCTTGAATAACTGATAGACTTCATTGGCTTATATAAATGTACCTGACACACAACAGCTAGTGAAGTCTATTTTAATTGTCATAAAAAATACATGAAGTATTGTAAGATGAATGTTCCTCTCTTCTGGAAATTTTTATATTCAAGACAGAGTAAAATTTGACATTAGAAAGACATGAGTTTTTAGCAAAGGTGGAAAATAAAAGCTTCCACTGACAGCATTTCCATTGCAGTACTCTTATGTGGGAGGAATACACATCAAGACATTTTCTGACTAAAAACACACTTAAGAACAAGGGTGATAAGTTATAGATCACCACTTTTTATGGTATTTTTATGGTGTGTGCATTTACTCTTGTATAGTATTTATTCTAGTATTGAGCTGAATTGAAAGAAAGTGTGTGTTGTCCATCCCTGTTCCAAAACACACTTTGACTGTTTTGGACCTTTTTCCTTCAGAATCTGACCTAAATACTTTATGAGAAAGTAAATTGATATGGCAGCCATGAAACTTGAGTTGTTCTTGCTTTATCTTTTTACTTATGCTCTTGCAAAGGAAAAATATTGTTAGTTATGGGAACACTATGATACTAAGCTATTCTAAATTTGATCTCCAAAACACTCCACAACCTGCTCTTCTGCCCTTGCCCTACAACTGTGGAACCAACCCACACACCTAATTTTCATTAATTATCTTTTGCTTATATTTATAGGTCACATGTGAGAGTACATAGAAGTGATAACTGGGCAGGAGGGATTGGGCAGTAGGTTGAAAATAACAGCAGAAAGCATTTCTTTGCCCTGGCAGTCAGCTGTGTTAGAACAAACATTTCAACACGTTTGCTGCAGTACCAGCACATTTTATTTTGTTTTCTCAGTRAAGGTGGTAGTTGGACCATAAGGCTGCACATTTTTAATTTTTCTTTTTTCTTTTTTTTTTTTTACCATCTTCACAAAGAACATTCTTTACATGTTAATCTGCAATGTGATTACAATAAAGTAACTATATACTGGTGTTGAAGAAGCAAAATAGGAATACTTTACAGCTTTCTATTGTAGTAAGTGTTCTTATCTAACAAACATTGATCTGAGCAGCAGATGGAAGGGGTCAGAGCCATGCCCTGCTCCTAAGTGTGGCAAGTGGAACAGGAGAGAAAGGAAGCCGCTTTGCCTGTATAAGCTGCCAGAGAACCACTTGTCTTATTAGGGCTTATATCAGTTTAGCAAACTGCTTTCTATCGTTTGCTTGTGTGTGTGTGTGTGTGTGTGTAAATTCCACTTAGTTATCAAACACTAACTTCTGAATGGTGCCTCCTATATTGATTTATCCAGCGTATATTGAAATATTTGTGGTGGTCTCATCTTGGCATGTAGAAAACCCTGAACAGAAAAAAAAAAAAAAAAATCCACAGCCAAGACTGTTGCTGCTGAAATTTTAATGCAAAAGAAATTAATGAATGTGAAAGCACACAGGAAGAAACAGAAAAGTACTGCCTTGCCCAGCTTTTTTCATTTGGGTGGGGTGGATGGATTAATATTATGTTTCTTTCAAACAATATGCTCTTTCCTTTAACTTCTCGTTTATTGTAAACAGAAAGCCCCTGAGTGATGTCTGTTGGTGTGAGTGGTGCCATCTGGAAAACAGGCTTCTGACTTGTTTAGAGTTCAATCCTGTTGGTTATATATCAGAGCGAGGAGATTAAGTGGTTAATTTTGCTGGGATGGTGTTTGCCTATTTTACAATAATATTTTTACAGCTTTCTGAAAAGACCGAGTACTAAATGAAAATTATTTTTCATTATGTGCCTTGTTTAGCCAGACAACATGTTATAATCTGGCATTAGTATTTTTCCGAGTGGAGCTTGGCAGACAGAACTGTGGCATGGTGAAGGAGAAAACTTACTTCATGGTTTGCTCTTGTTAAAATACATCCATTTTAATGAAAGCCTTGGCTTGTAGCCTGTTCTTGTTTGGAAATAGTCCCAGTACCAGGGATGTTAAAGAATGTAAGTAGCCCTGTTCTTCGGGAGATTATTTGGAATCGGGTTTATTTCTTCCCTCCTCCCACCTTTTAAAAAAGAGCTGATACTAACTGGCACCTCAGCTAGTGGGGCTGCTTCCCAGCTTCTCGCATGATTGCTGCCCAAATGAGGCAGAGGCTGAAATCTGTGACTTTGAGCGGATGCCAGAAAGCTTCTCTCAGTTGGTTTCCTACGTTTGGAAACTTTGCTTCCTAACTGTACTTTCTCATGCTGTCCGTGCCCGCAGTACATAGCTACCAAGCGTCACGGTGTGTTTGGTGACCTTGCGTGGTAACGTGGTACGTACAGGTCAAGCTTTGGCGCTTACTGTTGAGTTTGGATCTTCCTTTCTAACCACGGGTTTAGGCTGGCTGGTGAAACTGTTATTCTGAATCAGTGGTCTGTGTCCTTTCTTACACTTACCCAACTTAAAGTGTACAAGTTGTATTGATTTTTCTCTTTAAAATTCTTCCAAACTAATTTATGAGAAATTTTCTCATTAAAAGTAGCAGTTCTGGCCTTTGTCAACTTTTCCATTGAACTTATTCTTCATTCATCAAGTAGCATGCAGCATGGTGTTATTTACAAACACTGGATGTCAGATAAAGATCTCTAGATTTTTTTTTTCTTTTTGATTGACTGGTGGAGCAATATGATGCTTTTGAAGAAAAAAATGTTTAAGTCTGTATGTGTGCAGTAGATAGGAAAGGAAAAAAAGTTAGGTGCTCGTGTGCAGCTGGACACAAAATAGTGAGGTCTATAATGTGTAATCATTGTTAGTTTCTGTGTGCTCCAGAGACTGAGGAGCTGAGCTTTCAAATACACTGGACATGCTTTAAAGGCTGGTTACTTTTTCAAAACTCTTGAAAAGGCTTCGCTACTAATTAAAGAGGCTGCCAGGTGAAAGACTGAAGTGCTATCAAGAATAAGAATAGTAATAGTACAAAAGCTGATCCATACAACATGTTCCACATGTGCTCATATTTATCATAATGAATATTCTTCTATTAAGAAATGAATCCTTTGGAAGTAAATGAGAAACTGTAAACTGTATGTGTCATCCTGTGGCAGATACCAAATAACAAGTAATGGTAAATACGCTGAAGTGCAATACTGAGATGGAGTGTAAATATTGTAATGAGTTAATTTCTGCTGTTCTTGCAAAACACTCATGTTGGATTTTTTAGATCTAATCCTTTAATTTCTCAACCACCTATAGCAATGATTTATAAAATACTTTCAAATATTGCTAATAAACTATTTTCTTTATCAAATTAATTTATAGAGGGCATGAAGGAAGAACCTGAAGTGCTCTTTGAGGAACTGCTTGAGAGGGCCAAAGCTGGAGAACCAAAAGCACAAACGGAGGTAATTTTATATGCTCTTTGCCCAGTTTGTTTGCTCTTAATTCCAAAAATAGCACTGTCTGTTGTAGAACTATTATCTCCTCTTTAGTTGAACTGTGTCTGTTTTAATCTTAAACTATTCAAAGAAAGGTGATGCCAGATGGTTTCTCTGCCTTGAGAAATGCTGCTTGCTTGGGAGTGTTACTGGCTKCAGGTCCAACTCTTGAGTAAGCCTTGAAATGAAAACAGGGAGGGTAGGCTGAGAGCATGGAGAGCAGTTCTACAGAACTGCTTTTGCCTTTTTTTTTTTTAAAAGTATGTGCCAAATAGTTACTTATGGAGGTGTGCAGATAGGGACTATTAAATGCTGTTGATTCAGCACTGCACTATATACAAAGACACCAGGACTTAGGCTGGTGGAAGACTCTTCTTCTGTGGAAGAAACTGCCACTGAGGTGCTTTTAGCAGGAACAGAGGTTGGTTGATGTTCTTATACCATTTCTCTGTTGAATTAACAACAGAAAAGAAGCCCTTCGGTGTTTATTGAAATTAGCTATGTTTAGTTGTGTAATTGCAGATATAATTGAATTAATAATGGCAGTTCTGTCCCTGTATGTGTTAGCACTTTAGGTGTCCCTTAGGTTTTAGAAAAATTGTACCAATTTTCGGCTGCATTCCATTGTCTGGTGTATTAATTCAGTATAAATACCTTAAAATTGTTTAGAAGGGTTTTAATTTGTGTTTAACTTGGTTAGTGTTTTACTTGAGTGTTCTTTTCCAGCTTCAGCTTTGATGGCAAAAGGGAGTGGTTATGGTCTCCTACATGCTCGTTGGTGGTTTGGGTTTTTCCCCAAGGATCACCACTCTTTCTGCAAATAAAAATAAAATGTGGGAATGGGAAAGAAATCCTCCTAAAGCTGTTAAAAACATATGGCAATGCCAGGCTCGCTCTCCACTCCATCTCAGCTTGTTTGAGGGGCAGGCTGTCCTTGGAGCTGTAACCCAAGAGAGTCACAAGTTCCTCACCTTTGAAACAGCCGGTGGTTTTATGGAGGATGAAGCTTTAGCCTTGAGGGAATCGCTGCTGTGAAATCCATGTTTTGGCTCTATTCCTCCACACTAAAGAAAGCAAACCCCATAAATATTCTTTCAGGATATAACTTCCAGTTGAGTAAGAAATACCTTATGTAATCTAAGCCTATGATGTGTGCATATGTATGTATATCAATAATAATTTTTTGTCTTTCTCAATTCATTCCACCTTCAMTCCCTTCCTTTAGCTCTTTAAGCATGTACACTTTCTATTCCCACACAATAATAGGATTCTTGTAGTAAAGAGATCCAGCATACAATTTTGTTTCAGTATGCACTCAGGCTGAATTGAGTGTCTGAAAAGGAACCCCAAATACAGTCATTTCTTTTCTATGAAATCAAATTTCTTGTGACATGTGGAGAGGGAATTAACTTTTAGTTTTTAAAACCCTAAAAAAATATATTTTTTTTCTCTGTTGTTGAATACGTCCCTTTAGAATCAGTTAGAAAAAACTATTTTTATTTCTTACCTTTGTAGGAGTACGAGTGAGAAGCTGAGATGGCACTGTTGTGCTGTGTGCTAATAATCACGAAGTCAAACACAAGAAATCACTTGGTTCACTGGCTTGTAGTTACTACTATGAGTTTATTCAAAAATAACCCTGCAGTGACTGTGGAAATAAATGCACTCTGAGTGGCTGTCAACCTGTATTACCATAGCTTTATGTAGTTTCTTTATTGAGAAATAACTGTACAGCAGTTATGTAAATGAGACACCCACAGCTGGAATTCGGTAATGGAGAARAGGCAGCTCTCTGTCTTTAACTGGAGGATGTCTGCAAGGGGACTGCTTGAGATAACCGCCTCGGTTAGCAAAGCCCACAGGTGAGAGCAACCTCTGGAGAMGTACAGTATGAAGGTCTGTGTTAGGCCGTTACCAGCTATGACTTCATTTCACAGTTTTAGCTCATGGGAGATAATCCCTGATTGTTTAAATGACAAATCTGAGGTTAACACCTTTTCCCATCAGTTCTTCCTCCTCTGATTGTTGCGGACCATAGCTTTGCAGCCGTCTTCACGTGGTTCTGTGTAGGAGCTTTGCTGTGACAGTGACAGTAAGGTGGCTGTTGCACGGGGCTTGTTCGGAGGGAGCTGGTGGACCTTCCAGTAGTACTTCATGGAAAGCCTTGATGTTTGTTATGGGACTTGGAGGTGGGGTTTTTTTGCTATCAAAACTTTTAACATACACAAAAAAGTTTGTAATTTTATAATCAAAATAAAGGGAAAATATTTTCTGGTTGCTCAGATTTTGGGGGTGGGTTCTGCGGATTTTTTTGGAGGGGGTAGATGATYAAATCTTAATGCTGAACTTCAGGAAAACAAACAAACAAACCACAAACAATAAAAAAAAAAAAAGGCAAGACAAAAAACACTTCTGTCATAAAACAGGTGTTATGCTGATGTTTTGCTTGTGCAGTAGCCTTGTGCAACATGACTAATTCCAAAATCTGTTAGTTTGTCTTGCAATATGAATTTCTATGCCCAAGATATCCGTATAAGCTTAAAAGAACTGCATTTACTACTCTTGAAGCTTCGCTCAAAATCTCAGTGGCTATAAATGCAAACGTGCTCAAGAAACAGCTGTTCTTGTCAGAGGATTATATTTACCATGTAACTTGTTCAAGCAATTCCTTTCTGAAATAAATAGCTGAAGGTACATCTGCAGTTGGGTGATAAATTACTAGGCAATTGCTGAAAATTTAATTTTTTTTTTTTTTTTTGTCTCATATACTCTTTTCTTGGTCTGCCACTATATCTGTGCACTGCTTGTTGAACTATGGCATGAGGTTGTAATCATTGTTTAGTTCTGACTTTTAGATTACTTAGTCCAATTTTTTTTTCTTATTTCTGTATATTTTTGGATAGCTTCACTGTGTATGTACTGTGGGTTTAATCACTATGATATCTACCCAATAATTATCTATGTAGAAGTTGTTGGAGCACCCACTTAGGTGTATGCAAACCAGTTGCAAGACTGGAGATCTAACCTTTATTGGAAGAAAAAGATATTTTTGATGATATCAGTGTGTTTAATTTACATGGSAATAATGTGTCTTTCAAAGGTATTTCTTTAGTCACTTTTAGTGGTAATACCAAAGGCATAGTTTCAGAGAAACTGTCAAACAGGTTTTTTTTCAGCAGATAATACTGTGGACTCATGGAGCTATACTCTTAAGGTATTGCATTAATTACTCCTAGAATGTAACTGAAGTAACAGTGGGGGGAGAGGGAGTGCAGTGAACCAAGCAAAAGCATTTCCCAGCTTCTCCAGGCATGCGAATAAAATGTCTAGTAGTTTTGGCCACTTTCTGCCATTTAACATCTTGTTGCCTTGTGGTATGATAAGCAGAAGTGTTTCATGCTGTTGCATAAATATATTTACTAGTATATTACCATATATTTCAATTTTATAAAAGGAAGAAAAAATGTGATTTTTTTTTTCTTATCTGTAAAACAGTAATACAGACAACTGCTCCGTAATTTCTGTAATCCTAAATAGGAGGATTTTTACAGGCTATATCACTGAAATTGCTTGATGCTTAAGCAGTATTACTTATATTCCATTCACTAATTAATCATGAGTTTGCTTTGACCTTCAGTGGCTAAACTGCTATGAGTTGGGGATTTCACTGCTGAAGCCTCCTTCCATGTCACGGCCCTTTGGCAATAACTTAACTTCATCTGAATTTCTGAATGTCACGGGCACGAGGTTATTACATTTAATTTTTGTTTCTAAAATGAGGCTAGCAGTGTTGTCTGACTATTTGTATAGGAGGAAAAGAATTCAAGAAAACTTTTAACACTGGGAGCTTTACCTGATCCTGATAGATGCTCAAAGACCAGTGGCAACGAATTCATTGATCTGGCCAATGTGTTGCGATTCCTTCTTGCTTCCAGTTCTGGAAACTGATCTTTCTCTGCAGGAGATCGAGTTACAGCTATGTTCGTTAGTGAGTGGAGCAAATGTTTTGACCTTTTGTTCAGAGAGAATTTATTCTAGCTGAGTTCCAGGGGGTGGGAGGAGAGAGACGGAGAGAGAGAGAGAGGGAGTAGAGTATATTTCAGTAATTGAAGGAATTCTGTTCCCCACTTATTCTAGGTGGGGAAACACTTCTTAAGATTAGCAGAAGAGGAAGATGAAGAACTTAACAATTGTAATGCGGTTGACTGGTTCATCCTTGCTGCTAAGCAAGGCCGAAGAGAAGCTGTCAAACTGTTGCGTAAATGTCTGGCAGACAGAAGAGGTATGGGTTCTCTGAGACTTTCCTTGCGCTTCCTACTTTATCTGAAATAATACTATATCCATTTTAACACTGAAAAGAGGGGTTAAAATATGATCGGAATGTTCATGGCAAAATTATGTGAGTAGCTACTGACAGCATGTTCATATAGGTAATTTAAAAAGAATTAATTACTGATACTGCTCATAAAAACATTTATATTAATTATTTGCTTGAATTACTTCATCGAGTTCATGCTCGTTCTTCCCCTCCCCACCTTTCATTGAAGCTTCCTTTCTTTGAAGGTCATATATAACCATACACCACCTACATATCTGCTGTTGTTTCATTCTTCTGCCCCTCTACAACCTCTCTCCTAATTGGTCTTTTTCGCTGTCTTCTCCCACTTCAAGATTCATATCTTCCTTCATGCTACTTCCCACGCTTGGAATGGTCTCCTCTCATCTGCCAACTATCTGAACTCTTATTTAAAGAAAAAAAAACTTTCACTAAATTCTTGCTGCCTTTTACATGTCACATGCGTATCTGCACCACGTTTTGCCTGAACTGCTGTACTTCAAAAGTTGAAGCAAGACATAAGGATAATGCATGTCTTGCGCAGTCTTTGAAGTACAGTTTAAACTTCAGCAGTGTGGTTAGATTTTGGTAAGCAATGGGCACAGAAGGGCATTTGAGTAATTTACTTAGGTGGTCAAGATGTGAATGAAACTTGAGATGTTTCAGACTAAACTGAGAAAAATAAATTGTGGGCAAATCTGTCATTTCTGCATGGGTGTGGGATAATAGTATCTAATGTATTTTTCTTTTCTTGAGGCATCACTTCTGAGAATGAGCAAGAAGTGAAAAAATTATCATCTGAGACTGATTTGGAGAGAGCTGTGAGGAAAGCTGCCTTAGTCATGTATTGGAAATTAAACCCAAAAAAGAAGAAGCAATTAGCAGTTTCTGAACTACTGGAAAATGTTGGGCAAGTTGACAATGAAGGTTTGTTTATGAACTGATTTGTGGTATTGATAAAATATGTATTTACAGGCAGGCTACAGCTAGAAACTTAAAGGGCTTTATAAACAATCAAGCATGAGATAAAAGTAAATGTATGATCTACTTAAGAAAAAGTAACAGTGTTAACGACTCTAGCTCTCTTTTAATAACTGTGTTCTCTGGACCAATAAAGTTAGTTCATAAAGGCCTGCCAACTCTTGCTGTGGGTTGTGATTCAGTTAAGCACTCATACAGCTGACCAAATATTAAAAATATCTTCATTTGACACTCGCTGTCCTTGGAAAATAAATCTTTTATGCCTTTGCTGTGTTTGACTTTTTTCCTTAACAGTCATCCTGATGATATCTTATTAGATATTTCAATTTACAAACCCAGTCTTCAAGACACCTGGCTCACTCCACCATTACGGCAGTATGTGTTAGCTATGTCAATGCTGTTCCCTTTTCCAATATAGTAATAGGAATATAGAAAGCTATATAGCCATTTCTTACCTGTTTATATGTATATTTGTCTTTTCCTGACTTTGAAGAAATACCATTCTCCAGATACTGCAGCTTGAAGAACATTCCAGTTGTTGTTTGATTGCTTTAATCACTGCTTTGACTTTCCATAAACTTCTGTYATTGAACCAGATGGTGAGAAGCAACCTGGCCCAGTCCCAAAGTCAGTACAGAAGCAGAGAAGAATGCTGGAGCGCTTAGTGAGCAGTGAATGTGAGTGCACGCTGCTGCCTTCAATCTTTGCCTGTGGTTTTGGTTTCTATTTTGTTTTGCTAAGCAATTTTGTGCTGCCAGACTATGAATGTATAGCAAGTTTGGATTGCTATAAACTGATAGTGTCAATTTATTATATGTGCAAGGTAAATAACTGATCTGCATGTGAACTCGCAGAAGACAGTCAACTTGTCAGTGATTAGTATACTAAGAAGAGTTTGCATGTCATTTGTTATATTTATATTCTTCCCTTTCAGCACTTACCAGTCTATTCAGCAAAAAAAATTTTTGCACTTTCAATAATTTTTTTTAGTTCTAAACTGTAGTAGTAAGCTTTCTGATTACAATAAGGGAATTAATTATGCAACCATTTAATGCAGACAGATCCCTCATTCTATTTGCCTTGCTTCTGTTTGCCATTCCCTTATAATTAATGTTTGTCTTTTCATATTTGTTCAAGATTGATATAAGAAAGATGCACCAAGACACTCCTTTCATAACTTAGGGGCAGCTTAGTTCATGTAGTGGGGAGAATTAAACCACTCAACACACACAGGGTCAGACTTGTCGACCCAAATCTGTGACTTTTGTAAGGTATGGTGGGGGTGGGGGCTTGGACTTGAAATAAAGGTCTCCCTAGCCCTGCATACCTAAGAAATGCTGCTATGCTGCTGGGCCTTCAGGAGGAAAGTCAAATTGTTAAATTAAGAAAATGCATTATGAACAATGCAGCATGTGTAGTTTTTCAAGAACATTATCTAACATAAGATTTGATTCATCATTGTTGGGAAAATCTCGTTTTCTTGAAACGCAGTAGGCCATATGAAATAGTTCATGTGTAATCTAGATCAGTCCTTGAAGAGCACTTTTAAATGTCGCAAAGCATATTACTTATTAATACATCTATAGTTGAGAACATGTGTAAACAAAGCATCATATGGGGATTAGTGAGCCAATTCTGGGGGTCTGCAAGTTTAAACTCCTGAAGGATTAGATTTACATTTCATTAGGTCAGTTTGGCCTTTACTTTCAAGGATTGTATTCATCACACAGGTGACTTCTGAAAGTAACATTCCTAAGAAGAATGGAGTATTTCAGTTTTATGTTAACTTTCCCAGAAGTGAAAGAGGAGGGACGCGTGCCTGTGTATATATGTGAAGGAGTAGGTGACAGGGAGAAATAGTATTTTGGAGACCAAGCTTGTGGTCCTATCAAAACTTCCATGAGAGCAGGTCAGCTGTTCTTGTGACTCATTTGCCACGTCTGGAAAGCTAGAAATAGTCCTTCAAGGATAAGACTGCTCTGTTTCATGGTCCGGTCATCGTATCGTAACGCAGACGTGTCTGGATTCATTGGAGCTATGTTGCATTGGTGCTTAATGGATGACACTAGTGTTCTTTCAATCCCTCAGTTGAACTGGTACGTGCTGATAGAACGTGAGTGCAAAGCAAGTCATTTTATTCTGGATTCTTCCGTAATTCAAAGAGTGTCAGAAAAGGAACTGGCAATTTTWTTTTTTTTTTGAAGGCTTAAATGGCAGATAAAATAACAGGAGAGTAAATGAACCTACCTGTAAGCGTAGGCAGAAATTGATGTGCATATTTTTCTTTTTCTACGGTGGATGGTGGAGGCAGAGGAATTTGTCATAACCAAATTGTAGAAAAAAATCTATGAATAATAAAGTAGAATCTACAACATACACTTTTTATATCAATTTAAGAGACACTTGGGTGACAAAATACTAATAACGTTTAAAAACGAAAAGTTTTCATCAAACAGTTAAAGTAGGAGTTAAGCTGTTACCTCTTCTCTAGAGATCTTTTATCTTTTCATGGATGAACAAGACAGCTGTTACTCTCCAGCGTTTACTTCTCTGATCCACTGAGTTTCTCCATTTATCTTGCCAGCAGGAGATTCTTCCTTCAGTTTTAGTATAGTGACAATACTTAGAACGTAATTTTTAAGCCAGATATGTGTTTGCAGATATGTGATCTTGGGGTATCCTTAATGGAGGTGTAAACAGAGCTGACACTGTCAACGGACAGTTGTTGCATGCCTGAGAGCATACATGTCATTACATTTGATYGGCCATCTATACATAGTAAGTTAATAACTCCTTCCCTCTCAGGATGTCCCATGGTCCTGTAAAAGTGCYGTTAAGGAATTTTTGTGAGGTTCTAACCATGTCTGCTTGCCGATTCCACACCAAAAAGATTATCTTGCCACTGTATATTTTGTCCCAATAGGACAATAATTTTAGATGACACATGTGGTATTAGGCTTGATCTGAACCCCACCAAAGACAGCTAAGGAGTCTCACAGATTTCTTTGTGGAGCAGTGTCACCTTACAGCCTGTGAATGATAAGAATAGCTAGCAAAAATAAATCCTTTCTTGTTTCTTGGGAGGCATGCCAGATGGTATTTTGTGGGACATACAGGTTCATGCAATGAAGAAAAAAAAAAATAAAAAAAGTAAAAGTGCAAGCAAAAGGCAACATCTATGTTGTGAGATTAAAGCAAAAGATAGATGGTAAGCTGCTGTTTTTTCTATTGAGCTCTTTTAACACCCCTCTTCCTGTAGCAGGTATCTTGACACAAATACTTTATTTTGTTCTGTACCTACAGTGTTTTCAATATTAAATTCTGATTAAATTCTAAATTAACTTCTATAAATGTAGCATTTTTGTAAAATTAAAAAATTAACAGGCTCAAACCCACTAATCCTCTGAATTTAAACTTAGTGAAGCAGTTCAGTGTTCTGTCTCTTTAAAATACTAAACTAGTATTAAGCAGGCCAGCTTTCATATCTTTGTATCAGCTGACTAGCTAAACTTACTGCGTAGGAGGTGTGTTACAGATTTTTGTCATTCAAAAGTCTTTCATACCTACAGCAATGTCATTTGCTTTAGTGTATGGAAAAAAGTTGGTGTTAATTATCCTCCTTTACAAACGACATCAAGCTTGTCTACCATAGAAACTAGCTAATCCATGCTAATGTAAGGAACTGGCTGTGAAAAGAGTTTGAAGCAGTGTATAAATCATCTTCTCTCTTGCAGCATCCCTAGAGTTTTCGGAAGTAACCTCTTGCCTCCCTTCTACTCGCAGGAGTGGATAAGGATCTTCCAGTGCAGAGTGATTAACTTTTGTCCCTGTGTGCAACTGAGCACACGGTATATACAACAAAAAGTATATTTTGTTGCTGGCTATCTGTTTTACATCACAGTTGATACAGTTTGGGGGAGGCCCTTGGTATAGCCACGTAGCATATTAAATTAACACACTGTAAGTAATCTATATTTAGTCTTGTAGATATGAATAATTGGGCATTTCTCATAATTACATATCTGTAACTTCTGAACTCAGAAAAATGACTGTTAAATGCCAAATCAGATGTCAGGTTTTTCAGTTAATAACATACAGATAATTCATTACTGTTCCTGTACAATTCCTTCTTTTCATTGTGGCTGCTAGTTAAAGATTTCTCTCAAGAAGTTAGCAAGGATACAATAGCTTATGATTTAAAACTGTGTGACCTAATCCAGTAGTCCTTTTTCCTTGGAATACTTGCAGATAAGCTACATTCACTCGCTCTGTTCTCCTACTTACCGGTATAATAAACTCATCTGCTGGTCTGACAAGATTTAGAGTAGTCATATATTGCTGGCACAAGCAGCTTGTTGTTTTCAGTACAGATCTCAGAAGCAGTTGCAAGGTAAGCCTCTGTTATTGGTAGTTCAGTTTTTGAACCCCAGAGTAGATCATCTTTAATACCAGGAAAGAAAATTAATATTCCAACTCATAATCAGTACAGCGTTGCAGTGATACTATTTACTCAAAGTCTTCATTTTATCTTTTAGCTAAAAAATTTATTGCTTTGGATGACTTTGTTGAAATTACCAAGAAGTACGCAAAGGGAATCATCCCATCTAACCTGATTATGCAGGAAGAGGAAGATGATGAATTGGCAGGGAAGACTCCTGAAGAGTTACCCCTGCGACTGAAGGTAAGAAGGCAATATTGAACAGGTTATGTTGAAGGGCTTTTAACTTACACTTTTCAGACAAGCCAGAGGTGACTTGCACTTGACTCTCAAAGTTGATGTTTAGTCTATATTGGTCAGCACAAGACTTGTTGCTATAATTTCTTTTTGGACTTGACTTCATATATATGTTTAGTTTCATGTATATGAGTCATATATTTAAGAGAAAGGGATAATGATTTTCCCTGGAAGAGGGCAATCTATCTTCATTACATCTCAGTGAGGATTTAAATATCCCTACCATAACTGCTGTCTTTTTATTATAGATGTTGTTATATGCTTCATATGTATCTTATTTAAACAGGAGTAAGCAGGTGGGAAAAATTATCCATAGCCTTGAGGTGTGAAAAGGTTCTGTTATGAAGGAATTCAAGAATAGTGGAACTTGCTGTTACTGGCTTTCTGTACTGATTTAAGGTGTATGCATTCAATACTGGTATAAATTTCAAGCAAGGTAGGAGTTTCTAGCTGCTGACATGAGAGTTTTTGTTGTAATTGTTGTCATTTTGTTGTCCATTATCATATGGTAGGGGTGAAAAAAAAAGGGGGGAGGGGAAGGGTATGTCTTTCCAATCTTTTGAATCACTAATATTGTGAGAGATGCATTTACGAAGAAGAACAGGGATGCCTTCACTAATAAATGAGCTTATGCCCAAGTCATCGTGTGCATTACCCCACTTCATCACAATGCATACATCTTTGCTGAGGCATTCTTGGCCTTTCCCTTGAACTAATTAATATAAAAGCATAAGTTCTGGGAAAACATAAAAATTGTCTTTTTATGGCGGAAGGAGGATTGTTTGCAGCATCTAATGTGCAGATGCAATATTTGAATATGAGTTTGAAAAATCCTGTACTTTTTTATTGATCCTATGTAAAGTGTGTGGTTGGTCATAGGGAGAGGATTTGATCCAGCAGTTCCTCTGTTGTCTGGTGAGTGCATTGGAAAATGCCACGTAAGATAGGTAGAATTTTAAGATCCTGTACAGTTACTGTGGTGGAGTTAAAAGAATCCCTAAACGTGTAGTAATTATAGTTAAAGATATTTCTGCTGCTTACAAACCAGATTTTGACAGCTGCATCCCTAGATGCTTGGAAATAATTGTTTTAAAGATAAACCACAGCTGTAAAGACCTCCTGTAAGTGTAYATGATTCATATGCACTGCTTCCTGTAGTATATATCCATATCGGCATGTATAGCATAATCCTTGCAGAACAGTGGCAGAGTTAAGTGCTTTAAAGCTACAGTACTCACAGCTCAAGTAACGACTTAAGATAGTACAGGACTGCAGCCATGTACTTTATCTTCAGTATGAAGTTAGCAGAGCAGAATATTTGACTAGGAAGCCATTTAATTAAATGTGTCAAAGGTAATGAAATATATCTTTCCTGAAATCAAAATCGCCTCTGAGCTTCATCTGACCGAATTAATCAAAATAGAGCTAATAATCTCAGACAAAGTAATCTCATTTTATTGGCAACATTCATCTGAAATATAAATCTTTTCATGTCAGCTGAGGTTAGACAACTGACTGCTACTGCTTCAGCTAAGAATATCTGTGATGTAAAGATACAAAACTGCTCATAAATAAAATGCTTCTTTCTCTCTTTCCAGGTTGTAAAATATCCGCTTCATGCCATTATGGAAATTAAAGAATACCTTATAGATATTGCCTCAAAGGCAGGAATGCATTGGCTGTCTACCATTGTTCCAACACACCATATAAATGCTCTCATCTTTTTCTTCATCATCAGTAATCTGACAATTGATTTTTTTGCCTTCATTATTCCATTAGTCATATTCTACTTGTCCTTCATTTCTATGGTGATTTGCACACTGAAAGTTTTTCAGGACAGTAAGGCTTGGGAAAACTTCCGCGCTTTGACTGACTTACTGCTTCGTTTTGAACCAAACCTAGATGTTGAGCAAGCTGAGGTGAACTTTGGATGGAATCACTTAGAGCCATACATTTATTTTTTACTCTCGGTATTCTTTGTCATTTTTTCCTTCCCTATAGCAAACAAAGACTGTATACCATGCTCAGAGTTAGCTACCGTCTCAGTTTTCTTCACAGTGACGAGTTACATGAGTTTAAGCACGTGTGCAGAACCTTACACACGCAGAGCGTTAATGACGGAGATAGCAGCAGGTTGCTTATCTCTGTTGCAGGTATTACCTGGGAATTTTGGCTACTTGAAAGTCTTAGGTAAAACCTTCTTTACTGTTCCTGTAGGCCATTCTTTTGTGATAAATGTAAGCATCCCATGCCTTCTGTTTTTGTACTTGTTCTATCTTTTCTTTAGAATGGCACAACTACGGAGTTTTAAAGGCACCTACTGCTACCTGGTCCCATATCTGGTCTGCTTTATGTGGTGCGAACTCGCTGTGGTCATTCTGCGGGAGTCCTCTGGCATTGGGCTTGTTCGTGCATCAATTGGTTATTTTCTGTTTCTCTTTGCACTCCCAGTGCTAGGTGTAGGCATTGCACTGATGTGTCTTATCCATTTCATTAAGTGGTTTGTGTCTCTGGAGCTCATGAAAATTGTAGTGACTCTGGTTTTGTGTACTGTTCCTTTGCTCTTCCGATGGTGGACGAAAGTTAACTTCTCTGTAGTTGAAATGGTTAAATCCCTCACTCGAAGCTCGATTGTGAAACTCATTCTGGTGTGGATTACAGCTGTAGTGTTGTTCTGTTGGTTCTACGTGTATCGATCAGAGGGAATGAAAGTTTACAACTCTACCTTGACATGGAATCAGTATGCTTTCCTTTGCGGACCCCGGTCGTGGAAGGAGACTAACATGGCACGTACTCAGATTTTATGTAGTCACCTGGAAGGACACAGAGTGACGTGGACTGGGCGGTTCAAATATGTGCGCGTGACAGAAATAGACAATAGTGCAGAATCTGCAATAAATATGCTTCCACTTTTTATTGGGGATTGGATGAGATGCTTGTATGGTGAAACCTACCCTCTTTGTGACCCCAAAAATGTTACACTGGAGGAGGAAGAATTGTGTCGTCTCAAGTATTTGACAAAGCATAACTGCCACATGAAAATGTTTGATCGGTACAAATTTGAAATAACTGTGGGCATGCCTTTCAGTAGTAAAAATGGAACCAAGTCTATAGAGGAGGATGATATAACCAAAGATATTGTGCTGAAGGCGAGCAATGAGTTTAAAAAAGTGTTGTTGAACTTGAGGCAGGGAAGTATAATTGAATTCAGCACAATTCTGGAGGGTCGTCTTGGCAGTAAATGGCCTGTCTTTGAACTGAAAGCAATCACTTGCTTGAATTGCATGTCTAAACTCTTACCTGCAGGGAGGCATGTGAAAATAGAGCATGACTGGAGGAGTACAGTGCATATAGCTATTAAATTCGCTTTTGATTTCTTCTTCTTCCCATTCCTGTCAGCTGCATAATGAGCTCTCATATTGGTTCAGTGGTATCTTCAGTGTATGCTGCATTTACACTACCAAAGGTTTGGCTTCTTAAAAAAAAAAAAAAAAAAAAAAAAAAAAAACAAACAAAAAAAAACCAAACAAACAAACAAAAAAACAAACAAAACAAAACATCTTGCTGTAGCAGTGCTCAAAATGTATGCTAATTTAGACCATTGGTTGAGTTTTGTAAGTGTACACACTGTATCCTGATTTTAAACCCCGTATGACTGAAGTAGTATATACTAGTTTAATATTGTAAATGAATGCAGGGGATTGCTGCTGGCTGATTGCATGGAGACTCTTTCGTCCAAAATGGATATATATTTGCCTGTGGTACGACACTAGTTGCATTCACTTGCTCGATGTTAAAAGCACTTTACTCTTTAAATGTTCACAATGTGCCCATTTGTATTTTCACAGGTATGATTTAGAATAGGTAGCTGACAACAGCTTATGTTGCATATATTGCTTGTATTTATTTGGTGTTTTCTAGAAAAAAGTGATATTATAGTCAGTACCTGGTGGTGATATCTGTGTACAGAACTCATTGTTTCACTATTTGTCCAGAAGATAGTGACTTTAATGCTTTTTGAAAGGGCACACCATTTCACACCCCAGCAAGGTTGTAAAAAGTCCTCAAGCTTCCATTTTGCATTAAATATTCTGTAAAAAAATGCTATTTGTTCTGATTTGGTTATGACAACTACACATATGACACTAAGGTATAATCCATGCTGGTGTGTGAAGGACAAACACCAGAGAGTAAGGCTGGTATTGAGGCGGTACCAGTAACGGACAAGCCAAAGCAACTGAAAATAGTACATAAAAGTCGACAGTGGAAACTGAAATAGTATGTTTCTTTAGTGATTTGTATTGTGCAAATAAACATAAAATATAAACTTGAATTAAATGGGTACAACAACATTTGTTCATTATGCTTTGTCATTGTGAGCAGTTGTTTATGTTGTGCTGATAACAGCTTTCACTGAAAAATACAATTTAGAACGTTTAAAATGTTCTGGTGTGAGATACTTGCAATTGTACTTCAAGTTATTTCAAGCTAGCAGTAAAATTGGAGTACGCCAGGTGGAGTTTTTGTATCTGTGAAATCTAGACATGCTCCTTACCCCTGCTTTCATTGTGACTTACTACCTTTTTTTAACCGTTGGATGGCTGTATTTCACAGATAGCTCGCGCTGTTTCCCTGACTGCTCTTCCACTGATGATGCATTAGATGCTATGTGCCTTTGCGTATCAGTCATCGCTGGGGGTTGGGGTGGGGGGGAGTGTTACCAGTGAAAACTCTTGATAGAGAAGGGGAAACTTTTGGGAAAATGAGGTGTTTGTCTGCACTCCAACTATAAGCACCCTCTTGACCATCACCGTGGGCTGCAGCTGGGAAGAAGCCCAAGGCACCTCCAKGCGTGCTGCCCCGTTCCCGGGCAGTGAGCCAAGCCTGACGGTGCAGAGCAGGAGCCTCCACCAGCCAAAGCCATGTAGTCATGTCTGAGCCCGTCAGAAAATCTGTGAAGTAGAATCATGTCGTCTGGGTGCTTCTAGTCTTGAACACTGTCAACCATCTCTCTGTTTCCACCCGGGAAAAAGAAATGGTGTACGGTAGCAGGTAAATGCAAATTTTGGCATAGTTTCGCTTACCTGATCCCATTTTGGCTGGAAGTAAGCCAACCTTAGCCTTTTCTCCTCTTTTTGCTAGAACACCTGTAGGCTCTTTTTAAATACCTGAACATTCTTCCTGGCTCTGAAATCTAAGCACAAAAGATGYGGGGTTTTTTACTTTTTTTCCTTAGATACACATAATTAGGAAACTTCTATTCATATGTTTGTCAGGAGAAAAAAGGCAACAGTCTTGGTATTCAGAACTAATTCAAAAATTTTTCTGTTTTTAGCTTTTACTCTTCGTAAGGATGTCAATTTACTGACTGACTGTGGTGCATTTTGAAGAAGTTACTACATGTCCTGAAAAGGAAAACTTGACTGAAGTCAGATGTGGGAAGTCTTACAAGAAGAGGGAGAGTATTTTACTGACTTCTTTGGAAAGAGTTGCTTTGTAAGATGAAACAAARGGGTTAATCCAGGTACCTCAGTTCTCATCTGTAACTTAGAGTTGTTGGAGTTAAGCCTCATAACAATATTAAGACTTCTAGTTTAGCCTTTTCTGAGGAAATTATTAGGGAATATTGGCATATAACTGTTACTACATTTGCAAACTTAGAAGTATTAGCTAAAACTCTCTAGTCCCTCAGAGGGGGGGAACTCCTTCAAGGATATTGATACCAGTATTGGTCAGATTCCAAGTTCTAGAATTCCTCTTTCTGCGCTCATGTGAAAAACAGCTCCTGAGTTAGCTAGATCCTGGGAAAAATAATTCACATGCTCCATAGTGACAGGTTGAATTTGTCAGATGATTCTTTCCAACAGAGATGGAAAGTTTTGAACACTAGCACATAGGAGGTCATTTTCCATATGTTTTCAGATCTTATGTGTATCCGAAAAGGAAAGAGGAGGTAAATTTGAACTGAAGACCTTTAAATACTGCCCTTTAATGTCCAGTTCTCAAGTGTTCCTTCTTGGTGCTTTTATATTTTTATGGAAGAAGAGGATGCAGTAACATGACGGATAGGTATTCCATTTTCTTGTCGGTCTAGTGTTCAGTGATCTGAAACCTTTAGCAAATAAATCTTTTCTTTCTAAATTGTATCTTAGCTGACAAGCACAAGATCRCTAATACTTAACACGCAATTGCAATTCCAGGCAAGGTTGTTTTGCAAAGGGTGCTTCTATCTACTAGATATCTTGCAGGCAAACAGAGCACAAAATAGCTTTGATCCACCTATATGTGCTACAGCTCTATATTCCAAGCCAGTCCATCTTCTAGATTGGAGAGAGACAGAATGTGGCAGCTGCTGTTAATTATTCAATTAATCCTACATTTATTATTTTCTTATTCAGTTTTGCAGACATGATGAATTATAAACAGTTCCAAAGATAGGTGCCCTTTCTCTAGGCTGATAATTCAATCTTTTGAATTAGTATTAATTAACTGAAGAGGAGGAGGAGGATATTACATGGCTATTGACACATCTAAATTAGGTTCAGCTGTTCTGTAAGCTCACTTTAGCATTTAGAATGTATAGAATTTAGAGTAAATATTGTAACATGAAAAAAGTACTGCTTGTTCTCCAAACTGGTACATGCTTCCATAGGCATAGAAAACCAGCAAAACACATACAGAAATTCTGCATCATTTAAGAGCCCACTCATTCTCGCAGTAGGCAAGAATGCAAGGAGTTCACGCTTTGCATTTTGCCCCATTCTTCCAGAGGAGGAAGTTAGTAGATCTGTAGGAATTACATGTAGCTTTATTTCCTAGAACTAGCTGGTCTTCTTTCAAGTGCCATAAAATAGCTGTTATTAATTGTCAATTTGCTTGCATTTTTTTTTGTAATACAGGGTAATAAGAAAGTTACTGAATGTTACCATGGGGGTAGTGCAGTGCTTTCTTACATTCCTACGCAGCTGATGAACTTGAGCCTTTGACATAATATGCTGAAAAACAATATCYAGAGCACACCCATATCTGTCTGCCTTTTGGCTTCTCCGTTTCTAGTGCAAAGGGCAAAATAAGTTTCAAGAGTGTGCATGCTTTAATACTTTTGAGATTCATTGCAGCCTTTCAGGGTAAGGGTCACGTTCGGTAACGAGGGAGGTTAAGAGAGGCTGTGCTCTGATCTCAGCTTCACAGTTGCAATTGTTTGAACAGCAGATAGTTATCAAGGAAAACCAGCTGCTTAATCATTAAGTTAGAAAAATATTAATTTATGCAGCAAAAATTAGGTGGAACTCACCAACTTGTTAAGAGATATATACCTGCTCTAACAACTTCCTACATGCATGCAAATGTTACTTAAATACAAATAGGATGCTTAGAAACCAAACAACCAAATCCCATTACAGTTTATATGCATTAATTAAGGTGGTTCATTTGTTTTCATATTATTACTCAAAAGATTTAATTAGCTTTTATTCTGGGAAAAAAAATCATTAGCATCATGCAATTTCCTCTTATAAATTATAGCCTGATGTGGAAAAAATGAGATTCACCTGCCCATTGAGGAAGGATGTTCAGCACTGAGAAAACTTGCATTTTCATCGCCTCTAATAAACTTGAACTTCAGGTTTTGAAGCAGAACAGGAACGTGGAAGCACTGCTTGCAACCTTCTTTTACAAAGTATTTTACATGAGTATAGAAGGAAATACACAGGATAGACATTTTCCTCTGACAGCTCCAGGAAGCAGCTTCTATAAGATTGCGGCTTCACAATACTCATTTCAGCATTTTCATCTGGAAAAAAAAATCATTTAAATTTGTGCAATAAGTGATGTGTTTTACCGCACATTCTGATTTAGTACTGAGTTACTTGGGGTGTTTCCTCTGAGAGGCTGCCACTGATGATGGTGAAACYGAGGATCTTTGTAATCCTACTGAAAAAGTGTGTGTGTGTGTAATCACACTTCCCAAAATATGATAGAAACAAAAGAGCAGGAGGTTACTGATAATCAGCTTTTTAGCCAAGAAGCAGTTGCATACCCAGCACATGAGTAAGGTGGGGAATAGCTGTGTATGATATATACAGTGAGTGCACACATTGTTTTTGCACCAGAGCTACCTGAACGCTTCAGTTTGCCCACACCTACGTCATCGTGCCCCTAGAGCTTTCCTGCCAAAGCAGCACATCCTCAGGACTAGCTGTGAGCGGTCCCTCCCAACTTCTGGCAGCTGGTAGGACCTTCTAGCCCTAAATCCCCTCTCCCTGTTTCCCAGCTGACCTGTGGGCTGGGATGTGAAATCCTCCTTAACTGTCTCACTTTGCAACAAGGAAAATAAAGCAGTGAAATTCTGCTGTCTTCCAGTCATTTGCACTACTCCTCCTGAAGAACAAGTGGATTTTCCCACAGTTGTCTCCAGACAGTAGGCCACTACCTCCAAAAGCACAAAAAAGTTAAGGTACGCTCCCAGGGCAGTGAGAATAGTAGCAATTCAAGTATGACTTGGCAGCCCAGACATTCACAGCCTGACTTAGGTTCACCGGTGTGGTCCTGGAGACTGGTGGCACTACCTGCTTGAAGATGGTTGGCTTGGCTTCACGCTAGCCACAGCAGAAACAGTGCCCTCGTGGTGGGTCTGGCTGGATCGTCTGCCCCAACGCATTTACAGTCTGCTGCATCCTCCTCCCTTCTGCAGGTCCCCGTCAAAGAGAAAAGAGAGGGCACTACCCAAAGGTTTGTCACTGCTCCGGTGTGATGGGGGATGGATTTACCAAGGGAGGCTGTGTTCAGTTAGTTCTGAAATTTCCCACCTGCCACCAGTTATAAAAATTGGGCCAGGTCACATGCAGGGATGCCTACTCCAGTGCCGTGTTGTGCTGATGTCGCTGTTATCCTGGGGCCGGCGCTGGTAGGAGCTCTCTGCTGGGAGGTGGTATGTCTTTTGATGGCACTGTGTGGGTGGGATTGCTGCTGTGGAGGTCGAATCTCGGTGCTGAAAAGGCACCTTGTACAAACTCTGTGAGGTGACAGCAGCTTCTGCCCAGGGCAGCAAAGTGCTTTAATGGTGCTGGGTTATTCAGGGGGATCCCTAACTCCCAGAGAAGGTGCTGGGCTGTATTGTACCACCTGCAGGTCTTTGATCCTGGCCAGGAGCCCCGTTGGTTCTGTGAGGAGAAGGGGGGTGTCAGCATGGGCCATTCCTGCTCCCAGGCGGTGCAGGGGTCTCGCTCCTGGCAAAATTTTTCTGTTGCAACTTTTGTTCTAATCACACCATCTTTATCGAGGTGCTGGTGTCTTCCTGTTTGTCTCTAGATAATGTGCATCAGGGTTTTTTTTTCAGGGGCCGTTTGGAGAAGAAACTCCCAGATGGCTTGAGTTTCCCCAATGCAGCCTGTCCTCTACTGACTGTATAGATGGAGTCTTAATTTAGGATGTTCTGCAGTGCCTGCAATTAGTCAGTGAGAACACTCCGCTCAGTACTTGCCTTTCTTGTTTGAGTGGTATGAATGATGTAGATTTGTGAAATAGAAACATCACACCTCCAAAGCCACTC
The DNA here is from genome assembly GCA_030449065.1 of Oceanodroma leucorhoa. NCBI lineage: Eukaryota > Metazoa > Chordata > Aves > Procellariiformes > Oceanodroma > Oceanodroma leucorhoa. The sequence continues at coordinate 12,952,810 of JASVER010000015.1, read as the reverse complement.
TAGTCCATACACAACACAAATTTGAGAGCTAGAGAGAGTGTGGCTGAAAAATGAACAAATAAAGAAACAAACACTTGTTACTAGGAGAAATATAATATATAAGCAGAGAGAATGGTGTGGTGGGTTGCTCTTGGGAAGCTCCTATATGACACAGTGACACGTGACACGAATCATAGAATCATTAAGGTTGGAAAAGACCTTTAAGATCATCGAGTCCAACCGTCAACCCAGCACCCATKCCCACTAAACCATGTCCTGAAGCGCCACATCCACACGCTTTTTTGAATGTCTCCAGTGTTGGTGACTCCACCACTTCCCTGGGCAGCCTGTTCCAATGCCCGACTACCCTTTTGGTGAAGAAATTTTTCCTAATATCCAATCTAAACCTCCCCTGGCGCAACTTGAGGCCATTTCCTCTCGTCCTTTCAGTTGTTACTTGGGAGAARAGACCAACACTCACCTCGCTACAGCCTCCTTTCAGGGAGTTGTAGAGAGCGATAAGGTCTCCCCTCAGCCTCCKYTTCTCCAGGCTAAACAACCCCAGCTCCCTCAGCTGCTCCTCSTAAGRCYYGTTCTCCAGACCCTTCACCAGCCTCGTCGCCCTTCTCTGGACACGCTCCAGCCCCTCAGTGTCCTTCTTGTAGTGAGGGGCCCAAAACTGAACACAGTTTTGTGTCACATAATGTTTTATCACCAGCTTTTATGTGCATCCTCTGCTCGTGAGGTCGGACTGCAAAGTCCATTTGACTTGGAGAGGAAAGGGATTTAAATGATTACACTCTACAAAGAATAACTTGAAATAGATTTGCATATAACTAATTGTGKGGGTATATGGTGGTCAGAATGTTGTCATCTTAAAATCTAGTGTCCTGTGTCTTAATATAAGTGGGAAGTGGAGTTTTTAACCTTTGTGATGATATAATTCACCTATTTCTAGAATTTATGTGTCAGCATTACATTGCACATCTGTTGCTGTTCCATGGATAAATATAAAGCAGCCTCTACCTCCAGACCGGTGCCATCTCAGTCAGCGTGAGGCTCGCAGCACCAAAGCCAAGGAGAAAGCTTCTGTGTAAGGACTGGCAATTTGCCCCGAGTGGAGTCGTAGACCGCACTGTGAGCTCTTGCTGTGCAGAGTATGGAGTCCTGGGGTGCACCCTCTTTTCTGCCACAGAACACCTCCCGGGCACCCGCCGTAGCTCCGTCCGAGGCACAGGGCGGCCACGCCACAGCCCGTGCCACAGCTCCTGCATTTCCAGTTGAGTCCCTGTGRTGTTGCCAATGCACCTGATTTTATTCCCACTCTTATGACTGGTGATATTTCTCTTAACCCTGGTCCTGAATCTTACAATTACATGGCAGTGTACGTTTTTAGGAAAACAAACATTAGTTTTAAGAGGAAGTGCACTTTATGGGCTAAAAACCTAAGCTTGACTTAAATTCCCTTCATTTTACAGCCAAGTTTGTAGCTTCATTTTGGTTGGCATTTCATTAGCTAGGAGGCTGGATTAGTCAGTGTTAGTGACATCTGCCTTGGCTTTGTGGAGATGTCAGTGAATGACGTACAAAGATAATTAACAATTCACATTTCCAGTCTTAATTATTGGCAGAAATTTAGTTCTCATCTGCAGTTTGATGTAGGATGCCAAAAGCAACCCCGTACAAGTCATCACCCAACTGTTGATGAGTTGTACTTCTGCCATATGTGTTCTTTAAAAAGTCAGAAAATACAGTCCTGGGGAGTCTAGCTAATGGCGTGCTCATTTAGGGGCGCTGCCTCGCAATTATATACGGTCGATGAGCCTCCAGAGAGGGCACATCTGTGCCCGTGTGCTCGTTCGCTTCACCCATTCCGCGCTTCCCGCGAGCGAACGGCACCKCCCGTCGGGCCGGGCCGTGTCCTTCCGCCGGCAGCCCCGTCACCCGCGTGGCTCGCCCCTTCCGCCGCCAGGTGGCGCACCAGGCTCGCGCTGCGCTGCCGCTCCCGCGCGGGCAGCGCCAGGGACAAAGGGCGGGGCGGGGGGGCGGGGGGGGTGTTTGCTCCGCTTCGGAGGGGAAATGCCGTGAGAAAAATCTTGTGTGACAAACAGATAGCCATTTCTAGAGCCAGTTACCCCCCGGTTACAAACAACGTCACAGAAATGACGAGCAAAGTCGCCGTTGCAGAGTGTATCTGCAATCCAAGAGCATGAAAATGGAAAAAGAAATCTATTTTCCTTGTAATAAAATGCTGTGTAATGATAAACTAACGGCGTATGAGACAGTGCATGGCAAACTTGTGGGATGTGCAGCCTGGCTGCTTTGCAGTTTAGCATCCTTCTGAGAATGTTTCTGTCTCTAAGATCTTTTAACATAAATCTGACAGCGTTGATCTGCCCTGTTTGCCTCTGGTGTAATGATGTGAGTGGTGACAGCATGCGGTCCTGGTGTCCCTTCTGGTGGAAACTCTGTTTTCTCCTGTCTCTTCATTGTTAGATGCCAAAAAAAAAAAAAAAAATCAGGACTTATCATAGCTTAAACCTTTTTATTAACTTTCTGTTACCTGAACAATACCAAAGAGGGAAAATCTGTGGCAGAGTTTAATTAAAACTTAGGTAGAAGACATGCTGCTTTAAGGGAAATTCCAGCTGCAGCTCTTGCTTGACATCTCCATGCACTATAAATTAATGCATAGATTTGGGGAAAGCAGAAAGGCTGTGTCAAGATCATGCACCAGGTAAAGGCCGATAGGAGAAACCCTGAAAGTCTGGTTTTCATCTTTTACAAATCAAATAGAGAGATGACAGCAGGTTGTTAGAGAGCTTTTGTTCTGTTTTTTAAGATGGCAGGGTTTTTCTGCAATAATAGCACATTTGGCATCAGAAAGGGCCTTGCAAATGTTGCTGTTAACCACGGGAGACGGCAGTGCTTGACAGCAGGAGCTGTGTCACGCTAAATTAGAARGGGCTTGAACCAAGGCCCCCTAATATCTCAGAAAGCACTGTGTGTTGATCTCAGTGTGGCCTGTCTTTATCTGAAATAATTTCTTCACTTTAAAGAGTGAGGCATTTCAACAAAGCATCTCTTCTGTAGGTCCCTCTCCTGTTCCTCCCTCCCTCTTCAGCACTGCTGACAGCAGAGATGTTTCCACGACAACAAGCCGTGCTGTTGCCTCAGGTGACAAACTATAACTTCAACAAATAATCACTGAAAACAGCTTCAAACAATTAATTAGGGAATGGAAATGTTATTTTAATAGGGCTCAGATGCTTTGGAAGTAATCTACAGATCGAATTCTGATCAAGAATCTGTCTACAATCAAAGCTGAAGCTACCATCTGAAGGTCAGGATGGATATCACCCTCTGAATACTCTAAGAGCCCTCTATCTTTAAAAAACTTTGAGTTCAAAACATATTCAATCAAAAGGATGCAATGCAAAGCAAGTTTATTTTCTTCTGGTACTAAATTTTGTTCAAAGCACATACTGGCAGGAAATACGTTCAAGGAATTTACCAACTCCCTCCGCCAGCGCAGCCCGCGGCGCGCGCGGTTTGTGCAGCGTGCCCCCGCACCAGCCCGAGAGACAGATGATGAGCCCAGCAAATGGTTTTGCAATAAATGGATTTTTCAGTCTTCTCTTCACAGAAGATGCTTTCCTAGAGTTATAAACGGATGATTCATAAATCTCTCCTAATGCTGCTTCTAGTAACAGTTCAATTGATCTTTAAGCGTTGTTTAAAAAGTGAATCTCCATGGGAGTGTTTCAGTTCTATATCCTGAAGTTTCTCTAGCCCAGGGCAGCTCTTCTGTCTTGCAGCTTAGAGGTAACATGGTCTTTAGGCATGGATGGATACATTGAGCATGTGCCTTATATCGCAGTTCTCATACAGCGCAAGTACTCTTTGGGACCGGCAGTTGCCCTGGCAGGATTTCTTTTTTGCTTTMATTTTGCTTTAATTATTATATTAAGTTTCTCCAAAATAGTGCATCTATGAGGCAAGAGCCACTTTTCTCCATCCCGTTAAGTCTGTGGGTCATACAAGCACCTGCCTTTGCCACACCAGACGTGCTCTACTYGCTTCAGAGGCTGGTTATGGATTCTGGTTATGGGTTAAGACCTACCTTTCTGTTCAAAGAATTTTCAGTCTCTGGATGAGGGACTCTGCACTGCTTCTACTGAGTGTTTTTCTCAAGCAGGTCCCTTTTGGGGGATTATGGCCTTCCTTTTCAAAAAATAAAGGCACCCCTTTCTGGGTTCATCCCACTGTTGCAGTGTGTCACCGCACGACATGGGTCAGGTAGTTGRGAATAATGTAAAATAGAATATAATGTGCACTAAAAGCTGGTGAGACTTCTTTTACAGAAAGTTTTCGAGGCAGAGAATGGTGACCTATCTAAACTAAGTTTTGCAGAAGCCCTATTGTTTTTGTCATAGCTTTGTCAGGTCAAGGATGAAATTCAGGTTAGCTGCAGGCATGGTTAAGAAAATCTCACAAGGGCTGTTGTTTGGGATGTTCACGTAATGCAGAGAGAGGCCTGGCTCTGGCCTGTCATCTGGCCCAAATCTGTGGAAGAAGAGAACTGAGGGAAAGGTGTCAATCTGAAAACTGGTARTTAAGATATTAATTACCCTGGAAGGTAAAAGATTGCATTTCTAAGTCGTACAAATCAGGGAACAGATGCTGCATCATAGAATCTCATGTAGGGCAGTCACAGCCCTATGCCTATTTCACTCTGAGTTTTCATTGTGRGACTTCTTTATTTCCCCTTGGAAACTCTTGAAGATCTTGTTTTGGCTCCTATGGGGATGAGACCAATATACAAAACCTCAGGGTTTCTCTGCAAAAAGATGCCTTTTCTCCACTTGACTTCCTGCAAGAGAGCAAACGATGTAGGTACGGGCCATAACAGCACCCGACTCGTGTGTCTTGGGAAGGGAGAAGCTTCACAGGGGGTCAATGTGGCAGGTGGATGTGCATAAGGCGGTCGTGAACCTCCCGGTGAATTGCTGGAAGGGCTTTGTGTCTCGTACATGACAGTTGCCTCTTTGTGGCRGATTTTTTAATTGAAAGCTTAAACGGTTAAACTGCTTTCTTAATGCATTGGTGGTTGCTAAGATACAATCTCTCCGATTCTGTAAATCTTCCACTTGAAATATAGTATATTGGCAAATGGGGCTTTCCTCTCTGACAGCTCGGCAGACAGGGAGATTACGGAGCACTTACCATTATGCCGATGAGAAACTGCTCCTACAGCCTGCAGAGGTTGCTGTGGTTGGTCCAGTGGTGGGAGTCAACGGGATTTTAGTGGCTTCTGGCCGCTGGATGTGGCCCAAGGAGGAGGCTAAAGGAAGAACGTGGAGAGTCGTAGGATGAGGTGTAAAGAAAGGCAGTGCAGAAGAGGCAGGCAGGCAGCACGGGGGCAGAGCGGGGGGATAAGGCTGGGGATGGACCGTGCAGAGGGACCAAGGGGCATCTTTCTGTCCCCTGCTTTAAATAGCTTCAGACCGCAGTTGTCCTTCCCTAGCAAGAACTGCCTCCTCTGCTCTTCTATAGTGAAGGGTGGAGCTCAGGAGAGTCTGGGTTTGGGACTGGTTTGACAGGACAGAGTTTCCTTGGGGATAACCTCTGCAAGGGGAGATTTCTGGCAGCTCCACAAAGGGATTAGGAGATACCAGGTTTAAAAGTAGCACTGGATTCCTGAAYGTTCATTAGCAATATTACAATAGCAGCTCAAAATAGCCAAATTTTTTAAAAAGCAGCTTAGCTGAGCCCTACTTGTTCACAAAATATGTGGAGGAAGGTGTTATAAAATAGTGCAGCTTATCTCTTATTTCATATTAACGTAAGTCTTTAGCTGCTAAGGTTGCAGARAATATTTTTAACATGTTGACAGAGTGCAATTGATGCAGCAACGTCTATCTGGGTTTGCAGATCAATAGCTGTGAGGAACGGAGAGTGCAGCTGTTGTTAAGCTCAGAGAGGTGTTAGCAGAGATGTCAGAGGATGATAATTGAACTGGCAACGTTTTTCTCCCCACCTCTTCCACCAGACAATCCSAGATGTGCATAAATTTACTGTGAGCATCATCTCCTGTCTTGCAAACAGGTCGCAATGCCAGTATCTCTTCTCCCTCTGCTTCCTTCTGCATCTTCCCACCAAAGAGAGAAGGAGCCTGGTCCAGGGCACCTAGCAGAGCTGTTGGGGTGTTCAAGCCTTGCCAAGGAGAAATGAGAGCAAGAGCCTGCCGGGGCTGGAACATTGGCACAAGTTATTGACAGTGGGGTCTCACTCTGGTGTCCTGCTTGGGCAGCATTTATTTTATAGATAGAGCATAAAAACCTCTTTTTCATCTCAATCTGACACCCTAATGCCAATTTCAATTACTTACTATTTATGGTTTACAGTGAGTTTTTCCCAGGAGTTGTTCCTCCTATTGGAGAAATGATGATGAAGCCACAGAAGGTGGTGATGGGGTTTCTGGAGTCCCCCGAGCTAAGTACTCCTCTCCCTGGAGCACTGTCAGTTTATTACCAGGTGAAGAATTTGATCCTGTATTTAAAGTTAATCTGCTTGGGAATCTGTTGTCATATCTTGGATCAGGCTGCTGCATGAGACACGCACRTGCTACTAGTATGACTAGTACTAGTCTTAAAACAAGGAATGGCTGTCCAGAAAACCACCCGCAGCCTTTGATAGAGTCACTATTGTAGGTTTTATTCTTTTTAGCGGCCATGTTATAAAAAGAATAYATAGCATCACCATGATAATTAAAATAATTGTTTAATGGAATTGTGGGTTTAAGGATCTTGTCCTACTCATTGACTGTCTCCACTTGGCAAAGAGCAAGACAAGTAATTAGCTGTACCTTGCCTGGCTGATCCGTATTCATGGGAGCTTTTATATAAGCTGAGGGAACTGAGGAGTTTGCTCAGTCAGGTGCTTCACATGAAATGCTTTGCATCACGGGCCAGATTTAGGATCTTTAAGTGCCTCCAGAGTCATGCTCACTTTCACGTGAGTATGTTTGATCCTTGTCCAACTTCAGARAGAAGGAAAAAAAAAATCACTTTTAAGAAAAGCTTTCTCGTGGTGCACTCTGAAAGCAAACCTTCCCAGYGTGCATGGCAAACTGTCCTGTACAGAATATCCAGACTGTTTCATGGCTTCACAAAAACAGAAGAAACATACCTTGTCCCAACATCTTACAAAATCAGGCCCAAGTTTTTGAATTTCAGCTCACTCTAGTAATCATGCTGCTTCTGAGGTTCTACCACACGAGCAAGGTAAGTGAATTCATGCTCTAATTTTAGACTTAATGCGATTTGCTGAGAAGACTGCAAATGGAAAAGGATTACTATTGGGAGTGGGAGCAAATTGATGATAATAATGTTACTGAAAATTGGACATAGAAGGCGAACAATCCTTATACTTGCCCTCTCATCAGGGATTAATAACCACAACCTTGGAAGGCTCCAAAGGACTTAACTCTGCCTGAAAGCAAGATGACTTGCTGGCTGCAAACAGGAGAAGCAGGTGGCTCATGCCAATATCCCCCCCCCCAAACCATAAAGGGTTAAATTGCCGTATGCGGCTACTAAGTATGCCTGTGAAAATTTCAAAAGCATGAGAGCTGGCCATCTGGCTCCTGCTCCTACTGGGTATTTAGGGATGAAAAGGGAAACTGCAAAGGTAAATAGTGTATTGCTTGATGTGTTGATTTTCAGCTGAGATTTCTCTCTTCAGTGCCTAGTCGTATTTGTCCATCTAAATGAGTGGGATTGACTGTGTCTTCCCAAAAAGGGGGGGGAAAAATTAGCATGTAAGCTCTGGGAGAGCTGTGCAAAGCAACACACCGCCTAATCTAACAGCTGAGGCAAATTTATTCTGGTCTGCATCCAGAAGAAGGACTTAGCCTTTCGGTGTCTAACTCGTGTGTGCTGATGCCCAGGTGGTTTCTCCCTCCCCAGGGCTCTGTGTAGAACATGGGGGCAGGGTTAGCTGCCTTAGACCGAGCTTCCAAAGAAGAGCCCAAAATCTGGGGCAAACATCACAATGAGCGCGGAGGGTCAGGCATCGGTTTGGACTGGGACGTGAATGCTTTCCTAGCTTTAAGTGTGTATGCCAAGCCAGCTTTTTTTTTCTTTTTTTTTTTTTTTCCCCCTGGGGTAGAGGTAGAAAGAGAGCGGTGGGGGCACAGAGGGCTGCTGCTCTGCTGGTAGCCTCTGGTTTGTCACCTGGGCCAATGTCTGTCTCATTTGGGAGGCCAGGCCTGGACACGTCCCAGACGTGCCCTCACGGTCCGCTGCGCTGGAAGGTCTCCAACCTGGCCGGCGATGACGCTAATGCCATTTTACCCTGTGACTGTGTGCGTCGCTCCACTTTGCACATGTCTCTTATTCCATCTGTAGAAGACTGAGACTCAAATCTCCTGAAGTCTATCTTGGGCTATGGGCAGAGGAAAAAGCTGGTCCAAGGTGTGAACCAAAAGCGTTATCTTCAGCTCTGCTGTAACTGTGCGCACACTCTTCATCACCCTAAACCCCCAAGTCGGGCCCGTTCACTGCACTGTGTTTTCTTCTCTACCTGCCACACCACCTTAGGCTCACATAGTCGCTTGTCCTGTGAACCCCGATCCCTGCGACTCTTCCTCCTTTGTAAAAGGAGCTAAACATCTCTTTCACGTCTAGCTTAAAAATAAGCTGTGCCTTGAAGTCATCTATTTATGCCTTTTTGGTTGTAGTTTTATTGAAAAAGCTGGTATTAACATATTTATATTTTTATTCAACAACAGTTAGCTAATTTGTGCAACACAAAGAATGCAGCCATGAACAACAGCTTTCAAAACAATCAGATTTACCAACTTTACCATCACTTACTCTACACCACCGAAAGCTCAAACTAAAAAGAGAAAGAAAGTTGGAAACGTTCACAATGACGATGTTAACTTTCCATACATTCAAGAAACCAGGAAACCGAACTGTAGTAGTGATGTCAAAGACAGGAATGGAATACTGGTCTCTGAAAGGTTTCTATTTATTTCCTCTATAATCACTTAATGGTATTTTGGTTGGGTATTTCATTAGTTTTATAAAGCTCCAAAGATATATTTATTTATTTAATTTTAACATGTTCTTTTTGGTACCCAAAGCTGTAACAGAGTAAGGTACTTCAAATTAAAAACAAAAAACTGTTGTATTAAGATCTGCTTTATAATAAGTTATCTATAGAATCTTACTTGAGAATGTTAAAAGCTAAATATATGTTTTACAGTACTTCTAGCTGTAAATGCCAATATGAGCTGATAGCAATTTTTTTTTTTTTTTGAGCTGCAAAGGTTAATGGAGGAGGCCAAAAGTCAAAGAAATTGTATGACACCCTTGAAGCAGTAGTTTGGCATTAACAAGTTTTCTATACAATTTACCACATTCTTAAACCTTTTTACAAGGAAAAAAAAAAAAAAGAAAAGCAATTTTGTTAAATTTCATTAGAATAAATATGTACATATACTGTTCATGCCTGCTACAGCATACAGTATTTTATAAACAAACATTCCTCATTCCCTTTAAAAATTACCCTACGCATTTCATACCGTATGTGTTTAGTGTGGCTGGAAACTGATGCACATGCGTTTGTGCTTCTACACACAAAATATACAGCATTGATCTAGAAAACTTCAAACATACAGATTTCATGTGTTGTGTTAAGATGTCATATAAAAGCTGTAGACTTTGTTTTTTTAGTTCTTGTAAGCAGATTTTCACCCACCCTTTCCCCCAAACCAAAATATAAAAGCATGCAGATCCCTTCCTCAGTACATTCTCCACTTACCAAGAAATCAGTGCATAATGGCTTAAAGACTTTTTTTTTCTGAGGAGTTTTAATATGGGCAGATTAACAGATCATCTGAGTTGTGCTCTTTTATTCACGGTTTGAGGAGAAATCCTTTGGGATGTTAATTTTCCTGCCAGGGCTATTAGGGATGCAGCAGAACTTTCTTTTCCTGGATTAAGAGGACTCCCTGCCCACTGCACTGTTCCCATATAATTCCTGCATGTGGTAAGCGATTGCGTGTACTTTTGTTTTCCATTTACAACACTATTCATTTGAAAACAGATCTAAAGGAAGCTTTTGTTTGGTTTGGAGTTTTTGATTTTTCATGTTTCTCCAGGAATAATTTTGTCGCCCAGCAGTGGACTCATTTTGAAACACTAAAATTCACTGAGCGGTGCTACATCTCCCAGTACCATTCTTTTACAGTTACAGATACCACGGCATTGCCTGTATTCCCCAAACGCCAGGATGAAAATAACCATCCTGCAGTAAACAAACCAGGGGCTGTCTGAAGTGTCTAGCAGTGATGTAACTTTGCTCCCACTGAAGTCGATCATTGCCTTCAAGGACAGCACTTCTAGCCAAGGTTTCCAGAACTCCAACTCCCAAACGGTAGGACGGGTTTCTGTGTTAACTGCCAGGCTGTGTCTGACCAGCCAGTCCCTCTGGAGTGGCAACACCACATTTTTTAGTAGTCCTCCACGTGATGAAGACACTAGTTATGGTTTTAAACAGAGCAAAGAGATCTATGGAGAATGAGCTTCTTAAAATAAGCCAGCTGAGTAACTACACCCGTCTGTCACTTATTCACTGGGGAAGTTGAAGCACAAAGTTAGTAATGTGAATAAATAAATAAATAAGAGGGTGTTGTAAAGAAGGGAATGGGGCAGGTGAGACAGGGCAGCTTTTCAGCGGCAGGGCTTCTGCTTCCAGTTATAATTGTCATGAGACCCCTCCAATGTGCCACGTGCTCTAAAGGGATGTGGCTATTCATTCACTCAAAGTTGGCTTGGCTTAGTTGAAAGAGAGGAAAACGTTACTGGGAAAAAAAAAAAATCAAGAGATTGAGGCAAAAAGCTCTAACAATGTGGTAAATGCTGTGGACTGCAAAAGCAGGCGGTGCACCAGAACAGCACGGTCCTGTGAACCACTGAGACCCTCGAAAGGACTGACGGGAGTTGAGGAGTCTCAGCCCTCCTCAGGAACGCTCCCAAAGTGAATAAATACCCCTGTTTGTTTAAAGGAACTGATACAGACCAAAGTACTGGATTTGCAGTCGTGCCTTTTACTCATACAGTTGCAATGACGGAAAATAGTTGGCTTGCCACCAATAATGATACAGGCTGAGGGATGAAAGGATGCAACCTACAAATCCCACCAGAGAAGCCACACTTTTTGTGAAGATCACATCCTTCTACAACTCTCAAGAGGCTGGTTTGTAAATATAGAGGGATATTGATAAATCTAGTGCATTTCTGAGTTCACTTTATCCTGAAATATGTACAGATTGTTTGTCGCTGCTATAGCAATGATGTTCTCAGTTGGGTGCCACGCTGTGTGCAAGATCTTCTTAGTAAAGTCCAAACTGTCAACACTGATGTCATCTTTCCTCCGTTTGCCTCCGACGCAGACTCTCCGGGGCTTAAGAATAGCTCGTGGTTTACTGCTCTCTCGGGATGCCTCCAAGGTAACATCCCGCTTGGTATTTCGGTCAAACATTCGAAAAAAGTTGTTATATGCACCTGTCATTATCACGCTGTAGGGAGAAAGAGAGAGAGAGAAAACAAAGACAAAATTAAACAGCGGCCTGTGGGATGTTTACTAACACGACTGGATCAGGACAGTTGAGCTTTAACCTTAGGATTAGACGTTTTCTGGTTTCAGCTGGGAAAGAATATCAAATAGGATTTTTCCCAGTACTCCCCAGAGTGAATAGTTTTCTTCTACCAATGACTTCCCCTTCCCTATGAGAGTATTCAATGAAAATTACAGTTACCCCAAAACTCGCATCCTGAAGCATGCACAAATGTCAGGACCCTGACATCATGAGACTGACTTCACAAGACAATAAAAGTAATATGTTCTAATAAGTTATTTTTAATTACCTTCCAGCTTTTTATGAGCTTTTAAGGGTCATATATTTCAGGCTTTTTTCTTTCTCCAGAGCTTTACCTTTTCTGACAGCTGAGATTTACCATGATTCCAGAAAAAGTTTAAAAAAAATTCCAAGTATTTCAACCCTTGTGAAGCAATAGCGAGATTTAATACATAATTATATATTTTACTGAGTATTTTGAAGCATGGTGTTTCGAAAGGTTCTGAAAAATCACACAGTTTGCACAAGTAAATTTGTTTCCAGAATAAATTATTTTCCCTTCTGAAGCCATAGACCTTGCAAGTCTGGACACCATTAAAATTTGTATCTACAATGCTTCTTAGAAATAAACAGATTGATAAACAGGATTCTGTCATCTCTTGCATGAAGTTTGAATGAAGATTCAAGTCAGGATATATCTCTGGGTCTGGGAGAAAGGAACAGAAAACATACCTCAATCTGTACAAAAATTACCCCATTAATCAGCTTGTAGTTTGAAATAATGGATTGCCAGTTGCTTCATTCCCCCAGTTCCATGGGGAGGATATTTTGTCACTAACTTTAATGAATTCAGGATTTCATCCCTGGCCCTCAGGTTATTGGATTAGCATAATCATGGGTTTCAAAGCCTTGTTGGAAAGCTCATTCCCTGTGAACTTTTTCCATTTGTGAAGCCAGGGCCACGCTCTACTCTCCTGTCTCAGCCCCAAACAGGGTGCTTTTTCTCAATTTCCATTCTGGAAGRGGAATCCACCCTGGACGGTCAGGTCTCCACAGCAGAAGCTGTACAGTTATAAGGCTCAGGCAATCAGGAACTATTTGCCTTTCTAGTACAGCCCAACCGAGCTTATTTCCCATGCTTCGCATATAATAAACCAACCTCCATCTCGAATGACAGTTACGTTGCTTTAGCAGTTTGCTGTTGTTTCCCACTTAGGGGGAATCTGTGTCGAGCAGCATAGTGGCCAGGAGACCACGGCATATGCAACCGTGGGAGAATAAGGCATAAACTATACTCTCTGCCGTACAGACACTCACTAGCTGATTAGATCAGATGTTCCTGGATTCAGGAGCTGTCTTACACTATATGCACAGCCTCCAGCCCGAGTGGCCTTGATCTCATTTGGGGCCATTAGGAGCTACTGTAATACAAATGAATAATATACTGAAAAGCGCACAGATGGGAGCTGTGCATTAACTGCTTTTGCACTACGGCTACTGAGTGGCAGCAGCTCCGCTCGCTTCAGAGCCCCTGTAGGGTAACTAGAGCTGGATTYGTACGCTGTGAATCACTAGCAGGACCGCCAGCTCCATCCTGCTTCACGTTTGCTGACGGCATACTGGAGTTTGATGACAGCTGATTCCACGCTGAGCTTTTTGCAGCTCCTGAAGTGCTCAGGGAAACTGCTGCAGATCAGATGGGTGTAGCACAGAGAGACAGCAGGCACTGCCCTCAGCCCCAGCTCACCCACGGCCTTCACCCTSTCGAGAGGCTGCTTTCCTGGGGTCTGCAGGCAGCACACACCCCTGGCTGCTCTGCTGCCGAGTTTGGGGACGGGCAACAGAAGCACTCGGCCACACGTAGCTGCAGCCGGCCCTGGCAGGGAGCTGCCTCGCTGCGCTCCAGAAGCAGTACCTGCCCTTGGGTCGTCTGCAGTGAGGTTTCCTTACCTTCCCCACCCACAGAGACCTGGCACAATCCTGCTTAGTAAGGTACAAGTTAACAATCTCAGAAGCTAAAAAAACAAGAGTCAGTGTGACAGCTTGATAGAACGTATCCCAGAAGCTGCAGAAAGCCTGTTGATGAAGATCAGAGCCCATTTCAGAAATTGAATCAACAGCAGTAAATCTAATGTTTCACCCCTTCCAAATCACCATATCTTGTCATTACTGCTCCTGCTGTAATGGTTATTCACAACATGAAAAAGTCGAGGTTATTTCATATGTCAGCGCTAACATACATGATTTGTGATGCAAACAGCCCAGCACAGTACTGTGGTTTCCCCCCCCCAGGCAAAATTTTGAAACAGGTTCATAATGCTGGGGCACCCTGTGCCATGGGCTGCAGAGCTGTGGTTCCCAGGGGAATGAGGAGCATCCCTCCTGAGGAAGGCAGGAACTGTCAGGGGAGCAGTTTTCATGCAGGCAGAGTACCCGTGCACCAAATGCACAGAGAGGTGTTTGTCAAGAATCTTATTTTAGGAGGTTTTGCTTGCAGTAAAACTGCCTTTACAGTCCATTTGCTTTTTAATTTCTTGAAGTCTCGCATATTTTTTAAAGTCTGCTTTTTTTGGTTGGATTTACTGCAGTTATTTTATTTAACATATGTAGATGACTACTTTTCATGCTGGCCCTGTTTTTCTGCAGTTTAATGGCTCAGTAAAAAATAGCATTATGTAAATGAGAAAGTGCCCATTCTTGTTCAAGGTCACAAACAAAAATGGATTATAACCTTACCTGCTGCTTAAAATAACAATAGAAGAGAGTAAAAACTAGACATAAGCCTGAAATTTATTCCCATCAGGAAAATACAATATACAATAATGGAATGTATGCGATAAGGAGAATTTTATACATATATATATATATAAAAGAATAAAAATCGTAGCTGAGTATAGGAAGAGTCTGTTCTGTATTTCCAGACTCTGCTCTGCACAGCAGTGTTAGGACAAGTGCTTGCACAACACCCTTGCAAGTGAAGCTGGYTCAAGAAACCAGATGAAGCCCCCTCCCCAAAACTCCCCACGCTAATTCATAGGTGTGTAAGGGAGCAGCCCTGAAAAGCTCTAACCACCTTTAATTTTACTCAGAAAACAGGTTTACGAGTTGTGCTACCCACAGTCAGAGGTACTGTCATCTCATCCACGCAGGGGTATTCAGGATGCAGAACACACTCCAGTGCACCCTGAGGAGCAGCATACTGATAGCTCAGGCTGGAGCAGAGCTGCTGATAGACTGTACCCAGCTCAAACCACCACAGCTACAGGCAGCATGATTTAAAAAAAAAAAAATTTAAAAAGGCAAAAAAGGCAAAAAAGCAGGAAAAAACCCCAATGGTAGCAACATGGCTACCACTGCCTACATTTCACACATCGGCAGCCTAGCCGGTGCTCTGGAAGGAGAGACAACACCCCGTACCCGCAGGGCCCCAAATGCATTCGCTCAGCTCCGTGCTAATCCTCCTGCGCTGCCCCACGAGGGGAACACGTTTCCCTCTCCGCACGGTGCTGCTCTGCAGAGCACACGGAGTATTCTGTGCTCCCTCTTTTAGAGCTGCTCCAAGCAAGGTCTGAGGGTTTCTAACAATTCTTCAAATGTGCGTGTTTTGAGCAACAACGCAAAATGCTACTAATTCATCCAGCCTGCACTGCCGCTGGGGCATTCTTGCTTATTAGGGAACTCAATCTGAAGCATCTCACTGCCAAACTTCAGTCCTCACGCAGGGTTGCTATGGCCCAAAGTCTTATCCATTATTTTTTTTTCTCTACAAGCAGGACAAATATATTCTTACAGAAGGTAAAAGGGAAAGGAAAAACCCCCAGTACAGTCCAATCCTACTTTTATTATATTGACTTTTCTTCTTACTCCCTCCCTAGCTGCCATTCTGTTCTCTTTTTCTCTTTCTTCCCCTACAATCTTGACTCTGGTCTTTACCACACTTTCCAGTTAGGTTTTCCTTTCCCTCCCCCTCTTCCTCCTCCCCTCCTCTTTTTCCATTTCCCTCTACCCTGCTCTACAGTTTTTAAAAAACACTGTATCTGCTTCTCTCTCCCGCCAGTGAAGTGTCCTCCCTAGCTTCATTCTCTGTTCCCTGCTCTGTCTCGTCTCTACTGCTTCACTCTCTCATTTCCCTTTCTCTGTTCCTTATTTTGTCCTCTCATCTCTTCATTTTACTCTTGGAGGTCTCACTGCTCACCCTTTCTTTGCCATCTCCCACTACCTCCAGTCTTACTTATCCTCACAGACAACTTGCTCAGCCCTTGAGGGCTTTGGGCTTCCATCCTCACCTTCTTTGGGCTGAACATGACAACCAGTAGTTGTACCACTGATATTTCATTTAGGGCCAGAGTTTTAGGGTCTACAGCACCACTCTAACAACTACTGATGGCTTCAGCATCTTTAAGCATCTTAATATCTTAAAACATCTGGCTCTCAATATTTTGGTTTTGGTAATGACTCTTTGTTAAATGAAATGCTTCAGTACATGGCGTCCCTCTCTGAAGTTCTGCTCCTGTTGGAAGGTCAACAAATTCCCTTCTTCACCAACCTCAAGGGCATCTGAATAGGACTTCATCATTTGTACTAAACTTCAGTGAGATCTTCCACAATATTTTTTAGGCATGGAGATTTCATGAAACATGTCAGTCACTAAGAATTGGCATGTCTCTGTCTTTCTCATATCTGTTATTCCCATACTTTGTTCAAATTTCTTTATTGCAAGCTGAGCTCTTAAATGTCATCCATGTTGCAGCCATCCTTGCATACAACAGTTTTTATCAAAATTGCTCCATTCAGCTGCCTTCCTGGATGTCAGGGTTTGCTCTGAAACTCTGGGGACATCAGCTGGAATTAAGGCTTGCTTAAAAACCAAACCATACTTGCTTCACATTGTTTTGTGTTGGATTTGGTTTTGGTTTTTTTTAAAGACACTTTCATAATAATTTTTGGACTAACTCTGGCCCAGATTAGTCTTCCTAGAACATAGAATCAGAATCATTAAGGTTGGAAAAGACCTCTAAGATCATCAAGTCCAACCGTCAACCCAACAGCACCATGCCCGCTAAACCATGTCCCGAAGCGCCACATCTACATGTTTTTTGAATGCCTCCAGTGTTGGTGACTCCACCACTTCCCTGGACAGTCTGTTCCAATGCTTGACAACCCTTTCAGTGAAGAAATTTTTCCTAATATCCAATCTAAACCTCCCCTGGCGCAACTTGAGGCCATTTCCTCTTGTCCTATTGCTTGTTACTTGGGAGAAGAGACCAACACTCACCTCACTACAACCTCCTTTCAGGTAGTTGTAGAGAGCGAGAAGGTCTCCCCTCAGCCTCCTCTTCTCCAGGCTAAACAACCCCAGCTCCCTCAGCCGCTCCTCCTAAGACTTGTTCTCCAGACCCTTCACCAGCCTCGTCGCCCTTCTCTGGACACGCTCCAGCACCTCAATGTCCTTCTTGTAGTGAGGGGCCCAAAACTGAACACAGTATTCGAGGTGTGGCCTCACCAGTGCTGAGTACAGGGGCACGATCACCTCCCTACTCCTGCTGGCCACACTGTTTCTGACACAGGCCAGGATGCCGTTGGCCTTCTTGGCCACCTGGGCACACTGCCGGCTCATGTTCAGCCGGCTGTCAACCAGCACCCCCAGGTCCTTTTCCGCCGGGCAGCTTTCCAGCCACTCTTCCCAAATGCACAGAAATTTTTCTTCACCTGCAGATTTCTGTTGTCTGGAGAAATCCAGCTCATGGCATAGTTTCCCCCCTCCACTGTTGTTTAAGAGCCCATGGAAGTCATGGGATGGTGTGACTGGACTAAGGTTGGGCAGGCTTCAAGGACCAGTGCATGCCAGGCTTAAGGACGATAGAAAAACTAATCCAGCCTGTTAACCTGCCCCTCACTGCAAATGTGGCAGCAGAACTTCATTCCCTGTGGCAAGAGAGGCAGGACATCGAATCGAAGCAAGTGTGAGGGCAGGAGACTCAGAGCAGCTTCCACCAGAGCCTGCCTCCAGACTTGTAAATCTCTGCAAAGGACTCCCTCAAGGCATCCAGCATGAAAAGGGACCATTTCTTTGACCTGAAACCATCTCCCCAGTTATATTTTGAGCCCCTAAATTTGCAAGATTTCACTAGCATATGTACCAGTACAGAACAGCACGTCTGCAGCCTCCTGGGACTGACAAGCAAGGCCCACCAGATCTGGTTTTGTGACAAGATGACCTTATGAGAAGAAAGGATTGGCTCCAGGAAAACTCTTCAAAAACATTTTTCATAGGAATGAAAAATGAGATTTATTATGACAAAGGGAAAGGAGGAAGCACTGTTGCGAACAGTGGGGGCCTGTTGGCATACCAGGGAATTTTCCTTTATTCTGCACAGCATGAAGCAAGTGACTCCACATCACAAAGAAGGAACTTCTTTAAAACTCCTGGGGAGTATGCCAATGGGAAAGCTTGAGACACCAGATTCAGGGTTGTGGCACTCTGGTACAGCTGGCTGGGATAAGACTGGGGATAAGAAGAGGGGATCCCCAAGTCCTTCCAAGCTAATATTTGACACGTGGAGCCTTGAGAACAAAATTATGTCTTCTAGCTCTCCAGCATGGAGCGTGCTGCCAGACAGGAATAGACTGTTAACATCTCATCCACTGGGACCTGCCAATTCTGCCTGATTAGAGTGAAGGCTGACGGATATTCAGTGGGATGAATGACAGTTCAGTAGGAAAGGACTGACTGAACAGTTGTATGTGACTTCACTCATCCGCTTACAGCATATCACTTATCGTGATGGTGTTCAGAAGTCTCCCTGGAAGGGTTCCCATACACCCATTCATTTGAAATCTTAAAAATAAGAACAGTAATTAAGGTATTCACTTACTACCATGTAGAATTACTACACTATTTTTTTCTTTTACTGGCTTCTCCTGTAACTCACAAACATCTCTGTAAGTGCTAATTTTTGAGGCAAAACTGAAATAACAAAATGGGTATGGCTGACAGTGAGAAGAAAACAGTGTCTTGCGGGTCATTAATAAAAGACCTGACTTTGGAAGTAAATGGAAGAACTAAATTAAATTGGTGTATAAATAGGGCTCACATACTCTACATAGTCATGTAATGATGTATATACAATAAAGATGGCATGATTTTAGTGTAATATACTCAACTACAGATAATATGTACTCATCTGGTTGAATTAGTGTAAGACCCCTGCTTGACTCCCTCCCCTGACCACTGTTGTTGCCAAAGTACATAGTGATTAATGTGCCCTTCAGCAAGTGAGATCGGCTCTGTCTGATTATATTAGTTCCTGTTCATTGGAGTAACTGAGCATCAATCACGTTCTAATCAGCGCTCACGTACATTGATTTTTTTTGTAAACAGCCTCACCATCAGGTTCTATCATAGCCTAGATTAACCCCTTAGTAATGACAAAAATTAATAAAAAGTATTTTCACCTAAATAATAAATATGCTTTCATTTTTAACTGAACAATCCTGTCACTTTAAATTGTCACTGTAGCTTTAAAGTCTGCAAAAGGTAAAAATAACATGTTTTAAACTGCAGTTATTACTGTTATGTATATGTATTAATAATATAAATACTGTACCACAGCATCTCTTAAGAGTACCATTGTTAACAGGCATTGCTTACCTTTAGCAGTAGTCCTTTTCAAAAAAATACATACCAAAAGGATCAAATTAAATCACCTTACTATTCAAATGAACAGTTCTTTAAGAGTTACTAGTACCCAAATATAATTTAAATTATGATCCACCAAAAAAAAATAAATCCTTGTAATGTGTAACAAAACAATACTTGTCATACACAGAAGCAAGAAGCTCAGAAGAGTGAATGTTCATCAAAAAATGAACATCTGTGCTGATACATTTGACTCTTAAAAAGAAATAACTAGATTAAAGAAAACCCTTATCTTTTGTCAAATGTTGCCAGCTGCTCTACTCAACAGTTTCTTACAATCAAGAGCAGTGTATTGTGTTTAGTGACAGATTTGGTAATTGTGCACGACTAACAACGCCCCAGTGTCTGGGCAGTACAATAAATGAAGCCCCCACAATCTAATGTTCCCACTTAATAGTTACTTACTGCATTGATCTTTCTGATCTGTCAAGTAGGAATGAAAATATTATGCTCACTTTAAATCCTGATATCGAATAATATTTCTATTATTACCAGGCAACTATCCAGAGAGTGGTCTTACCGCACTAATGAGGACGGAACACAGGACTGGAAGAGACCTTGTTCTGCACTTCCAAGTTCAGACCCTTGTCGTTTTAACCAATGCCTCATATAACTGCTTTCACAAATTTCCCAAGCACCATCATCAAAACAGTTGGGCTTCTTACATCTCCATCACTCAGGACGGGAAGACTCCTCCACACTGTCAGTGTCTGAACAGGTATGAACTACCTCTAATTTCCAGGCTAAAATTACCTGTTGTCACTCAATACCTATTTGCTGTTGTGCCATTATCATTCACATATATGTCAGCTAGGTCCTCTTCCTCCCTATGTATACCTCCTTGATATACTTACTAGAAGCAAGGACAATCTTGGCTTCTCTTTTGCTAAGCTGACGAAAACCAAACTCCTGCCCTCTCCTCTCTTTAGAGCAGCTCTCCATTTGCCCGATTAGTTTATCCATCTTGGAGATGAGGGACAAGAAATGTGTAACTGCAGTCCAAAGGTCTTTGAATAAGACCCCAACATAATGTCACCACTACTCCTTTCTCTGCTGGATATCCCAGTCTTGCCCATTCTAGCATCACATTTGCCTTTTTCACAGCTGCCCCACGCTCTGTGTCATAGTCCTTGCCCAGTCCAGGAGGGCAGGCCTGCTTCAAATACAATGAGACGGACCATTTTTCTCTTTCCCAAATGAGAGTCTAAGTGAGTGGAAGGCACAGTTCCAGGCTCTCAGCGAGTGCCAAACTTTTGCCTCGTGGCTCCCAGCTCTGCTGAGCCAGTCGTCACTGTGTGCCATTCAAAATTGGCTCCTGTGCTCTCTTTCACATGCATTTTGTAGACTGCTAATCCGTTCCACAGTCACCTAGTGTATGAATGTTCCTGTGAGTTGTTTCCAACTGATAGGATGAAGGTTTGTGTTTTCTTTCAACTAAAATCCTCACCTTGCATTATACTCTTGGATTTCATCCTTTTTTATGATCCCAATCTTCTCGGCTGCTCAGTTCTTCCTAGACAATATTCCTACTCCCCAGAGTACTGCCACCATTTGCTAACATTATGGCATTAGCACATTTCATCCTCGCTTACACTCTCTGACTTGTGCCAATATTTCTTATGAAAATATTCAACAAGCTATTACGTCCAAGATAAAAACCAGGACCTCTCCTTCAGTGCATAGGGAAAGGGACTGCTCTGATGGGGGTAGGTATCAGAAGAAACTGTCATTTATGTCAGTGGGAAGGTGGCAGCAGTTTGTGGAGAATCAGTGGGTGCCTGTGACTGCCTTTTCGCGCTCCCCATTTCCAGTAAATGAGCTGGATTTCTGAGGCAGCTCATGTGAAAATACAGGATCACACAAGCTTCCTTAGTGTGTTGGTGGGGCTGTACAAGTTGGCAGCATTCTTTTTAACTTTTGCAGCCTACTTATGATTTTGGTGAAAACGGACAGAATTTGAAGCTTTTTTTCCCCTAAGGCATGAGCCAAGATTAACAAGGTATACATCATGTCTAATGAGGTCAGAGACACAACTGCATCAATATCCAAACACCTTTTATCAACCTGAACACTGATACGTGAAGATGTAAATTGATGTGGAAAATAACCACGCATAACACTCTGCTTTCTGATTGTTCCCCATCTTATGGAAGCTCTTTTGCTAAATGAAGACAGTGATGGACATAAGGATGGATTACCTGTCTGATCCATTCCATGCGCATTCAAACTTGTCAAAGATGCAGTCATTTTCATAGAGGGAACACAACTTGCTCCTAAGGTAATCATGGACCTAGTTCAAAGAAAGTAACTGTTGTTATTCTTGCAATAAAACAAAATATAAAACTCCACAACCAGCCCCCCCACTCTCTGCTTTATCTCCCACGTTCACGTTCAAAATATGCTGCACAGATTGGTAGCTTTGCAGAAGATACTGTGTTTAAACTCTAAAGAAGCTATCTGTACTTCTCCACAGCCCAATTAACCAGGAGCTACAGAATTGTTGTTGCAGGAAGGCATGAAGCATACCTCCCTCAGCAGGCTGCAGACCACCCCTCTTCAACATATTTGTTTCCTGCTTGGGTGATCTTCCCAGTGCTAGCCTAATTCCCAAAGACATTTCACCAGCTGATACCCTAGATGTGCTAATTAATGTGCAAGAAATCTAATTTAAATAGTAACAAAAATGTCATATTCCAAGATAAGTGGACTTTCACTTGTTGTGGCAGAAAGAATTTGGCTCTATTGAAAGAACCTGTAGTGTATGGTATTACATATATTTGGGCAAGGTATTTCAGAACCCAAATACAGTACAAGGTTGCAGTTGCACAGGCTGCAAATTAGAACACTAATTTAGCCCAAGGATATCTCCTATTTGGCTGAGACTTAAAAACAACATTGTAAATTCTCACTTCCATACTTGAAAAGTGGGACTAACCAGGAGAAGACCTCTCCTCTGGGCCACACATCTCTGCTGAACAAGGGTTATCATAAAGAGACAGATCTCATGCAAACTGTTATAATCCTTTGCTGAATTTGATTAGTTTTCTTTCTGGATGATTGGTTTCACTCCTCAAGGAAATAATGAGCTAGAAAATCCCTGCCTAGACAAATTTACTAATGCACTTTCACTCCTGATGTTTTCTTCTAGCTGTTGTAGAAACTGTAAAACAAAGATGTGTAGATGGCCTCTCAGAGCACACATACCAATCCAATAGCCGAGGGGCATAATTTGGCTCTGGCATACAGAGGTACTGGTTCTTGCAAGTCCCGAGAGACTGTTCCTGCTCATGGATGCTCAGCATCCTCCTCTGGCCTGAGGGTGTAAACATTTCTTCTAGTAAGATAACTTCTATCAAGACCAGATGAGGGACAATGACCTTTCACTTATATTTTCATTAAACTAACCCATTTTCAATAACCAAATTGTACAGTATCCTAAGAATATTTGTAATGTAAGGTTATTAAGGATTATAAATTTTAGTCATGGATCAATTTTCATTAGTAGATTAGTGAACACTGAGGTGTATATGAACAGATAATGTCTTATACAGCAAATAATAGGCAAATGATAGATGCAGATAAAACATTTCACAAGTAAATGCATTTACCCTCACGGTGAGTAATAGGTCAGAACACTTTCAGTACTGATGCAGTTTCTTGCACCCTCTGTAATTAAATCCTTTCATTTTCTCTTTACTTAAAGCCTTTTTATGTTAGCAGTGTAATTTGTTACAGAACTGGAGTTCTTTCCTTTGTCATCTTTGTGAGCTCCCAACACTTGGAAAAAATAGAAAGGCTGGGTAAGGCAGGAGAAGGGAGTAGATCGCATTTGTCTCTTGACTGTCATTGACTGTAATTTCTAGGTCTTCCCCTTGTTACTGTTTCCAGCAGCCATCTGTCATGACCACTGTCATGTGTACACCCTTTGTGAAGTGTGTCCAACTCCACAGCTTGGAGCTGTGCCTTTCTATCAGCTCTGTCAAAATGCATTTTCAAGTTCCTCTCTCAGATTTCTTACTGACCTCTTCAAGGTCTCAGCTCCTTGTTCTTGACTGACTCTGCCTGCAAACTTGCGCTACTGCATTGAACAACCAGTTTGCTCTTCATGTGGACCCTTTACCAGATTTGACCACATTCAGACCCTCAGAATGACTATGAAAGACTAACTGGAAGAAACACTTAATTTTTACCTTGTTTGCATGTTCATCTGCTACTACCAATTGAGGGTAAACTCACATTTTCCTTGTCTGTTACATATTGTTCTTACCACATATGAATAGTACTTGAATCCCAACCAAATTCATTCCTAACTAATTACAAAAGGCATTCTCCTTTTCTTCACTGCACTGTTTTAGGTCAGACCTTCATGGAATTATCTAGTAATTCTGTGTTCCAGACTAACACAGCAACATGACTACATGGGGAGCTATTTCACTGGGACTGAATAGTCGCAATCAGGAATTGGACTATTGGACTATTGCAACAGGCTGCCCAGGGAAGTGGTGGGATCACCAACACTGGAGGCGTTCAAAAAACGTGTGGATGTGGCACTTTGGGACATGGTTTAGTGGGCACGGGTGCTGGGTTGACGGTTGGACTCGATGATCTTAGAGGTCTTTTCCAACCTTAATGATTCTATGATTCTATAGACAAATTATTTAAAAGAGTCATTTAAACCACTTTTTCTTAAGAACAGAATTCTCTACTCTCTGCAGCTGAAAAACTTGAAAGGTTGCCCAGAGCAGTTGGACTGTGTGCATCCTATGCAGTCCTGTGCTGTTGGCTTCCTAAGGCCTCTGAGTTCCAGGCTCTCCTTTAGTTAACTGCAATGCTCAGCAATGCATCCGTATACTCTTTACAAGGCACTGGATAAGTGTTTGGAAATGAAATGCAATCCATAGGTTAAGGTAAGGCAGCAAGAACACTGCTATATTTGCAGGGTTTTTGTTGTTGTGGGTCTTTTTTTTTTTTAATAAGCTTCTGACTGAAATAATCAGTACTGAAAAATTCACATTATACTCATTCTCCACATCTTAGCATGGAGAAATATAACTCTTTAATTGGCCCCACTCTTGGGTGTCAGACTGATTTAAAGGTGGCCAGCTTGTTTCACAGCTACCTACATGAGGAAATAAAAGCAGATGGCAAAGTCAAGACAAACGGGTTGGCTTGACCAGCCGTTCCTCTCCAGGGACAAGGTTGCCTACTCCATTAGCATAAGTATAAAATAATATATTACCTAAGTTCCTAAATTCTAAGATATGCTTCTGTTATATAAAACACAGTCTCGCCCTTACCCTCCCACTTCATTTTCACAGCATATCAACATTTCTAACACATTTAGCATTACAAGTACTGCCATTTTCAGAGCAAAACCAATTCTGTAGTTTTAAAGGTATACAGGCTCAGACTTTCCAATGCTAACGAGACACACTGAAGAGTATCCACCAAAATGTAATGGGTGCATTGGAAAACACTGGGGCCCACTTTGTCTACTAAACACTAGCTAATGAACACCTCTGATGTTATTGATGTCAAATTTTGGTTGTTTTGACAAGCCACGCTACCAAACTCTCATTACATGTTATTTTAAAACCAATCTTAACGATAGTTACTGTGAACACCTGCACCCCACCTGCCACTACACAGACACAGAAAACAAGGGATTGTTGCAGCAGTGTCGTAGGACTGCCTCTACGTAAGCAGTACGAGCCGGATGAATGACATTTTTCCTGCTTTGCGTACTCTTCTGTAGTAGCTTAACAGCTTTTTCTCATTGCATTTTCATAACAAGCGGTTTCTGTGTCAGAGACATATTTTCGTTCTTCAAGGCAGAGTCAAAAAATGTAAGCTCAGCCCTCTCTCGCCAAACAGAACAGATGTCAGAGTACAAACTCAGCGCTGGCTGGAGCCACTGGCATTTTTTATGGATAATATCACAATGAATTCAGGCAACCAGATGTGTGTGTCTGGCATTCACAAACTGCTGTGTCAGTGGTGATGTTAGGGTTTAACGCTGATCGCTTCTAGAACTAGGCACAAGGGAGAAACACATCAATGAAGTTTAAAAAAAAAAGTTTTGAAATGACAAAGGTGTAAACTCTCAGCAGTCCCAGCGGGAGCAGAATGCTAAGCAACTCACAAAATCCTTTCCACAGTTTCTTTTAAATGTTAATAGTGAAATACATCACTTGAAAACAGATGCCAGAGTGAAGAGATTATTTCCCTCATTAGAAGCATCATTTCTTTCAAGCGCCCAATCCACAGTGAGTGTTACCCTGACTCCCCAGGCATTACAATTCCTTACTGATGCTGAAATTCCCCTTTTGCAACTACAAGCACGCCACTATAAAGTTTTTAACCACCTTGATTAGCAGCTCTCTTAGCCAGCTGCTTCTCAGACCAAGCAATGACAAGTTTAGGAAAACATTCAGTTTTTGAACAGAGATGCTTTTATATTGTTGCATTTCAAGACGTAGGAGATACCTACCTGGTACGTTTCTACAGGCTTTGTTTCCATGTTCAGATCCCAAACCTTGACAGTGAGGTAATCTCTTGTTAGCATGTATCTACCGCTGTGACTGAATTTGACATCTGACACTGAAGAGATAATTTCTGAAAAAAATGATCTGTTACTGGGGTCTTCTGGTTCTTCATAAACTGTTCAAAGAAAAAGAAGCAAGAAAGAAATTAGAATTCTATAAAAAAATGCTCTGTTGTACAATCTGTACTGTGTATTTCTTGTGAAACAATGTAGTTCAATGTACCAATGAACGTGATATAGAATTAATTATACGCCCAGTACTTAATTTATTCTTTTATTTATATAAAAATACAAACTGTAAGCTTTAAATATTACAATAATTAACCTCATAGCTATGGGCCCAAAGCATCACTTTGGGAAATTACATAAATACACTAGTTAGTTGACTACAGCTACCTATAGCAAGGCAGTTCATCTATGGTCATCCTTTCTGGGGTCCCCACGTCCTGTTTCCTGACATAACCAAAATTCATGTGTCCCTGTCACATGAAAGGTGTAAACATGGTCTCACAACGGTCTTGGCATCCGCAGGAAGGGTGGTTACTGAAAGCCTGCCCTGGTTGCCAGAACCAGCTGGCCAGTCTGCAGGCTACTCACTGGTCATGTCTGGTACACGCTGGTTAGCTGATCTGTGCGCTGCACGATCCAGCAAGGCAGGGGACCATGAAATATTGCTTACAGTACCTCCATACAGGGAAATCTAGCTCTTGTAGCTAGGAGGTTGGTCATCCCTGTTCAACTGTACATAATAATGATACTGGATGACTCACACTGAATTGCAAGAACTTGAACAACTGGTATTAATGGGCTCTACTTCATCTGTTACAAGTCCACTACTCACCAAGGTCTCTTCACCCTTCCCCAAAAAGCCTGCACTAACTCTAGCCCTGCCTACAGGCGCCTAGAGCAACTCTTTCGCTTTTCCGCAGGTATCTGTGGCCCTGTGACCCAAATGACCTCATACGGTGAACTTTAGTAGAAAGTCAGGCTTTCGGGGCCTTTCAGTTCTCAGCAAAATCAGTAGGGTTTTAGCATCTATGTCTAGAATATTCTTTGAAAATTGTCAATTTGGTGAGCGTCATTTTCAAGTTTCAAAAGCAGGTGAAGAAAAGCCATGTGATGAGACATGAAAACGTGTTGAAAGTAGAACAACTTTTTACTGTCAGTCAAAACAGAGTTTTTTGTGTAGTCCACTGGAACATTTCTCTCTCAATTAATTTATCTATGACTATGATTCAGACTGTTGAAAGCAACAAGGTTACAGTTTCCATCAGGTGAAACAATGTTCTGCTGAAAGTTAAGGGTGAGTATGTGGGTGAAGTATGTGGGGTAATGCAAAAAATTATGGGCAATTTTCTTTGGGGGCTGGCAGTGGAATAAAGCCAGGCATGCACATGAGAATAAGGTCTATATTTGAACATGTACCACATATCTAAATGGTAATGAACTACTTCAAAAAGGGGGAAAAAACTTTTCTTTTCAGACAGACTGTAAACGAACAACTTTAAATAGCTCTTTAAAAATTTGCCTAGAGATTCTGCAAAGCAGGTATTTTTGTAATTATCCTGTCAGATTTTCAACAGAAGTCTGACGAGCACAAAGCAATTATCATTTCTCATACCTCTTCCCTTTAATCTGTCCAAACTATGTACTTGGTTGGCAGGGATTTTATCCTCCTAATTATGATGTGAAGTTGCTATTAAAACCAGGAAAGAAAAAAAAAAAACAAAACCGCACTAACTGAACTACAGCGTCATTTATAGCCGAGATGTATTTTCTTGGCTCTATGTGTCTCGTCCAACTCCCAATGATTAGAAGAGAAGTAACACTTGTACCTGGATACTCTATATTTTGTTAATTAACGAGATTAAACCATTTCATCCCTTATCTGCACTGTTTATTGCTTTTCTATCCTTACCACAGTAAGTATTAGAAAGACTTAGATTAATTAACTGCAGAAACTAATGCAGGCATGAAAGCCTCATATCACTACAGAAAGAAAGATAGTGGTGGAAATTTTAGCAGCAGCAATTCGTTGCAGATAGTTCCTATAGTCAGCATAACCAAGCCAGGAAAATTGTTACAGGAAATTAAGCAGCAGCTCCCAGTGTTACGGAGAAAGCTTAGCAACGAGCAGCATATGCCTGAGCAACCAGAACAAGGCATTAGCCTCAGGAAACGAAGGTGAGATATAGTGTCCTTGGGTCTTAGCTATTTCTGGTTTAGCATCAACACAAGGTTATGCATACACTGCAAAAACCCACAGTCTTCATTCAGTTTGGCTAATACAAGTTGAGTAATTGGGAACAGGACAGCAGTGACAGCCATGTGACTTGGACTTCAGTTCAGGCAAGCAATTCAAATTCAACCCTGGCCTCTTCAAGCTGATAGGAGAAAACTGTGTGCTAGCCCACCATTTGCAAAATCAGGTTTGCCAGCCTCCACTGGGAACACATTTTCTGTTCATTGCAGTTTAAACTTATCTTTTGGAGGCCACTCTTATGCCAGGGGGCAATCAGCACCCAAAACACGAGACTTCAAATCTAGCTTACTTTTCTATATCTAAATAAATCTTGTTAGACCAGGACTTGGAATCAGAACTTTACTGAGATTCGATTACAAATTCTATTATACTCCTCGATTAATTTCTTGATTAACTTCTTAATAACTAACTTTTGCCATGAAAAAGGGTATTTAACTTTCATTAATATTGTTCTTGATAACCTTCACAGTGCTAATTATATGAAAGACACAAAGTTACCTGTCTAGTTGCAAACTAATGAACTCAGGAATCACAAACAGTGTGGTGTGCTGAGCTTTCACATGACACTGCTCAGACTTAAATATGACCTTGATGACAGGACTGTGGAATAGAGAAATATCATGGGATTACAGAGGAAAGCTGAACATATCTCTGAGTACAGTCAGTGTTGGAGAGAAGCCTCCAAGGAAGATGCCATTCCTGCCCCTTACTCCACTGGCAGATACATAGGAAAGCTGGGAAGTCTGCTTAGGGAAATAAAAATGTTCAATCCCTTTCTGCATGGCTTCCTGCTCACAAAAACCAGGGTAGCTTTTCACAGAAGTAAGTCCAGACTTCAGAGAGAAGGATGGGTCGGGTGAAGGATACTTGCCAGAGCACTGTTTTTCTGAATCCTGAAGAAAATCTGCAGCATAAAAATATGCTGCTTCTTTCTCAGAAGGAACTGCCATCTGCTGAAAAACAAACTCTCATCTCTTGTAAAAAAAAATTCTTARTGTTCCTTGAATTTCTCCAATCTAATGTAAACATGGAGACTCTCCTTAGAATCAGCGGACAGAAAAGGCATCTCTAAGGTGTGCATTTATCATGCAGAAATATATGCAGATGTCTAAAGTGAAAAAAAAAAAAAAGCCAGGAACAGCTGGAGTGGGTGGGAAGGTCCATCTCACTCAGGTTCCCTTCCAGACACCGGCCCAAAGAAAGCAGACGCCCCGGGCAGTACCTACGAAGAGAGCGGTGCACAGGCATTTCCCACCGACCGCTGTGGCTCTCACCCAGCCAGTGAACTGCACTCTGGGTGTCGTAGGTGCTGCCACTGCAACGTCCTAATTATTTTAATATGGGCCTGATTCCACAAACCTGAAAGCTATACATTTTGGACAAGACGCATCCAATAAAGAAAAAAAAAACAAAACCCAAACTAATCTTCAAGTTCCATCCTAAACAAGAACTAATGGCTGACAAAAATTAGGGCTACACATGTGAATGTAACCTTCCTTACACATCTTGTTTCTTAGTTTTACATTAATTGCCAAAAACGTCTGCTAATATGTAGACTGGAATGTCTCACTCCAGTCAACACACACCATACAAGCTGCAAGGGCCACSAGGTGTGAGTGCATGCTTTGAAATCCCACTATAACCGTCTGGAGAGAGACCTGCTAGTCCCCGATACTGCCTTCCTCTTCAGCTTTCCCAGCTACCTTTCGCTGCTGTACGATATTCCAGTTTCCCAAATATGTAATTGTGAAAGAGGGATATCAAACAGGCAGGAACACAGGAAAGTGATAAATCAAACAGCACTACTGTGCATACTCCACTGAAAAGTAGTGAGTAGACTGTAACTAAAATATATTTTAGGAGTCAACCAACCATTATCCCAACAATAGCCAAAAATAACTCAGCCTTAGAAAACATAAAAACCCGTGTTCTCATAAAATGTTTTTCTCCTTGTTTGTCCCATTTCCAAAGATGCACATTTTTGATGGAGTCATTGGTATTCTCCAGACTCCAGCATCACTGAAAATTAATATTTTGTTTGCTGGGCAGAGCTTTAATCATTGCAGGGTGTAAATTCTGGCATATGTGAACTTTAAAAAATAATAATAATGCTAAAAATGGCTCATATGGTGGGTGCAGTGTCAGAATCCAATATAGCATACAAAATCCTGTATTCCTCCCAAAATCATGGCAACAAGGAGTATGCATGATTCCGTACACTACACTATAGGACCTTGGGTAATGCCTTGGCTGAATTTTCAACATTCCTTCCATTTCTCCTTTTCCTCTTACCTTCACTCTTGCCTGCATGAAATAAAAACACAAGCACTCACAGCACTGCTGCAAAGCAAATTGTTCCAAAATACAAATACGAATAATGTTTTTAAAAACACAAAGAAGAACGATCTAATTAAAGGGAAAGCAATAACAGTATCTGAGATAATACGGGGTAAGGGTTAGAAAAGCTATCTATCTAATATAATGAAAGTTTATCTGGAGCTACTTTTTATTTTTGACCTGAATTTGCAAGTGTATAATGGATTGATGGGACAAAAGAAATGTCAACTGTATACAGTTAAACAAATCTTTCATTGCTTTTAAAAGAGAGAAACATAGAGTATAAGCTTTGGCAAAATTTTGTTATCATGGCCTGAGCACTTGATGATAACTGCAAGGGTTTAGTGTGAAATATCAGTAAACAAAACAAAGAGAAAAAGAGAACTAGCATGGGAGAAGATCCTTGATGATAACACTGTGTACTCCTTAAGGCATAAAGATATGAACCTTGAAAATTTCTGTTACTGCCGACCAAAAGCAGAACTACAGATAAAACCAACTTGTTGCTATTACAAAGCCAAATATATTTAAAAAGAAAAGCACAGATGAATCATGCTTACATATATTGCATAACATGTGATTATTGGGGGGCGGGGGGGGGAACAAAAACAAAACCAGGGAAAACTTGAAGATGAAAGCTTACCAGCTCCACAGATTTGTTAAGAAATTCCATCATTCATAGGATAAAATTATAAGCAGCCTTAAAAAGTCATTCACTGTAGCAGAAAAACAAAGCTGCTTCTGAAGCTATTTTCTTTCTACTTATGAACAAACAACAATTTAATAAAGCTTTTTTCTAGAGGATACTGTTAATAGTTTGCATCCTGTCCTGAAAACTTTTCTTTTTACAGCATTTAAGTGCTGTTACTTAGATTTAAGTCCTYGGAAATCCTGCACCATGAAATAACTCTCTCTCTCCCTGCAAAGACAACTAATGGATGTAGAAAATTGTCCAGTTCCTGTTCAAGGGTCACAGCTACAAATGGGAGAAGACAGTTTTGGCAACACTGGGAAAAGAGGCAGTGGGGTTAACGAGGAGGGAGAGGACCCGTAGAGGCCAGAGCCAGCGAAGATGCTGGAACAAGAGAGGGAGAATAATTTTCTTTTTTATTATCCAAGCATGCAAACAGTCTGCAGTTACGCAGAATTAAGGACTTATTACAGCTAACCTCTGGGTTACACATGTACACACAAACAGGTGTATTTCAACCAGACCTGGAAATGCTGGTGGTGGATCAGGTAGTCTCTCAGTGGGCTTTACGTGTCATGAACACAGAAAACAGATGCAGTCCCAGGCGGAACAATTTATCATCTAAATTAAGTCTCTCTTTCATTTCAGATCCCGAATGAAAATGGCTGCAATACCCAATCAAAATGTACTGGAAAACGGTACTTTGAAATGTATGGAATTTCACCCATCTTGACAGACTAGCCATAGCAACTTGCAAAAGGAACAAAAACCAATATGCTCTCCTGACAGTTGATAAATAAACACTTTTAAACATTCTTTTTTTCTGGTCAACCTACTTAAATGTTTCTCACAAACATGATTCTAAGCTAAAAATCTTACAAATTATTTAACTGTACTCTAATATGTTTACATGGCAAATTAGCACCATTCTCCAGGACAGCTGTGATTTACTCCACAATATATATTTTGTAGAGTTTAGTGTAAAAAACCTAAGCTAAATTTCACTGAATTCATATAAAAATACTAATCACATTCATTTTTTTAAGTCCATGACACTTGTTACTACCCTTCAACACAGAAATCATTATTTTTTTTTGTGCCATTTAATTCAAGATGTGCTCACATCTTGAGCTATGTGTAATTCTGGTCTTATCTCTAATGTGGTAGAGGTCTCAAGAAGACACAAAAATGGGCAATAACAATGACCAGAAGTATCAAATTACTTCCATGCAGGGAATGACTAAATAAACTGGGACTCCTCAGCCTAGGAAAGACTGAGGGGTGTGTAATGAGGAGTGGCATAGAAAGGATGAATAGGGAATGACAGTTCACTTTGTACACTGTCTCTTCCAATCAACAAGTAGGGGTCACCAAGTGAAACCAGGAGAGAGTAAGTACGGAGCAGATGGTTCTTCACACTATGTCTAAGCTACTAAAGACTTTACTGAAAGATACTGTGAACGGTAAAAATTATACACAGGTTCAAAAGTAACTGCAAGGAAAATTCAAGGAAAAAAACCCCAACATCCATTCGAGTATTGTTAAATGCATAAGTTCACTCTCACTAAAGTCCCTGAACCCCAAGTTTCCAACTGCAAATTGCAGAGGCTAAAGATTATACACTTGCTCTGTTCTTACATTTTCTGCTACTGCCCACTATCAGAGCCAGAATACTGGGCTAGAAGGACCTCTGGTCTTCCCAGGTATAGTCATTATTATGCACTGTTTAAAATCTACTTTAGGATTTCATACTGAAAAGTTCCTGAGTTCACTCTAAGTGAATCAAGACCAGTTGCAAAGCTCCCTTTGAAATTCATCATCTCTTTGTGCCTTTTAGCGTCATTGTTTATGATAATAGTTTGATTTACCATTATTATTTACTCTACCTTTCACTATCTCTGAATGTTTTATTGTTTTGTATTAAGCCAATCCACTCATACATTCACCTCCTTCAGAAATTCTCTTTCAAGATCAGGGTGTTTTGCTAATCTTGCCTTCATGTTCTACACTGATTAATACGGTTATACATGTGTGGGAATTTTTGAGTCCGCCTTCATAAGCAATCAAAAATACAATTATTTTATAAGACATGAAGTATAAACAACTAACCACAATTATTTAACATTTTATATTACCATAGCCTGTAGTTGCTTATCCTGTTTTAAACTGAAAAAGTAGTTTCAATTTTCTATTTGTTTTTATATAATCCAGAGGGCACCTCTTCATGCCCTGATCACTTACACATCATTTTCCTTCTTTGAGCAAAAGCAAGTTTCTGAAGCTACCTCCACACCACAAGACTGAAATTCCACCTACCATAAAGCATTCCTTTATCCGATGACCCAATATTAAAACCAGGCTTCTCATCAATACCTCTAGAGAGTATAGCTTTTAAAAGTGGAGCCTCAAATCAATACCTAAGAATCTGTTCTACCATCTGCAGTGAGTTGCTGCAGCTTGTCACAAACCACAAGGGATAATACATTAGTGCTGAAAGGCAAAGCCAAATCAATAGCTAAAGATCAGTGGGTGGGAGATTCACTACAGAGTTGCTTACATTAATGTAACTTTGCCAGTGAGTTTGTTAATAAAGAGAAATGGTGCTACAGAGAGCAAGGAAGTGAAAAAACACAAAGCTAATCTGGAAGATCAAGCCTCTTTAAACCTTGGTCTCACAAAGACTTATGTGCATGTTTAATGCCACATTTTGTGAGCAATCCCATGGAGTTAATGGGACATAAAACTACTACTCCTCTACAGCCAAATTCATGCATAAGTCTTTCCGATCTCGATATATAAGGTTAGTGATAAGTGGTTCTTTTTTCCCCCAGTGAAACAGGATCTTGAAAGAATAATGTTGGTTTCATAAGACATTGAAAAGCAGTATTTGTTGCTATTAAAAAATTAAGCAAACAAGACAGGAATTTTAATAGGCTGAATAATTAAAGAAATCTTACAGCAATTATTTGCTTTATCTGTGTGTGGTTGGGGGAGAGGGGTTAATGAAACACCTCTTCAATCATAAATCATTTACCATTGCTTCAGGCTTTTAACTTTTACTATTTGATAGCTAGGAGTACATAAATCAGTTTTTTTCCTCCTCTGATTTAATTTTAACATACCTTGCACAACTGGAGGAAATACTATATAGACATAATTGCATTTCTGTAGAAACACTTGAATTTTCCTTAGCCATGTTTTAAATGTCTTTATTATACATTCATCCAATCTGAGCAGAATGGAAGCTTTGGAGCCCATGCTAAAGGCAATCTTCTATCAAATTTCAATGGGATTCCTGCACAAGGAAGGATCCCTTCCAGGATCTAGTTTAGCATGCGCGAAATTGTAGTAACAGATCTTTAGTGACAGTCATAATTACAAAATTATCAGGATACAGGCACATTTTTTCGTTTGGGATATAAAATCAGCAATTAATATATGCCTTTGTAGTGCATGCTTACAAAATAAATCCGGAATTAGGATAAGGAGAACAAGCCTTTATTAAAGCACGGGGTCAAATTATTACGGAAGCTCAGATAAGTTTCACTCCTGTCACATAAAACCTTGCAGATTTTGCCTGAAGTGGACATCACTTTGACAGTGGCCTCTCAATGCACAAAGGGAGAATGCCGGCTGTCTCTCTCTCAGATGATAACCTGACATGAGACCAGATGCAGAAATAAAAAGCATATTTTAAATGTAAATCTCACATAAAAGAAAAACAAGTTGTCTCTTTTCCAGTCATACAATAAGCATCATTCATTTGGAAGAGTCAATATTAGCAAATCCAGCAGGGATATTCTGTCACAGGCTTTTTTGTGCATCTGGTTGTTCTCTGTTGCAAATGAAAGATAATCCATATTCAGTTAGAGGTGTGAAAGCTGTCTTGTCTCTGAAATTCTAACCTCCTTTAAACGACTGGAAAATATAATTAATTT
Source organism: Oceanodroma leucorhoa (assembly GCA_030449065.1). Taxonomy (NCBI): domain Eukaryota; kingdom Metazoa; phylum Chordata; class Aves; order Procellariiformes; genus Oceanodroma; species Oceanodroma leucorhoa. The sequence continues at coordinate 12,917,709 of JASVER010000015.1, read as the reverse complement.
AATTTAAAAAATTCAACACGTTCAAGTAGATTATCCTTGATTTCTGTTTCGGCTGCTTCCACAGTTCTGAATTCTTAAGTTTAAAATCAAAGGTAGTCTCAAGAAAAAACAGCAGATAACCAAGTTGAGTTACATGCCAGACTGACATGATAGTGGCATTTATCCTTAGGGAAGGGCTGGCATTTCTTTCATGCCTGGATTTCAAATAAAAATGTGGTAAAGGACTCTCAAGGGAAAAAGACACTACCGCCATCTTTGGGTGGCATCTTTGGGTCACAAACCAAACCCCAAATTCACTCTGCATTGCTCCGAAGACCATTTTATACTTTTAAGATATCGATTATCCATCCCATGGAATTGGGAAGGCACCAGCTGAGATGCTCTGCCCCTTTCAGGGAGAGTCCAGAGAAAATGGCTGTTAGGATTGCCTGTCATCTACAAGTGCTTCTTTGGTCAAAGGGAGGGGGGCTCTAAATGGCTCCTGTTATAGACCCAGATGTCAGAAGCTTGTGAAGTCTGTATGGAGGATGGAAAGCATGAACTGATGGTGACAGAGGCTAACTGCATTATGTAACCCCAAAGTTTGTATTTTAAAGACCACCACGGCACACAGAGCAATAAACTTGAAACTGCAGCTCCTCCTTCCTTGAAATATTTTGTTGTAAGTTTTGCACATGGATAATGGGTAATTAGAAATAGGTTTTTAGTCTACAAATACATGTTAAGAAATGAACACTAAAAAAAACTTTAAAGCAACATATGGCATTTAAATAGATTATAAGTTCTGAAGTATGCAATGACTATACTATCATTGCAGATGACACCAAGTAGGGCGGGAGTGTTGACCTGCCTGAGGGTAGGAAGGCTCTGCAGAGGGATCTGGACAGGCTGGATCGATGGGCCGAGGCCAACTGCATTAGGATCAACAAGGCCAAGTGCCGGGTCCTGCACTTGGGTCACAACAACCCCAGGCAATGCTACAGGCTTGGGGAAGAGTGGCTGGAAAGCTGCTTGGCAGAAAAGGACCTGGGGGTGCTGGTCGACAGCCGGCTGAACATGAGCCGGCAGCGTGCCCAGGTGGCCAAGAAGGCCAACGGCATCCTGGCCTGTATCAGAAACAGTGTGGCCAGCAGGAGTAGGGAGGTGATTGTGCCCCTGTACTTGGCACTGGTGAGGCCGCACCTCGAATACTGTGTTCAGTTTTGGGCCCCTCACTACAAGAAGGACATTGAGGTGCTGGTGCGTGTCCAGAGAAGGGCGACGAGGCTGGTGAAGGGTCTGGAGAACAGGTCTTATGAGGAGCGGCTGAGGGAGCTGGGGTTGTTTAGCCTGGAGAAGAGGAGGCTGAGGGGAGACCTTATCGCTCTCTACAACTACCTGAAAGGAGGTTGTAGTGAGGTGAGTGTTGGTCTCTTCTCCCAAGTAACAAGCAATAGGACAAGAGGAAATGGCCTCAAGTTGCACCAGGGGAGGTTTAGATTGGACATTAGGAAAAATTTCTTCACCGAAAGGGTAGTCAAGCATTGGAACAGGCTGCCCAGGGAAGTGGTGGAGTCACCATCACTGGAGGTGTTCAAAAAACGTGTAGATGTGGCGCTTCGGGACATGGTTTAGTGGGCATGGGTGCTGGGTTGACGGTTGGACTCGATGATCTTAAAGGTCTTTTCCAACCTTAATGATTCTATGATTCTATGACTCTATGACTAAGATATTAAGGCTACTACACAGAATATCAATAGGAGTTATACTCTTGAGTGACTCAAATTTCCATGTTGCATAACTATACTGTTTCTACTTACTTAATTCTGAATTTAATAATTCTGATGAACTACTCCTCATTTTTTTCCAACTTCACTTCCAATTTCCAACATGCTCAAGCTCAGTTTTCTTTAGCTGACTGCTTTATTAGATAATTTGTTGAAACAGCCATATGTACCTATCTAGTCTACAAGCTGTTTAGAAGAATGGTATTATCTCCATGCACATTTATAAGGAGCTCTGAACATAATATTAGCAAGAAAAGCTCAAAACCAAATTAGCAACTATTTGTTAATTGAACAGTTGTGTATTATACTGCTTTAAGTATTTTTTAGTCGGGACGCTCTTACTGCAACAGTATCCTTATGCTTGTCTTCCTTGTCACCTGAATCCCTTGCATGAGAATTTATGGAATTTGGGGTGGGGGGTAGTTCTTTTATTTCTTGGATGTTCCCAGCTAAGTGCTCTAACAATGAATACTTTTGCAGCTGTTAGCTTGCCTTCTTTCGCTGCTGTCACCAACTTCCAGTATACTGCCTTCTTTCTACACTGCATTGCCATGCATGTTGCCTGAATAACACCTCAAAGACGATCTCCATATGTTTTGCCACGTATGCTATTTAGATGACAGCTTCCATATTATTTAAATTAATTCTCTATTTCTTGCTACTTGAGTCTGACTTTCATATCTGTTTTAAATCTTTACCTATAACCCTGTGGACTGCAAGAACACCTTCTTCCTTATTCTCATTCCTCTAATATTCTAAATAAGCAGGGACATGCATATCTTTTTTCACCTCCTCTCCAGATTATTTTGATGGAATTCTCTCCCACTACTTGTGAAGTCTGATAATACCATGGAACAGTATTATGTATGTATCTCTCTATGGTTACAGATTGGCCTTTCCTGGATATCCATTCGTAATGGCCACATACGTTTTGCTTCCGATTGCTCACCCAGCATTGCATGATCTATTAAAGAGGTATTCTAAGAAGCAGTTTCAGGTAGTCTAGTAGAAAAACAACACATTTTATCACACCTTATCAGTACCTCAATGACCATTTAAAACTCAGCTACTGACCTGATATTCTGTCAATGCCTTATGGATGGATTTGGTAGTCTGAGACCATTTTTCTAAGGGACAGAGGTCCCCATTACAACTCATCACACAAATTGACAGCTTGTTAATAAATCTCAGCATAGGCACCAACGATGAGTAGATATGGAAGAAGTCTCTTGTCTTTTCCATGTCAGAGCCATGAAAGATTTATAAGGGAAACATTGTAGTGTTGCTGTCACTAATGCCGAACAGAGAGATTTTGCCACTGAGTTTAGCAAACCAGAAATCTTGAAGAACACTATAATTTGTTAACAACCTGTGTCAGCGAGTTACACTACAGATATTAGTATGTAATTTATTTATACTGTATAGCACAGTAATTATTCATGGCACTCTCTAGACTTGTACAAATGGAAGGGCCCTTCCCCCAAAAGCTGCAACTGACTTTAGCCCAGCTATAAAGATTTGTATAACAAAGGATCTGAAAAAGGAGTAAAACCAAAAGTTCACAATGTATGCTCAGCATCCAGGTATTTTTAATAAGTTTTACATTGGATCTTTTATCCCTAAAAATACGTACATCTATTACAATCTTGGAACAGCATCTGAAATACAGCACATAGTGATATTAGACTGAATTAAGAAAGTAGGGTTGCATGGCACAACATAAGGGTTTACAGTGACTATGGTTGCAGCTGTCTTGGTTGAGAAGTGAAGTCAGTTATGGGGAAAGGTGGAAAGGAGAGCTGAGCTAGGAGAGTACGGTACTGATCATGCATATGCACCATGTGTAAAGCAACTGTAAAGAGGAATCAGATGCACAGTGAAGGTACTAGAGAGACAATCGTGCAAATATTTGATTTCCCAGACTTATTGGTTTTTAGGTTGCTATGGGCTTTATATAATTAGTTTTGCTTGCCTTTGAGAGCTGTACTCAAACCCCTCCAATCAGCAGTACATGGGCCTATTCCTTTTAATGCTTTGGAAGTTCTACCATTGCTATATCAATTTTGTATTGTACACACTCAGCTTCTCAATGAGCTTGACTTGAGTTCAGTGCAGCAATGCTACATTAAATGGCTATTTTCTAACTCATAGATCTGGAAAATAGGGTTTAATCAATGACCATTAGACCTTGAGCTCCCTTCTGGCATAAAATGCCTTCTTTCATCCAGGGTTACTGTATTGTTGTTTTAATAAGTTACAGTTGGCATTTGGCACTGAGTTACAGGGGCACGGAGGCATTATTAGCAGGAAGAAATGAAAGTACTATGGAACAAAACAATTAAGCAGGATAGGATAACTCACAACAATGTGTCAGACTGCATCATGCTCGCATTTCACTTCATGGTATTGAATTCCCCCTACAAGTACAAGGGGATACAGCTAACTAAGGTAAAACACTTCTCTGCTTAGGAAATTGTCCTGAAAGATTATTTTCTATAATTGGAGACCACATCCTAAGAGGTTCTGAGCATGTGCACTTCTCCTTGCAGCCAAAAGGCCTAGTCATAGGCTCTTTAGTACATTTACTTCAGTTAAAAAAAAAGCTTGTGTGCTAAATCTGTGCACCACTTATGTCTCACTTAAATTTTCATATGTATTCTTCCCCCTCTCCCACCCCTACTGATAAGATCCGCCTACCTCAAAAGGTTAAAGTAGAAACTGAATGACATAAAACCTCTTATGTGCCCTTGGCACGAAGAGAATTTCTCCTGAATTTCCTTCCCAATGTTTCAACACTGCAAAAGAAATTGAAGACCCAATTCTGTGAGATGGAATTGTCCTGGAGGCCCCAGTCCTGAAGGTGGCTAAAGCAGAGCCACCACAGTTCATTCATTAGGTTCTCAGCTCCTCACAGGAACCAGCCACACGACACAATGCCTTTTGTCTGGTGGTTTTCAGTCTCAGAAAATCAGGAATAAACAGGTTGTTTGCACAAGGCAAAGTGCCCAGGTTTGCCAGATTACTGGTGGGAAGAACCATATTCTTATCTAGTCTATAAATAGCTGATAGCAAGACATTATGAACATGCATTTTTCTTCATCCTTTACTTCGAGAACAGACAGCCTCACATTTTAACATTCTACTTCCTTGTTCTAATGTAGGTTTCAGATATGAACTGTCATAAATTGGTGGCTCCGTCTCAAAGTCTCACAGGCTACATAAAATCACTTTAGGAGAGATGACACCTTCTATACCAACACAATATCTCCCCTCCCTTCCCCCCAGCATTACTTATTGCATTATTTAATCTGTATCTGTACAGATACATTATTGAAAAAGTACATACAGGGAATGCTGGGCTAAATTTTTAGGAAGGACTCCAACATTTTTTAATCCAGAAAATGGATTCAAAATTTTGAAGGCAGTTTGAATGTCAAAATTTACTTGCTGCAGTATTCAGAACAGTAGTTGTGTATTCAAAACAGTATGTTCATCTACTTAAATACTCCCCCTCTACCCCCCCAATATTTCATTTGTGAGGAATCACCTCTCTTGTGCTAGAGAGTTGTGGGTTCTTCACTGATCCCTGCAATAAGAACCACAAGGGCGACCAGTCACAGACATGACTGTTATCAAGTTCATAGGCATCATATGTATAGATGAGAAAATTTTCTTCCTTTTGCTGTTTTCTTTTCAACTGTGCCTCAACTGAGAAGCTACTACACTGGGGTATGCACACATCTACATGCTGTCCGTGAATAGTAAGACTTTAATGACATCTGGAGCTCAATGAAGCAAGGACTTACGCTTGGAATGTTTGTCACAGAGAGCCGATGCCCTCATGTCGCAGAGTCTCAGGGATCCTTTGCTGCTGCTGTAGACAAAGAGATTGCAGTGATGGGGATGAAACTCAGAGGCTGTAATCACTTCTGTCAGGTCCTCCATATTGGCTGGCTTTATATCTACAATGTCTGAATGGAAGTGTCATTAAGGAAAATGCAGTTGTTTGCAGGTAAACCATGACGCTTCCTGTCTTCCTGAAGGAAGCATGTAAATGTCCATATATTTAATGCTTTTAGATAAAGATATACTCATTTGGAACAAAAACACATCAAAGATCTAGTTTCCCAAGCACAAACCTGTCAGTTGGATCACCAAAGATTATCCACACGAAGTACAGCTCACATAGTGCCTCTCCAACATATATACCTACCCACTCACACATATTACCTGCCTTGGTGAGCTTAAAAACCAGGACCCGATTAGCATGTATTTGGAGGAGAAGGCCAGTCTGTGGAAGATTGCTTATAATGAAAAGAATGAAAGGAGGAGTCCCATGAGGGGGCCTGTAAGAAAGCAGTAGGTGTAGAAGCATAAAATGAAAGAAGTATATATATGTAAAGCAGTACATTTAAATAAGATTGTACATTTCATATGGCCCTCAGCAATCCGCTGTAGATAAGCCATCCAAATGTTAACAAATCCTTCGAACAAGAAGAGTAGTAACATTACCCTATTTTACTGATGAGGCTGTGCAAGAGGCAATAAAGGATTTGCATAAGATCACATGGGAAATGCATAACAGAACAAACCCAGATCTACTGAGTCCCAGTTCAGTGCCCTGAACACAAATCATCTCAGTGCCTGGATTCCCCAAACATAAAATTTGAATCAGCTGATGTTCAAAATTTAAACATCTCAGAGGATAAGATAAATGAGAAAATCTGTTTTACTGATGGCAAGAAAAACCACATATCATGATACTAAGCCTGTTTCTGTTCCCACTGTGCCCACTTCCCAAATGGAAGACCTTTAATTGATTTCTGTGGGAATGGGGTACAGTCTATCACCACCTTTACACTCTATACTTTGATCTTTCCCAAAAAGGCAGATCTGGGACACTACATTGAAATTAAACATAATGCAAAAGATTCAGAGTTAATTATCTTGATGACTTTGCATAGACAAATACACCACACTGGTTTTGTTTTTTTTTTTTTTTTCATCAAGTGGTTTAAAAAGGAAAATATCAGCAAAACTATGAATATCTTGTGACATTTAATAATAACTGGGAATGAATTAATGTTGCATTTCAACTGTATTCCCACTTACTTGCACTATCACATTTGCATCCATCTCCATCATGATTAATATTAGTGCAATGAATGTTAAGATGTAGCAACATTGATTTACCCCTTTTATAAAGCATCACTAAATATTCTTGAAAATCAACAGGAAAAAATAACCTTTATTCAGTTATTTATATTTGGTGAATCTGTCTCAAGAAATATCTTTAACTAAAAGCAATTGCTTTCAGTGATTGAATTGCTTTCAGGAGTTCAGAGAAATTACAGTAACTCAGTACAAGAATTTCACCTCTCAGCAGAGATGAATAATTGCTGAGTGATGAGAAAGATATAAAATATAAATAGAGTATGTGAAACAGTCATGGTAAGTATTATTTTTCTGGATGCTGAAGACAATATTGATGAATTTCCCTTCATTGCATGAAATGAATAACCCTATGCTGAATAATGAAATTAAATATTCCATTCTCCTGCCAGAAAAGCAGAAAATACTTGAAACAGACTGCATTTCCAGATGTGATCTAAATCTCCACTGAGAAAGAACCTCATTGCCTACTGAGGATCACAGAGAAAATGCACCACTGAAAATTCATTTCGTTAGATTTAGAAAAAATAAAACAATAACACTTGTATTGAAGTAAACAATCAAGGGAATAGAGAGTTGCAGAACAGATTTACCCCAATTGTAATAATAGATGGAAAAACAGTCTTTGCTTTGACAGCTACAGAACCCAATGTATCAAAAGAAGAACATGTCACACAAAAGAACATTTTCCTCCTCTCATGATTTTTGCCATCTATTTGAAAACAATCAAGTACAGCTTGACATGCGATGTGTGGGAACTGTATTTAAACTAGCATGACATGGTAAGGGCAAGCATCTCCCATAAGACATTTCGCATTTCTATTTTTCCATCTTCCCTTTGTGTCTTTTTCTTCCTTTTATGCGCAACGTCGCACGGCAGGAAAATATAAAAAAAATTGGAACCAGACAGTGTGCTTCAGAAACAGGCCCTTTGGTGAACTTGAAGAGCTCAAAGAAGAGGGAATCTGGCAGAAACTGATTAAATGAAAATTCCATTGCTAAAGGGAAAAGTATTCTAACGGCACAAATCTGTAGATTCCCCACCTATGCTATCATCTTCCCTTGCAATTGTATCTCATGGAGGGATGTCTTGAGTAGGGCACGGTCCCTTTCCCCCAGTTCACTCACATCTGAAATACCAGTCACATCTGACTCCGGTTGTACCACACGTAGTGTGGTTCATTTTCAGAGTGTGGACAAAACAAGTAGGACCAAAGCTATCTAAGACAGAAAGACCAAAGAGTTCATCATTGGCAGTGCACTAGGATATAATTCTGTTGTTCTAAAAAAGCTGGTGTTCTTGTGCCTGAACAGGGTAGGAATTTCCCCTAAGAAAATGAAAAAGATCTTCAAGCTGCTTTGACTCCCACACATGCTTGCCAAGAACGAGGCATTTTGATCCCTGGTAGATACTTGCATTAAGGGAAGGCTGAACTGGCACCTTGCCAGCAATGGGCTGGAATGCATTGGCAGTCTTTTAACTCATTAACATTAAAACAATGAACAGAAAATACCTTCTTGCTCACAAAAAACAGAACAGGTCTGTCCCTCCTAATCTAATTGTTTGCTGTCTTATATACCAGGTCTCCCCTCCATTGCTTGGCTCAGGGAAACAGGATAAAGCTATGAAGAGGCCAGTGGATTTTCTAGATGCTCTCCACAGCAAAATGGAAATGAAAGGTCTAGTATGCTTCAGACCATAATGGTGAGAGATTATGTTCTTACAGTTGGGTTAGAAGAGCTACAAGACCAGGAGTTAATTTTGGGAAAGGCAACAAAGATACTCTAAGGCAACGTAACCTTTAACTCTGGCTAAGAGTGTCTACTTTGCTTTCCCAAAATTATTCAAGAACAGAGGTACAACATGGGAGAGCGAGCAGGCAGGACAGGACCTGACTGAGAGGAGAAAGGAGGCTTTAGGGAAAGATCTGAGGGAGGGGAGGGGAGGGAGGGAAGCAAAACAGTGGGAGAGGAAGGAGGAAAGAGCATAAGGAAAGGCATGATTAACAACCTGCAATGATACGCAGCGTGAGGGATGCGTTCTGAGTACGCGATTCAGTTACATGGTATGTTTAGTTCTAATCCAGCATTTTGTGCTGCTGTTGCGCAACTGATATTAAAATGAGGATGACAGGAGGAAGAAGATTTGTTCCACTGCCTCTGGGCCACTAATCTAACAGAAATATCCCCCTCTGGGAGAAGTCATTCCCTAAAGTTCCTTTTAGTGCAGGTTACAAAGATGACCCTCACCTTGATCCAAAATTCACATTAATCAGACTTCTCCTCTTGATCAGCTAGAATATAAATGAGCACACCTGCTTTATGCTCATGCCAAAATATGTATAATGAGAATGTGGAAAATACATAGGGTTCCTGCTGAGCAAAAAAGGTTCCGGAATGAGTTTCCTTGTATGATACTGGAAACATAGCAGTCTCCTCAAAACAGATTAAAATCCCTTTGAAGCAAACAGTGTGCATAAAGAAATAGCCGATTTGTCTTCCTGAAACCATCACGGAATTCTACAAGAAACTGAATTTTGTAGAAAACAAACTTGCAACTCACAAGCTATAGCATATAAAGGACTGAATCTTATATAATTATTTTGGAATCATTTTTATATGACTTGTGGGTTCACTGCAAGAAGGAAATAAGTTGTGCAGTCAGATGAAGGCTACAGAAAAAAAAATTAATTGTCCCTCCTTTATTCAACTGCAATGGAGGAGAGAGGTTTTCTTTAGAAAGCCAGACAGAATTTTCCATAATAACTTCACAAGAAAACCAAAATTCTCATCTTTCTTATTTCTATATATGCTGATGTCACACTTCATTTTTACCCCTGCGTGGGACTTGGGTTTTTGCAATTTTTAAGCACTTTCAAAAAATAAACTTCAGCATAACATGTCTTCCCAAACCTGGCTGTTCCCTGTGTTTTCCACAGAGGTTTGTTCCAGCTCCTAATTTTGTCTGCACTCTCACACCTACATTCCAGCCTAGTCCTAAAAAGATTCACTGACTAGTAGTTGAAATCAATAGCAATTCATAGAAGCTGCCAGGGCTTCAGTTTAGGGTAATTGATTATTGTGGTCCTGCTGAGGCTCTACGCTTTTAATATAAGCATTTCGCTGAGTGGTTTCCTCTGTTAGTCATTTAGTGCACCCTATTTTCATTACAAGAAGGGAACTGTGATGCTTACAAATCAAGCTCTACCGCTTTTACACTTCCTACATGGTGATTATATCATTCCTATACCATGCACCAGCTGAGGGAATTAATTCCAAATGGCTACAGTTTTCTTGCAGGTTGTGTACATCAGGGGAGCAGGGACAGAATCAGGCCTCAGTATGCTTGATAACATCATGATGTCATTATGTCAATCTAATTATGAAAGAAAGAAGCAAGCCTTATCTTTTAAATAACCATCCACTTATTCCTTGCTTTTAATTTCTTAAAGATACACCATATGGTTTCACTGTTGAATGACAATTCTACAATAGGCATGTCATGACAGTAAGGACACCATTTGATAGGGTCCAGCTTCTGAATCTCTGTCTTTCAGACCTGTTGTACAAGAGTCAAGGGTTTCTGGAATGGATTGTCAATAGGTTAATAGATCTGGCCTTTTCTTCAAATTCCAGTGTTTTACCTTAGGCAGAGAGATGACCCAGTATTTATATTCTAAGTACTCCTAATAGCCACAGTGTCAATGCTTTTTATCACACACCATTTGCTCACTGCTCCACTAAAAGCATGCACTGTATGGGTTTTATTAAAAGCCCAGAGAGTTGCAATTCCATTGACTGTACCATTTGACTCTTCTGAACAACAAAAGCAGAAGCTGCTGCATAAGTGTGTGTTCCTTCAAGCTGTCTTGGACCTAGTATCTGCTAACACAAGGTATTGATCCATACTTGAAAATTACTTCATAGTACAACGTCAGCCCAATTCTATTTTTATTTCCATGGTCTTTATAACAATGATTCTTCAGACATCATACTGGAGTTGGGAACTCTGGCAACAGTCTCACACTGGTGGTGATTTGCTGAAAATATCAATTTAAATGGCTTAATTTTGATTTGCAATAAAATGTCTCCATCAAAGGTGTTTAGATGTTGCCATTATGATAGTACAAAGGCTCCCCACAGCTTTTTTTCCTGTATTTTTCCTCATATCAGGATTATGAGATACAGAAAGTGTAAAAACCGCTATGGGCTTTTAGCTCTAGGTGGAAGGCCAAGTCATAGACAATTATGGTAGGTGCTGCGCAAATACAAAGTAAAGGGATTGCTCATAATATAAAGAACAAGTACAAAGTGCATACGAAGAAGAGATTAAGTAATGTTAACACAGTTCTGTGGACTTGTCAGATTTCTTAACTCAAGGATTACAGCCTAAGTTAGATAAAAAAGAGGTTAGTGGAAGAAGAAAAGACATGGTCATAGCTAAGAGGCTGCAGTAGCAATAAATTTTCCAGCTACTCAGCTACAACTAGCCATGAAAGAGAATCTGGCCACGTTAGGTAAACAAGAAGTATAAAAACTAAGCTACTATTGAGATCTAGCTCACCCAGAGATAGGCTGATACATTCAGTAGATCCTCCTGTCTCATTGGTAATACACATTTATACAGTGTGGATAATAAGGAGGTCTGCGTGCTGGAGTGGTGCTCCTTGAGCAATGGCCTCACATTTATGCTCAGCGTACCACTGTCAGTACAAGATGGCCCTCACGATCTAATATCTAAAGCTTCAGCCAGATTCGTGCCTAATTTAGCTTTCTATTTCTGTCTTCTAACACCATAAAACTTATAAAACATGAGGAGCACAGAGGTGAACATTCAGACTCTTTAAATGTGTTTAGGAACCAAGATGTCACTGGTTTAACTGGCAGCTGACAGGAACCAGAGTCCCACAGGACTAAGGGACTAACAAGATTTGTTCAAGGCCGAATGGGAAGCCAGGGTCGGAACTTACACACCAAACTTCTGAACCAAAGCTCCAACTCCTGGACTTTCCATCTCAAGTTTCATTGGGAATTGGAGATATTTGGCAAGAAATTAAAAGCAGTGTTAGGAAACATTTTCCATTCATTAAGTTCAAAGCAAAGGAGAGTCATTGTTGGTGTCAATGTTTTACAGATAATGAAACTGAGGCATGAAGTGGCAACGATTTGGCAAAGGTCCACCTAAGGGCCAGGAAGAGCAATAGTTCTGGATTCTGCTTTAGCGGTCTCTCCTCTCCCTGCCCAGAGTACTCCAGGCATGGGAGTATTCACTCAGTTCTTTTATTGGTTAGTTGGTTTTGAACTTTTGGAATTTTTTCCCCAGAATGCAGACCAGTCTGAAGACTCATTCTGAATTTGAGAGATCTCATTCTGATCTTTGTAACATCAGAATTACTTTGCATTCCTATTATGTGGGTAGAATAAAATCAGAAAGCAGCAAGAAAGCCTCAAGTCTCCATTATGCAAATATTACTTGAAAAAAGAATCAACGTATTTTAAATGTACTTAGTCAAATTTTAGGAAATTGCTTTTACTGCCATACATTCAGTAAACATCAGAGACTTTGCTGTATGCGAGTTGAAGAAAAACAAATCTAATATATAAGAGAAACTGTCTATGGAGTAGCAACATTTGAATATGTGTTGAAAGCAGAGAATTGTAGAATAGCACTGCTAGGAAAGAGAGTATTTAAAATGGTGCGAGTCACGTCCAAACTTTATCATAGATAGGCCTGTTCATACACATTGCAACCATTAATTTACTTAAAGAATAATGAATCTGGAAGTAGACACTGGAAAATTTTAACTTACGTAAGAACTGAATTTTTGGCTTGTTTTTTTGAACAGAACACCTGTATTTTCATCTGTAGACACAGTCACATGCCTGCTTTAGCCACAACCATATGCACATTCAAATTTTCAAGAGCAAAGAAATCATTATCTGGATATACACAGCTGAGAGCTAAATTAAGTGGATGAGTCAACAGAGGAAGACCTGTCTTCATGAATGCACATCTGCATTGTACAGTACTCAATCACTGAAAGGCTGCAAAGTCATATTTAGTTGATATATTTGCATACTAATTAATTATTATTTGTCCAAAACTACTGTGGGATGCTTAACATTACATTTGGAACATAACAAATACCAGAAGAGCCTCAGGTATATATAAATTATTAACAGAAGAAACCTATTAAGTCACATAGCTCAGCTTCTCTTGGGCAGTACTCTTCTATGTAGTATGATAAGTGGCACCATGTACCACATACTAGCAAGCGTTCCAAGAAAAGAGTGCAACTTCAAGATAATAAGGCAAGGACAAATTATAAACTAAAGCAATATCACCTCACCATTCACAAACCTGCCTTCCTGAAATCAATGAGATGTTTAAAAGAGAACTGAGAGGGATCTACTTGGTTTGCTGAATCCAGTCCCTGGCAGTACAGAGAAATATAACATATATAACTTCCTAAACTCCATCTTAAAAGTAGGCAGGGATTGCTTCCCACATAACTTACAGTAAAGAAGAGATAAAATGTCTTTTTTTCTTTTTTCTTTTTTTTTTAATGAATAACCTATGCACCAACAGGTAATACCATCAAGAAATTTCTTCTTGGTAATTATTAAAATCCCATGCAGCTGAGGAAGATCTGCCTATTAAAAGGCAGACACAGAACTTCCAGCTGGAGGGTATAGACTCTTTAGAGCATTTTGGTGGGGATTTTTATTTCCCTATATGCAATTTATTCTTCCATATACCTTGCAGAAAACTACAATACAGCAGTATTTGTACCCCTGTAGAGTAGAATAATTCCAAATTTTAACCGAAGTTACAATTCAAGTCACAAAGGACTCATTTTTTGCAAAATTTAGCTAGCTGGAAGTGTCTTCTAGAGCATAACACTCTCCCCTTCCCTGCATGTTTGTTATGGAAGTAGTCAAATAAAACTATCTTCAAAAATACCCAGATGCTTCTGAAAAATAGGTACTTTAAAATACTAATAAAGGCTTCCATTCAGAATTTATACTGATATTTCTGCCTGCAACTAACTTTACACTGCCAAGAAATCCCTGAACGTGAGCAATGTGAAAATGAAATGAGGAACAGATTCAGTTCTCATGAGAAACTCCATAGTGAACATTTTCCAAATCATCTATATTAAATTATATGAGACACCTGATTAAAACCTTTTGGCAGGACTTATTATCTAGTTGCTTGATTTATGTGAAAGGATTTACAAAAATGCCCATCAGCTTGGTCTCTAGGCACTGCAGAGAAATACGGATTCCAGGAGTTTGAAACACTAAGACTATTCTCCAAGGCGAAGGGGTTCAATATTCACAGCTGTATGACTGTTTGTTTACTTGATGTGCTTTCAGAATACYGATTCCAGACAAGTCACATAGCTTGTAGTCAGTATGAAAACAGTCAAACTGTGTAGACTTATTCTTAACTCTGGTGTTGTAACTTTGTTAAAAATACTGCCTTTATKTACAGAGCATTTTTATTCCAAAGGCCCTGAAGGTGACCTCCCTCAACTACGGCAATTTCACATGCAGTGGCACTACTAAAGCGCAGTCCTTGCCAGTGTACGTTATGACAACAGAAAAGAGAGAAATGTCTACATTAATGAGAAGCACCCTGGCTACTTCCATAGTGTGAAAAGCTTCCGTGGTCTCAGGTTTTAAAGACTCAAACAGAACACAGAGGCACAGACTACAAGCTTTACAATACCTGAGATGACCATGTGAGTGGTTTTATGACGTCTCCGTTCTTGTATGGAATACTCTTCAAGCTAAAATATTTTAGCCAATAAGCAAAGCAAGTTATATATTTTCTTCTTCTTTATGTTAATACTCTGCAAAAGATTGTGCTTTGCAAGGTTAATTTCAAGTCCAAACTCACATGGGAACGAGAATAATTAGACTCATTTAAGAGAATTCTCCCCTCTGGCAGAGCTGATTAAATTATTTATACATTATCTTTTCGTATAATTGTACCTAGAACTGTGTAAATGGTTTTTTGTCTAACTTTCAATAAATTCATAATACGTGTTTTTCAAGTTGGATACACCACCTGCACCTGTGACAATAGAGAATGGCTCATTTTTAAAATGCTTCAGTGAGAAATTAATCCAGAGGGAAACAGAAGCATGCAATTTAAAAGCTTCCACAATGACACCATACTGATTAAAACTCATCAACTGAAGAAATAAAATTAGTAAGACAATAAATCTTGGACTGAATCCTGTTACCCACTTCCACAGGAATAACTTCATTGACTGCAGCCACATTACACTAAAATATGAGTGCCACTTAGCTGAGTATGAGCTCCATGATGTGATCCTTTATCTGTAATTTAATATTCCTTGCTATATTTCCCAAGTTCCTCTTTGCTAAGGATCTCAGATTCTGGATAAAACCTGAAAATTCCAATGGAATAAACCACTAGGGTGAAAAAGGAAATCTGGTTGGTGATGCTAACATTCATTTCAGCTCTACTAAGTGCTCTTTCTCTCTTCAATAGCAATAAATTTGAGAAAGCTTGAGACAATGATATTTTAAAGGGCATTCCTGGTACAAAATAGCAACTTTGCTACAATCAGAAGAATAACAGTCCAAATTAAATTGGAAAGCAATTGGCTCTATGGAGATCTGTGAAAAGACATCTTTGCACCTATTGCAAAATTCTAAGTTGCATTGCCTAGATCACGCTACAAACACGTGAATATAGTGAAATCCCAGTGCTGGTCTTTAATGTACTACTAAAGAGTTCTGAAACAGCTTTTATGGGCTCAGGATTTCACAGTATTCTTTATCATTTGCTGCAACTCCAGTTAATTTTCTTTTTCCTTTTTGCAATTCACTATACAGTTTTAAAAACCAAGAGTATTTTAATGCCTCTGGCTATGTTTTTCCTTACCTCTGCAGCAACTAAATAATGGGTATGGGTCTCTATTTGGGGACAACTGCATTAGAGAAGGCAGAGGGTGAAATAAAGAAATCCATTAAAAGGATAACATAATCACATACTTATTCAAGTTGTGTATGGACAGGAGTGATAAGTAAGAAATTATGTATTCTGATTAACAAATTAATATTTTTATTAAACAATAAATCTGCAGTGCAGTAATTACCCCAAGGCTATACCTATGCTCAAATCACCTTAAATTAACTTCTTTAAAAGCAACTCCAGAAAAACTAAGAGACTGGTCTTTGCCAAGAATGCAAAGGCCTCAGCTATAATTAGTTTTTCACAGCCAGGCTCAACTCTTCCAATTTATTTATTTTTGGAGGACGGCTAGATAGGGAATATTTTCCTAGCGCTATCCCATGCCCTGAAGACACTGATACCGGACACTCCAGCCATGTATTGTTTGCTTTTGCTGCAATGTACATTTCAGCTGTATGGCAGGAGGGTCTCAGCCAGTGATTCAGTGCTAAAATACTGTTTAACTAGCTCTGATATCGCTCCTTTGGCTATCAGACGTACTCTGTCATCCAGTTCTCTCTGACTGGCTGATAGTCAAATTCCTGAGAGAGGAGTCAATTTAAGGTGATGAGAATAGTTAAAAAGCAATTGTTTCTGACAAGGATCATAAAGTATCCTCTGGCAAGAAACAAACCCAAACAAAAGATCTGAAAGACCACTTTTGCTAATTCATTCATGGTTTTCAGAGCTCTCTAAATCTGGACTTAAAGTCTCCTAAAAGACGCTGAGACTTCTCTGTATGTCTTCAAAACAAATCATCCTTAAGGGCCTTATAGTCCCTACTCACACAGCCTTACTGCTATAATTATTATCTATTATTTGAATTACAGCAGTTAGTTATTTGCATAAGATAACATATAAACACACAACTGCTCCTGCTCCAAAAAGCTTGAAAACTGTACTCAATTGAGATACTCTACAACAGAGGATGACCACATCAGAAATAATGTTGTGTCCAAACTGGACATAGTTTTACCTCAACAGAAGCAGAAGAACCAACTCAATGCCTGTTGTAGAAGCTAGTATCTATGTTAGCGTCTACAAGACAAAGTCATTTAGGTGATCCTAGAAATGCAGTTCTCTCTTGGCACTTTGCACTAGGGACACACAGAATTTTTCCTACAAATGAGTCTGTTGAGAGTTCATGAAAGGCTCTGTTTACTATCTGGATTCTATACAGTCCAGAGAAGATGACAGCTTACAGGTACACATACTTACCTGTTTACTAATTGTATTCCTCAATTGACACTAAAAGCATTTCTTGTGTGATTTTAATAAAAGACTCCCTACTGCATTCTTCCTAACAGGCAGCAAAAACACACAAGGACTTTCCCAGCTACCACATTTCTAAAATCTTTATTCTGGTGGCCACATGAGATATTTTGTTTAAAGCTTAAAATTCTTTACTTTATGCCATGTTTGACTACAGTGGTTACAAAGAACAGGTGCCTGATGCATTTTTTAATTACACACCCACGGTGCCAGTGTGGTCCCCAGTCTAGCAGTCAGAGAATTCTTTCCTCCTTTTATACTCTTCTTAATTATTATTTATCTAGTATTACATATCCAATTAGGGTGGACCCCTGCAGAATCTAAAACAGTTTAAAGAAAAATCAGGCTTTATTTGATCATTGATATCTAGTAATACTGCTTAACAGCTCCATTAAAATGATGATTGGGTTTTATTCTGTTAAGAGCTGTCTTTCTCCAGTTTAATGTGTATTAAAATATTCTTTTTACAGTGCATACACAATTTTGACATTGGAACTCTGCCTAGCTTTGCTTGTACCCATAGGTAAGGTGTGGTATGTAGTTATTATTTGAACATAAATAAAGTGATTATTGTACTTTGTTTAAACCATCACAGTTTGAGGCTTAATGTTACAAACATTATATAAACTAAATGCAAATTGATGCGTGGAAAAAAATATAAAAGAGGCCAAAATACATTTCACTATACCTTTTTTTGTCTCCAAAAATACTGATTAAATTTACTTTAACTCTTACGTAGGCTAACAAAGATTTGGTCACCTTCCTAGCTCTTGGATCTCCTAGGTTGATGCATAAACTTGATATTTAGAAATTCAAGCTATTCTAAACCCACCTGACTATAAATCTGTGTCTTGATTTCCAGTGGGGTTTATTTCAGATACCATTATTTGTGAAGTTCTCAGCACAATGAGGAAGTCCTCCCAACAACTAAAGAAAACACAAAGTGTTTTTTACTTTCATGCAATCAAGGATTTATTTTCTGAATAAGCCCACCAAGAGGAAAATAAAAGGAGAGTATCAGAATTTGAGTGGGTCAGCACTTTAGACAAGAAATAACATAATATGTACTTCACCTTGACAGTAGCAAAACATCCTTCTTTCCTCTTCAATAACTACTGTAGTGAGATCAAACAGTATAGTCACACTTGCTTTTCCAGGTCCACAATACTAATTGAAAAAGCCCAAAAATACTGTATGAAAGAGCCCAACTCAGGCAGCCACTTATAAACTTGATGTATTTGTTAAGCTTTAAGTCAGTATGGAAAAAGCATGAAAACTCTAGTCAGATATGAAAGCCATCTCAGGCCTCCCTACAACACAGAACTTTATCCTCTAGTTTCCTGGGGCATCTGAAAAAGACAATATGAATTCCTTATACTACTTAATGCAAAGAATCTTTCCAGAAATGAGGGACTAGTTTTCACAATTTCAAGAATTCTTTTAAGCACCTCTAAGCACCGTCATATGTATACAGGACAGCACTTTCTTGTGGTCCCATCAGCAGCACTTTATAAGCTTTATGCTGGAGCTTGTTCCTACTCCTGAGCCTTGGTATATGACCTATGATCTGTTGCCACTCATACGTATGGTGCTTTGCTGACACAGAAATATTCAGCATTGCTAATAAGAACTACAGTACCTGCTGCCAATCTATTAACTACATCTTAGCAAACTAAATACTGAACGACACCAGTGTAAATAATCCTCCAGTTACCAGGCAATTTGGTATCTACAGTTGCATAGGTAATTTCAAAATAATTTATTTTTAATACACAAATACTCTAAGCTGAAAGATCTCAAACCCGAAAGTTAACAGGCAAAGTCAATGGAAACTGCCATTTTGCAGAGCTTCGAAAATCAGATCACTTAAAAACAATCTGAAATTAATCACTAATTATTGCTAAATGACTTACCRTCTAGTATAGTCATTTTTCAAATGAAAAACTTCTCCATTGCTTCAGACAAGAGTAACTTAAATGGAAAATTCTTGGGAGAGATAAGCAGGCTTAGGTACTACAACCCTTTTCCTAAATTAATCATCAAATGACTAAATGCTAAGCATTGGCACTGTAAAGATTCATTTCAGTGGACAACAAAGTTTTTGCTTCTGATTACCTTTTGCAAGGTTAGAATTGCCTTTTTTTTTTTAAAAAAAAACCAGTAAATTATTTTTCTCTGTCCATTAAAGCAAGTCACCCCTAGCAAAAAACCTCTGTTGGTGCTCAGTGAAATCTCATTCCACTGCATTCCACAGTTAACAGATCTCTATGGAGCAAAGATACACTGACTTATATTTTTCAAAACGAAACCATTTTCCTACCATTTCTTCATCTCTGTTAATTTTTTTACAGGATTTCTCTCTCCTGAACAGTCTGCCACTTTATCTAATGCAGTATTAGAGTATGGATGGAAGTAATGGGAAGTGGGATCTCACTGGGCAACGTTCAGATTCTGGGTTGAAATTCCAGCAAACCTATTTGGCTCTAACAGTCTTTGTTTAATTGAGTATAAAGTGGGGCTAAGACTGACTACCCTTAAAATTTTATTACAATTATTTTAAAATATTTTTACTGCAAAATATTTAATGGTGTTAAAGTATGTCAAGCACTTCAGTAACATAGAGCAGGAAAGATCTCCATCATGACCAGTTTACAACCAGTAATTATCAGCAGATGAGAAATGGCAATGCAGCAAAGAACAGCTAAGTATTGATACTTGGTGTGAACTTCATGTATTCACAAGTTTCATGCAATAGAATTTCTTCTTTTTTATTTTTTATCCTTTTTTCTCTACATACAGTTCTTCCCCATGGCTTTGCAAGATAAGGCACTGGACCCCTTAGTCAGCATTTCTAGTAGTTTACCTCAAATTAGAGTACAATTCAACATTTATCAAAATGCACAGAAAACCTCCAGTTGACAGTACTCAGATGTGAGTTAGGTGTCAAAATCTTTATTTTTTACTACTGTCAACTCTTGTTTTTACTAGAAGGCCAGTATTCCCCTGCTGAAAAAAGTGGAGACTGAAGAGTGCATTACATCAATCCACAATCTAATCAGCTTGTTGAAAATAGCTTTTTTCCCTCAGTTGTTCAGGTAGGAGTGTTTTTATTAGAAAAGCAAAGCAACCATTTCTCAATAGTTACACTTTAAAAGAGCTCGCCAAACCATGAAAACAGAGTACACAGTACCTCCTCAATCCTCTACTTCTAACTTACAGACCTGATTTTAGCTTTGCAGACATCTTCATTCTCCTTTGAAGGAGAGAGAGACAGAGACAATGCATGTGGGAGAAGGAGAGACTCTGGGAAGTAAAGAATAAAAGAGGAACACAAATTTGAGGAAAAGCTACTCAAATGTTGCTAGTAGCAACTCAGCTAGAATATGACTCCATTGTATACTATACACCTTTTAAACACATGATACAGATTGGCAGAATCTTTCTTGATAGAATAGGAAGTGCTAAAATGTATTACGCAGAGCTCTCAAAAGAAGAGAAATAATGTCTGCCATCTCCCAAAACAGAAAGTGTATGCTTGAGGAAAACAGTGCTGGGGTGGGGGTGGCAGCACGTTCTCATGCAGTTAAGGGCATTTTTTCGAGAGCGCAGAAAATGCACCCTTGTGCACACAGCCTGTGCACAGTCATCCTGGCTGAGGAATTTTTATAGAAACAACCTTATCTCACTCAAGGGTATAAACTTGCCAGCTCACAGCTCCACAAATGCCAAGAGAATACTGCAGATTTGCTTTCAGTTTAGCATTCAAATGCTTCGCGCTGAGGCAGGTAATAGGAATTTTGTAAGGCTAGCTATCTTCTCCAGCCTGGGGGCTGCCCCCAGAGCACTACGTATGCCCTATATATGCACTATATTCAGCTGCACAATGGGCTGCCACAGACTTGGTCTCCCATCAACGTACCATGTTATTTTGGTTTTTCTATTTCTTTTCTTTTTTGTTGTTGTTTACTTCTTAAGTAAATTAATTTCCCCAAGATATGGTGCCTAACGATCTGACTATCCACGATATGCTTCAAACGTTGGAATACATTAGACTATAAGAAGGCCCTATGGTGATTTGCTAATTAGCTTAACCCTTTTGGGACACGGAAGAAGGAATTTTTTATTAAAACAGGATAACCCTGGACTATATTGATCTGACTGAGAAATGAGTATTTTAGTCAAGATGAGTCTCAAGATGAGCACATGCTGGAAACAGTGATGTTGTTTCCATAGCAATGCCATGACAGCCTCTAGAGTGAAATAGTGTGCTACCAGGAAACGAAGGGAGTTCAAGTGCTACATAGTTCTGTGAGCAATCCAAATACATTCTCATAAAGAATATTTAGTACAGCTAGATAGTCCCAAGATTGCTGCTGATGTGAAGTAAGCCTTATCAGCATGCTTCCAGCAGTCCTGTTTTCTCATTCACTACATCCAAGATGACTTATCTAAAGGCTTAAGCTATGGGCAACACGGCTAAGCCATTTCAGACTGAACGTTAACAAATACAGCAACCTTCACCTCACTTCTTTTCCAGTGAAGAATATCATCCATAATTAAGGACACTGACTCTCCTTCTCCATCACACAACCAAACACATTAAACCTTTTAGTGAAGAAAAGCCTCATATGTGCAATTATTTACCAGCTGACCTTCCCCCCTTCCTTTTCTCTCACCTCCTCCTCTCCCTTGCCTCCGTCTGCCCAAATGATACTGAGCAAATCTGCTTGCAAGTGGGAAGCAATCTCCAGAAGTCTTGCATATTCCTCATGAAAATTTACACAGCCATAGCATAAAACTCACTTGTCTGCTTTTTACCACAGTTAGTGTTCATGCTAATACAAAAGCAAACCAGAAAACTACTAATTGTATTTTATTTGCCTAAGGCTTTACTTAAGGCTAATATTCTGGTCAAATTCTGCAAAGCTGATTTAAAATATTTTCCAACGGAGACAGAAAAAGAATTAACTTAAGATCTACATTGCTTTGTCTTTTCATTTTCAAAGAAATGAACAATTCTCAGTGATTTGTAAAACTGCTAAAACAATGGTTATAACCCAACTGTTCTCAAATAAAATTCTACAGGACACAGTACTTGAAAAACACCCTAGCATACCGCTGCTAATCTATTCTTTGTCCAGCGTTTCCCATGCAATTTGTAAAGATGTTCAAACATGAGCTGAATGTCCAGAAACTGTACCACTGTATTTGTTGTTTGTGTCATTGTCACAACCAGCCTCTTGGGTAAACAGATTGTAGGTCATTATATGTAGCAGTGCTGCCTCTGAGGGAAAGTAGAAAGACAAATACACATCACCGCCAGATCCCTTATTAACAAAAGCCACTTCAAACCAAAATGTTTTCTATTTATTGTTTTAAACATGTATTTCAAGGAATCAAGCCTTGCAAGTAAAACAGCAAGATGCTTCATTTCCATTTTGCATCTAGTAAAAAGATGTGAAGCAAGCATTTTTAAAACTGCCTGAGCCTCCTCCTGCCTGTCCCCCTAAGTGTGCTGCAGAAGGCACCAAGCCCAGCAACATTCATTTGTAATTTAAACTGTTTGCTTGGCAGAATTTTTTCACCTTAATATGTCTAGTCCTAATTGCAGCCGGCACACCCAATGTTTCTACCAGAAGCTCATCTACTTCCAGGAGAGTTTTATGTAACTAGGTTTTCTGTAGGACAGATGGGACAGATGTTTAAATCCAGTGGAAAATGTGCCCCTGCAATTTTACAAGGACTTACAGGGCTCTATATGGACTAAAAGATACCTGTGGAAAGACTGATGCAAGTTTAACTTACTCATCCCCTTCTTCCAGTTACCGTGGTCTCCCACTTAATTCCCCAATATGAGCAATATTCTGTAACTATTTCACCTTCTTTTGGAACACCTATCTCAACCTTTCTGTTTATCAAACAATTAAGTAAAAGTAATCTGCCTAATGATCTGGTTTGGACAACTGAGTACAGATACAGCTTACATTGCCTGAAACAGAAGTGGATACAGCCTATTTAACTCAGTCTACTCTCTTGAATACATACTGGTATCCAGCCACAAAAGTCAATCTGCTGCCACCATGGCCAGCTTAGCATTGATCATCCCTTTACCTAGTGTTCTGTCCTATCACTGTCTAAATTCTCCCATCACAGTCTTCCCAGATGTTCGTTCACGTGTATCTAAAAGAAGCAACAATACCTGTATCCCAATCCAGGACAGAAATCCAGTTATCCCAAAGTCATCCACATAAGTGTCACAAAGCCACTTAGAGACAGGAAAAGTTTCCTATCCTAAAACCCAGAAACATACTCTTAATTCCCCTCTCATCATCACTCTTAGAACATACTCAGAAATTGAGCGTGGTCCTATAAATTGTATCATGTTTTAAGAGCTAAATCAATGATTCAATTAGAAACTCTAAAACACTTTTTATCAGTAAATATTCAACGAGAGGAGTGTGCTAATGCTTGAAACAGAGTCCACGCAGCTCTTACCGAATATAGCAGTTGAACATACAGGAGTAGAAGCAATAACACCCTAAACAGTTACTCACTCTCAAATAATTTTGCTATCCATGCTGTTCCATCAAGACATACGGTAGTAGTTATGATCGTAAAACTAAGTCTGTATTTCAGCTCTTCCCTAGTATATTGCTGGAATTTGAAACAGCATTAGAGGCCAAGTGCTTCTAAAGCCTGCATACAAGTGTTTTCACACAAAGGGCAAATGAAATATTGTTAATCAGGGCTATGAAATTTATAGTTTTTATAAGCAATTTTCTGCCTCAATTTCCTAATCCACAAAATAGTAGATAAATTCATCTATCTACCAGCCTCTTAATCTTTTGTAAGGACAAACTGATCAACATATATAAAGAATGTGAAGATAAAAAGCTCTGCATAAATGCCAAGAAATATTTTACACTACCATATTCACAACACTTTTGTTCTGCTTGTATCAATACTCCCATAGTAAGCCTTTTCTTTTCATGGATTTACACACATTTGGGGTTTAAAAATTCATTTGGGGCTGATACTTCCGTCAGTAAGCTCTTAGCGTGGCAAATGACTTTATAAAAACTCATGTCGTCCTCACGAACTATAATAACTACTTATTTGKTTTTTTAAAACTTGTCAGAAACATTTCTCTTGGCAATCCATAGTTTATAAAACAGCTTTTAACACAATAAAGGGATTGCCAAAAGCAAAGACTTAGCTCACATAAGTATTCTGGAATGTGACCTGGTTATCATACACAGACATACAGAGATTGCTGTGCTTGGTCTGACTCACTGCTCTGCTTTAGCAGAGGAGGATGCACAGTAGAGGAGAACACACAGTAGCCACGTATAAAAGAAAAGAGAAAAGACTGGAGGGTGAAGCTACAGTGAGGAGGACACTGTCAGGAGCCACGCTGCTACTCCATGTAGACGTGCTGGCAAACAATTTTCCCACTCTGCTCTCTCTTACTAAAGAATGGAAGTACAGTTGCTTGGATATCGAAGGCAGACATAGCTGGACTTTGAAGAACCACATACAAATTGGTCCTTTATAAACAGTCATATTGAAGAGGGCACCATTTAGCTTGCTTAATCTAGACAGGCGAAAGACAGAAAAAGAATATGAGTTTGGAAACAAGTTGAGGAGATATTCCCTGCAATCCCCAGGGTAAAGGCACCTGTCGCTTGATCCTGCAAAGGCAGTTCTTTAAGGACATTAAGAGTTGTTTGATTTAATGAAAATGTTTCCTGTGACATTAACAAAGCATAGGTTAAGCTCCACAGATGATCTGGGCTATGAAGGAAGAAATATAAACAATCACCAGAGACAGGGAGAACACCCCACCACACTGGTGCTTTCTTTTAGGAATTTGCCCCCAGTAGGACAACTTCACTTTGACGTCTAATAGTCAGTCCCTCATACAAATCCACAGAGAAATATTCTTCTAACTCCTTTTGAAATACTTCAAAAGAAATCACCAAAGGAACACAACATTCTGAGCTGGCCCCATAACCTACTTCTCTTCTTACTGGTCCCTTTATGTTCTGCAAAACACAGATAATCACTTTTCTTGGCTACATTTTCTTTTGCTCCTCCTCCAAGCCACCCTGTTGCAGTGCAAGGGGCAGCCTCAGAGATGACTGGAATGATCCCACAACACAGCTTTCAGGATGATGCCAGCACTTGATACAGCTATGACTGCATTAATCACAGACACACCAACTCACACAGAGCAGCTGAGCCTTACCCCCAAACTGGGCACATCTCGGGCATTAAGGTTCTGGGAAGCAGGATGATGGAGAACAGGGGGCATGGTCAGGGTAAGGACTGGCCTTTCAGCAAAACAAGGTGGAGTAGGTCAGCGTGAAATGTCTTCAGGAAATAACAGTATAGAGTATTCTAGTCAGGTGGGTAGTTACCATTCAGCTGGCATCAGTTTCCTATTTACTTGTCATTAACCAACTCCAAGACTGTTATTTTTCACATAAAATTCCCTGATTTTTGCAACCTCTTAGCTGTCTCTTATGATATCCGAGCATTTTCTGTTACAAATACTACAGGGATTCTGAAAAGGAAAGGTGTATTTTAAAATCTGCAGAAAAATATTTTAAAACAGCTCTCTTAAGCCCCACTAACACTATCAACACTGAGCGAGGAACCACAATAAAGGATACTGAAGCTCCTATCTGTGATTGCTAAATGCCAGAGGTTAATCCTGAGATCATCCGCTGACATGTATGTCTCACAGTCACTGTTGACAGATATTGAGTTGACATGATAGGTGTGACCATTAGCAAAGATCCTCCGGGGAGTGACTTCTACCATCAAATCCATAGGTTTCAATACAGGCACCTGCCAAAAAAAACCAAAACACAAACCAGAAAGGGAGTAAGATTTTAAATAATTTTTTGCTAGGATGATGAGAGTTTCAATGGAGAACAAGCATTCAAAGACAGTGACATTATAAAACTTCTCGACAGTGTGTGCAAGCTGAATTTCCCCATGGATGAATCGATGGGCAAGGCCATCCC
Source organism: Oceanodroma leucorhoa (assembly GCA_030449065.1). Classification (NCBI taxonomy): domain Eukaryota; kingdom Metazoa; phylum Chordata; class Aves; order Procellariiformes; genus Oceanodroma; species Oceanodroma leucorhoa. The sequence goes on along the minus strand of JASVER010000015.1, from coordinate 12,891,475 downwards.
TGCCCAGGAGGAAGGGAGAGACAGGAGAGCCATGGAGAGCCTGGACTGTGGGAAGGGAGGCACTGGCAGCTGCCACAGAACAGGCCAGTCCCACAGCAGGAGCTACTGTCCCACATATGCAGGAGGCTCTGGCTCTGACAAGCAGTGAAGTCCTAGTATTTTGCTTTTGCTAAAGAGTTTGCTGTTAGTTGTAAATCACTTACAGTATTTCTTTTGTTACTTGATGTCTCTCTTTCAAAAAAGTCAAGTGGTGAAAAGGTTATAATCTCAGCAAAACATAATAAACAAAGTCTTGGAAAACAAAACCAACATGTGTATTGATATACTGTACATACACACATACTCCTGAAAAGCCGAGACCACAAACCATCACTCATCATTGCGCCCTCATTATTTCCTTGTGTGTCACTTCAATGTCATGCTTCAATAACTAGACACTGTCAATTTATTCCCTATTGGTAAAGCATTAAACACTGTAAGGCTGTGGTCCATGATTGGGACTATTCGATGTTGTTGAACATCAGAAACAATCTATCATACATCAATCCACAAGATAGTTTAGAGAGGAACACAGAGAAGTTAAAGCTTTGAGTTTAGCTTGGCACTAAAAGAACAAAACAATGGTTCGCTCAGCCTTTGAATTCTCAGACTATAAGCAATCTGGAATGGTTTTGTTTGCCTAATCATACAGAATAGATAAATATTCCATTAATGTTGCCATTTTTACACTTTGGAGGCTTTTTTCACAACAGACAATATTGCCTTGTTTTGGAGGTGGGGTTGTTTGGTTTTAATACTAGCATTTACACAACATAGCCTTCTAGCCACTTACTTTGCCAAAACACCTGGAGCGAATTCAGCCATTAAAGCCTGAGAACAAAAATCTATTACATTATCATACACGCTTACAAGAGTTCCATGACTGCATCTGTTCAGCAGTGCAGAACCTCACGTTCACTGGAGCACAGACTACTGCAAATCTCACTCTTCAGATAGGAGATAATTCTTTTATACTACTGAAATAAAGATGAGACTGAAATTTGGTGTACTGTCTTTAACTCAGTTGCTCTGAATGAGGCAGGAACACTGTTTAATATTAATTACAATTAGAATGCTTCCAGCACACCAGGCTAAAGAATCCTGTGTGAAAGCACGTTAAGTCACGCTGAGAGAATTTTATCAGGAAGAATGAACCTGACGTAAACTCTCTAACATATTTGTGTTGGTCACTATATCATAAAGCATTTGTGACTTGAAAATGTGTGACAGATTCAAGACTGTTATCAGTCAGTTAAAACTTCAATGACAGTAATCATATATATGCTTAGCATTAGGTACATATTTAAATCTTGTACTGAGTTAGCACCCATGACTACCTTCTTCATACAGAAGCAACTGGTTTTTGGACAAAGACAGCAGCTTACCTGCAGTGATGTTACTGTAGAAAGATCTTTAAGTTTTCCTTCTTCATCTTTTAAGTTGTACCCCTCTGGTCTCTTATCTCTTTCAGTAATTTTCCATAGCTTGATTGTTTTATCTTTAAAAGAAAAGATAAACAACTGTCAGCATAGGAATTCTGAACATGGTTACTCACCTCTCACAATATATTCCTTACAGAAGTTTCCACACCTTGGTTTAGACAAGTCCCGTGCTGAAACAGTTTGAGTTACTTAAGTTTGCACATCCAGAAAATGTTGCCAACACAAAAAATACTCATAGAGCACATCCCATACCTTCAAATCTGTCCCCAAGCTTCTAATGGTTGTTTCACTCATCTGTTCATGCAGCAACCAAAGCCTTTCCAAAGCTTCTGCACTTCAGCTGCCACCACAGCTTTCATTAACCTCAGTTCCTGCATAATTTCTGATTTCATCCCACTTTCTTCCTTTATCCCTCTTTCCCCAAGTAGATAGCAGAGCATAATTCTTTCCCCAGTCCAAATACTACTTTCAAATGCTAGTACAAATAATTTTAAAGGCAGGATATATGAATACATGAATTGCTTTGCATTTCTATAGCAACTTTAACTTTGACCTTTTTTTGTTTCAAAATCAATCCTTCCACTACTGAGTGTTTTTACTATTATGCATCTCCCAACAATATTGATATGTGAATTTTCAAGCAACAAAAATTTTATAATTTTATCATCAATCTACAGAACAAGAGGTTAGTTCAAGCTGCAACTAAAAAGCTCCATTTAAATATGCAGTACATTTCATTTCTATCAGTCACGTCAATTACATATAAACCATGTCATGCACTTGGGATTTTTACTACATGTAAATGCATTCCTGCTTACCTATTCTAAAATTTATAAATACTGCAATTGCAAAATTAATTATAAGAAGAAACACAAACAATTTTCCATTGTTGGACTTGACTGCTATTGATAAACCTATCCCTTTCCTGAGTGAAAACTATTTTGTTAGCGGTTAAGGGTATCACATGTGTTGGTTTTCTTCTCCTTCATCTGCCTCTGGACTTTAAAAACTCCCTAGAAATTCTAAGCATGCTTATATTTCGCAAAATATAGAAACATTTCTGTGAGGTTCAGTATTCATTCGATCTCAAGGGTGTTGTGAAGTTTAAATTAATTAATGTCTGGTAAGCAGTCTGAAATCCTCAGATGAAAGGATCTGTAGGGGCCAAATTCTGATCTACCCGATGTAGCTCACATTGAAAGTGGCCCCAATGTATTCTGGTACAAAAGTTACCAATGAATCCTAATAATTTATTATTACACTACAAAAGCAGTTGTTTACTGCACAAACCAGAAATTTGCTAACTGCAAGCACTGCAAATCCACAGTGGGATTCAAAAGCCTTGGTGGTTTCCTTCTGCCTCCATTAATTAAGATGCTGCAATCAAAGCTCAGATGATGACTTGTTGGTAACGCGCAAACTGGAAAGGAACCAAGATCCCCTCTGAGAGAGGTGACCTGTGCAGGAGCAGCCTCAGACAAAAGTCCTCCTTAGAAGGACAGAAACAGATTTGGGCAGGTGTGGACCTGTCAAGTCTCATATATTGAGGGTGAGATTTAGACGGACTCTCTCCTCATGTTCCCTAACAGAGGGATGCTCCTTCCCGCAAATTCAATGGGCACTGTCCACCTGTGCCTGCGGAAAGAAAGGATGCTGTTTCACAGTTCTCACTTTTCTGACCAAAACTGTGCTTTAGATTCTAAACTACCAGAAAGCAAAATATCAAAAACTACATTAAAATATCAGGCTCAGAAATTAGTAAATATAAACCAGTACTCAAGATGTTTCTACAACTTGCCCGGTATGAGCATGTGTGACAGGTAATGCCTTCATTCTCTACAAGTTAGGGAAAATATTACATATTTTTCCTTTTTTTTTTTTTTTTTTAATATTATATAATATCCCTTTTTATAGGCATGGAATTGATATACATTGTCAATGACTTCTCACAGGTAACTTGTGAGACAGCAAGGAATTCAGCATGGGCCTTCTGTATCTTAAAGTTAAAACTATCTTTAAGAGCATGCCAAGAGGTGAATCTTCAGACTTCAACCCTGCTGTACCAGGAAGCTAGGAATTCCTCCTTGGCACACAAAACTGTTTTCTAATTCAAAGCCAAAATCCAAAGGCCAGGCCAGTGGCACCACTTCTGTTCTCACCATAAAGAGGTCTGCTGGGATGCTCCAGAACTAAGAAGGGGAAAAACAGAGGCCAAAGTATTTTGCCAGGTCCTAGGCTTGCTCACTGTTGGGTGCAACTGGATTAACCCACAGCAACACTAAGACTGATTATTTCTTCCTTTCTCCCCTCCCATGTTAACATCAACCAGAAAACTGATATAAAGGTCTATCAGGCCAGCTGTAAAAGCAGCGTATCTGAGGACTCGGCTGTATTCCTCAGTGTTTCCAAAAACAAACTTCGAAATGAAAAGGGAGAGGTTTACTATTAATAATCTGCTTTTGTATCATGCACTTGGAAGAAGCCGTTCTTAGTTAAACTTATCTGAAGTAGAAGGGATATTTTGACAAAAGGAGAAGTGCAGAACTCCCTTAACTTCATAATTAGCTGATTAATCATTAAATTAGCACAAATCACCTAGCTATAACAGCTGTGTTTCATTTCAAATATTGCAACAGTGCCCCCCAAAAGTCAAAAGACAACTTAAGGAAAACAGACTACAAAACATAAAATAATTTGCTATCTACTGTGAATTAATGTGAATATTATTTATTGCTGTAAATTTTAACTAGAAGTAATCACTTTGCCCTAAAGCGTCAATTCCCAAAGGTGAGATTACACTATTTTTCTATCAGCAATTCCCAATTATGCTGAAACTTCTACAAGAAAAACTATTTTCTGATTACAATGAGATCTAAGATTTAAAATCGGATATTTTTGTCATATGCATCATCAGCAGTAAGAAAGGTTGTGGGTGTCCAAATGTTTCCTAAATGACAGCTGTGCATGTTAGGCTCCATTCAGTTTCTTCCCCCTATGCCACATCTGCATATCCCCTCTTAGCAATAATACTGCATTTTTTAAATCAATAGGCCTTAAGCATGTTAGAAAGATGAGTCAGTATCAATATCCTATTATTATTCCTACTGCCTTCCAAAGATTTGTGTAACTCTTTAGAACTTGAATAAACCATTCTGATGATAATGAATGAAAAGAAAAAGAAATTCATCTCTCTCACCTACACTCATTTACACATCTACAAAGAATAAAAGTTATGACAAATACAGCAGACAAAATTCTAAATCCACAGTGAAACACAGCTGCTGAGCAAGGGATTCCTTTGTCACAAAATTTATTTCAGGATAGCACTGCACGTTAATAGTCAAAAATGGATAGCTCTCCAAATGTCTACAGATAGTCAATAGGAAAAACCCTATGACTATTAATAAAATACACAAATAACAGATATCAGAGTCAGTATGACAGTCCTGGTAAATTCTGAAAGAGGAAATTACTAAAACAGTAGATTAAAATGAACAAATATATACAGTCAGCACTAAAATGCACAAGAGCAAAATACTGATATGTCCTATATACTCTCATCTATCTTACCATTTGTTGATAAAAGTGAGTGAGCTGCATTTTGCTGTGGTAACCACTTGATCTTGTTTATTTTTTCTTCTATCTCCAAGCTCTTCAAATAATCAAATTCAGGTTCATGGCTCTGGAAAGTGCTGTAAACATTGTACTCCCCCTGATTGTAAGGCTCATTTTTACTCTATGGAGAATAAGAACAACAAAAACATGTGGTTTATGATGGCAATATATCTCCATCTCTTAGGAAACGTGTCTAAGCAGCCTTATAAATATGAAAATATTGGAAGTGTAATTTAATTTCTCATTTAAAACATGATATTGACAGATTTGTTTCTACACAAATTAAATTTCCTGCAAGTATTGAAGCAACATTTAATAAAAGGCAGAATTTTCGAAGAAATGTCGATTATTCAGGAAAGCTTTCTGCAAAAGGTAGTGCAAATGGACTGAATTTAAAAGTGAAACAAAAGTATCACAGCAAAGGCATTGTTTTAAACGGAATGATTCCATCAAACAGGCAAAAGCTATTAAAACAATGTAGAAGTAAAACAAAAACAAGCTTCTTTTTTCTTAGCTTAGAATTTTGGAGCTTTGATGCATTTTTGTTTGGGACAGCAAACTTCCGAGTAAAAGATTCTTACCCTCTTTCACTTCCTCTCCAAAGAGGTGACATTCTGTTTTACTGAATCTTGAAATTATAAAGAAGTTTGTTAGTTAGATCCAATTAAAGTATTAATAATAAAGCCAGGCTTTAGCAAGCTATTAAGGACTACATTAGTAACTCACATACCTCAGGTTCCCTTTGGAATATAACAACCCGACCCCCCTTGTCACCAGTAGCCAGCAGTTCTCCAGTGTGGTTGAACTCAACTGTAGAAATAATATCAGCTGGAGGGAAAAAGAGAAAAAAGGCGAATTTTAGACTGCTACTACAACACAAAGCCATTAGAAATATCAAGCACTTCACAAAAAATGCAACAAATGAGGGATTTGAAGGAATACAGATGAATTCAACAGCAAGTCACTAATGCAAACAGGCTGCATGCCATTACAATCTGAGGTTGCTACACAAAGAAACAAGTGCAAACATAACGAGGCAAATTTGTGTTTCCAGCACATCTGCAGTTTGGGAGTGGAGGAGATCTCTGGAGAGGTTATGCTTCAAGAAGAGCAATCTCAGGCTGCTACAAAGCTTTTTTCAGTACTGGAATTGGCCTCCTGCTACTTCCTCTAGCAAGGACCAACATAACATCTCAGTCCTGTTGCATGTATTATTTATTCTTCACCCTTTATGAGGGTTTTAACATAACCCCCTAGCATTAGTTTTCTCAAATGTATCTTTGAGCCAAGAGTGCAAAAGTAAAGTACATGTAGCCTGTCCTGCCACAGAGGAATGAAGGCAAAACCAGAACTGCTCACTGTGCAATGCTGGCAAGAGCCCATTCAAATCATCATTTTCAGTAAATCATTTCAGCAGCATAAAAATGTGTCATCAGAAGATAAAAAGATCCCAGTCTCTTCCTAATTTGCAACAATTCCCTTTCCCTAAGCAATTGCATCAGCTTAAACAAGAAACCTCATCAAAACCTGAGGCCAGTCTTGAGTACAAATTACTACACATCAGGATGAGAAGGCAGAAAGAGACTGTAGGAGCAAAAGAACTGGTTCTTCTGTTTGTATGACAGTAAATGCTAGAATCATAATCCACGGTTAATCCTACACTATTAGCATAATTTGAATTAAAATACCTAGTGCAATAGTAAATTAAGAAGCCATCATATATAAAATTGCAGACAAATGCAGGGTATTACTCAGAGACTGCATGTATAAATCCTCTATAATGATCAGTATTCATTCATCAGAAACACGGGCCAGATTTTTAGAAGCGTCAGTAGTTAGCAGCTCCCCTTTAGGCATAAAAAGCTGTGGTTTTCAAACACGTTCATCATCCATCAGTTTATACTGAGAACAATGACGCGACAGCGGGCTAAGCTCTTTTGAAAAAGTAGTCCCAAATGAGTTCACTAAAATTCAAAGGAATTGAAATAACAAGTGGATATACCATTTACTTGATACATTTTATGAACTGAAAACATCTGTTCCTATTATTCTTTTAATAAACTAGCAGTTGAGTGTTAGAAAGCTTCTATTGCCAGTAGCTCTCATCAGCAACACAGCCATCCAAAAGCCAGATTCTTACTGGAATGTTATAAACAATTCACCATCTAAAAAAGGAAAACTTTACCCTAATCATGGTAAAGAAAAATATATTTTATTTTTTTTAAGAAATCTTCACTATCAAATTGTTCTGTCTAAAAAAAAATCGAACAACAAAACCAAACAAATCTTCCTCTTTTTTTCCTCCACACACTACATACATAAAGCAGGAAGGGGAAATCATAAAGCGTGTAATTTTCTTTTTTACTGAATAAAATGTAGGGATGTGTAGACTTTGAGAAAAACGGAACATGATGACTTAACAATATTTTGGGTCTGAACCCAAAGCTTCTCAAAGTTAATGGCATTTTATTTTTATATGGACTTCCACAGACTGTGTATTTTATAGGTAATAACCCCAAAAGCCCTAGTCTTATTAGAGTACAGGAAGAGTAGAGAGAATCTGCTTATAGTTGGTGATACTCTGGGACTTGGGATGGGTTCAGTTTGATCTAAAAAATTGCATGTTATTTTTTTTAACCTAAACATCTGACCAACTTTTCTGGCATGTAAAGTTCATTTCCAGTGGAAGAACATTTCTTGGCTATTTTGTTCCTATCCTGCAAAATTCATACTGATAGTAGGTGTGGGCTCCTGCTTATAAAATGATACCTGTATGATTTTATTCATCTAAAGCTATATCTTACCCCAACCATACAGGCAGAACTGCAGAAGTCTCATACTGTCAGTCCTTTCAGAATGGAGACTCTTATCTTAARTGTGCAATAGGGGAGAAGGGTAAATGCAAAGGGGAGGATTGTAGTATCTATTAAAATATGTGTGTATTTGTGTGTGTGTGCGTGTGCATGTGTAATGTATACGTGAATTTGTCAACAGGGAACAAAAGAATCAGATAAAATAACCGTGCAAAAGGAATGAATGGCATTTGAACTTATATGTGTAAATACACTTGCTATTGGCCTGGAATACTTCCACAATGGCATGAAATACTCTTCTCTGTGGCCACAATGGTCACAAAATATTATATTGCACTTTACAGAGGGCATTAGCCAATGCCCAGTAAAGTCCACAGGGGTATTTGCACAGACTTCAATAGTAACTGAACCAGATTTATAATAAAACAGCTCTGCATTTTATTATTATATTGCATTTGTCATTAAAATATTGTGTGCAGTTAAGTGATGACCGTTCAAAGAAAAGCAGCTAAAACATTAAGTATCTGTGGGCAGTGTGTAATGATGTTGTTCTGAGGCAAAATTCTCTCCCCCTCCAGGTGTTTCTTCCAGATGCATCCCTCCTTTCTATTAGAAAAACTAATTCTGAACTGGAAACTACCTATCATTTTTAAATTAACTTGTTCTGAAAAAGAGCAGATTCAATATTCCAACCTTAGAGGCTATGCAGCCTGTTGGTAAAAAATTATACTTGAATTGGAAAATCACTTTTATTGATCCTGTAAATAACAGCTGAAAACAACAGCCAAAAAAAAAATAAAATAATCTTATCCAGCACATCTGTTCAGCAGGCGGATATTAGTCATGCTGTTTTCATAAAAAAGATCAGCCAGGCTTGCTCTTCCTGAGACAGAGAAGGTAGGAACAGAATCAATCAACAAAGTTCTTCATACCCTTCTGCAGAGCATTCCCCTACATATTTATTAATGCTGTAGCAACATCAGCCACTACGGTCCCATCCTGCAGATTCTTCCACTGGAGAATGGTCCCCTGAGTGTACAGAGCAATTAACTACCAGATTTCACCCTCTCCAGAATATATAAATGCTTCACAATGGAAGAGCTGGTGAATTTGCATGTACAGTAAGCCCTCGGCAAGGGACGGCAGAGATGAAAGCCTCCTTACAGCTGCCTTCTGCACTACACCTTCCATATCTCTGCTGGCAGTGCCAAGCTTTGCACTAACAATCAGGATTATCAGAGGCAAAGATATTGACCTATTAAGAACAATTATGGGTAACCTCAATGCCAACAGGCAAATGTTTCCAATCAGATTACAAATCCCAACTTTTATCCAATATTAATCTTCCTACTCCATTTCTAAATTCCCCATTTTGTCTATGCAGAAATGTATATAAACTCAAGATTTAAAAGTCACGATGCTCAACATTTTCACTCAGTTAAAAAGCACAACTTGGACACTCAAAATAGAGACGCTGACTGAGAAAAGCAAACCGAAAACCTTCAAAAGATGAAAATACTCCAGGGGGCTATACACCTGCCCATCTGTTTCACATCCTGCCACAGCAAATTGTTCCAGCAGGTAGGACGCATTACGGACTTCATTCCCCAGACTAATTTTACATATTCACAGAAAGACATCACATTACTCTACAGCTTAAACTGACAGGAAGCTTTTCCTGATCCAGTCTGAAGTACTTCATTCCCTGACTCCTAGTCACCTCTGCCCTTTTGTACCTCATTAACTAATTCCTCTGCAGCTTCACAATTTACACTCTTTAAATGTGCTTAATGGCTATGTTGTATCCAACAGCTGCTGCTTAGCTAGATATATTCAGTTTTTCTCATAGATCTAAGTCCATCAATGTACATCTGTGCACATCAAGATATCTCTAGCTGATTGTAATGCTCTTCCCTCAACTTCATGAGTTCCAGCACGGATGCAGGCAAATGAAGCCTCCAGCAGCCCTCCCTCAGGCTCAGTGTGGGGTGGGATGAAACAAAGCTTGGGACACGTAACCCAGATTAATTCTCGCCTTTATTTCACACCATCATATACTTTTTGTTGTTCACTTTCTAGCCTCTTACAGGTTTATTTTAAGGGTTTTTAATAGCTTATTCCTATATAACACAAAGAGGTCCAAATACCTTTACAATAATTAGAAAAGCCTTATCTATATAAGAAATCTTTACTTCATTTTGGGGCACTCTAGCATAATTGCATGCCATTTTCCAGCTAGTATGCACTCAACAAAGCAAAGGCTGAAGATACTTACTCATCTTCATACAATCTTTTGGTCAGAAACCTCAAGCAACTCTAAGAAAAACTCAGCTATAATTTTCTGTACGTTACTTTTACTAATAATTTCTACCTTTCTGAGGTCTTTCATTTGAAGGYCCTGGTATTCTTTATTTTGCTTCAGAAGATCAGGAAATCAAAGAAAATTTCAAAACTATTTCACCCAGCACAGAAATGTAGCTTTTTGGACAGCAGTAGTAAGTTTTAAGGGCAAACAACATCACGTAACGGTACAGGGGAAAAAAGATCAGAGAATATAATATTCTGTTGAATTGCAGTGTAATCCTGATGGAGAATTAAAGGATTTGGAATGGGCCAGAACATCACTACTTTTCTCAAAAAAAAGCTGTGAAATCCTACCAGCCAGAACAGGTCAGAACTTCTCCTTTGTATCACATCCACCACAATCAGCACGGCAACGCTGTCGGCCTGAGCTGACTGAATCAGCATCTAGGTCAGGTTTTTGTTGCGCGTGTTCCCAGTGGCTAGCAGGCAATCTTGTAGTCTACGTTATTTCAACCAAGTTCTGACCTGGCCTAACCTTGGTTTGTGAAATCCAGTAAGATCACAGCACAATCTGGCATGGCTGCAAGCAATGTTCAGTCATACTGATACAAAAGTCCCCAAGGAGCATAATCTGGAAGAAACAACAAAGAAGCTCGCAACAAAGAGAGCCATAAAACAAAAGGACAAATGGTAGATAAAAGAGGAGTAGTATTACAGTATCTCATGTGAAGGGAAGGCCATTACAGTGAGCTGTGTTGTCAGAATTTAGTTTAGACCTGGACAGAAAAAAAAAAAAAAAGGGAAATAAAAAAATGGGTGGAAAGAAAAAGCCTGCTACCCTTTTTTTAAGCTGAAGTTTCAAAGGTTTCCTCAAGCAGCTAGAAAACAAGGTACACAAAACCTCAAAGGTATGAGGGTCAGATGAATCCTTCTCTTCTGAAATAGCTGGCAGAGAGATCCTTGACAACAGAAAAATTTCCTACTTGAAGCAGCAGACTCTGTAACGCGCATTCGTTCTGGTTCACAGCAGTGTTATTCACCATCTTGGATCCAGGGATTGTATGACACCAGAAACCACCCCTCAAAATGCAAGTAAACACAATGCAAAATCTCACACATCACACTGTCCACCTTGGCTGGGTCAGAAACTTAAAGCTAAAAGCCAACACACCAGAAAGCCAACTCCAGTCTACTGGTAGACAAGACATTTTATTGACCTACACACAAACTACCTGATCACCTCTCCAAGCCACCAGAACAACATAGGATACAAGCCAGTACACAGTTGGGTGGCCGTATGAGAGAAAAAGAGAGCGCAAGGATGCACAAGATGGAGAGAGGAAGAGAGAGAGCATGCAAACATGTTTAAAAGAGCAAGAGCATGAGAAAGGGTGTAAAAGAGCCTCCGTGAGGGAGATAGGCCCACACAAGAGCTTGAGAAAGCATGAAAGAGCACAAGGAAATGCTGCAGCAGAAGATAAGAAAGTAGTTTGAAATGAAGGATCTATCTGCCCCTTTGCCCCTGGGATTATCTGTCACCCTGGCAAATCTTTTGCTTTGCTTTTTTTCTCGTTTATTATGGCTTTAAAACCTGATGGAGCTTGTGCTGCAAAACGGTAAGTGTTTGCTCCATGTTAGATGTATGGGCAATGCAAAACACAACAGGAAGCTGATTTCGGCCAAAGCAAACTTTGAACATAGATGCTAATAGTGTAAGTGCTTTAGGGATCAGCGAAACAAGGTGATCAATCAGTAACAGAACGAAAACCAGAGATGTGTGTCCACTACGCTTCATGTAGTTGTTTTCCAAACTGACACCTCGCCCACCTTCATTGCTAGCAAGGACAAACATATCAAGGGCAAAATCCAAACAGCCCCATTTAATCCTGTCAAGCAAGAACAAGGAAATTTATCTGGCTAAATACCACCTTTCTTCTTGAGTATAACAATCTCTTCCTGATGTGAGATCCAAAACCACAGGGTCGAATGTTGAACAGCTCTTGAAAGGCTGCTTGAAACAAGAACACTTCAGCTGGGGATGGTAGTAAATAATAGTAAAAAAAAAAAAAAATGGAAGCAACAAATTTCCTAACCTCAAATCCTGGCAAGTACTGAGCAAATCTTTCACTTTTATCCATCTTTAGTCTCCAACTTTTGGAGAAATGCTACAAGTACACACCTCGGTGGCCTGCATAAGCGCTGGCTGATCATGACACCATCACGATGCCGCTGAGTTTCACAGGTCCATGCATCCCTATATCCTCAGGGACCAAGGAAAGCACCTTCCCATTCAGAGCATTTGAATGTAGGTTCAGTGCTCACTCAAAGAGAGAATTTACTTGACACAGAATCTAAAAACCAAATCCAAAATTTGCACCCCCTCTATGAGCACCTATGACCACTGTGATTTACTATTTCTAGTCTCAAGCTTTAATAGAGTTGGTTTTTTTCTCCAATATTCTTGTATGTATTTATTTTAAGAGCTTAGAAAATGTTTTCAACAGCTTTTTAATCACATGCTAATTTCTAGCTGTATTTCTCAAATTAGAAGATCAGGAAATGACACCCAACTATTGGAGCACAGTCAATGTGAAAATTTTTTTTTGCGTACAGGACAAATATGTAAAATAGATTATCTGGGTTCTGTGCTAAAAAAACACTTCATACTGAATACAAGTCACTGAGATTCAGTTTTTCGTAAAGTGACGCCCCCACACTTTTATTCCTAATTTAAAAGCTCAAAGCCCTTATTTCAGAGGTTCTGGCACCCATCTCCCTCCTGCCAAGTACAAGGCCCCAAGGAAAAGAGGCCAAAGAGACTTGACGACCTGCCCGCTGAGGTAAATGGAAAGTTTCCCACTACTTCAGTAGTAAATAAGGTCAAGGAACATTTGTCGGATGTGGTGTAGCTGAAAATTAGGACACATTTCTCAAAATTTTGGCTATAGTTTACATGCTCTTCAGTTTCTTCATGTTCAAGGTGACCTGCTTAGATCAGGGAGAAGTTGCAAAGCTTCAGTGGTTAGTTCTGCAGAATGCCTAATTAACGTTACTATTATCTTTGCTGAAGTCACTAAGTGCACTGCTTTGTGCCTTCATAATCTGAAATACTCAGTGGACTGATAAAAAGCTTGCCACATTTAATACTATTCCCTTTTTAGGGGCTCCCAAATAGTGGCACTGCATCACCTGCAGCACCCGAGCAGCCTCGCAGTGCTGCGAGACCGGCAGCTCTCCCTGCGTGCCGACAGGCAACGCGGGGGCCGACTCCAGCTCTGCTCCAGCAGGTACCGCAGCCCCTGGGGATGGCCAAAGCAGCTAAGCCTGGGAAGCACGGATCCCTCCATCCTGTTCAACCTCAACAAACTGGAAAACTCACTAGAAAGCCTTTCACCTTCGGTAAACCTAAGCCGTTTGGTAACACTGCTCATAGCTACTCTTACAAGCAACACTTTAAGAAAACAGTGCAGATCAATCTCTATTTTAGCATAAAGGTAAGTACAGAAAGCTTCTAAACACGCCTCCTAAAAGCTTCTTCACAGCTTACACTGTGTAACACACGCTAGTAATTTACTCTTCTGAGATCTCTGGGGAAAAAAAAAAGAAAAAAATGCAGCCGGACCTTCCTTCCTTTCTGYGTTTGCTGTCAGATGAGGCAGTCATCTAAGCTCAGGATTCAGCAACAGGCTTGAAACGCTCCACTTTATAAACAGTGCAATCAGGAAACGTGCCAGTCCACTCCTCTTACGAACCAGCACTGAAGGGCAAAAAGGAAAAAATCGCCATGGGCATCACATTATGTATTTACAATTTCCAGAGCGGAGTTTAAACTGGCACTCACAGAAGGAAGCCTGCCTGAGCTGGGAGCTTCTGCTCAGCTCCATGTTACTTCCCACCGAGGAACGGCGCAGCCTGGCTGCCAGCAAAAGACAGATCAGAAATGGTGCTGCCAAGTGTTAAAAATGCTAGGCAACCGGGTTTTACTGAGAGCATAGAAAGAGCTTGAACCTCACCCCTCATTTTGTAGCAAATAAATGCCAAAAATGGAAAGTGTACAAATTATTAAAATATACTAGTTTTCCTTTCACTGTCAGAAGTGATTACGCTTGTGCATAATAATTGCAATGATATACAATAAGCAAACATCAAGTTTTGCTAAAAGGCTATTATAAAACCAGGACAAAAAAAAATCCCACCCATATTTAGAATTTTAAAGGAAAATCATTAATTTAAAATATATCAGAGAATAATGAAAAGTCATCCAAAATTTAAAATAGAATCCTGAATAACCAGATTCAATATGAATGTTATTTCCCATGCATTACATACAAACTTCAATAGAATTTCACTGCCAGCTGGTTCTGAACTACTTGGTTTTTTTCCCCTTAACTGAGCAATTAAATTCCAAAAGCAAAGCTCTCAGTAATTCTGTCACAGCAGTTCTCATGTTCAAAGCGCTTTCCTGGCATTAAACCCCCCAGCAACCCAAGGAAGTCAGCAAGAAAATGTTAGCATTCCCATTTTACACAAAGGAAAAAAAATGAAACAGAACCTCCAGAATTTTTATCCAAGATTGGAGCGGCAGTTTTGATTATACATACTAAGGGACAGATAATCCAGGCTGTGGCTCAGCAAAACATTTCTATTTAATAAAGCTCTTAATCACTTGTCTAGAGACTTAAATGTTCCTGCATTCAGTTCAAATGAGTATGCATGTTGTTAAATGAATATACTGATGGAGCCCTGACAAAACAAGCCTCACAATACCATGCGCCTAGGAAGAAAACGCCCCATTGAGCAGGCTTTTGGGTGAAGCGGGGGGGATATAATCTTAAAAATCATGAAGGGCTGGAGGTAGGAGCTGGACCAGAGCCAGAGTCTTTAAGCGCAGAGTGATGACAAGGAAAGCAGAGACACAACAGCCATATTGGTGCTAGTAAATGAAGGAGAGCTCCAGGACGTTCCTGGGCTTTGCAGGGCTATGATTCATACTGCTAAATCGCTAAGAGTGGACCTTGACAGGCTTTTGGCTGTGATAAATTGCTCTCACCCAAACACCACTTCGGCGTGGCTCAGGGGTTATCACAAGCCAGGGACATTTCTCAACAGGTAGCACGCACGCAGCCACGGTGTTTTGGAAACAGCGGAATGTCACCCTCACAGGCACCGGCCCCTCCCTGCCAGCTGGTCCCAGTGCTCCCAGACATTCCGTTTACTCAGGCAGATGTACTTAGTGACTGCAACTCAGAGGAATCAGTGTTGCACATAGACCAGTAACACTCACACTTTGCTATGTCAAACTATACTAGGGTTTTCTSCTACAACTGGCAGAGGCTGGGGTTTCCCAGAGTAGAAGGGGTTCTGGAGCCTGTAGAACCAGCACAGGGAATACAAACTGCATTCGCTTTTCTCAGTCTTAACGCACAAGGGTAGATGGCAGTGTTTAAACCTACTGATCAGACACTTRGACTACAGGGTCCAAATAAACTATATCCAAATACCATGAGCAACATACAGCTCTAAGTTATACATCAGTGGACATCTCCTCTGTAACTCCCAGCAGTGGACCAGCAAGCTAAGGTCACACACAGGGCTTGTTGGCTGTCACGGGAGCTTGATGCCAAGATACTCATCTAACATTAGCATCTGTTTGCTTGGCAGGCTCCAAAGGCAATTCAGCTGACAACTCTGAATTTGCTTCTGGGTCTGTCACAAGATCATATAACTGTGGGACTTCTGGGAGTGCCTAATACATCTTTGATGAAGATCTCACACATCATAATACATTAGAACCATTCTAAGCATCCTTTGAAATCAGTGTTTGTGACCTTTCAGAATTATCCAGGTAGTATGGATGGCTTAAGTTTGTAAACTAAAGCCAAGCTCAAACATCATGCAATTAGTTCTTGCTTGCATCAAGATCTCTTTAGCAAGTTTATATAATGATCCCAAGACCAGAAAAATCAGATTTTTTGGTATTAACATGGGTTGCTGCTACTGATAGAACACCAAAGGCTGCTCCTAAGCAGGTCTAAAAATGAACGGGACAACTGCTCTGTATCAGCTTCACTATCAATCCTACTGCTTTAAGGTTTGATATGAGTGTGGAAATAATATAAAAATTTAGTAGTGGCTAACACAACTTTACATTGGTCAAAAGCTCATCTCATAAGATTCAGTTCACGAAAGACCAAAGTATTTATTTTTATATATCTATGTATCCAACTAAATAAATGTGAGGAAAGATGGGATTACTCATGTGCTTAAAATGAAGAGCATGCTAAATCACCCTATTATGTCAGGAACTAGAAGAACTCCTGGCCCTGAAAGGTTGAATTCTAGATAGCTGGCGTGTGCAAGACCCAATGATAAATTTGCCCTCAAGTTTAAATGCATCATATTTCTATAATTACTCATTAAAAAATATTACTTGAAGAACAGAAGACATTAAAAATCAATGCACCTTTCCCCAGTCTGTGTCTGATAAAGAAACTTCAAACGCTGTTAACAGCCTCGGGAAATAAACATTCCTGTTTTGGGATATTCCCAAAGGACATCAATTACATAACAGGACTAGATCAGCATATATTACAAATGCTATGGACAGCGTCTAAAACAGCAACTGTTTCCTGGTCAGGCAATTTCAGATTTTTTTCCTCCTCTGAGGAATGTAGCAGCATGCAGGTAACCCAACAATTACATAGAACAGCCCTGAAAGCTCTTTCCAGTCTAATAATACAATATTGCAAGCGGGAACTCCGACTGTTCCCACTGCGTTCACAACTGGAGAACATGGACTTCAAAGCTTCGAGCCTATCATGTTTTAACACTAAGCACAATCATTCCTTCTTCATCAAAAGGTTAAATGCAAAATATAGCTTCTGCCAGCATATCGCTAAAGCTGAAAAGTTAAAACCAAAATAGTCTGGAAAAACAAACATCAGTAGGTCAGATTTCTGTGTCCTCTACAAAGATGGACCTAGAGGAGTCTGAACAAACACCACCCACCCCACCCACCCCCCGATTAGGGGAGCTTCAAAGCATATGGTGATGTCTCATGAATCTGCAGGCACCTTCCCCAGGGCCGTGCCTCCTGGAGCCATATAGTTTGAGAGCTGCTAAATTTGCAGCCCACACAGATAACATTTAGCCATCTAAGCCCTTGAAAGAAGTGCAAGGCTTGAAACGCCCTCCCAATATCCTTGAAGCTGTGCCTTACAGTCATCGTCGGCTTTTAAAACTGTGCTCTTGAAGCAGAGCAGAGAGGCCTTTGCTGCAGTACAGCAGTTCTGAGGCATGAGGCCAACCGAAGCCTCAAGTCTATTTTAATCCCACTAAAATTATAAATGATGGATATGTAGTTGAGATGCTTCTGAATTTTTGTTTGCATGAGGGTGTATTTATGCATTGCAGAAGAGCACTACAGAGGAATATCTGAGCTAGTACTGACTGAATTGGC
The DNA here is from genome assembly GCA_030449065.1 of Oceanodroma leucorhoa. Taxonomy (NCBI): domain Eukaryota; kingdom Metazoa; phylum Chordata; class Aves; order Procellariiformes; genus Oceanodroma; species Oceanodroma leucorhoa. The sequence goes on along the minus strand of JASVER010000015.1, from coordinate 12,873,803 downwards.
ATCAGAGCCAATATAACAACGTTAGTGCGATGCCGTGCCCGAGACATTGCTGCTGTCAGGACACACTGCCACGTTCAGAGCTAACTACAAAACATATCTTCTCGCCATCCTCCATTAAGCAGTGTTGGCATCTCCATTAAATACAGAATGAAGAGAAAAGGTGTTGACAGGTTTCTCGGAGGCAGAGCAGTAGAGAAACACACTGGTTAGTTGTTCAAAGGACCGTGATAAGGGGAAAGTTTTACCCAAGTCAGAACCGCAGCGTAGATGCTGGAAAATCTGCCAAAGAGACAGATCGCCTTCCCCAGGCCTGGCACCAGCTTGCTGTTGCCACCAGACCTCACGCTGCAGTGAAGGGGACAGATGCAGACCCAGACACCATTTCTTAACCCCGGAAGAAACTGGCTCACTACAACAATATTTTTATTTCATGTTGTTGTCCCTAAGTGACGCAATACTTATCAGAAAAGTAGCAAATAAACTCATTTGACTTCAGAAAGCAACACGTCACTGCACTTTGCTAGGAACACCACCTCAGCTCAAATACATGCTGTTTTTAGTTTAATAGCCTCGYATGAGCTTGCACAACTAGCAGCTAATTCACGTGAGAAAGAGGTTTGCTTCCATACACGCTTTGTACTAACTGGAGGGTCCAGTGTGAAGCAATATCGTATTAAATATATTGTAAGTAGTAAGTATACTTTCCAGTGAAACCAGTAAGGAGGAGTTCTGTGGTTACTTGCACTACAGGCCATCTCCAGATCCCAGCTGTTGCATAYTGTTTTCTTCCCAAACACAGAAATTTTCTAGAACCAAAATTATTTCCTCAGGATGCTGTCATCTGGAGAGGATCAAATCAGCTTCCTAAATCTTGGTCTGGTGCCTTAGAATATAGGTCAGCTCAACAAATTATTGTCTGTTAGCTGTTCACATAGGTGTTCTTGAACCTCCTCAATTTCCAAGCAAAATGTGGACTTTTACATTATTGGAGTGTCATTTAGTTGGAATCAACAAGAAATTGTGTAAGCAAGGCATCATGACAAATTTTGGATGTGCTACCTGAATATTCAGACAAGGCGTTCACCACATGTAAGGGAGAAATACAAATTTCACCTTAAAAAAAAAAAATCATCATGAGTCCTGTCTCAGTCTTATCACAAAGGGAGATAGCTCTTATTTTGGTCTTCCATGCCTAGAAAGGACGCCTGAGGAAAGCAGTCAGGGCCTGCAAATTCTTTACCTTTGTCTCTCTTCTAAAGTCCTATAAGCTCCCTGATTATTTAAGGCAAAAAGAGCTTGCAGAAAGACATGAGGAAATACAGGGATGCTACTTTAGGCTAAACTAACCTACCTTTAGTTTTGGAGGCACAATCCAACCCTCAATAAGGACCTCAGGATTTGACCTGTACCTGAGCACACTCACACAAGGAAGCTGAAATGGGCAGCAAAGCTTCTTTTCCCAGTGATTTTGCACAGATTTTTGAGCTCCTTTAAATAGAAGAAATTATTTTATCTGCCCACTTCCATCCCACTGTTGATTGTTCCAAGTATAACCTGGGAAACTGTCATAAACATCCAACCATCAAGCAGTCACTAAAAAAGGTCCTTTTTCAGAAAATAGACAAATGAGAATCATTATCATAAAGGCCCTATTATTAGGAAAGAAATTTATTATTGCACTAATGTTTCTCCTGATGATGTGAGATGAAGAGTCTTTCAAAAGATGTCAGAGTAGTACCTGGCCAGCTGGAGCTAAAAGCATACTGACAGCTTCAGAAAGTCAGCATCAAACCATATAAAAATATTTTTTAATAAAGGAAAGCAAGACACTATGAACCACCCAGAAAAATCTCAAGCTTTTCATCTGTTTTTTGAGCAACTGACAAGATTTATGAGCCAGCTGGTAAAATAATGAAGGAAAGAGGCCAGTAAAACTATATAAAGCTAAGAGAAACTGCCTTGTACTAATTAGAAACAACGTGCAGTCTGATGACACTTTATAGACTTCAATTACCATACTCGGCAGGAAGGAGCTTTCAAACATCTGTATGATGATTATTCTCCACTGGGATGTCATTTACAGTGCAAAGTATTAAAAACAGGGCCAAAAAATCAATTATAATCTTTGTAAATGAGCATATTCTTGATCTAAGGGATTTGAACTTGTGTGTGGAAATTGGCTTTAAAAGGAGAGACAGAAAGTGATTTGACAATGAAATGGGCAGCACCCCCCCCCCCCATATCTGATTTGCACAAAATTAAACTTAAGGATCATTAAAATAATAATTTGTACATAAAGTGCAAGAACAAAAGAATATTATTAGAAGTCAAGCCTAACAAAGCAATGACTAACCACATGCGAGGTTCAAGCAGAGGCTTGCTTTATTTAAATTTTTAGGTGAATATCCAGAAACACTGTCCATTGACCAGGATTACTTGGATGAGTAAAGATATGTACAAACTAGGCAGGAATACAACATGAGATCTTTTATTGTTCTAAATTGCTCTAAACAATTATTTTCATATTTACATAGAAAACCACAAACATGCAAAAGCAATAGGGAGAGTAGGAAGCCACCAATAGCCAACGAGAACGTTATTTCAACTGGTTGCTATTTAATACATTAGTGCAAAGAATTAAGGATTTTACCCTGTAATCAAAGGAAACCAAAATAATGTGGAAAAACATAAATTACCAGAGAAAAATATAAATCTAAAAATACAAAATTTACCACTGTCAAATGAAAAAAAACCCCAACCAAACAAAAAAGGTGGTTTGAATGAATTGAAGGTTTTCTTTTCTCATTTACTGATTTCAGATATGTCTGTTATCTCAGAGAATATGCTTAGAAGGTATGTAAAAGCAATGCTGAGTTTTATACAAGAGCAAATGGGAATAGCAATGGTCAACTGCAGAAAATGGCTAGAATATTTGCCAGTCATTGCATCAGAATCGTTAATCACGGTACAAGATCTGGCAGTGTTAACCTGACTTTGCCAATCACCAATATGACCAAGCACAAGTATTTTGTACAGACAGAAAGATGAATATAACTTTTTCTCTTGGAGGCAAAACTTATTTGCCTTTGTAAGGGTAGATTAATGACATACCGAGATACTGCTGTACTTTAATAATATTTTAAAGCACAAACTCAAGTAGAGTGCAGACGCTTGCTGAGTAATGCCAAAACCATGCCATTCTTGTGCTCTAAGGGTTGTCTCCTAGTAATTAAGGAGGTGCTAACCTAAGGTGTTGGTTTTGACCTTTAAAGCCCTAAGCAATCTGGAAATCTAGCTGAGAGACCAGGCTTTCTGTGCACTTTCTCCCCTCTTTCTTCTCTCCTTTTGCTTTTATAGCGATGATTAGAGAGAAGCTGTCAGTCCCCCTCTGACATTCTGTCATTTGGTCAGACAGGACCTGGACCTATTAAACGCTCATTCAAACTTCACAGCTCATTTCTCCTGGTGGGTACCTGGGGAGAAAACTAAGAGGATATCGTGGAAGAGTTGTTTTATGAAGCTACCACTCAGTTTTGTAGTAGGCTACTACGCAGATGAGCAATTTTAAAATTATAGTGGGATTTTTACGGTTAAGAAAAGGAAGACAGTTCAGAACATTGGATGAGATCCCAACCAGCTGTGTATAATCAAAGATGGAGGATGCTTTCACAATCCCTGGCATCTTCATTGCCATGGAACATCATGGCTGCCACTGGCGTTCTGGAAAAAAGAACTGCACAACATATTTAACATCATGTACTTCACAGCATTAAAATAAAGTCTGAATTTCACATGAAAATTCAAGATAACTAGGTTAATGCAGGACGTCTCCAGCAGAATTTCAGCAGCACAGCAGTCTCTGAAGCTATTTTGGGCAGYAGCAACTACTTAAGTAGAATCAGCGAGTGGCCACATTCCCTATTGTTGGGAATAACAAAGCTGGAACACCTCTAACAGGCTACCTAGGGATTACTTCAGCTAAATGCAGCTTTGTTATCAAAAAAGAAAAGGATTTTTTTCAGCCTGACAGCACCATAAAAACTCTTGTTCATAGTGAATGAGACATGAACAGAGATTGGCGTTTATAATTTTCTGCTGGTTAAAGACTTATTCTTGCTCCCATTGAACTAAATGAGGCAAAACTGCCATTGATTTTGATCAGATTGTCAGTAGACCTTAAAGATACTAACCATCAGCACTTATTAATATGGAATTATCAGCGGAAAACATATTGACTAGTTGATCTAAATACTTTATCTTCATTCATCAAAACACTTACTCCAAATGAACAAAGACAGAAAACTGAACCCAGACCAAAGGTCATGCTGAACTTACAAATTGCAATGACTGCTGATACACATTCCCAGCAGCAGCAGCATAATGTGTATTGCACCCAATCAAACCAATGGACATAATATTAAACGGAAAACACACAGCACATCCCCCCTCAGTTTCCCAGCAGTTCAAATTCTGCCTCAATCAGAAACATCCTTCACCTTTTCACATAAAACATGAAAAATCCATTAAAATACATTTCATACAACTGGCTACTTATTTGCTGAAGGCCTTTAAAAATAAAAGCCAAAAATCAACTTGTGACTATAAATTCTACAATTCTCATAAAAATATCTTAAACTCCATTAGTATTATTTTTAACTTTAGAGAAATAATTAATGTACTATAAAGGAGAAGAGTGGTAAAAATTCTGAATTTAATTATATGAATGGTATTCTATATACACTTAATTGCATAGCAGTAACACAACCACTTTCATTACTCTTTATAGCTTCAGATGCCCATTAGCACAATCCCCAAGGTTCCTTATGAATAATTAGATTAGGAAAGGGGGACTCTGATGAAACGCAATAGGATGTGATGCTTATGAAACAGCACATCTTGAATCCAGATGCTGACATGACAACATCATGAAGAGCTAATTTGCACATCCAAATTAATACCATCATGATCATAATATAAAAGAAAGATATGCATATAAAATGAGCTACAGAAAATAATGTCAAAAAGAACTGACGTACTTATATTACAAAAATACATCTTTTTGACATTTTAACCAAGTTGGAAAGGTGTAAATAGACTAAATGTCATATTCATGAGCATAGAGCTACTTAAGCAGACTTACTAGAATTTAATTCACTATTTGGCAACACATGGGCAAGCTGTTTAATAAATAGTTATATCCATCAAACATGTGCAGCACTCACATAAACAGGTGAATAAATTTCATTACATTTTATTAAACATCTGTTTCCATTTGATACACTGAATGTTTTTGTATTGTTTAGTGCTTCTTAGGTATATACCATCAACAAAATCGACTGATATATTTTTTGAAGGGGCATAAAAGACACAAACAAATGGAATTTAAAAAAATATTTTCAAGAGTCATACATTTCTGCAGCTGTCATGAGTTGTCTGTCTGCATATTTACATATCTAAATAGTTAAGAAACTTCTCCTTCAAATCCACTTAACAGAAAATAATGGGATCTCCACAGAAAGGGAAATAGTTGTCTTCTACTTCTGTGGTTCTCCTTCATGTAAAGTTTAGAGCACAAATATACGTGTTACAAGGCAGACTCTACCATTTGCTACTCAGACATAAGTGTCAAAGTTGTCTGCTCCTCTCTCCACATTTTACAGCATGTATGCTGTTTGCCCTATGCGTCTGAGAATATGGCCTGTCAATGCGGAGCACATCAGTCTAAAAAATTTTCAACCTAAAAAAAAAACCCAACAAAATTCGCATCAGGCTGATGGGAACCCTTTAGAATAATGAAACATTATACGTAAACTCATAAAAAATTGTAATACTGCTGAAAAGGATATGGCAGAAACAGAAGAAGGATAAAAGTGAACAGATGGGACACAAGCAAGAGGCATAATACTGGAGGCATAACATTAAAGACATGATAAAGCAACAATTTGTGCAAACGTAATAATTTGAAATTTTCTTATGGTACAAGAGTAAGGAAAACCTCATTAAATGAAAAAAACATCATACTTAAAGCTAATAATAACAATGTTCTACACTAAGTATTTAGTAGGAATCTACTACAAAATATCACTGAGACAAGGAGATCAACAGGATTCAACCAAAATGTATGCAGTTATGCACTTATACATAGTTAACACTAATTATGACAAAAGCTTACTAACTGGGACAGAAAAATATATTTAAAAAAACAACAATAACAACAGAAACCCAAACCCCCCCCCAAAATTCTGAATCCTCACAACAATAATCTCAGCATTGTGGAAAATAAAACATTTTTCTGGACAAATTATATACACTTAGAGATAAACAGGATGCTAACAGGGGAAAAAGAGCAAACCTTTCCACTTTGTATTTGGGTAGTTATGATGAAGCACGCGTTATTTTTGTACATAATATTACACCTACTACATGAACAACAAGAATTACAGGGTGCTTCATTATTCATTCTAACAAAACACTTCCTTTTAAAAGAAGTTTAAAGTGCCAGCTTCTTCATTACCACATCCCAACAGTCTTTGCTTACTGAGATTGATCCAACACTGCTTAAATCACTAGGAGTTCCTTCCAGGGACTTCAAGGGAAACAGTATCAGGACCAAAGTCTACGAGTAGAGTATGTTAGCAAAACCAAAAATCAAATAACCAGCAAGACACACAGGCAACATGCAGTGAGGAAACATATGTGAGGCATAAGTGAAAGCTTTTGTTGGTATATGAAAGCATTTTCATGAGCTTTTGCCACTGTAACCCTCATGATTCCTGTACTTATCTGCCTTTTTTTTTTTTTCTCCCCCACCTCTTGCTGTGCACTGTCTTAAGTTACAAGATTCTGGTGGCATGTTCATTTTAATCATACACTCTTGTGGCACTGAAGTGAATAAATAACACAAGGCCCTTTATTTTGAGAAGACACAACTAACTGCTCTTAGTCATTATGTATGTTGTACTGACCCAAATAAAAGACAGCCTCAATTCAATGTAGTCCTTCACTTCAAAGGCCAAATATTAAAAAAAAAAAAAAAAAAAATTTTAAAAGCTCCTATGTGTCATCCTAAAGCTAATAGACAATAGTTTCCCAATGCATAAATTCACAAAACACCATGCCTAAAACCAGCGCTGTCATGCTAGTTTTTCCTGCCATGCAGTCTGTGCTTTGCAGCAGCACTGAAACCCATTTCTGGACTTACATGGTGCAAATGGGTGACATTTTAGGTCCCTTATTCCCTCATCTGCTTTCCTATAATTCCTCATTATGTGCTCAAAGGTTGGAAGTTCTGCGCCAAAACATGCTACTCCTGAAACACTGTCAGATGATTTAGGATGGTTTTGGCAGATAATGGTTTCTGAAGTTACATCAACCTATGTCTGTGCAATAATTTATACACTGGTAAGATCTAACTTAAGTCCATGTATAATTTAATACATGTTTTATTGCTAACTTTTCCTGTGGAATGGTCTTACATGAAATGTATTATATAATAACAGAACTCACAAAAAGCAGGAGATCTATCGAAAACCTAAAGAACACAGATACTAACTTAGGACATCATCTCAAAACAAAACACTGTAATTCCTGGCATGAGAAAATTTAGGCAGGCAGTTTCTGTGAAATATTTTAATATTACTTTATTAGATACCAAAAAATACAATAGGCAACAAATGGTAAAACAGTTCTGGAGCAGGCCCTAAGCTTTTCAGTATTTTCAGACTACAGCCAGAGGACTGATGGCAGAAGATCACTACCACTATGGCACCTGCTATTATTTGGCAGAGCTGAGATACCACATGGCATGGACGTAACATGTATTCTCTTAACATAGTAGTTCTAAACATAAACCTTTTAAAGATGCTTAAAGTTATTAATAAGACAACAAGAGGACAAGGGAAGGTTGGTTTTACTGCTACCTCTGTTACATCCCAGCTGTATTCTCTTCTTACATAAGTCTAGTAACTTCGCACAAGAATATTTATGCAGGTTCTTTTAATATGAAGACATAATGTACAGATAAGATTTGCAATAAAGCTCATCATTCATTCCTCCTTACTACTCTCTTTATTACCCTCATTAATATTGCTTTTCTGTCTACAGACCTGTGCGTTCAAGTGCTTCCTCACCTTTAATTTCTCTCACCTGAATAGGCTCGTGGGACTTATCACAAGGGTAATATTAAGGATGTTCACGTGACTTTCCAGGATTTTTATGTATGCATCTAGTCTCTGACTTGCAGAGATCATAACTGGAGCTTTAACAGTCCTTCTCTGGGAATCAACTAAACGAATACCAAAAGATATGCAAATTTGCATGGACTGGTGATAACACTTCAGTCTATTTAAGTGCATTCAGAGTTCTTGGTAGCAGAAGTTGTTATTAAAAGAAACTTTTGGGAATCTATACAGTTAAATTTTCACTGAAGCTCCCGTGTCTTCACAGCCACCTAGATTTTATAGTTGCCTAAACCCAATGCACATTAAAGAGAGATGCATCTTTAGGTTGTCGTAATATCCTGCCCTGAAATAAAAATGAATAAACTTTAAATATAAACCAACCCAAACAAAAAATGAACTACTAGCAGTAGGGAAAGATAATTATTGTTTCCCATCTGTTTAAAGCAAAAAAAAGTGTACAAGAAGAGCCATTTCACAAGTCTTCAGCTAGATCTGGAATTTGAGAAAAAAAAAATGTGTCAGTTGATGAATTACAAGCTTAATTACATCTGGGATAAGACATTTTAGAACCCAAAGGAAAAATGATTTGCTGAAATGTCAGTATGCTCAGATGCCCACCAGCGAGCAGTCCCTCCTCTATTCCAGCATTTCAGTGAAGACAACATACATGTCAACCACAGTAGAAGAAACACAAACTAATGAAACTGTGTGTAAGCTGTAATTACACTGTCTCAGTGAATGGCACTTGGGGTATTGTGAACAGATTGTACATGTTAATTCACACAGGGCTTAATGAAGCATTCCCTGTTCTACAAACTTCACCTCTTGATTTAATTAACCTTCATACCTATACATGCACTACCTACCAATCATAAATGTTGGAAACCCCTTAAATAAACTACAATGCTTTCGAGCTACATTAGAAAAGTAACAGAGGTTCAGTTTATGTTCAGTTTGGCAGCTCAAAAGTGAACTGCAAAAAAATGATAAGGTTCTTAGATGATAAAAACTTACATGATGAATTTGGCCCTAAATCAGCTCTCCCAAATATAAAACCTAGTCCCGTAAAATGAAATCGCAACAAAGCAGAATCAATTAATTCACAACAATAAAAACTTTCTAAGATTTTACTAGAAGACAACATGAAAATAATCTAGGAGGGTCTAACGTATAAAAGACTTTTAGATATTAAAATATGTTCTGTTTTGCAGAACAAGATAGAGGGCTAACTCACAYTGGTCTGTACGCCCAGCTTCACAGAATACAAATACTTAAATACATAAAACTATATAATTTTCACCAACTCTTAAAAATGTAAAGGACACTCATTGTTATTGTCTCAAATGTAAAAATCATCATCTCGGACACCACAGCAGTGAGTCTTTTACGAGTTTACGACTGAGCAGGCTGTTTACACACACCCTGCAGGTCTCCCCTTAACCCGCGTCTTCCCGTTTTCCAGTACCACAGRGGCTGCGCTTCCAGTCTTGCAGTTTTGATCAGCTTTAGAGCCTGGATTACGTGAATTCTCTGCTCTAGTCGTTTATGGCAAAACACTGGGGCACTGGAAATAAATGGTGTTTTCCTGCTGACTTCAAAGAGTGAAACATGCACCAAACACAACCACTCATTTCGTAATTTCCTCCCGTATGAGTATAAATTCCTGCTCAGGCTCTACCACTCAAGGACAGATATCTAGAAGTGCAAAGGGAGGCTCTGTCTACTCTCCTCTTCTGGTGGGAACAAAACAAAGAGGCAGGGATAYAGCAAAGCCTCATTTCACAGTTTTCTGCTAATGCTTTGAGGGAACAAAGATCAAGAACTGCATCTCAGAAAGGCACCTCAATGGCACAGGAGCGACCAGGGCTGCTCCTGGCAGGCAGGGCTCAGCTGAATTTACTTCACGAAGATTTAGCAGCTGTGTAAATGACAAAGCAAAATTGACACACTTTCTCCGCTTCCCTTCCCCCATGTTTAAAGTTTACATAACATACTTAATATTTTACTTCATTAAAAAATCAAGTTGAAATTACTTAATGCATAAACTAGAAAAACACTCGGTACTGATTTAAAGAATACAGGCTGCATTGGAGAAATATTAGTAAATTCTTCACAACAACAAAGAGCAAGTGAAAGCTGCAGAGGTAATTTATGTGAATCTCCAAAGTAATTTTAATAGTATCTCTCATAAAAAATTAATCTGCAAAAGTTAGCAAGCATGACACAGAGGAGGAGAACCAGTGGACTGGATAGAAGTTGGCTGAGGGATAAAAGGGAAAGTTTGCCAGCCACAGAAAATGAGGACTCTGTTTGCATTTTAAAATTGAATCRTCTGTTTTTTCATCCAGTGCTAAAGACTTACATTACAAGCAAATAGAAGTAGAAAGACCTCCCTACAAGCCTATGAAGCAACACAGATTGTTACTTTAAAAAGAACAAAACCAAAACCAYATACAATAAAGCAGAAAAAAATCCACAAAAAGCAACAACATTTATGGTTACATTTTGTCACTCCAGAAGAGAGATTTCAAGGAGGGGGCAGAAACCTGTGTAATAGAGGCCATAAAGCAGGATTTTAAATTAACTGAGAATTCAGCCAACCTTGACAACTTAAACAGAAGGTACCAAATCTGTCCTTTTCCTTCACTGGAGCTATGCTATTCAGTTTGCATGAGATTCTTGACCAATGTCAATGTCATTTTGGCATAAAGGATAATAATAATTGTATTTATGATACATCCCTCCAAGGCAGCATGCAAGATCACTCAAGCAAGTTAAAATACTCCATAATACATGAAAATATTTAATATATTTTAAACGTATACTTACTATTTTTTACTCCAGTRGAAAATTTGCAGCTACTGTAAAGCAATACAGTGTTTTGCCTTATGCCATTTTATTGATGCAACCAAATGAACAAGTGTGTTGCTCATTAATGTAATGAGAGGAGTAGCTAAGCACACTTTCTTACCTCCCCACACTGCTGCTAATTACTCGAGGGCCAGCCTTCATCTTTGTTACTCTCCCTTACTCTCAGCTTTTAGGTCTCGGCTCCCTGGTAGTAATTTGAACCTCAAGATACCGATACAGAAAGAAATATTGTGATGCCACAAAGTGCCACACTCCAGTGAGACCAGGAACACAGAGCAGGACAAATGACAGTGCAATTAGTGTTGAACAGTTGTGGGAGCATTTATGGGATACGCTTGGAGCCTGCTGCGGTGGTATCACAGATCCTATCAGCAGATTGTCCATCACTACCCAGGGTGGTGGCTCAGTTGACAGCAGGGATGCCAAAGGTCCCAATCCAGCTTTGCCTCTCACCTGGTAGAAAGCGAAATTGGAACCAGTTGCCTTCAAACTCCCCTGGCCTAAGTCTGAGACCAAACTCTCTCAGTTCCCAAGTTGCCTCAACATGGGTAGTGCACAGAAAAAGGTCCTCCCTCCTCCTGCCATTTTCTCCCCCTCTTCTACAGCATTACCAAACAAGGTGGACACTCACAAGGCAGCTCCACACAATGCTCAGCACAAACTCAGGGAATTCCCTAAGAATCCGAACACATCTACAGCTCAGGACCCTCCACAGATTCAGTCAGAGTTTGAGTCCACCTCAACCAGAATTAAGTCAGAATTGGGTGACTTTAAGCTAAGGCACTTCTGACTTGCATACTTAAGCACTCGGGGATCTTGTGTTTCAAAACAGAAGCAGCACCGATTTTTTTTTGAAACCTCTACATGCCATGTGGTACTTGAGAACAGGCATTCCCATTCTCCGAGATTTAGRCAACTAGTATGGACCTGTTAACTGTGTCTGCACTGAAGAGGACTGAAAAGCAATATATTAGCCAGGACTTTGCAATCCTGGCAGCCACAGGGCAGAAGCTGATCTTTTGGGGATGTTTCCTTGCACAACCGACTCACAAACTCCTCTCACTGTACTTCACATTGCATGAAGGTTGCTGCTACCCAACTGAGAAGGCAAGGCTGCTGCTACCGTCTTACGCACTGAGACTCTTCAGCAGATGTTCACACCTCTTGAAGGGCAGTACGAGCAGCCAGGCTGCCATGGCAGGGGCCTGGCTGAGTGGCAGAGTTTGCCACAGTATCCTTCACTGCTGTAGCCCGTGCACTATCTATCACAACTATGAATAGTCCTGGAAGACCTAAAAAATCAAGGAAATGGTCAAAACGTTGTGATAAGCATTCTTGGTCAAACTGTTATTTTCAACATTGAGACAGTAGCTATAGCTCTCATAAACATCAACATGAAGATGTAGATTCCTTAGGGTGATCACTTCCTCAAGAGTCTGAAGTTCATGTCTTGTCTGGAACGGTGAAAGAGTAATACATAGGGTATAATCCTGGATTTATAAGAATGTTGAACTGAATGGGTAGAGAATTAAGCTCATGGCAATTTTAACACCCTCAGATTCTGGTAACTGCAAATAAAGGAAATCTCTCGGGAGCTATCTTGGGCAGCCTATTGGGTTCGTTAATGTAAAGGCAGGGTAAGCGTTAACAGYGAGGACAGCGGCCTCTCCTATTTCTTACAAAACAAAATTCTAGATGAACAACATGCCATAGTTCATGTACCACAGAAAACACCATGGTCTTCTGGCTTTATCATCAGACCCCTTTTCAAAGACCAAAGCTGTAAACTAATTTATGGCCCCAGTTTACTTCTATTTGCTGTTATGACAAAACATGAAGCCAATACAGCTGATACCTAGCTTCACAGTAAGGGCTTTTCACAGCCCTAAGTAAAAAGCCTTTTCCCACCCTTACTGGTAGTATTATAGATCTTATTCAATAATTAAATCTAGATTCCCCCTTCTTGCTGTTGTTAACAATCACAGGTGATGGAAACAACAGGTGTTTTGTTTTTCCTGGGGCTCTCAAAAATTAGGGATCAGTGAACCAAGGAGTCCTCCATTTGCTTGCGTACCATAAAAATAAACCTTGGTCTGCAAAAGCCAGATCTGTATCATATGCATTGCTTCAGAGTGCAACTGATTGGAGACATTTTTACTCTGGTCTGCAATTTGACAATACAGTGCAGAGCAGAATAAAGCAATAGGCTTGGAAAAGCTATTTGTAGTGCATATGCCCCAAGGAGATACAGCTAATAACTAATTCATTTCACATCACACATTTGAATGCAATATGAAAACTTCCCAGTTTCTTATCAGCACAGGAGAAAAGACCCCACTGTGGTTTTCTTTAAAATAATTAAGGATTCTTTACCAAAACATTTTAATCAAACTAAGTCTCCACAGCAGTCTTTTCTTTCCCTGTCTTATATCTGTTTCTGTAAGAAGTCCGTGCCTATTAAAGTTTTGATAAAAGCGTTTCACAACATAGCAGTTTCSCAAGCTATTAAAAATGACACTCATTTTCCTAGATAACACATTTGTTTATCAAATAGTTTTCTACAAGCTGGATTAAACTCCAATATATTATTAGTCTTATCAACAGGAAACAAATGGAACAATCTGCTAAAAAATTCAGTGAGCAATGCAACTGTAGTATCTGCATATGAGGAGGTTTTGGGTTGGTTTAGTTTTTTGTTGTAGGGTAACCGGATCAGCAAAGTATTATGCCATGGACTAGATAGCTGAATATTTTATTACAAATGATTAAGAATTAAACAACAGATAAGAAAGAAAGATAAGGACTTGTAGTACTTGCGAGACATCAATAACCACACTGAGCTGCCCTTCTGCTGCAACTGCGGCAGAAACAAAGCGGCAAGCAGATACGATGCTCACTGCAATGATAGCCTTCTAATTTCTCCACACCCACAATTTTTGTTTTCTTGTTCTCTTCTTCCACATGCTGAGACCAGGTGTTATAACAGCTTGACTTCAATGAGCGTGTCCTAAGAACAGTGTGGTTTCAGCAAATACTGGTGCCAAAGCTGTACCRTAACTGAACCGGTAGGAGATGCTGCAAGGAGCCCCAGCTGGTGCTCCRCGGGAGATACCACGGCCACGGGGCTCTGCGATCTCTAGCAGAAAAATAAGGGTCCTTGTGAACAAAAAAAATCCCAAAACAACAAAACCCACCAACACCATAAACTATCCTATGGCTCAAAGACTTAGCAAACAATGACCCACTATTTCACCTGGGCCTTCTGTTACTTCACCATTAAAAGGCAAGGGTTTTTGTTAACAGGTTTTATGCTTAAATTGTAACTAATTGCTATATGAAACAATGTGAATTAGCTCCACCAATTTGTAATCCAGTGCCCCTAGGGCACCCAGTTTTCACCAAGTAGCATGATAACACCCTAATTTTACTTTTACCACAGCATAAGCAGCATGAAAATTATTTAAAACACACGTTAAACATAAAACGCTAACTTATACAGTCATTTATTTATGTTGTAGGTTCAGTGAAAATCCTACGAAACAACAGGGAAGAATACATACATACACATCCTAATGCCTTAAACATAACTGCCTTTCCATTTAGCAATCTGGTATAAAAAGTAGTTACCTTATAGATGGAATGCTTSCTTTCAAATTTATCAGTCATAAAGTTTAATGGGTAAAACCTGGATAAACATCTTCTAAATCCCTAATTAAATTTAACAGAAAGAATGCAGATCTCCTTCAATAACCCTTAAGGCCTTTTAGGGTTTGGAGTTTTTTCCTCTTTAGCAGAATATTCTTACAGCATTAGGAAGTACTGCTCAGTGACAGCTGAACATCCATTTCCAGAATCAGACCCTTTTTAGGCTGTAAAAGGATACACTACTTTGTGTGTGTGCATTGATTTTATTTAGGAAATGGAGAGGAGCCGATCTGAGATTTGCTCATTTTTAGGTTGGGGGAGGGCTTCTGGTTGTTTGGGGTTTTTTGTTCTGTTTTCTCTTTTGCTGTTTGTTCATTATATTTACCATATTACATGTTTATTGACCATGTGCTTTAGTCTAAATCATTGTATTAATCAGAAAATAAATATGTCCCCATTGCAGAGCAATCGAGCAACAATATATTAATGGCTAAGATTATTACAGCAACCTATCTAAATTAGCCTGGCAAAAATCAGGCAACAAAAGGTTGCAAAGTGTAGTTGTAAGTGCGCTTAAAAATAACTACTAAATAAAATAGCATCAGCTGCTTACTTTTTCAGATTTTAGTCTGAGCTAGAATATGTCCAGACTACATGCTACACAAGAACAAGACTCTACACAACTTCTGAAGACAGAAATCAGCTTAGCTGTTTAGATTTCTAAATATATTAACGGTACAACATCAGCTATTGAAAGTGATTGACACTTTTTAATTTTTGCTCACACAGTATTTAAAACTTTAAAGAGCAAATGTGCTACCTAGTCATTATATTAACCCTTTAATCATGGCTTCTCCCATCTGCTAAGTGGCAGATGACTTTTTTATAAGCTAATATTTAAACTAATCTTCATTAATTGCTGCCCCAGTGTAAACTGGCTAATGGCTTCATTACACAAAGAGGCGAAGAAATAAAACCCAAACAGAAAAGAAGAAAATACTAAAATGAAATAACTAATACTAGTATTGGATATAAGCTTTTCYATGTTTTCTTCAAAGGTCAGAATTATCTGTTTTCCCAAGGAAATTCCAAGTATTTCACTTTTAATTTTTATAACAAAGGAACAGTGCATAAGTGTGTAAGTTGCCAGAAATCTAAATTCATTAGTTGTTAAACTTGTACATTTTAAAGGCAAAAAACCATAGCACTGCATAATCAAAGACACATGACAGCACATCAGGTTTTTGGAATCTTTGACTATGCAGTATGAGACTGCTCGCATTAGCACCATCTCCATAATTCAGAAAAGTGAAAATATCTTTTGAAAGAGCAAGAAGAGAAGGCTAAGAAGTGATCTCCTCCTGAAGTGTATTTATAACCACTGCCCTACTAGGGAACACGGTTACCGATCRTCCTATCTCCCTATGATGTACCAATACGGGATCCTGACGTGCCAGTACATCAACTTGTCAGAAGCAGCTAGAGCAGCATTACATAGCAGCGCAGCGAGCAAGTGTTCAATGGCGTTACAGTGCTGAGCGCACATAAAGGTCCATATCAGTATGCTGCTGCTGAAGAACCATCACTTTAGCTGCTAACCACGTTTGTTGTGTTTTCAGATGGGAATGCAGTGAGATAAAATGAACCACTACAAAAGCAAACACCTCACAACACTGTATTATATTCACTCCTTGCATAGAASAGGGCAGAATAACAACAGTCCTGTTGCCTGCCCATTGGTGTGAGGAACTGAAGCCTCATTTGGAAACCCTCCGTTGTGCCATGAATGTCAATGAGATTTAAAGATCTGCTTATTCCTGTTTTTCTGCCTTATCTCCTGCGATGTTTCCCACTCTGCACCATCTCWTCAATGCAGCAAATCCATTAGGCCCATTGGTTGCGGAGACCTCTGGCTATAAGGACTGCTCTTTCTAAATGATCAGATTTACCTTCTGTATTAAATCCATGACTCTATTAATAACTGCTTTATCTCCATAGTATCCCTTTCAATAGTTGAAAATCCAAATTAACTTTTCTCTCCTTATGTTGTAAGGTCTGTCTTAGTGCTTATTACATTAGCACAACCAGTCCTCTCCAAAAGCAACTTAGAGATATCTTCCACTAARCAGTTCAAATCTGCATCCTCGCCTACTTGCTTCCAATGATATTCATCCTCAGCCCTTTGTGCTGAACAGTTGGAGCTAATACGATGATCTGTATATCATCATGTTCTWACCCAAGTTAGTATCTAGCTGGAGCATCTTGAGTTTTACTAAAAACATTTAGTTATATATGGAGACCTTTCAAATAAAAGGAAAACTTTTGGGTCAAGCTCTCAGAAACAGTGATAGAAGAAACTCATTTGCCATGACTATTTTTCAAGATACCTTTATATATATTTAATTAAATCATTGAGTGACTACTAAGCTAARGTAAAATTAGCTTGTGATTATACAGCTGAATACAAAAGCAGCTGACAAAAATCAACATGAGCAAATTTCCAACTTTTCCTAACTTTTGGGTACTTGACTTCATTAAACACGTTTCACTTAACATTAAAAATGTCCCTGGGTCTCAGGTATTTCTAAGTCCTGTAATTAGTGACTCTCAAATTCCTTTCATTTATTAGCTGGATTTTAAAACTATCTTCAGCATTTTACTACTGTTATAACACTATATATACTAACAGAAATCTGTCATCCCCCAACAGCCCTAGTCTTCCTGCAATGTGTGGCTAAGGACAGCCTGCGCCATTCTCTCTTCCCTCCCTTATCAGGRGCTGGAGGATAGCCTGTCCACATCCAGCACTTCCACAGCAGGCATTAAACTCCAGAGCTTTACGCCAAACCCTATGGTTAGCTTCAATTTCCTTTGCCAGCTCTGAGATATTCCCAGTGTGGTGTCCACTGTTTTTCCTGTAGTAAAAGGAACCTCTCTCAAGGCCTTTCCTCTTGAGAAATTATTTTGTTGGCAGTCAGAATTTTCCTAAGGATTGTAAATGAAGAGAGGAGCACGATACTTTATAACCTAAAAGCATAATTAAATAACATCAGAATTTCCTAGAACAAAGAAAATGAATTTACCTCACCCAAGTGCTTTGACCTGCCAAATGCTGAATAGGTAGATATAAAGACTTATCACAAAACACTGGCGGTGGACAAGGCAGGGAAGCATTTGACACAGACCACTACAGGCCAGCTGAATGTCATCATAGACAAAGCAAACGAAGATGTACTCATCTTCCTGTTCCACTAATGATGCACACTGTGTATCTGTGTGTCTGTTGCTGCCAATTGAAAAGATAACATATTCTTCAACTATTTGCTGTATTGTACTAATTAAACAGGAGAATTATGGGAATGTTTTATTAGCCTCTCAGCAAGTACATATATTTTAAAAGAATTATATTCAAAAGGAGAACCATCTGTAGACCAACTCTGCAAGGCTGAACACCAGTGGCATTCATTCTTTAAATCTAATATTCTTTTGCCAGACAACATAAAACAGATTTTATG
The DNA here is from genome assembly GCA_030449065.1 of Oceanodroma leucorhoa. Lineage (NCBI taxonomy): Eukaryota > Metazoa > Chordata > Aves > Procellariiformes > Oceanodroma > Oceanodroma leucorhoa. The sequence continues at coordinate 12,855,592 of JASVER010000015.1, read as the reverse complement.
TAGCAACGTCAAAGACATATTAAACTCGCAAATTGCACATGACCTACAGACTTCTTTATTGTGGTCAGCTGATGATTTAAGCTATGGTTGCTATAGGATCTCCCTTAGCAAAACCTGGGCATTCACAAGGGGCCAAATGTGCCAGCCAATCTCAGCTCGTAACCATCCATTCCAGACCCCAGATGCTCTCCCAAGTACTTTGTGCACTAGGGAGAAGCCACTGGAAGGTTTTGTATCTGGGCACAATACCAAAATACGGATAAAGCTCAACATTTTAAGGTGGAGGCAGCGAACAGCCGCAGCCCAACATGCAACATGAAGGAACTGAGAAGACACACACAGGAAGCATTCCTTCCCATCTTTGGCCTAAAGAAAAGACAGCTCTGAAGTCTTCCAACTCAATATCTAAACCACGTAAAAATCAAAATTTTAATAGCCTCTGTGCAACTGGATTAATATTCAACCAATGTCATGCTCAAATAAGACAATAAAAAAAAGCTTAATCAGTCTTAATTTTTAGATGTCATGGACAATCCAGGCAAAGCCATATATTCTGTTGGATACCAAAGTCTTTTAAAATGTGAACAAACACCACTACTCCAAAAACATCTTGAAATTGGTAACATTCTGTGTTATTAAAGTTCTCTCCCCTATAGTTCAGAAGTGGAAGACACATTTTCCCACCTAAAACAAAAGCAAAGAGAAGTTCTGACCTCAGAATGCAGGCCAGTTGGCACTGAGATTGCTTGCTCATTCCAACAGCTAGCTGAGATACCAAAGCAGATATAAAGAAACCTAATTATTAACTATCATTTAGAATAGTATTTTATTGATCTATTTTTTCTTCTGATGATACAGCTGTTACTTTATAGTCAAAATCTATGCTTCGTTAGAACATAATCTGTTTTCATTTTATGATTGCTGAGCATACAAAGTAAATGGAAAATATATGTCAAAAAGGAAGTGGAGTTTTGTTTTAGGTTTTCACTTTTTTCTTTTCCATGGGTAGTAAAACCAAATAAAGTTGTGCTGCCAACAGTCCCACTGTCTACCTGCCACTGAAGGCAAGTTTGTAAATCTCAGGAGAAACTAAGTTTCCCACCAAGCTGCAGACTTGTAAGGAGCTGGCAACATCAAATGCCAGAGCCAGGCCAGAAGTCTCTTTCAATTAATTTTTTTTGAGAGTACTGATGAAAAGATAGTCCACAACAATGGGGACATACCGTACTGTCACAACTACCCAAAAAGCAACAGAATCAAGAGTCAAATGAGATCAAAARCGGTTAGTATACATGACTGTACCTTGGTCTATCATTTGGAAGATATAATTTATCAGTGCAAGCAGTGCAGCTTGTCTACTATATTTAGGGCTAAACCCAGATGGATTCAGTCAAGGAAATCTGAGGATTCTAGATGCCACCACAGTCGCCTTGCGCACAAGCTTCCTTATAGCCTTCCCTAAAAAACAAAGAAATTCAAGACAAAAAAATGGTGAAAACTTTCCTCATCTAAGGATAATTTTTTTAAGCAGGAACAAAACTGTTGACCCTGTAAGCAAGCAAGCACCTTGTTCTCCCAATCACTTTCAAYAGCAGAAAAATACTTCCTCAGTGGACATTCCCAGACTTAGAAGAGTGTAAGTCACAAGCTGCAGCCCAGATCTTTCAGGCTCCTATATTCACTTCCATCAGTGTAATTAACTGAGACTCAAGAGAGCTTCCTCTCTCATTCTCCTAACCCCAAAGAAGTAGGTACTACTTTTAGAATTACCAAGGAGGTGCTGATAGCTCAGTCCTGATCTAAGTCATTGAAATAATTAAGTACCTTGAAAGTACTTAAGTACTAAGTACCTTAGTGTGAAACCCACTGTACAGCTGTACAGATTAAGTTTACCCTCCATCAAGATCAGTTCAACAGAATGCTTGTTGAAGCAGGGTTTTAAGAGGCATTAACTGTTTCAGTCAATAGAATTTAAAATGGACCCCAGAAAATCAGTCTACAGGATCTAGAGAACAGGTGCTCTTTCCCTTTTAAAGGGAGGATCTTCCTAACGAAAAATGAAAAAGTGATACGGAAAAAAAAAATCACACAAGCATAAAATCAAATGCTCTATTTCAGAGAAATAAACTGTATTTCTGTCATCAGAACATAAAGAGAGGAASTTAAAGAACCCATTTTATATTAATATTGGTATTCAAAGCAGAGCAGCCCAAACCATCAACCCCTCATCCCAGGTCTATATAACATCAAAGGCATAAAAAACTCTTGGATTCCTGTGGAAATATATTCTCAATTTTAATTTGTATCTTTCACTTTTCTCCAAAAGCCTTTCTTTTCTAGAAGGTACATTGGAAAGCAAATACATACAAGTACTAAATAGGAAAAAAMCCCATTATACATGCCAGGATCATTTCAATGCTTATTTACCCATGYTCATATTTAAATCTGCAGAGCTTTGAAATTTAGAAAGATGAAATGCTGTATCAAAGCAGACCTTTTTATGAAGGCATTTGTCATTATGTGAATCTAGTCCAGACAGCAGCAATCCATTCAAGTTAGTTACTCAGGTGTGTATCTGCATGCATCCTACTCATGAGAGGGTTTTCTTTCTACTTGATTTGCACTATTAAAAGCAGTACTTTTAATAAATGGTGAATCTGAATCAAGCCCACAGTATTCTTTTGGTGGAAATGGGGCAAGCCCTCTGGGTATGTAGACCACCATACCTCTACTATAAATTCCAAAAGCAGTGGAGCTATGATACTTATACCAGCAGGGGACTGGTGTATATCACTACRGCAAAGATTCGTAAGCAGTGAAGAACTGTCAGTACGTGTATACAACATGTGAAAGGTAAAAAAAGTGACATGTAGTAAGCCATGTCTTCGAASAACAGATCAGTGCACAGAGTATTTTTCACACAACAAAATTTAAATACACTTCCCATCTCTTACATTGCACTTTCCTTAAAAAGACAGGTCCCATCCCTTATGACCTCTGTTACAAGCTGGGTGGCAAGTACACATGGGCAATTATTAGTCAAGGGCAATTTCTAAGTGAAGTCATATAAGAATATACATATACTTTAGATGTGACCCCAAAAACTACTAAAATCAATATCTTGTATAGATGTTCTTGCCAAAATTTTAAAATACAAGGGCCACTGCAGAAAATACTTTCAAGAGCTTGAATATTCTTGTCCACTTTCTGGCTTAAGAATTTTAGATGCTCAACATTTTTTAAATTATAYGATCAATGAATGTGGTGCTTGAATCATCTGTGCCACCACTGGAAGCCCTCATCTAAGCACTTATTTGCATCAGACAACTATACGAGAACTCTGGCAAGTCATATTTCTGTCATTTCACTAAGAGTCATTTGTTGAGGTTTTTCACTTTTACATTTCAAACCATCATCCCTTAATAAACTCGCTATATCCCCRTCACCAAGTGAAAAGCCAGACCAAATACATTAATTGTCAGTTAAATACTGGCAATGTGCTTATGAGCATTTCRATTTCATAATTGCCTTCAGGATGATTTTAATATCAGTATTTTTAATATCTGCAATGGTTACAAATTGGCATTACTTTTCGTAAGTGCCCTCTATACATTTTGAACACAAGCCACCAAAAAGCTATGTCCAAGAAGAAAAACTCTCATTCTTTGCTCTCCCTTGTGTACTTACAAATTTATTTCTAAATGAAGATAAGAACCAATATAAAATATCCCACATTTATTATAGTRCAAAACTATCTGCCATACTCTAAGACTGCTGCTCATTCGTACATGTCTTGTAACTTAGTATATAGCTCTTAAAAATAAGTTAAAGAACACTAATAAACAATAAAAAGCTCATCTAACAATAAAAAGCTCATCTGAAAACATCAGAAGATAAAACATCAGTGAACTGTGCCATTAAAATCGTGTATGTAAAAAGAGGACATGCTTAAAAACTGTATCTCCTGGATGTATGTTTTTCATGTTCTCAGACATCCAGTGGCAACTAACAAATGTGAAACACTACATACATTAAATTTGGCCATCCAAAACCATAAACTCTAAAAAAACTCTTGATCTATCCAGATTTTTCTAGGGTTTTCGTTTCACTGAAAAATGTGTGAGTTTGTCCCATGAGTATGTGTTTAAAGCATAGATTTGACGTAAATAAAAATTAATAATTGACCTAAAAAGACTTTAGACTGTTTAGCTAAACAGTCGATGGGGAGCTCTCCACGTTCCACTTATTAGGATGCAGGAGTCCCAGCACAATAAATTAAGACTTACTACTTACTATAAACAAGGAAGAGTTTTACTATTCCTTTTAGTTTGCTGTGACAAGTCTTTTTTGCTCTCTCTTTTTTTTTTTTTTTTTTTTTTTTTTTTTTTTTTNGTACTATGTTGGAAGGTGGATTTTTCATTCTGTTTGATGAGCTGATGCACACCTTCCTCTTGGTCTCTTGCAAAATCATGTACCACCTGTATTTCTTGAACATCACAGCTGACTGCTTTACTATTCTGGTGACATGTACACAGCATGCTGAGGTTTACCTGGATGTCCAGTGACAATGAGGAATTCAAACACTGACATGGAGCTACTACAGAGGTGGAAAAGTTCATGCTCTCTACCAGCATCATTTAAAGCCTCTCCAAGATTCAACTTCATCATCGTTACTATTCTTAGTCAAACCCTTGATAACCAGGAGGCGGTTTTGTTCATACTCAGTGAGAGCAGAGATATCATTATTCACTGCCAGCATTTTAGTCCACAGTGGGACATTATKACCTGCATACAGAAAAAGAAGGGGTACCACATAAGGCTCTGGGAAAGGAAGCGAAAGCTCTCATGACACTTCTGGGAGTAATAAGCAAAGGCTTCTTCAGTAGATCCTGCTATCCACTGGGAAAGGATTGTGCCACTGTATTGTACAGATTACACAGACAAAAAGCATTCCTAGAGTAAATCTTTACTTTTTTTGCCTAGTTATTTCCAAATTCAGATATGTGTTTTCACATACTTATCGTTACCAGTTGCACTGTCTAGATTTTGATGGTCTTTTAGTATGTAGCACTGTCTTTTACAAGCGTGATTTCTAGTGATTTATAAATTGAAATTTAAAAGTTTTATTTGTGGTATAGCCATGACTTCTGAAAGAAGTTGTTTTCTACAAAAGCAGCAGTATCTTTTATTTGTCCTGCTGATACAGTTGCAGACAGGGTGGGGAGGAGAACAAACTTGCCTTCGAGCAGACAAGCTTCTTAAAACCTGCAGAAGACCCACAAAAGTCCGTCCTCCCTTTTTGGATAGTTCATCTGTCAGAATATACCTCTCTCTAAATACCTTGTCTTTCTTTTATCCTTGGATCACTGCAGCTACATATCAGCACCATTATGACTTTAAAGTCTTTCTACATTATCTAGCAGTCTTCCAGAATCTTCTCATTAGCCAAAGAGCAACACTAAAATTGAGAAGACAAGYGGCAGAGTCTGGTAATCTTCCACTAGCAAATAATATCCTGTCAGAAACATACTACCATTTACTAACACAACAAAAAACAATAAAAAATGGCCACAGAATAAAAATACCTGATAATTTTTTAGCTGGAAAGTACCAATGCCTTTGGGGTGATAAAACAACAAAGAGAAATTAGTCCAGTGGTTCAATTTTTATTATCATCCTGAAAAAGGACTACTGCTATTATCACCATTACTAGCATTTAGTTACACATTAGAATATATACCATAAACACAGATAAATATTTTCTTGAAACTCAAATATGAGATATATGTGATAAATATTTTATATGTGATAAATATTTTCTTGAAACTCAAATTCTGCTGTTCTCCCAACCTCTATAGATTTTCAGGCCAACAATAGCTGCTCTTTTGATTACAGCTCTAGCCTGTGTGACCGATTTCTTATTCTGGGCTGAATCATCACAAAAGCAAGCTGATTGGTTAAAAAAAAAAGCTGAATACCATAGCAACTGGCTTGTAGCCTTGCTAACCTGCAGGAAGGATTTTTTACTTGAACAAGAGCTACAAGTGAGAACACCAGGCCAAAAGCAGATCTGGTGTAACATCAACAACACAACAAAACCACAGAATTTGCTTAACCCCTTCCCAATCTCTTCCCCGTAATACCTTTTGGGCAGCAGCAAATCTTCAGGTTCTCATTAAAATACAGAACAGGGAACAAGGAGCAATGTGTGCTATGGTATTGATTCTGCATATATATCTAGACTCTTTGTCAAAACAAACAGGATTAAATTTTGAAAAATCAAGTCATGGAAGCGGAACAATAATAGAGCTTGATCTTTAGTTTCAATTAATAATCATATCACTCCATAATTAAAAGGATTAAAAGTTTCTAAAGAAATATCTCCAAATATACTTAACACTACATTGTCCAAGTTAGTGACTACTTTTAGGAACACATCAAAGTAGCCAAGATATTGATAATAGAGAGAATCCCTTAATGACAATATCCTTTAAGAATTGCATCAGGTCTGTAAGGAATACACTTGAAGCGGCATACTGCTCTGGAATAACAGTAAGAGTCTGTAGTGAGTTTATGTGGCAAGGTTTTGGTGGCGGGGGGGCTGCAGGGGTGGCCTCTGTGAGAAGAGACCAGGAGCTGCCCCCATGTCGGACAAAGCCAGTTCCAGCCAGCTCCAAGACAGATCCCACTGCTGGCCAAAGCTGAGCCCATCAGCAACACTGGTGGTACCTCCGTGATAATGTATTTAAGAAAGAGTAAAAAAGCTGCGCAACAGCAGCTGTGAGAGAGGAATGAGAAAACGTGAGAGAAACAGCCTTGCAGACACCAAGGTCAGCGAAGAAGGAGGTGGAGGAGGTGCTCCAGGCACCAGAGCAGAAATTCCTTGGCAGCCCATGGAGAAGACCATGGTGAYGCAGGTTGTCCTCCTGCAGCCCACAGAGGACCACAATGGAGCAGATATCCACCCTGCAGCCCATTGAGGACCCCACACCAGAGCAGGTGGAGATGCCCTGAAGGAAACTGTAGCCCATGGAGAGCCCACACTGGAGCAGGCTCCTGGCAGGAACTGGGGCCCATGGAGAGGAGCCCACACAGGAGCAGGTTTTCCGGCAAGAACTGTGGCTTGTGGGGGACCCATGCTGGAGCAGTATGTTCCTGATGGACTGCACCCCATGGGAAGGATCCATACTGAAGCAGTTCTTGAAGAACTACAGCCCATGAGAAGGAYCCATGCTGGAAAAATTTGTGAAGGACTGTATCCAGTGAGTGGGACCCCACGCTGGAGTAGGGGAAGAGCATGAGGTGAAGGAGCAGCAGAGACGAAGTGTTATGGACTGACCGTAACCCTTATTCCCCATCCCCCGGCGCTGCTCAGGKGTGGCAGGAGGTGGCAGAAAAGTCAGGAAGGAAGGAGTAAAGTTTAGACTGGGAAGAAACGGGGTGAGGGGAAGGTGGTTTTAGTTTTGGGTTTTTTTGTCACTAACCTACTATATTTTCAATTAGCAATAAATTAATTTTTCTGAAGTCAAGTCTGTTCTGCCTGACAGTAATTGATGAGTGATGTCCCTCTTCTTAACCTTTCATCTTATTTTCTTCCCCTGTCCTGCTGAGAAGGGGGAGTGAGAGAGCAGCTTGCTGGGCACCTGGCAGCCAGCCAAGGACACCCCACCACAGAGTTCCTTCATTTGAGGAAAGCAGAAATCTCTCCTAGGCAACTGAAGCTATGAAGTCTTTGCTTGGAAGTAGATACAAACTAATGATAAGTTTGAAAAATGATGCTAAAAATAGACAACACAAGCATGCAATTAAAGGKCTCATAAGTATCTTTATATATGTGCCATTAAGACATTAGGYCATCTAAAGAAGCAGCTGATCTTTACTACACAAACAGATCCTCTCAAATCTAGCCTGMCCAACTTTCAAATCTCTTTCCAAATATTAGTGATTAGAGAAAGATCTATATTGAGTGGCCTKCACTCTGCTGCCAAACGGATTAAGAAAAATGCATTATCGATATCAATTGTGGCATACCACTTGGCTTCCTTTGACTCCAGTTCATATTGAAGCTCTAGTATGTCCGGCACAGCAGGATTCAGTGGCAGCGTGACTTCGTTCAGGCCACAATAGTCTACTGTTAGTCTCCACTCTCCATTAGACTTTTGCACTGGCCATATGGGACTGTTGAAGGGTGAGCRGGTCTTGCTGATCACTCCTTGGCTCTCCAGGCGACGAATCAGCTTATGGATGGGAAGCAGGGAGTCTCGGCTGGTGCGATATTGCCGCTGGTGCAGCGTTTGTGGTAGCAATTGGCACCCGTTGTTCTTCAACCCTCAGCAACCCCACA
>JASVER010000015.1:12606570-12846908 GCA_030449065.1 Oceanodroma leucorhoa | reverse complement strand
AGAGCCTTGTACTCCTGTGGGTCTGATGTGCCAGGCCATCGAACCCACACAGTCCAGTAAACCCGGTTGTCCCTTTCCTCCACCTGGCTGGGGGCAGGGCCCCTCTAGTTCTGGTCATAGTATTCGTTACTCACTTCTTGTAGATGCRAATCAGAAGTCCCTTTATTAAGATCGGAAGTAAAATCAGCCCTTCTACTCTGTCTGGGGAACTGCTCAGTGGMSACTGGAGCAGCAGTTTTCCTGGACGAACCCCCTTTTGTGATTGTTTTTCCTTGCAGCTCACACACCCGTGCCTCTAGGGTCGAGGCAGATTTTCCATCCCACTTCCTCATGTCCTCTCTGTGGTCACACAGATAAAACCACAGGGTGGCCCATGGTGTGTGTCCACTATAGCGTCTCTCTTGAGCAGAGGGACACTYACTGCCARTGGCTGAGATACTGGTCCACACAGGTGGGAAGCAGGACATATCCTCTTTGAATTACTGGAACTCCCRGGACAGTTTCTTGACTAGTATGTCCGGCAGTTTCTCCACAGCCAAGATGCAGGTCCGTAGGGAGGAAGAGAGACTTTCTTCGTATTGCCRGAGTTGGCCAGCCAATTCATCCACCGTCTATTCCTCCCCGTGTTTTCAGATCATTATTGCCAATGAGTCTGATGCTGKTGCGCTCCGTACAAACTTCCTCCACATGGGTCGGATGCACTTGACTTCATCTGGATCTCTGGATAACTGCTCATTGTTCAGGTCATCATAAATCACCTCCAGCATGGCTAATTGCCTCAGGTACTCGATACCTCTCTCARTGGTGGTCCACTTGCCTGGGTGACATACAACATCTTCCTTGAAGGGATACCTTTCCTTCACGCCTGACAGGAGTCGCCTCCAGAGGCCGAGGGCTTGTGCCCCTTGTCCAATCGCTTTGTCRATACCCCCTTCCCTAGAAAGGGATCCCAGCTGCTTGGCTTCCCTCCCCTCTAATTCCAGGCTACTGGCCCCRTTATCCCAGCATCGGAGCAGTCAGGTAACAATGTGCTCACCTGGACAACGGCTGAAATCTTTCCGCATATCTCGGAGCTCCCCCAGAGACAGGGATCGGGTGGTTAACACCTCATTTACGGGCTCTGCCTCTTCCTCCTCCTGTTCTCRTGATAGCCCTGGTTCATCTTCATCCCTTACTAAACGAGCTGATTTTCTTGAGTATTTCTTCTTATGTATAGGGTCGACTGATACTGGCACGGGTTGGTTCTCTGTTGCGGGGGTTGGAGTAGCCACAGTATCTGTCGCTGGGGTTGGAGTAGCTGCAGTGCTTGTCTTTTTGTCATCAGATCCAGAGACCTTCTCTTCCCCCTGAGGGCTCTGAGTAGTGTTGAAYAGGGCTCGGTAGGCATGGCCCAGGCCCCAGCACRTTGCAGTGATTTGTGTCTCTCTGGAGTTGCCAGGGTGACAACATACTTTTTCCAAATACTTTACTAGTTTTTCAGGATTCTGCACTTGTTCAGGGGTGAAGTTCCAAAACACTGGAGGTGCCCACTGTCCTAGGTACTTGCCCATGCTATCCCACTCACCCTGCCACTCATAACTATCCAGACTCGGGGCAGATCTCTGGATCATATTCTTCAACTGCGCATTAACCTTAGACAAAACCGAAACAATATTCCCAAGAAATACCAAGAGAAGTATCTTAACTACTCAAGGATGTTCAAGATAGTGAAAAGTTATTGTAATGAAAGGAAACATGATAGAAGCAAGTAGYGAAAGTGCCATTCTGTATTTCCTCCACAAAAAACCTCTCAGAGGAAGAGGTATAATTGCTAATTGCCTCCATGAGGTGGTACCCGAAGTACAGTAACGGCTTCAGTACGAAACTCAAATACCAGATTATGCTCAAGGCCAGTGTTTTAATAACAAATCTCCCAGGCAAAACATCACTAATCACTGCAGAGCACARTAGACTGCAAAAACCAACACCAATCATTAACATGTACAGCAAAAAAAAGAGCATGGTGCAGATCAGATAAACTAATATCAAGAACAGATGAATCAATATTGTGACCAGCAACTGTTAACAGATATAAATTCCTTAATACGCTCCAGTTAATCTGTTACTATCTCAAACCCTTCGAGCCCCACGTTGGGCACCAAAAAGGACTTTCGTGGTTTAACCCTAGCCAGCAACTAAACACCACRCAGCCACTTATTCACTCACTTTCCCCTCCCCCTCCACTGGGATGGGGAAGAGAATCAGAAGAGTAAAAGTGAGAAAACTCGTGGGTTGAGATAAGAACAGCTTAATAATTGAAATAAAGTAAAATAGTAGTAATAATAATAAAAGAATATACAAAGCAAGTGATGCATGATGCAATTGCTCACCACCTGCTGACCAATGCCCAGCCAGTCCCTGAGCAGCGATTGCTGCCCCCCAGCCAACTCCCCCCAGCTTATATACTGACCATGATGTTATATGGTATGGAATACCCCTTTGGCCARCTTGGGTCAGCTGTCCTGGCTATGCTCCCTCCCAGCTTCTTGTGCAACTCCTCGCTGGCAGAGCATGGGAAGCCAAAAAGTCCTTGACTAGTATAAGCACTACTTAGCAAGAACTAAAACATCGGTGTGTTATCAACATTCTTCTCRTACTAAATCCAAAACACAGCACTGTACCAGCTACTAGGAAGAAAATTAACTCTATCCCAGCCAAAACCAGGACAGCCAACACTTTTTTTGCAGTTAAAATTAGRGGAAGAGTCTTACTTTGGGTTCCTGAATCTGAAAATAGTGGCCTGATTTTCTATTGTCCTGGTTTTGGCTTTTGTTTTGTTTTTAAGTAATGAGGCAAGGAATTTTTTTTCACTTGAGCTGCTATCCAGCAATTCACACAGAGAGAACATCACCTGTTTTCTGAAAAATGTGAAATGGTACTCTGTGGTTAGTATTACTAATGCAAGAACACCTTCTCCAAAAAAGCACCATACATATATGAACATTGGAGGTGCTGACATGCTGCTGTAAATATGGCCCTATCAGATACATGATCAGATTTTGTTCTTGTACCAGTAATTCTATTCAACTTATGTCAATGACAATTTATTCTATTTCCCAGAAATAGTAAACTTGCTCTGAAGAGCTTACGATCTTAAGTCAGAATCCAAAAAGAAAGAGAGCATGACAATGGTTACCCACTGGTTAGCAGAAATATGGTTACCCATCCTGCGTACTTAAACACACACAGTCACTCTTGCCTATATAAATTAGAAAAATGTAGATCAAAGACAGTAGCTTCTTATAACAACAAAGGTCAGACTCAAGGAGGGCTGGGATACAAAATTGTCTTTGACCTCAGCCCTGAAAGAATTTTTCCATGCTCAAAGTGGCATGAAAGAAATGACAAAGATGCAGTACCACAGCAGAGATTCAGTGAYGGAAGGACACAGTGGTAAGGCCAGAAAACTAGTGCTTGAGATAGGTTACGAAATGAAAAAGTAACCTAATCAGTAATGGTCATAACGATGGCTCCAGGTGTTTCAAAAACTTTGGGAAAGGGCAACACAAATGCTCAGACAGTCAAAGAGAATGCTGCTACTCTACTACCCTTTCTTCACCTAGCAGAAAGGCATTACTTGAGCATAAGTATCTATACTGTTCTCGTAAWTTCTTTATGACAAATACTATACTGTTCTCATAAAATTCTTTATGACAAGATAATTATTTCATAGACAGTATTATTGGGAATTTTAAGAGTAACTTGAACCACCAGGTTTTTTTGTCTTTAAAAAAAAGTAAACCGTTTAAGGATATGTGTTTGCATGTTAGTCCAACTGATGCATGTCTGGAAGAACTCATTAATGAGAAGGAAACTCAGTGGTAAGACACTAGAATCTGTTCCTCCTAGTACATAGTACTGCTGATACAGATAGGGCCCAGGAAAAGTATTACAAAAGTATTAAACACAAAAGGGGGCATCTTAACACAAGGACAGTATACTCAGACAAAAACCAATCTGCCTGGTTACAATCCAGTTACAGGAAAACATCTAAACCATCAAATAGATGTGCAGCACACCAAGTCTTTGTTATTACAACGTTCTAATGTAGAATCTCATTCTTTTCCATAATATTTAGACTTCTGAGTTCAAAAGTGAGTTGGCCTAGGCAGTTCAAGGTGTTCTGCAAACTACATAAAGGTGTTTGATTAGTTAATCTCAGAAGAAGTTGTGTTAAACCAGGAATTTAAAACAGATGGATCTACCCRAAAACTCTGTCAAAGGTCCTTTGCATTATATGCAAAGAACAGCATCCTTGTAGAAGTACGTAATACTACCTCCTCTGAGAAGCTGTTCACCCCATTATTAAGATGATAAACCACAGCAATGAAGTTTGGTAATGTCCCCAAGCACACCTGTAGAATTAGTAGCTAAGTAAAAACAAGAACTCTTTATTTTACGTCAACAAAAAGTCTCCATCTACACATGGGTCATTAGTATAGAAGACAGAGTCAGTACCATTTCATGCTGTTTTTTGCAGTCCAGTTAAAAAATACAAACAAAACAGATAGTGTGTGCAATACAGTTACTCAGCAGGTGAGAGACAGAAAAAGGAGAAACAAAGAAAGAGAGAAAAGGCTACATGCCTTTACTTTTATTGTAAGTATTTAGGGTTTGCATCATCTTTGGGACATCTCAGACTCTAAATAACAACATTTAGAACATGCAGTCTCTAGGTGTGCCACTTTCTCTAGGACACAGTTGTTTTCAAAAAWTTTTATTCATTGCTTGTAAAGTGACATAATACAATCAATGAACTGTAGACATCTTTATTACATTTGCTTTTTGTGGCTGCCGAGGTCCATTGTCACAAGGGCTTTCTGTAACCAGCCATCTGGGATGAAAGCAAAAATAAGTCATAGGCATCCTTACCTCCAAGTCCATCTCCAGAATCAACCTCATAGATGCTCTCCCCTTCCATGTTGTCTTTAGGACGCAGCAGAAAGCAAGATCTTCCTCAAGTGATTTGCTCAGGCTCCAGAAGGAAGCTGAATCCACCCACTCTGCAGCCAGCTGGTGATATCTTTCAAAGAAAAACATAAAAACAAAGCCATTGATCCACTTCTGCTATACAACAGAGAGGTCATTTAATTTCTCCCGAAAGCCCCCAACTTTTCAAAACTGTCAGTTAGTTCCACATCCAATATCTCAGCTCCTTATATCAATACAGTCTTTTCAGTGGGTATCTGAGCTCCTTTTTACTTGTAAATTCAACTGCCACTCACAGTACAAACCTTCCACCCCATATAAAGAGGTTGCATCAGCCCAAATTCCAGGACTATACTGAAGGAGGAAGCCTCAGCACAGAGCCATGCTTATTCATATGGCCTGACAGGACCAGGAATGGGCAATATGGAGCAATATGCTACCCACCTACAGGATTAGCTCTTCTCTCGCACGCTGTGGGTACTGTGAAACCAAATTACATTCAGGTTGCAAATAGCAACACAGACTGACAGCACACAGATCATGTGGGTTCGCTTTCTTAAGATTATTCTTAGGGTCACTTTAAGTTTAGGTAGAGATAGCATCTCAGTTTAGCAATGAACCTGATTTGCAGATGAATGTAAAGAAGAGAAGTGTAAAGATGTGTATGGACAAAATAACGTACCCACCTCTTGGCTTATTTAAGAGAAAGACAATAAGGGAGCAAAATCTCTTTTCCATAAACTGCGCCTGAATAGCTAGTTGTTTTTCTATCACTCCGCTCCACTGTAGCTAGTTTTTACCACCTCTTTCTCTTTTTGAATGAAAGAGAAATAGCTCTCAATGAATTAAAAAAAACTACTAATGAGTCAGGAAACATCCATGCATCGGTGCCTTTGAGAGGCAAAAAAAAGACAAAAAGCAATCACAACAGCATGGAGTCACTAGAGTAGTTTTGCAGCAAGTGGAGAGCTGTCATGTATCAGATGCTCATGATCCAGACAGCAAAGCAAGGATGAGCTCCACCACTCATCGCCCCATGTAAGATTTGCAATCTGATTATTTTTTAAAACAAAAGAAAACAGAAACCAAAAGCCAACCAAAAAGAGCACAGAGGCTTCTCTCTGCCACAGATGAACTCGGACAGGCCAAGAACATTAGAACATTAAAACATGATGAGAGAATGATGATCAAGTACACGAATGATGTGATATCTAAAACATAGTTCAGGTACCATTAGTAACTTAGAGCTAGTCACGGAGCGATGTATTGGCTGTCTCCTTGGCAGTTTCAAATGAGCAAATAACAATTAAGTATTATTTGCAAGTCTGTGGCCTTCTCTTTTGCTTTTCCATGTCATCAGTATTGCACTGAAATTGTCCCATGCCAGTGCATTTTATTGAGAGGGTGGAAAAGGGAAAAAAGTTCTGTATTAACATGAACTGCCCTGTATGTTTTATTTAACTCCCTTCTTTAACTTTCTATCAACAAGAAAGCAATAAATATTATAAACAAATCTGTATTCAGACACCAAGTAAAAGAAAAGCAACAGTTCAAGTACTATGTCATTTTGTTGATAAAAAGAAGGGCATACCTAGAAGCTTCATACCAGATGACCTCTACTTCTTCAACTTCTTCAAGCATCTCTCTCAGCATCTGCATGTTTGTGTCGATTTTCCGCTGGTTGAGCCAGTGTAGGTGTATGCCATGTAACAGAGCATGCATGGCACTGCAAAACACTGAGCAGACTTTCCATGGAGTGAAAATTGTAGTATAGCCATCTTACACTGCTGATGCCTCTTCTTAAACTCACATCAGTGATTCAAGATGTTCTTCTAAATCAGCATTCATGTTTTTCAGAAGGTATGCTACTGTAACTTGCGAAAGACTGAAGACTGAGAAAGGACCCATGATAATTCTGATTTTTAGTGATGAAGTATCCATTGCAAAAATTTTAGTTTGGTAAAAAAAAAAAATCCATACATTTTATTTTAAAAATATGAAAATACTTACCAAATAAATAACTGGAACACAGCGGTTATAGTATCAAGCTCTGGCTGCATATTCACACCTGAAATATGTATGTTCCAAATGCTGATTTAGGATACTTACAAGAACATTAACAATCGTAGTTCTTGTTTATAAAAGCAAATGTCATCAAGCAATGAATGTTGGATTCCCATGATCAAAAAAGCTCTAGTGTAGATGTCACAGGATTTAGTAYTATTTTTACTGGACAAATGGGTCAGATGAGCAAATAACCATAATTTGAGAGTGTCAACCACAGCCTTTCAAATTACAGAACTCTTCTTGCAAGTTTCCTTTTGAAAAGGTCTTCTTATTCTGCTCAGATATTCTCATTGCCAACCCTGGGTTTTTATGATGATTGCTACAGTACTCCTGCACGGTAATACAGAAACCGTGTTTGTATAAAGTAATGGCTGATCAAAGGACATTGTGCAATGTCTAAAAACTAAACAATGCATTTTTATTCAGGCTTTATGCCTACATATCTGGAGGAAAAATAACCTGTGCCCAGCATTAAACACCTACTTCTACGTCTACTTAGACACAGGTATTACACAACTTAGTGTGTTCATCCATCTGTAAACAAAAATGTGTGTCCTTATGAAAAATCCATAAAGTACCTCGTTTTGCTTTATAGTAATGAACTAAATGAAGTCTGCCTTTATCAAAACCTGTAAGTGTAGAAAGTAGTAAATTTCAAGACATTCAATGCATAAGGGTTGATTACTAAAATTAGATATCCAATGTGAAATACTAGCATTTCAGTGCAAGGTTAGTGAGACATTAAGTGGATCCAAAATCTTCATTGCCTAGTTAGAAAATTACTATTATTATTCTTATGGAAAACTGAGATTAAAAGAMGAGAAACAGAAGAAAACTTGTTTTTAAATCATTTATTATTTTACATATATTCCTTCTGAAACAAATTAATTGTTCTTTATTACATGCTTGCTGTCTCTTCCCACTTGGCATCGGTACAAATGTTGCTTTTAATAGCATTTCACCCACAGCTGAACCTTTTTTTGGGGGGAGGGGCTGGTGGTGGATGCAAAACCCCCTATTGTTCTGTTCCCTGGCTATGAAAACTTTTTAATTAAAAATTGAAAGCAAAATGATGCAGCAGTAGTGAAATTTAGAGCTGCTCAAATGTAATCACAGCAATGGGGTAATCATAGAGGTGGAACGCTTAGTGCAGAACTGCTTCACGCTTGGCTGTGCTGGCTGTGAGTTTACCCCTTCTACTAGGGAGAGAAAAACCTGAAACATTTAAAGTTACCCTTGTCACAAAGGAAGAAATTCACAGCAGAGAATCAGTGAAGAATCCGGTATGACTAAAGCTGTTTTAAAAGAGATAGGATGCACTAATGAGTTTGATACTTTTTAAATTATAGAGCCTTCAAAACCTACAGTACCAGGACTCGTTTGGTCACATAGTTTCATTTTTTGGCAGCCTTTGCTTCTTGCTCATCCAAATCCTTTCCCTTGCTAATACCATACAGTAGGTCCCATTTTCCACCATCGCACCAGAGAGTAAAGCCTCCTGGGACCAAACCATCTTTTGGTGATGGCATCTGGTCCTTGATGAAAATACTGTCATGAGAAAAAAAAAGGAATGAACATGTTTGCTTAAGTTTTGTAATCTGAAGTCTTTGCCAGTTATTGTGGAAGATGTTTCTGGTATTGAGTGAACAGCACACAGAAGGAGGCTTGGGAAGAGTCTCAGCAAGACCAGTTGTTCACAACTTCTGCCTGAGTGTAGTTCTCAGAACCATCCATGCCAGAGCAAGGCAGCGGGTGCCAGGAAGATGAACTCAAGAATGCATAACTAGATACTACTTGCATGATTTAATTTTTTTTTCCCTTCAGAGCAGTTAAAGAAGCCTCACTGCTGTTTTAACACATGCCAAGGAGTTATATTCCCAAGGAGATTTGCAGACAGGAGAGCGATAGATGAATTCCAGTTATTAGTTGCCTTCTTCAGACCAGTGCCTGACCCCAAGTGCTGTACAGTGGGTGCACAGAAGCTGCATATGCTATCCCTGTACTTGCCGTGCAAGCCCACAAACTGGAAGAATCCCCAGCCACAGATACAGTGGTGACCTCTCAGCTTTTTGACCTGCCTGAGTCCAAGAAAGTCCAATCAAATGCAAATGACTGTGGTCCCTTGATCTTTCTGAAATGATCTGGTCAGCCCTCTGGCTGCAGATACTGGATTTTGGGGAATTAATCCCCACTAAAGTAACAGAATACTACCACTGGAGTATACATACATTATGATAACAACATTTGAAAAAGCACAAATTGTGTCACAAAAATCAAAGTATGATAAGAATATTTATATTTACACACTTTAAACCTTCAGGGAACTTTACAAATTCAATTATCCAGTTAAAGTCAAAAAGATCATAGAGTTTGATAGATTTCGCATCAAGTGCTAAGATAACAAACATGTCGGAATTAAAATGCAAAGGGAAGACCGAAGTCACCACAGTAGCACACTTCTCTGCTAACTCAAAGACCCCAGCAGTCCCAAATACATGTTGTGCGTGCACTTTTTCAAACAGCATTTTTCACACCAGACTCCTACATAAGCCCGAACTTCTAGGCTGCAGCTAGACAGACCTTCCCCAGACATACACTGCCAACTCCTGTCCATAAATCTCAGGTCTTTTCAGGTAGTTTACAAGAGATCCTTCATCTCCCTTCACCTCCCTCCATTCTTTTCTCTCTTTGGAGCACATTGCAGAAGGCACAAATGGCAACACTGCTTCCCTCTCCCTGCTCACCAGCCTCTTCTGTTCTGTTTGTTGGAAACACCATTTTTTAATGTTTTGCACTGGCTGTCATTGGAGAATGGTTCCATGTGGAGAACATACTAGGCATGAGAATTAGGTGACTGCAGAGACTGACTTTGCAGCTTTTAGGAAAACATCTGATGTCAAGGAGGATCCAAAAGTAGAAGAATACCAGATTTCTAGCACTATTATGTTCTTATACCAACCTCATCATAGGAGCAGAATAAAACTGATCGGTAATTCTTCCATCTAGTTCCCCTCTCTTGGGGCAAGGGAGGGGAGAAAAGAAAAAAATCGGAAAATCTGCACTACTACATCAATACAGAGGAGACCGGTGCCAGATCTACTGCTGAAAAGGTTCAGTTCCTCAAAGTTTACCGTCAGGTGGATCTACAATGAATTATCCGTGATATAGCTGTACTAGTCCTGTGCCTCTGCAGGCAGTCAACCTCACACAAGGAGTCCTGCTCAACTAGTTATTTTTGCTTTCTCTTCATTTCCCTCATTTGTCATAGGAATTTATCCAAAGTTAATGAATCAGTCCAAGATTCTTCATACATATTTTAAGTGCTTTTCGAAAAAGAAATCTACATATTGGAAATGGGCAGAAATCTTGTATTCAGTCAGGCATAACCATGCTTGAGTTAGTCCTGCAGTAATACCCTAACAAGAAGCCTTTCTGACTACCAGACTTGATAAGCACAATTCCTTCCTAACAAGGCTTTCAGTGAGACTGTTTTATTATTCAGAGAAAGTCTGAGTTGAATAGATTCACCTCATTTCACCACAAAGCTGCATTTTTTTGAGATATCGCCATATGGAAATCTCAAGGAAGTCAAAGGGAAGTTTGTTATGGGCATAGGCATTTTAAACACTGACAAAATCCTCAGTTTTCAATACCTCAAAATAAGCTCCAACTCAAGATTTTGCAAAATAAGATCAAGTGCTAACAAAATGGCTTACTGGGAACAGCCACAAAAGGAGATCCATGCATTCTAATCCTGCAAAATACAGTTCAGGGAGGGGATAAGAATCAGTACCAAGAGATGAATTTCACAACTTCATTCCTCCAAAACATCCATCTGAACTGGAAAGAGGAGTGATTTCTATGTCAGAGGTACTTCATTTCTGCGCATACTTTTTTTTTCTTAACAAAGTTTATATTTTCAAATAACTCCATACCTGTTTTACCTGCCAAACTTTTTTACTGATCTCATCCCACAGAGCACTTTGCTTTCCAATTGTTTTTCTTTACATACATATTGGGACCACTGTGAAGAAAGTTATTTCATGCATAGTGTGCAACAGGGTTGGCAGTTCAGCCTCTATTTTAGTATAACAGAGTAGCACAAAACATTTGACACACTAGTCTCTTCCTTGTGGGCCAGTGCTATAAGGTACAGCGTGAACTGTGCACTGCAAACCAAGAATTCCCACTAAGCAAACACAATGCTCTCTGTTTTCTTAGAAAAATAATTTTGCAATTTGCTTCCTCTACTAATGGCAGAAACAATAACTTGACGCGTGCAGGAACAGTAAAGGCCAAGCTAATATTTGTAAAGCCACCTGATGATGTTGATTATGATCTGAAAACATACACTACATATTACAGTTTCTGCTCTAGGCGTACTAATTCAAACATGGAGGGCAGGGGCAGGGTATTCTATCAGAAATATTTTCTTTAAAGATGTGTCTAAGAAACCAATTTCTGCAACTTAAAATTTATTATGTAGTTATTAGGAATTGGTCTACTGCAGCAAAGATTCATCAGAGTTATGCATCTTTGACATCTACACAAACTGATTGCTGCACACAGTGTAGTTATACGATCACTACTGACACAAAGCACACCTTAAAAAAAAAAAAAAAAGAAACCCCCACAACCCACAAAGAAGACCTTAAAAACACCCCCAAACATACCTCCTTGATTTTAGTGAATTTTCAGTTTACAGTCCAAATATTCCTTTGGTTTAACAAGACGTTGTGTTTCACATTAGAGACAAAGCTAACAAAATAGAAGGTTTTTCTATTTCTAGTAGGACTGTTTCCAAAGGAGAGAAACTATATTCCATTTTGAAACCCACATTCTTATTGTAATTAGCAATGACTCTAGGAGCATATAGCAAAACCAAAGAACTAATCAACATATTGATCAAAACATGATTTCCAAAAACCGTACAGAAAATCTTATTTAAAAAAATAAGGGAGACATAAAGTAATAAAAAAAAAAAAGAGCAAGTGAAATTAAAAAAACCTTAAGTACTAGCATGGTTTTACTTAGAAGCTTGCATAAAAACAATTTGCTTTCCTTAGGTTTTAGCTGAAGGCCTAAATTAAGCATGCAATACATACTTGGAGTATTTTCTCATTTGCTTTAACGTTAATTTTCAAGACAATGTTGAAAAGCTGAATTTATGCCCAGCTGTAGTTTTTATAACCAACCAAGAGAAATTTAGTTTGTATGCTAGAGCAACTGTGGAAATCAATTCTTAATCTATGACCTTGCTTACCGCAGCTTGAAGTCTTGCAATAAATAAATGCCTTGAGCCACAAATAAGAAACATTTGCTGAATCAAAGAGACAAATAACACAAATCTATATGTGTATATATAGCATTAGAAAGGTCATATAAAATAAAACATTGGCTCTTTTCTTGCTCTAAGATAATAATGTTTGAAAGGCAGGACACAGTAATTGGCTGCATTAATACCCAGGTGGTGAACAGTCACGAGTAGCTATTTTCTTTTCAAATGACAATGTTCATCCTTTTAGAGGACTTGTAGCCTGCCTGTTTTTTTACTATGGACAATGCTACAATGCTTAGAAATACAGAATCTCTGAAAAATATCTATTTTCATTGTCCTAGCATATGCAAAGTCTTGCTCTAATGCACATTTAAGCTTCCTTGTGAAATTGCTCAGTGTTTCAACACTAACAACAGGAAAAAAAATGCCAGAGCTCATGTGTTAACCTGCACTTAGTCACAACTACCTTTCTTTCTAAGCCGAACCTCTCAAATCCTCACCATACATGTTATTACTTATTTCTCACAGGAGTATAAGCTAAAAGAAAAAAGCACTTCTAGTGACGTCTTGTTATTAATATTTTACAAATATAATTCACAGAACATTCCTGTAAACAAATCTGTACCTCTTTAAAAACACACCTTCCATTCTTGATGTATTTGATTGACTGTAGATTTTAAAATCGAGTAGTACAAAATAGCACTAGTTCAGCTAATTTCCCTCTCTTGTCTCCTTCCTGTTACACTGGAATTCAAATGTGACTGTGACTGACACTCATTTTTAGATTAGCATGGCATTATTAGTTTGCACAGCAGGTGACCAAAGTAACTGATGGGAAGGTTTCCCTTATTTTAACCCTAAATAAAGGATGTAATCTAATATGAAATGAAAGAATTTGGAGATTCGTAATTACCCTTGAATTGGAATTTTACACAGAAACCAAATCAGAAAAAGACATATTTGTGCTCCTGTGGCTTTCAGGCATTAATGTCAGATGCCAACACTCTCTGTACAGGATGGAGAAAGACATCGTACCTCCTGGTATGGGACAGCATTTGGAACAGTTCTCAGAATACCTGACCAAGCAGTCAGTATAACGGCTAACTGTGTGTACACAATTTGAAAAGACAACATACACTTCTCTTATTGTAACATCAACTTCTTTTTTTTTATATATTAGGTAATGCTTTTCACTGAAAGGACATTGATCAGAAGAGCAGCTTAAACCATTTTTGTTTTCCTTATAGTGTCTGCAGTAGCAAACCAGCTACTGAAAGACAGGGGGAATCATTTTGGGTTTACAGTCTGTGGAACAGGGGGAAAGTATGGTAAAAATGAGGTTGAAGGAGACAGTGATAGGTCATAGTCCATTTAATCTATTTTCAACTACTTTTAACTTCTTCCTTACTAGAAGCCTTTAAATAAGTAATAAGCCACTTATTTTGGAAGCAGAATTGTCATCTCATTTAGGGAGGGAAGATTAATTAGCAATGAATTATACTGCTCACAAGCATCACGCTTCTGGGAGCTTCTGGGACAGCAGTACAAATAAAAGCAAAAATGCCATCAGAGGAAAAACTAGACTTACAATGAAATTACTTAGCTCTTCCTACTTACTTCTACCTATGAGCATAGGCATACCCAACTAATGTCCAAAAAGCAACTTAGGAGACTTCTGAACTTCTCTTCTCCAAGTAAGCATCGCCTTTTGTCCTCAACATATGGATTTATACCAGGCTAAGAGTGACTTTCGTGGAAATGATGCCAAGTACTTATTAGTCAGAACTGATGTCTGGAAACAGAGGATAAACTATCACATTCCAGATGCACACAATGTTTTCATACTGAAAAATAAGCTGTGCTTAAGCCTATTGCAGAACAGACTAATCTTACCAACAGCTAAAGCCGAGCAGGAGGAAGTCTGATTTCGCACATGCTCTGCCATAGCAGAAGAGCAGGAATTTGAGCTTAGCGATGACCTGTGTTTTACGCCTAGCTGGAGAGAACTCACATTCCAAACCAAAGCCCCTCTGGTAATAGCAGTATTTTCCAGGTATAAAAGCATACGCAGTTCCCAAATCTCCAGAGATTTTGCAAATGGCATTAACCAGACCTCTCGGCAGCTGTTTGTGGGAAGGGGCAGGTATTAGCAGGGCAGTTGCAGAGGTGGGGAAACCCGCACAGCAAGCCTTCCCGAGAGGCAGGCATCTGCACAGCCTGGGGCAGCCCTCGCCAGCTTTGAGACCCTCTCCTCAGCACTGAGCATCAGTTAATACTCACTCCCTGCCCAACTCCACCTGCTATGTCCTATCCGGCATTTTAAATTAGTTTTCATGTTACAGTCTTAAAGGCAGTTTGTTCTAATTGCAGGAGAGTTGCTTGGTGTATTAATTTGGGTTAGAGGAAACTACTTCCCCACCAACAAAACAACAAATTTACATTACAATGTGCAGCTTATTATAACCAATGACCCTTACAAAACAATTTAAGATTCAATATTTGTGAAACAAAAAACGGTATTCACTGATGGCTTTGTATCAGCATAAATGACTAATTACTTTAATCAGGAAGCTCAAAAGATAATGAACTTGATTTATTATAAATACAGGGGCTTGCCCCATTAYAAAAATTACTTGCTCTGCAGTTCAGGACACATATTGATTTATGGCACTACTTGTAATTCTCTTATTTTTTATTTTAACATTTAATAATAGGTGAAAAATGAATCAAAAGTAAACCAGAGCAAGACATGTTCCCAATATAATTGTATTCAATTCCACAGCAATACTCATACATTATCTATATCCTAATACTTCACTAATAGTAAAGATACAGAACTATTTTGAAAAACATGCAGAGAGTAAAAGATTAATTTGGCCAAGATTACAGAAAGAGTGAATATTCTTGCYTTTCTCATACA
Organism: Oceanodroma leucorhoa; assembly: GCA_030449065.1. NCBI lineage: Eukaryota > Metazoa > Chordata > Aves > Procellariiformes > Oceanodroma > Oceanodroma leucorhoa. The sequence goes on along the minus strand of JASVER010000015.1, from coordinate 12,831,675 downwards.
TGACTGTTCATTATTTAGTGATACCTGACATCTGTTGCTGAGACCAGCTGAACACAATTCAAATCCAGTTTAGCTAGGAATAACTGAGAGAGTCATAAAAAAAATCTCTGAAGATAGATTATGGATCAATTATGGCATGGGATCCCATCAGAGAGAGAGAGAGAGACTGAATCTGCCTGGAGTCTGGTAGTGGACAAGCAAGTATCTTAACATCTTCGCTGCAAAGCCACTTTGGAAAGCGCTTTGCTCTCTCCTGACCCCTGCACCAGCACTCCTTTACCTCACTTAAGGGCCGTTTATGGACAAATAGAGCACTTAAGGCATGTTAGGTCCCCATGACAAGGCTTATAGATTTATTACACTACATTCAAACTACACAATACAGTTACAAATTTTTACAGTACATATCTTTTAAATAAACACAAAAAACATCCATGTCTAATCTACTCACACTAAGATTAATTGCTTAGGACTCTCTCATCCACTTTAAGTCCTCTAAGTTTGTCCARACAAGGTGACTGCCACGGATTCCCTCTTTCTGCATATTTATGTGGCAGATATTTGAAGAACCCTCAGGTGYGTTTCTATATATTTTGCTGCATGGGTGAAGGGAGAACCAGCATGTCAGAGATCAGAAAAAACGTTTTCGTAGGTCACTGGTAACCAGCAAAGGTCTCTAGCTTATCTTAAGTTTTTGGGGTAATCACTGGAGCCCCAGGCTGTCCAAGGAGACTGTCACACAACTGTGTCAGTATGAGTACAGTTGCTAAGTCAGTTATTATAGTGTTAATGATTATTATTGCATCGGTATTTGCAGAAAACAGTGATTAAGGGCAACGTGAGAATATTTTCAATGTGAAGAATGTTTTCAGAGMCTGGAAGATCTGCTTGATGTAACTTCAACTCTGAGCTCAGCTAAAACAAACTGTATTCCTCAGGGCACTGCAACAAATGGATTATCATCAAATAAAGACACGTGGCAGCCAGGTTCATATTACAGCTGCTTCTTGTGCTGACCACCACAGTCACCGTGACCTCATATTCCCCCTGTTYTAATATATCCTCACATTGCCTCGTCTCATACTTAACTAACTTAACTAACATAACTAACATTCCTCTGGGCAGAAACCACCTCCTTCTTCTATGTTTACATAACTAGCTGTGCCTAGTGACTTTTAGTGCTACCACAGTATAAATAACAAGAAAGATATGCATCTCATCATGATTTATGGCAGTGTGTTGAACAACATATTCAATTAAATCTCTGCATTACCAAAGTCAATGGAAATTTTTATTCTTGAGGCTAGGGTTTTTCCTATTGTATCATCATGGTTGGTATCTTCTTGGTACAAATCTTCTTTCACGTAAAAAACTTTTTCCTAGTCACCCATCAGTTCTGATACCTTGCAGTTATTACCACAACCACATAAAATGGGAGTAAAAGTAGTATTTTCACTGGCACTTTTAGCAAATAATCTCCTTCTATCAAGCATTTCTTCCAAGCCCGGTGGCGCACAGAGAAAGTCCCAGAATTCAAATTACTGCAGTTTGGAAGATATCCATCAAAAGATTACTAAAAGACATCTGGTTTGGTCCATGAGGGGCACACRTGGGACTGACCTCTGCTGTATTCTATAACCACTCACTGATGACCACACACCAAATCCCACTTCTGCRTAGCTGCAGAAAACCAGCACGCTACTATAGTAAAGAGATCAGAAAGTATGGGATACCCACCAATATAACAGAGGCTTCTAAGACATTTAATCAGACTCCGGTAGCTCAGATAGCTCTCTGATAGCCTGTGAGAAATTTGGGAGATCTTTAAAAGTCTTTGAAATCCGATGTCATACTACCACTCATGGATGTCTGAAACTGTGTGCATCATTTTTATGCTGATTAAGACTGTTTATTTTATTTGTTGGATTTTTAACTCACATGACTGGTTTCATACTTAAGTGCCTTTCAAATAAAGGTGCCCTCGTTCTATGAAGTGAACCATCTGGAGTTCTGCTTTTTTTTTTTAATCCACAGTATCAGAGGTCAGGCAGAGGCAAGTGTTCAGGGGAGGATTTGGAACAAATGAAAAAAGAATGAGAAATATAAATTCAAACAGAATCTGACATAAAAAGAGGAAKTCTCATCCACAGAATGAAATTTCACTATTTTACACAAAAATAAACTGTTAATTATTAAAYAGATATTTGTTGGTTAAATCTGGGTTATATACTAACTATTATGGCAGTGAGAGTAGTGCTACAGAGCAGCATTTACTGGCATCATGAAAATTATTCCAACCTGCAAAACTCTTTTAACTGAGTTTATGTTTCAGAAGGAATGTTTGTTTTGAACAGAAATTTTATGTTAAAGCTTATATATTAAAAGGTACCTATGTTATTCCAGAGAAGCATTAAGACTGGAAGCTCACTCTTCCAGGCATATATTTTGTAACAATCATTTAATTTCATATTTTGTTATGTTTGACAACTCTCATGGGGAGCTAAATACTCTGCAGCTACTGTGATTACTGAGAGAAAAATATGAAATAACTTTGAAAATGATAAATCAGGTTCACTGGCAGCCTGGTTCTGCTGAGCTCAGCAAGAAGGAAAGGTGGCCCAATATCTTTACCAGTGCAGTCACTCCTAGAGGCAATCCTGACTTGCACTTGCTGGTAAAAGTCCCTAAAGGACCCTCTGCCAGCAAGAATAGTGTGGGGAGGGGAAAAAATCATTCATGTGCACACTCAGGTACTGCCAAGTCCTTCCCAATTCTCAAAAACTTCGAACAGTAGAAGCTAGATTTAAGACTTTAGTATGCCAATTTTACCTGCTGTGGAGTCCTCAATATAGAAGCACTTCACCAGAAGAGACAAAGAGAGTCTCCATAAAAAGAGGAGAAGGAGAAAACTGAACAGATAAAAGAATTTATCTTTTATATTCGGTATATTATTACGGTCACAGAACCAAGGTCAAYGTTACCAAGCACTGCAGGTTAACTATACTGAAAAGATATGTCTACAAAAGGCATATTGGGAAGGCAAGGGCGGGAAGGGGGGAGAAGTGTCAAATAGACATGACAGATGTGTGCACACTAAGCCCATATCTTCAAAATTGCTGCTACAGGTCTATTTATTTAACTTATTACTACAGAAACCCATAACAATCCTAAAGCATTCAAATCAGGAGACGCATGCCAGAGCAGCCTATGTTTCAATAACAGAACATGCTGTGTCCCTCAATCAGATTTGAAAGGGGCAGATCAAAGAGAAAATAATTAAAATTAAAAGCAAGACCTTATTCTAATTTGAGGAAAGCAAAAAAAAAGCATATAGTGCAAGTACATAGATATCTATCTTTTACATATATATATATATATATTGCAAAGTTAGAGCTGCATTGGCTTACCCTGTCCTGTTATGTGTACCCATTCCCACCCTCACAATTTTGTTTTCTGTAAAATGCACTCTTGAAGGCATCAGCTCATACAGAAGGGCAACAGCTGTTCTTTTCTGGGTCAGAGCTGATGCAGTACATACTGCCAGAGTTGTCTGTATATGATGCTTTCTCAAGAATACTCATAAGACTTTTTTTTTTCCCCCTTCTTCTTTTGCTATTTCTACTGAAAGCATGGCTTGTGCATGCTCCTGGCATGATTAGGATTTTCTGCCTCTATGGTACTGGCCAAGGAGGTAAGGTGATCCTAAATGAGTACACCCTACAGTTTTACTATTACAGTCTCATCTTCCTTCCCCTTGCCACTGTTCATCTCTGTCTCCATCCCCCTATTCATCACTGTGCTGGTTTTGGCTGGGACAGAGTTAATTTTCTTCATAGGAGCTAGTATGGGGCTATGTTTTGGATTTGTGCTGAAAACAGCCTTGATAACAGGGGGATGTTTTTGTTACTGCTGAGCAGCGCTCACACAGAGCCAAGGTCTTTTCTGCTCCTCACCCCACCCCACCAGCGAGGAGGCTGGAGGTGCACAAGAAGTTGGGAGGGGACACAGCTGGGACAGCTGACCCAGCTGACCAAGGGGCTATCCCATACCATATGGCGTCATGGTCACCATATAAAGCTGGGGGAAGAAGGCAGCAGAGGGGGGACGTTCAGAGTGATGGCGTTTGTCACGTGATGGAGCCCTGCTGTCCTGGAGATGGCTCAACACCTGCCTGACGATGGCAAGTAGTGAATGAATTCCTTGTTTTGCTTTGCTTGTGTGCGTGGCTTTTGCTTTACCTATTAAACTGTCTTTATCTCAGCCCACGAGTTTTCTCACTTTTAGTCTTCTGATTCTCTCCCCCATCCCACCGGGGGGGAGTGAGCGAGCGGCTGTGTGGGGCTTAGTTGCCAGCTGGGGTTAAACCACAACAATCACATGTTTTTAAGTGACATCTAACATTTAGATTATACTCAGTCTTAGACACAGCCCATGGAAATCTTCACTTAGCTGAAATTAGTAATACTGACTTCAGTGAAGTGTTTAGTGTCATACCACAGTGCTCCCTGCCTTCTAGCACAGCACTGGATCTTATAAAAAAAGTAAGCAACAACAGTGTTTTTTCCCTATCACCAAATGTTTAGTTTAGATTTTAGGTTTACTTGACTCATGGAAAAAAAAAAAAGACATATATTGCTGTCCAGATGAAGCACAGCGTAACTGGTCACATGCTCTGTGTAGACCATGCAAAACAAGATCTCCTGTTCTACAACAAAAATTCTAACCTAAACTGTAAGCCCCAGACAAGTGAGAAATCGATCTGCTCGCTGGCATTGTTTATAAATCTTTCCAGGATGGGAGAGGTTTTGGTTTTGTTTTACAGTGGCTTGGTTTTTGTTGATACCAATCACCCCTTCAGTCCCATTTCCATGCAGTTCTACAGCTAGCTGCCTGAGACAGTAGTTCAGCTGTTTCTTTTGCACATTAATACTACAAAACTGATCCTGTAAACAGAGAAGACTTTTTCTATGTCTAACATTAAAACGGTAACATTTTATTCATTCTTGTTCCTGTGAAAAGAAGTCAATGGCTGGGGTCAATGCATTGAACAGATCTCTACAACAGCCTCATCTATAAGCAGAGTTTCAGCAGACAGACCCTATAYAACCAAGCTAACAGTTAGCATAAGCAAAATAGTATAAATATTAAGGAAGAAAAATATCATCACGAGGGAAATACTAGAAAATAATAATCCCTATCAGTGTGAAACCAGCAGCACTGTGGATTGAAAAATTTTATTACTTGCAGGCAAGGCACAACTCAATTTGTCTTGTAGCTTCTTTTATCTTGTGTTCCTCAGAAGTGTTCAGCTCAAAGCCAGCATGATACCTGCTCTGAACTTGCGTCAGATTCCTCTACGAGCTACAAGAAAACACACACTTGCATGACCCACAGCAACTGAGATTATTCCAAACAAGAAATACCTATACATTTACTATGTGGTTCAAAGGTAGAGGTACCAGGTTCACAGTACACTTGGCATATTCACTGCACTGTCAGCTGTATAACTAGGACAGGTGAAGTACACAGGCCATAACATCACTTTTCTTCTGCACAAGCATTTAGCTGAGATGGGGGGGAGGAGACAAAAAAAAAAAAAAAAAGAAAGAAGATGCATTGGCATTTATCTAGCAGCAGCCTCCCCAAAGGGCCTCCAAAGGTCCTCCTTCAGTGTCCTCTGCCCCATCAGGGACAGAACAAGCCACCAGCTACTGGGCAGGAGATGACCTTGAATCAATTTCTTCCAAACAGACCTTCAACCTATTCCCAACTGTTCAGAACTGGACAGCTAAGCCTTAATTTCAAACAAACCCAACCCAACCAACCCCCCCCCCCCCCAAAAAAAAAAAAAAAACATTCTTTTGAATGTTTTTTCATAGTTCTGGAGGTTGCAGAATACCGTACCATCGTGCTCCCCCTGACATAAATAGGCAGCCTTCACTCCAGCAGTCCTACAAAATTAAGCAAGCTAGCACCAAGACTCCTTCCTCACAAAATTACAATGTTGGTGTAGACACTATTAATAAAAATATCTTGGAGTTTTCAAAAAAACACGTTATCCAGAATCAATATTTTCATTCAGAATTTCTCTCTACTGCTCCCATCCTAGAGAACAAACAGGACCTTGTTCTCCCAACCTGGTCACACATTGCCAGAATACCTTGTATCATTCTCTCCTACTTAATTAGAAAAATAAGCTTTTTTTCCTTTTGACAAACCACAGAGCAATATAAATGTCACTATGTCATTCAGCACTCCACACACATATCCACAGATAGGATCTGGTAGACAGTGTTACAGCAAACTGTCTAAATTCCAGCCATGTTTGCCCTAAGATTCCAGCTAACATCTCAAATTTTTTTCTCCTGGAAGTTCAGATCAATTTCCTTGGAATTTAATCACTTTTTTTTTATCATTACAGATAAATTTTAATTAATCCCTTAATTTTTATTAAAGTGTTTATTAAGATGCATCTGTCCTTTAAAAAAATCTTAAGTTTTCTTTTTCCTGAAGCACATTCTTAAGTGTTTCAAAAAAGAACACATTTCCTAATTTGCCTCATCTTCCTAGAAGAGCCTAAAGCATTTGATCAAGCGAAAGAAAATCTACAAAAATCCACAGCTTCCTGGCACAATAGCCATTAAAGTTCAGGAGAAATTCACTATCAACTCCAAATGTAGAGTAGATAAGCCTAAAAAAGAAACTGCAAACAGTATTTAAGAGCAAACAAACCTTCCCTTTGCCTCAGAAAATCTCACAATTCTAGGGTCTCAGTATTTATTCTGTTAACTTTTAATTTGCTGTACCTGCATACTAAAGTAGAAAAAACTCTACTGAAAATTTAGATTCCATCAACCTAAATACTCTTGAGCTGTTAGCTCTCACTAGTCTCCCTAGGAATAGAAGAATGACAAAAACACTTTACATGGGGTTTCGTGGCTGATCTGATAGTTTGACTTCTATGAAAACTCAACTCATTTGTAAGTATTGTATTTATGATGATGATAATCAGATGGCATTCTCATCAGGCCCCTGAAAGAAGATTTACATTCTGTATCACCTTTTCATTTTTGTCTGCATACCTCATCCTGTGTTTGCAGTTTGTCTGTTAAACCGTTTTCAACATCTCAGTTCAAATACTCTGCTACAAGATTAATGACACTCTCAAAAGCAATTTCAATGGGCCTCAATTTCCCAGGCGCTCAAAAGAAAATAATTAAATGGGTGAAATTGTTATTGTGGGATTTGGGGCTATTTGCTTGTTTGTTCTTTGCACAGAGACTGCTATAAACACATATTTCCTTATTATCTGCATTACAGGAGTATCCAAAGTATCAGGTAGGGTTGGGTTTCTGTGTGCAAACAGAAAAATGCATTTCCTGCCCTGTAAGAGTTCACAGCATCAGCAACGATCCTGCAATGAGTTCCATGTGTGCCAACACCTGAACCTTTACAGATGCCACAGTGACGCTGCAGACTACTCGGAACTAAATAAATATATAAACAAACATTTTTCATATACACTGTTACACAGCTGTTGATTGATAATGATACGAACAAACTTGGCTGGACTAAAACTGGCAATCTAGAGATGAATGGAGGGTAAAACCTTAGTCCTTCAGGAAACCTGGAGAGACAGGTAACAAATTCCTTCCTACGATCACAATACTACTAAACAGTAACATGTTAGGAGCCTATGATAACTACCTGGTAAATCTATGAAATCAGTTGCACAGCCTGGTATCAGAGCAATGAGTTTTCATTTCCGATACCTTTGGTACTTTAGTCTCCCTTTTACTTAGAGATGCCAGTGACATAAAGTTTTGATTAGAAGGAATTTCCTTCTGCTGCATCTCAATAATTTATTTTTAGAATTTCGGTGCTGACATATGAAACATTTCTAAGCGCATCAAATAAACTCTTCCTTTCGAACAATCTAACATTACACAGTTCCTTCCAGATCATCACATGTGGCCTGACGTGTTCTGTCCAAGCTGCAAACCTGCTAGAGAAATGCTTTTCAAGAGATAGCTCCAGCAGACTGGGAATAAGCAAAGTCCTTTCTGGATCACCTACATATAAATACAGATCTATATTATCTTCACAGATAGAAAGACAAAAAAGAAACAAATAATATTTTAGCCTGGGGTTTTCCCAACTATGACCATGCATGGTCCACACATTATCCAATGAGAACCTAAGGAGTTACTCATTCCTTGTTTGCAACCTCTGCCTCTGAGGCTTGACCTAAAATTCTGGATTTGTCCCTTAAACTCTGCTGTTATCTAGTGGTTGGTGAGAAAAATGAGTTTGTGAATTGAGCCTGAAGCCTCAAACCAACTCACTGTAATTCAGGAAAGAAATTTATATACCTTCTCCAAGGACTAGTTGAACTTTCCTCTGCTCCCAGTCCTTGCACATAACCAGCGAGGCTATACAAACACTAGGATATAACTGGAGCTAAAGAAAGGATGATAAAACTGAAGCTCTTAAGATAGGGATCTATACCTCTGAACCTAATGCTGAAGCGTTTTCTCATGTGACCAGTCATAGTGGAATCAACAGAATTACTTATACAAGTTAGAACTCCAGGATCAAGGTTATGAGGATTATCCTGCTCTAGGATGCTCTGGGTAATACCTTGTTTTACAAGTATGCTCCTTTAGATCACCATTATTCAATGTAAATACATAGAAAAATCAGACTCTGTATTAATTAGAATTCACAGAAAGCATACGTAGAGACAGACAGATGAATGCGGTATGAATAAAACACAAYGTGAAGAAAATGGTCTCTTTGACCATTCTTTTGTGTTTGTACAGACAATGATTTAACTCTATTTTTGTACTTGAATTTAAAATAAAGTCTATTATAAAAAAGGTTTAATTGTGATAAGGCATACAATTATCTTCAAAGGTTTACGTGGCATAGYGGTAGGTTTGAGCTGAAATTCTGGACTCAGTTCACACAGGTGTGTGGGAGGCCAACTCTTCACCTCTCTACAGCTTTGTCAGCGACAGTAAGAGGTTAGCAATCTGCACTGCATTCAAAAGAGCTGAAAAATCAGATCCACGTGTTTTATTAGCACCATAGAAACATTAAGTAAGGTGACTTATTAGGCAAATATGCCTAATATTATACTACCTAATGCCATGTATTGTCATGACAAGGACCTCAACTGTTCTTCACTTAAAATGAGTTTATGGATCAGTCCCAAATTACTTCCCAGCAGGAGTCTATCACTCATTTTAGTTATGAACCAAAATTTGTATCCCTTGCTACCTTGACAAAAAAAGAAGTCAGGAACTGTTTTAGCTGTATATGGAATGAATACTATTCTGATTCATATCCTTTAAAGTAAAAAAGGCAAGAATKCCTTTCAGGAAGTCTATTCTGGTTAAGAAAATTAACTCTTCTTATTCTAGACCTTGTGGAAACAGTCAGGAATAATGCTAAATTTATACAATTATTGAATTGTACTACATTCTCTTGCTACCATACCTGTTTACAAACAGCCATAGAAGCAGAGTTGAACACACTTATGGGCCTCAACTACAAATGACAAGTCGTTGCAAATCCTTCACGCAGCATCTGAAGCTACAGGAGTAATTCACCATGACCTAACAGCCTTGCTAAGCCTTTGTTTCCATTTTCTCAATTGTATTTCTATATTTAGGAGATGTAAATTTGGCTGAAAACAGAATACTCCTCACTGTATTTGAAGTATGTAGTACTTAAATAAATCCAGGAATGTATATGAGAATTCAGTTGCCAAACTTGTGAGCACTCATTATTTTTATTCTGAAAACTTGCATCAGTCATATTAATTCCTCTCACAAAATTTATCACATACCTTCTGGTTTAGATGACAACTATCTATTGTAACCGCAATACATACCCATTACTTTCATACAGTGTAGATTGCATGTCTAACTTTAGATAGGCAGATTTCATTAATTGTAACATAATCTAAAAAAGAACATTAGTTTACCAGCTTAATTGGTGTTAATATCTAAATTACATAGTAATTATGAAAAGAGAAAATGTTAAGATACGGCTTTACAACAGAAACCTAATAGTTCATTTAGATACTGGAAACCAACATTCACTTTCTTATCAATTTTTGGTGCATTTCAAAGCATGCCTCCTGGTCTAGTGCTCTACAGCTCCTCTTGCACACATGGCTGCCACCAGTAACTGCTTTTCTGTATCACATTTACAAGCAGGCGGCATTCAGTTATTTGCATGCTACTTTGTAGACGTGTACATAAAGCATTGACAAAGTCTCTGAAAACAAAACAGTGCAAAAAGAAAAAAATGCAAAGGTGCCATCCAACCACAAAGAAATATCAAAATGTGACAGCAGTCAAGCAGAATAATGCAACCTCAACGAATCCAGGCCACGCCGCTTCACGATACATAAAGTGATTATCTGTTCAAGACTGGTGGTTCATTCAAGACAAGGGGGCAGTCTCCGTCCAACAGCCTGTCCTGCAAGAACCACTGCCTGGCAGCAATAACTGCATGGACAGAGACTCTTCCACCCACTCACCTCCAGAAGTGACCTCTTCAGAACTGGGTTGAGGAACATTGGCAGGACAATGTGGGGAAGCTTGCATTGCTGCCGCCCTTGCTATACCTGTCCTGTGGAGAAATAGAGGACTTAATTTCCAGGGCTGTCAGTCAGCACCTTCCACATTACAAGTGAAGGAAAAAGAAAGGAACTTGACAATGCCTGCTTCAAGCGAGTACATTTTGGGGTGTGGTGAAGAACCCCCGTTTTCTACTGAAGTATTTGGGTTACTTTCACATCTTCTGTGGAGGTCCATTTGTCTGCCCAACCAGCAAGCTGGATTCTTTGGTTCATGAGTTGATGATGCTCTTGCCAGTTACCTATATAGCAAGCTGGGATATGGCCATTGAGAATCAACTTAACTAGACAGCCTAAATAAAATAAATAAGGAAATCATGTTTAAATTAATCTCTCAAATCCGACGTGAACAAGTACTTGCAATTGGGTAACTCTCCCTTCTACATCCCTTTCAAAATGGCAAATTTCTTAGTCTGCCCTTTACACATTTCCTTTACAGAAACCATTATCATATGAATTACCTAACAGAGAAGCAGTTCTTTTGCTTCTCCTGTCCCACCCATTCCATAGAGGCATTTTATTTTACTTCCACATTAATCTAAATAGGGTTACCACAAGAATCAATCCTATCAAAGACAACTTTTAAAGGAAAAAAGAAAACTTTCCACTATCCTTATGGTTTCCAGCTAGGATGACGGTTTTCAACCACCAGTTTTCAGTGTGACACATACAAATGATTGTACATACCAAAGTGCAGTTCATTAGAGAGAGAAAGAGACAAAAAAAAACCCTCTTTTGACTGTGGTGATGAATGCAATGTTTTACAGTTTCAAAAACAATTCTCTAAAGCTTTACTAAAAAAAGTGTGTTTGCTTCCAAGAGTGATCTCTGCGCATCTTTCAGGAGTACCATGATGTTTTTTGTTGGAGGAAATGTCAAGTTTAGACAGAGAATTGGAAGCTAATGACCAACCATTTTATTCTGGTAGGAGTGTGCACTGAATACTGATGTTCACAGGCAGGAACAATTTCCAATAATTAATTGGAAACGTATCAGCCTTCATTGCATTTGCTTAACTTTGGTCAACAGCAATGCTAATCTTGCAAGTGAATTGAGAGACAAGACAAAGCCTATACATGTGAGGTTTTTATAGAATTCAGAACTGCTGAAAAACATGGAATGCRAGCCAAGAAAGTAATGATTATAAAAATATGGCAGAGGAATTCTATTAGGAAAAAAAAAAAACCAAAACAAACCCAACTTTTATTGTATCAATTACTTAAGCTCAATCTTTCAGCTACGTGTATGTTAACGAGTAAATGTAGGGGTAAATAGAATTGTTCACTTCTTATTTGGGGAAAACAGACTTATGCATCACTCACTTCCTGAATAAAGATGCCAGACAGGATGTTTTCGTAATTTTTATTTTTATGTTTTTATTTGCCACTGTACACCGCTTTTCTTTTCACAAAGTTCCCAGTTTCCAACATACCAACCACTTCAAAGCAACAAAACAGTTTGTCTCTCTGAATATCTACTACCTTGGACTATGATTATGGCTGTCCATGGGCTATGATTATAAACAGACTTTGGCCAAGATATTTGGATGAGGCATCTCCAAAAGAAATAATAACAATTGGTCACATATATAATACCATACTTAATAAACCCAGTATTTAAATATAAAATAAGATACAGCAGGTTGGCTCAAAGAAATAGGGCAATGATTAATTCTGTCCTGAGCACTACAGATATTCTATCTGTTCTGTTCACTTTCTAAGACAGTGATTATTCTAAGTACTAACAGGAGTTTTAGTAAATCTGCTCCGTTTATGTGGCAAATACTAAGAGGATCAGAAAGAATCAAAATCATCATGGAACCCTGATGACCTTAGGTTTTACATACTGCCTAAACCCCTCTCAGAGTCACCAAAAAGCTGCCCCAAAAAGACCATGATACATAGATAATCTAGATATTACAGTAACAATGCACAGATATCACTGATACTTTTCTCTCCAGAGAAAAGAACTCAAACACTTTGAAATGTTTGGGGGTAGTTTCTAATAATCCTTGGAAGGACTGGCATTAGTGGAAACAGGTTTCACTCCAAACCACAACTGTTAATGCGTTTACCCTCCCTCAAATGCAAACTGATAAAAGCTACAACTGAAAGCAAGAGCTGAAACAGTCACAGTGTGGATTTTTGTTTGTTTGCTTTAGTGATCTGCAAAAACATCAAATGCCAAGCATTTCACACTTGGAGGGTAACCTACATTTATTTCAAAAACAAGCCTTAAGCGTTCAAAACCAAGCATCTTATGCATTAAATGCTTCAAAGAGCCTTTCCTTTGCTTACATCCTCCTGATTTCCTCCCCACAAGTTAACTATTGTTCTTAAACCTCCCCTACAGCCCGTGTTGACCTATGTATCCCAAGCACTTCAAGAGGCACTTTAACCATACGGGATATTTCTAAAAAGTAGGATCACTTTTACTGTCTGGGAGAGTAGATCATGGAATAAAAAAGAAAACAATTTTGCCACAGGAGAAAGATATACATTCCAGAGATTGGTCCAACTCAAACAGAAAGCTCTTCCATGACAGAAAGCACATGCTATTTTTAGGATGCACTCATATCCTGCCACCATATCCAAGCTAGAATATCCCTTCTTCTTCCTTGTTTAAATATGGGCTAGAATCTATTGTGTACACAAGGACTGTAATACAGCTCCCGGACTTAGTTCTCAGATCCACCAGAAATTTTCCTATGAGTCCTATGGAAATCACTGTTTTTTCTACAGTTCATTTTCCCTTTGAGAAATGAAGAAAACCTACCTGTCAGTCTCCATGACTAGAAAAAGAAATGGTGAGAAGTCCATTGTGTGGACCTTTAAATGAATGAATCCACGCATCTATGGCTGCAGCAGTGGATTCCTCATCTCCGTTCTTCACCCAGTGAGAACATTCAGGTGGTGCTTGAACATAACCTTTCCCGTTTCCTGCATGTGTGCGAGGACRGTCCCACCCAGGTCTCCCCAACCAACATATAGCTGGTGAAGAAAAATGAGTCTGACAATTTGTACCTACGGCTGAATCATGTTAGTCATCACTGCTAGGGATCCCATACTTACGTTCCAGCATCCAGAAATGATGTTGCTAGTACCTGAACTTTAATGGATAGTCTCCACAGAAAAAAGCAATAATGACAGTTTCAATATACTATATACTATAGCTTTGCTAAGAACTTACAATTTTTTTACACAAGTTAAAAAGAATATTGATTTCTTTCAAGTCCACTGCACACTAACTGCAACTCCCACTGTTGCTATTTGAGGTATTAGATAAAAATGCCACCTTTCTCACCAAGAAAAGAATCAACRAGTCTTTCATGAAGCAGAGATGTCTAAGGCTCTTTGGTGTATTTCAAACAAACTTGCCAGCTGGAAGTAGCCAAAAGTTACATTGATTCATGAAAAAACAGAAAAAACAGAAAATTCACTTTGGTGCCATCCAAGCTTAGTGTATATTCTCTGTGCCCAGTGGACAGCAAGACATTGCCAATCTAAAAACATCCATAGTGATATAACTAACAATACAAATTCAGTGCTTCGCCTCTCAGTTACAAACTAAGGGAGACAAGAAATGGCTATAAAGCGACAAAAAATGCCATCTGTGAGAATCTAGATGGACCCTGAGGAACTTCAGGAGGTTCAACAAGGAGAAGTGCAAAATTCTGCATTTGGGGCAGAAAAACTGCACACATCTGGCTGAAAAGCAACTGGCAACGTAGCAGCTCGGCTGGGAAGGACCTGGGATCATCCTGGATGCTAGGCTGAATATGAGCCAACAGTGGGCTCACTTCAGCAAACCACATACTGGGCTAACACTAGGAAGAATGTGGCCAGCAGAAAGAGGGAGATCACTCTCTGCTCATCAGCGATGAGGCCACATCTGCTCATCACTGATGAGGCCACACTTAGAACACTGTGTCCAGCTTCTAATCCCCCCCAGCTGAAGTGGAGAAATTGGACAAAATCCAGCAAGGTCCTAAGCACCTACCAAGTTGGTCAGGTGCTTAGGACATTTGCAGAGACTGAGGGAGCTGGGCTTGTTTAACSTGGTGAAGAGAAGGCTAAGGGCAATTTAATAGCAGTTTATAACTACTTGACAAGAATTACAGACACAATGGAGCCAAACACTTCTTGGTAGCGGTGCATGATGCTGTAAGGTCAAAAGCAACCAAGTGGCAGCTTGGGAGGTTCAGACTGGCTACTTAGGAAGGCTTTTTCTCTAGAAGGGTAGTGCAGAACTGCAAAGGTTATCCAAAGAGGTTGTGGCATCTCCATCCTGGGAGGTTTTCAAGACTCAGCTATACAAATCCACAGCTGACTTGATTTATAGTTTTGGCAAGATCGTGCTTCCAGTGGGACATTGGACTACAGACTTGCAGAGGCCCTGTCCCACATATGCCATTTCTATACTTCTACAAAATGCCAGTTTATAAGGCATGAAACTCTCTGGTGTTCTGTAGAACAAAATCCCTTTGCTAAGCCTCCACTCCTTGCTTGTCTGCCATGATATTTTCAGAGAGATGAACTAACAAACTTTGAGTGTCCAACGCAATGTGAGATTCTACAGCGACAGGGTTAAGCAAACAAACGCCTGTTCCAACGGGCTGGATCACTGTGCCCCATTCTTTGTCACTAACAACCCAAAAAAAGCACAAAGACACAACATTTGCACTAAGAAGTATGCTTCAGAGACCCAGAGCTAGAAAAGGTGACTCATCTCTTCGCTACAGCTTACTGGATTTAACCACAAGAGATTGATACATTCCCACAAGTGACTGAAAGGTTACAATAAAGTTAACCACAATTTTTAAGACCGATTAATTGAAGAAGAGCAACGAAGCTGGTGAAGGGTCTAGAGAGCAAGTCTTATGAGGAGCGGCTGAGGGAACTGGGGTTGTTTAGCCTGGAGAAGAGGAGGCTGAGGGGAGACCTTATCGCTCTCTACAACTACCTGAAAGGAGGCTGTAGAGAGGTGTGGGTTGGTCTCTTCTCCCATGTAACAAGCAATAGGACAAGAGGAAATGGCCTCAAGTTGCGCCAGGGGAGGTTTAGATTGGATAGTAGGAAAAATTTCTTCATTGAAAGGATTGTCAAGCATTGGAACAGGCTGCCCAGGGAAGTGGCTGAGTCACCACCTCTGGAGGTATTAAAAGATGTGTAGAAGTGGCACTTAGGGACACGGTTTAGTGGGACTTGGCAGTGTTAGGTTTACAGTTGGACTTGATGATCTTAAAGGTCTTTTCCAACCTAAACAATTCTGTGATTCTATGTGACTAATTCTGCATGTGGCACACAATTTTTCATCCCAACAATGCAACTGTGCTAATTCTTCAGCCATAGTCTATTCCTTGATAGTGGTTTAATCTTTGAGGTAATGCCTCAACTAAAGCACTCTGGAATGCTCTTAACAGTAATCACCAACTACACGGAGACTCCTCATCAGCTTAAGTATTTACCTAAATGTTCTGCACATAGCTCAAAAAAACCACAGCGTCGTTATGATACTACCACAATATGAACTTTTTGGAAGCTGTAAAAGCATAATTTAGGGGGACAATATGAACCTAACAAACAAGCACAAACCCAGAAGTACCCAAATGAGCAGATTAAGGGGAAGAATTACTGTTTTGTTAAGATATGTGCATTTTTTATAGTTCTAGTAGAGATAACCCTGAAAAATATCTGTAACAAGGAAATTTATTTAAGGGCTGAAACGATGTTACTGACATTCATGAAATATCCTGTAATTTTTTTCAGAGAGTTTTAATTATAACTTTTGTGCAACTCATCCATTGAAAGATCTTCTGGTTAGCATTAATTTGAATTCTACTGCGACATAAATTAATACAACTTAGACATATTTATCAGCCCTTTAAATAACAAACTGATAATGTGTCCAGGCAATATATTCTTGAGAAGAAGAAAAAGACATACAAGTAAAACCTGAACTACAATTACTGTGCATTTCAGAAAGTTAAAATGTAGCCTGAAGCAACATTACCTCAAAGAGAAAATCTGGACAGTAGCTTTGCTTCAAGCAAAGACATAAGAATATTTAAAAGAAAACAATATGCAGCAACGGTAAATCATATAGAAGGAGCAGGCAAAAAGGTCAAAGAAATGGGTTTGTACCCATTTGTTATTATAAATTTGAATACATTAAGCTCCTGAGGAAACTTGCAAAGACAGTATTAAGGTCACAGTATTCAACAGGATAATTTTAATAGTACCCTAAATTTAACAGATTATATTATGCATGAGAATTTCCAAGTAGATTTCCTAACCCATTATGCAAAGAAACAAAATGATAACTCTAAATGGTTATAGTAAATATGGAAAAATTTGTTCTTTTGGCTAAAGAATAAATTCTTGATAGGCTAAACATACAGTTTGCTGGTGAACAGGAATGCAGTAAACCCTAAGAAAATTAACTAATACCTTTAACAAACCCACATAATTTCAGCTCCCAGGACCTTTTTCTTGTGAAACTGCAGAATGTACTTATGTTTCCTGACAGTATGTAGAAAAATCTAAGCTTTGCAGAACCTAAGATTTCTGAATACAGTGAAGTTAGGCCAAATTTCCACCTTTACCTATTTTTGTCCTAAAGAACAAAACCAGTAATGGTATTGAATCTCTGAAGATTCAGCACACTGAGATTCCCAGAAAGGTTTTTGGTAAGCTATTACTTTATCCATTCTTGCACTGAGTCAGATAAACTCTTCAAAAAAACTCTTGCAGTATCAGGGGTTACATACTACATCTCCACAACGTATATAATGTAGCACTGAAGACAAAAGTATCTAAGGTTACTGTACAAAGTAATTAGAAAAAATAAGTGTAGAGATTAAAATCAGGACTCTCAAAGCACAAACAAAATATGTAGCTTGTATATACAGACATATATTTTTATGGACTTACAACATGTACATAGAATACAGCTATGCAAAGCCATGCACCCTGATCCAATCCCACTGGAGCCAGTGGCAGGTTCTTAATAGACTTCACTGGATACTAAATCTGATAATTACATAAAGGCTGTAACAACCTGTTAGGATTTTAAAGAATAAATTGTTACTGTTTGATGGAAAAGCGCATCTTAGTGTCCTAACAAAAACAAGTAGTGCATTTCAGTTTTTTAAAAACCTACTGGAGTAGAAAAAATAAAAGTGAATTAAATAAAAAAATCTTCATACAACTTCCATTATTTCCAGTCACTTCCAGTTCTAYAGTAGAGTGGTAAACTTAAAAAAGSAAACATCACTAGCTTCTCCCTTATGATAATAAAGTAAAATCCTGACCCCATTCTTCAGACAAGTCCGTTGATACTAACCTATTTAACTAGGACCTTACCCAGGAAGCCTCCCAGGCCTCCTTCCAAAGTCAGAAATTCCTTTTCAGCAGAACGGTGTAGAAGTAGGGCCTCCAGAAATTTCAAAACGACCCTCCCCGTGCACTTGAGGGTCATATACAGAGAAATCAATCACTCCAAGTCCAAGATGATTTTGAGTCACATCTGTGTCCTTTACTGACAGTAGAAGAATGGTACTGACTGGCAATCCCAGGTCTTGCACTTACAAGCTTCAATGGATTGTAAGATACAGAGAGCAGAGAGAACTTGGCAAAGAGTGCAAAATGAGTTATGGTTTTGGCTGGATTTCCATTTTTTTCAATAGAGATTTCTCAAGCTTGAAGAGTAGCAAGTGCTGCAGATAAAAGCCAAGTATCACTACAATCACGTCAAGCAGCAAATAGGAAGAGAAAAATTGTAGTCAAGGAAGGAATGACTGTATTTCCGCCTCCTTATTTCTCTCCCCGGCACTGCTTGAATCTACATATTCCCAATTTCTCCAAAGTCTGAGCAGGGAGTACTACTTCCAGAGAGAGACATGTTGAGAATTTAAAGCTTTGGGGCCCTGCTTGAACAGAGATGGAACAGTTGCCTTCTGGCAGGAATTAAAGCTGGTATGGAAATTTCACAAAAGGAATTAAAAGATGGTCTGGAAAGTGGCCAAAAGGAGATCAAAGGAACTTTAGCAGCATGAAGACACATACCAGAAGCACATGAAAGGGGACTTCAAGGAAGACCATTAGGTTTAAGAAAGTATCCGTTGCCTGTGTAGAAGGCTGTGTGAACCAGGGGAAAATGTAAATTATTCTTGTGAAATATTTAGTCCCCAAATATCCATATTCTCTTGTATAATTTCCAGTCTTGACCACATGTCAAACATCTAGAAGAACAGATGTATTTTAGACTCAGCCCAAATTTTGAACTATAAGAACTGATCAGCATATCCTTCTTCCTCTTCTTCAACTGTGCTATGTTACTGGATCTGAGATTCAKATTCTGGAAAATGCCAGCTATCTGTGAGTTAAAACATATTAAACACAGAGAAACTATAGCTCATGTCTTGTATCACATTTATTGTGATATATATAATATAGGCATGAGTATTTATGATGGTAAACTGAGACTTTCCAAAAACACTGGTATGATGAAATTCACCTCAACTAGAAACAGTGACAGAAGAAAGAAATTTGGGAAGATTATATAGGGTACAGGCAGACCTAGACAGCTTCAAATTAGCTGAAGACCCTAGTAGGCTTGGTTGCTGCTAATAGACCAACCATGCCAGCACAGAGCTCATTATTCAACTCTGCTTTTTTGTAACTTCATTAAAGACTTAATATTTAGAAGTAGCATTAAGGGTAAAAAACGTGATTGTTATGTTTCCAATGTTGTCAAACAAACGGCTGGTAGCAGGAGCAATTCAGGGGTGCATTGAGAGGTTGGTGTACTCACCACCACCRCGATACACTGCAAGCGGGAAAAGGAGGAGCAAATGGAGCACAGACAGAATCTGCACGCTTATCCATGTATTTACTGGACTTCCAAAGCATTTCGGTTTTAATACTAACTTCTGCGTTTAGTTTGTCTGCAATGCAGAAAGTCTCTCCTCTCTGAAACATAAGCTAATAAAACTTTGGAAATCATTTTCTTCTCCTTTCTTTTTATAGAGAGAAAGAACATACAGAGGGGAAGGCCAGAACATGTCTTCACTGAGACTCTCTCACAGAATTGCAGGAATAATCTGGCTTCAGAATAATCAGTTATTTTACAGAAACACTACATCAAAAGTGGACAGTTTTTAAAGCAGCTAGCTTCAAAAGAAGAAATGGACCATCCATGGATATGATCTGCGTAGCCCCAGAGTTGAAAAGAGGAGCTCTGGTAATTCTGAATTGGACAAAAGCTTCAGGGAATTGTTGGGTTATTGCTTTTAAGAGTTATTAGGATGAACAGGTGCTTTGCCTCATCTCTGTTTCTGCCCACGTGCTACTATTGCACTCTCTCAATAAAGTCTGTTCATCCTTCCCTCAGTAAAAGCAGTTTTTGAAAAATAAAATGAAAACACTTACAGAAAAATCTTCCTGTGCTCCAGCAGAAGGTTTCTCACAGAACAAGGAACAGAAAAAACAATGACTCTTTACATAAATGCATGAAAACCACCACTCACAAGCTAAAGCACAAGACTTTCCCAAATTCCTTGTCCAGGATGAGCAAACTGGTGGAGTTACTATTTTTAGGTGAAACAACTGTGCTCAAGTTTGCTAGAACTTTGTTGCATCTCTTCTAGCGGCAGGTTCCACTCATGATGGCAGGTCCTTGTTAAAATGTTTAGGTGACTCTTGTTGTCACATGTCGTCAAATCTTATGTAGCTACCTTTTATTTCTTTTGGATGCAGATATTAGCACTATTTAAAGAATATCTTGCCTTGCAAACTCCTACAGGGTTTCACTTATACAATAAAACCTCAAATTTTGGAGTCAGAGTTTCTGGACTGCATTGCAAAACTGCAAAAGGCAAAGAATAGGAGCACTTCCATTGTTCAGTTTTGAAAGCAGACTCTGATAAGTTCCTTTATTCCTCTTCAAGSTCAATTATTTGGATTCTATTATTGTGATAGAGCATATATTTTAGGCATCCTCAGTTAACAACTTAATTCAAATACTGACCCCATTAACCTATGATACAGATCTTTCAAAGAATGTAAAACTGCAGAACTAGTATGCGCTCGTAAGTTATTCTAAATCTGTCAAGCTGCAGAATGAAACAACGTTTTAGAAATGGCAGCCAACAGATAAATACATTAGAAAAATCAGATTTAAAGCCAGTCAAAACGGTTAGTGGTATCTCTAAAATTAAAAGCATTTTTAACATAGAAATTTACATTTTAAATCTTGGTACAATTCAGATAAGGTTTGCTATTTAGACTTAAAATTTCAAAAGTGTTTGGAGTTATTGGATGCATTACTTCTTGGACAATGAAGATACGTGAATGTATATGCTCATGCATGAACAAATTTATGAATGGATATTTCTGGATCAGAGGTGGCTTCGCAAGAGGGACATGAAGAGCTTAGAAATATTTGCAACATTTCAGGAAAGGAAACTGCCAAACAGGATTACTTTTTAAAGAAAACTGTGTAAATTAAATTGCTAATAATAATATGCCAGACATAACGACTGAATTCAGTCATTAAAATGTAAAATCAATGAATAGTTTCCTGTGCTCACCTCAATCTAACTACACCTATCAAGTCTCATCTGTAATAACCAGGCTGACGTTTGCTCTGCGGAGTCCGAATCGCTAATTCCTCCAATTTACACCAACTTCTTGGCTTTCAGGAACAAAAATCGTTTTCTGTCTAAATATACTTACACTTAACAATCAGAAATGAATCCATCTGCAAACAATTCTCTACATTGGCAATCATCTTTGTTAGTAATTATTTATAGTACAGAAGCATCAAAGCTTTCCGCTTCCAGATTTAACATTACTACTACTACTACCATGTCCCAGGTACATCCAGGATAACTGTCAAACATTTTTCCAATATACTTAGAGCTCGTATTTCCCCYTTTCCTTCTACTGTGCATAAATATTACAAAAGCCTTATGAAAAGGTTGTTTTGAAGAAGCATTACAGTAAGCATCACTACTATGTAAGTTTTTACAACGCTGACCGAAACATTAACGCTKCTTCTGGTGCACATTTAAGTTTGCCTGGAGCAGCGATGGGACCCTGATGACCGATGGCAACCTTGCACCTGCAGAAGTCAGCACTGCTCACAGMGACCTGTGCTCTCAGGAGCAGGCAGGTGGGGTGTTTCCCTCTCTGCTAGCAAGGGACTAAAAAACAGGACAAGTTTGCTGGCATTTTCTGAAGAAGCTGGACTCTTAGGCTGGTGGGCTAACCAGTGCCTCTYTCACTCTGGTCTCCTCTCTGCTGATACTCCCCCTGTGATGGGACAGGCTCCAAGAGCAGCAGAGAAGGAAGGGTGGGCAGCCCGGGCYGGAGAACGGACAATTTGCTGCCAATAACTGCATCCATAAGCAGTTTCAAACCAAACCCCAAATTTATAATCTCTTGAAATTAATTTGAAGGTATGAAAAAGTAAAAGAAACATTCTCAGTATTTCAACATAACTGAAAAACTGGGAAAGGTCAACACAACAAACAACTGTGTGTTTATACTCCATACAAATCATATTCTGCAGTACTTTCAGCAGGACAGTTCAAAGTTTAAGCAACTAAAAACCTTCACTTGGACATAGTGTAAATCATCGCAGGTAGTCAATATTAAAGTTTCAATATAATTGGTTGATTTGCAGTATCATTACTGCTAACTGATGCAACTTATTTGTTTTTAATCTAGCATCTTTGTAACATTTACACAGTGTCAGAAAAGGCCTCTACTCTATATGACCCATTTTCCTGAACTGCAAGCAGAAGCACAGAAATGTTGAATCTAGCAATTAAGTATTTTCCTAACCCTGGAAAATAAAATCCATGCCCAAGTAATCCATTTTTCAGAAAACTGCAGCTCATCACCACCACTGGTGAAGATCAGAAATGCAAGGACACTGCTTCTTATACCCATGGCATGAGGAAAGCTTCGCTCCAGTCACAGACCAAGTCTCACCTCCCTGTTCAGCAAACACTGACATACATAGACCAAAATAGCCTGTGAATGTATGGGAGTTGAAAGACATACAGTGCCCCACATGCAAGCTCTTACTGTCCCATCTCCCAATACTGAAACTTCTACATGGCCATACTAATATTCCTGGATTCACATTTCAAGCATAGCAACTGAAAGGAAGACAGACACACCAGAAAACATATACTGGCAGTCATCCACAAGACTTCTGTGAGTGTAACATATATACAAAAGCACRAGTGCACACAACACACACAGAATCATATTCACATTGCACCTGAGCAATGAGAAGCACCACCATCCATATGACCATTACTTGACTCTTAGCATCAGATGTTCTAGGAATTTCTGTAAGACATCTAATAATTCACAGCTACCTATTTCAAAGACACTGCATATGTGAATTCTGCTTTGAGCGTCACTGCAGATTAAAGAGAATATACTTGACCTAAATCTTCCATTCAAAAGAAGACTACAGAATACACATCTGAGTTCATCTTGTACTGGTTATTCCCATATCACAGATCTGCACCCAGAAATGGAAGCCATTAAATCAAGCAGGGTGTCAAAATTAACATGTAGCATGACAAGAGTCTTGTGTGCTACCTTGGCAGCCAATTTTGCCTTGCATTTACCAGTCCATTGTGCCTATTTGTTGAATTTTATAATTAATTATTATTACTGAATTTATTAGTTAAATTTTTCATTTTATCATATCACAATGTAGAAATAAAGACATTCTATCAGAAATTATTTATGAATCAGAGCCTGATTTACAGCTATATATTTGAAAACCCTGGAAAGATTTATTAAAGACCTTGTGTCAAGTTCTGTCATAAATTGAAACCTCTCAAAGTTAACAGAACATGAGGTTGCATTGACTGGATAAAAGTTTAGAAATAAATTATTGAAAAYTGGTGAGCAGCTCACTGTTTGAGAACTATTTTTACTCTATTTGAAATACTCATTTAAAGTCTTAGATTAGGGAGAAGTAATATGGATCCATTAAAAACAGAGAAAAGGAAATAAGCAATGATTTATTTTTAATTGAACACTGATGATCTTTATTTTTTACTAGGAACTGGCCCAACAGGCAGACCATGCTATGGCTGTCTTAATGCAATCAGTACTATCATAGGGCAACATTAACCTCAGAATTTATGCAAATGGTGTTATTTTGCACAGCCATCAACTACTTGCAACGCCTGGGTCACATGAACAACAAAAGCAGCACCATCTGGAAGAATTAAGGTGACAATTAATTAAGTTCTATTCAGACTTGAGTTGAACTGGAACTAGAGGATAATAAACCAACTCTCAGTCCTTTACTTTCTTCTGTACTCTGTTCCTAAGTAAAACACATACAAATGTCATTATATTACACACAGATGTCTCCATCTTCTTCTTTTCTTTTTTAAACAGATAAATCAGTAAATATGAAAGGAAAAGCACTGCTATATTTAACAATACAGATCCCATACCCCTGTCATATTAATAATTCACAAAAGTCACTGAACYGCATGACATGTTGTGCTGAAAGATTTTATTAGGATTTCAGTCTCTTAACGTACATTTTTATTACTTGTATTTGGACTGGCAAAATACAGTCTGCTCTCATTTGCATTTAAGCAATAAAAATAACAGGTTTGATAGTTTTTCAGTAGGGACACATTCCTGAGAAAAGGAACTCTCTTACCATATATAAGGCTGCTTTGCTAGGTGGGTTTTTTGTTCTTGGTAAAGAATTGGGGAACTTTCACCAGGCACCAGTAATACAGACCACATTCATTACTAAAGTCAAGCTTAGCGTTAACCTAAGAACTACAGAAATAGTTGATGAAGAAAGTGCCTCAGTATGGCTAGAAGTGCATTTAAAACCCTTTCTTGTTTAAAAACAAAAATCCCCATAATAATTCCTCTATTTTTCTGAGATAATTACCTACTCTACCATCCTTTCCCTGGTCAGAACAACTACACTGATATTAGCCAGCAAACACCTTGCCTTCTCTTAGCATTTACTCCTCTATACAAAGCCTTATTACAGTGAATGAAACAAACTGTGGAAGGAAAGSCTCAAGATCCAGAAACTAGTCATGATGTAGTAACACAATGTAAGCAGTAACGATTGATTATCTTTTTATGCCTGTAATAAAAGATACTCCATTCTTTTTCTATTATAAAATATTCAGTGTTATCGTATTGTGTTGCACATTTTAAACTGATCTAAGAACCACATCTGTTATTCTCGAAACTCACCATTTAAATATATGATACACTGCTGAAATGTCTGAGGTCTACACAGAAAACAAAATATACTGCAAAGTACAGTTTTCTTTCCTTAATGATGCATATGCTAAATAAACTGCTCCTGCAGTGAATGATGACACTGACTCTACCTGCACGGTGTTGTTTAGTTTTACATTATTCAATGCTTTTGAATTGTCAGTTTCAATTAGAAAGAAATCTGGCACAGAGAGCGGGCTTGCATAGATCACATTTTATGCCTGCATTTTATCTTACATACACTGTACTGTTGACCTCCTGAACTTCCATTTTTAAGGTTTATATGTAGCTAAATCTATTACATATAGTAGTTATGTAGTTAAATATACTATAAACATTTCTATTTATAACGTTTCTAGTCCATATTAGTCTATATATCATAATATAATAAACTGCATATAGGCTAAATTGCTGAAACTAACTGGTCTTTTGTGCCACTCAGACACTGCTGGCACCTAAGAAAAGCCCCAGATTGGTACAACCAGGTTCTTTTGCAGCTCTGCAGCCTCACTGCCATGGAAGCAGCTTGGCTTGTTTATCATGTAGCTAATATTCTAGATGGTTCTTTCCTTTTGTTAATACATCCTACTCACTCCTCTAGGACCTCTAACACTACACAGCAACTATATATAGTTTTTATTTAGTTACTGAGTGGGAGATCATCTGGTGATTATATACGCATGCAAAGAGAGCCAAGGTTGCCATCAGTCCCTGAGGGCAACCCACCAAAAACAGCACTCCAGCATTAGAGATTTATGCCTTTGCATATGGGGAAGATTGTAACCCAGTTTAGTCACACTTGGTAACATTTTACAGGGTACATGTGACATTGGTGAATAATTGTCATGTGGAGGCATGACATTAATCGGAGATCCAAACCAAGTTAACTCCACGCCTTTTAAGCATGTCCTGCAGCTCAGAGTGGCTTAAAATGCTCTCTTAGAAGGATCTAACAGTCAGTCCTTAAACTAATCCCTTCCTTGAAGAGGCAGGTCTTTTGAGGAGGCAGTAACAAGTTAACACTAACACGTCTCTGCTCTCTGGGAATGCTGAGAACAGCAAATTAAGAAATTCCAAAGTCCCAGTCTAGGATCAGAACTGTCCTAATCCTACTACTGATTATGATTTCTTCAGAAAACAGATTTGGCAAGTAAAATAGAGACGATGATATCATGAGTGCCTAACAGATGTGATATGAAAATTATATCGGTGGAGTACTTTGAATGTATAGATGGTACTGTATAGTGACAAGCATTGCTGACAGTGTAATTCACTTCGGCTAAATATATATTGCTTTTTCCAGGCTTGCCTGAACAAATTGCTGCCCTAGTCTGCCCATACTGTACGTTGCCTTAAATGTCTGTGCTATGATGATCCAAGCTTCGGGTAGTACCAATGTTTGATTTTCCTGCACGCTGAACCACGTACCCAGCTGCAGGCTTGAGCGGGTAAACACACAGTTCAGGCCTCAGTGCAAGCCCGTGCGACAGCTGTTCTCTAGCCCTGCTCCATGGCTTCTCCCAGCTAAGCTGCATGAATAAAGATTACAAAGTCAGCAACATCACTTGGATGGAATAAACCTTATTAATCCAAATCTTCAAGGCTACCCACAACATTCATCTGAATAGCACTGTGAATGAAAGAGAACCAAATCTGTGCACAAAAAGACGTAACTGTATCCTGTTTAACAAGGGGCAAAGTTATGCTTTAACAAGGTTTACCTCTGTTCATACTTGGCTGGAGGAAAAAAATAAATAACACAAGTGACTAGAATAAGAATGAGCAATAATTTCTAGGGTCATTCTAAAACTGTTTCTAAATGGGTTTTGTAAAAAGATAAAAATCGTCAATATTCACAGCATAAATCCTGAATTGCTGGAGGTTAAGAGAGGAAGAGTTACCTCTTGCACTTTTCTTAATAAGCTTGTTAACCAGCCATTCTCAGAAATAAGTGAACAGCCTAGATTGATGGTGAGCCTGAGCCAGTAAAGCAGTACCTGTTCACTATATTCATCCAGTACTCTCAGGTAGTCAGCTCTTATTCAAATTATATTTGAGATGTTTATGAAAGACAAGTTCATAAATAAATTTCTTGGCAGATGAACATGGATCATTTCCCTTAACTTTGATTAATGAAGAACAGACATACTAATTTCTTTAGTTAAGGGGAAAAAAGGCCCCCAAAATCTGTTTTCATTATCTGCAGAGGATTTTTCTTTAAAATCATTAGGAAAAAAAATGTCTTTTTTCATCCTCTGTAATAAACGTTTCACATGGTTATGACTCAATATGTTTTACACTACACTGGTAATTCTCATTATTCTTCAAATACCACATTTGAGGAGGTTAATACACCATTAACATGATTAACTTTTTAATAGAAGGTAAGCCATATGGAACCAATCTGCACCATTCGGCCATATAAATGACTAGATAGTGAAGGTCAGCTTCTGCCCCACTGCACCTCCGCAACTTCACTGGCTTCACTTGAATTTGCAGGCCTAGACCAAGGGAGGAACCTGTCTCTCTCTAGAAACTGAGAGTATAAGCAACTTTTTATTTCTTCCCACAGCAGGGATAATCCATGAAAAGGCAGGGATGAATCGATACGCTAGACATGTCTGCATACAACTTGCAGAACGCCTTTGCCACCAGAGAAGCACTTCTCCAGATATATTTGGGTTCATGGATATGAATCACATCCTTTAACACAGTTTGGTAAGGATAGTGAATTTTGTTCATTATTTCTCTGTCAATCATTAAATCTGTAAAACACAGAGTAGCTGAATTAACGGTGCAGTTGCTCAAAGGAGCACCACCGTCATTTCCCACAACCTTTTGCCCCTGCCAGGAATACAGCGACCATACCACACAATTCACTGTTCTGAATCAGATCCTGTGTGGCTGATCCTAAGGTCCTGAGACAGCAAAGCACATCAGCAGTCCTGTCAGTTTTACCGTTAATCGTAAGCACAGGTAATGTCAAGGAAACTCTCGGACTGAATGACATTCTCTGCCCCCAAAAGCACACAAGCCTTTTCCCTCCTTTATCCCTTCCCCCAACTCACTGTCCACAATTTTCTTGCCATCTCTCCTAACAGATTTTGCCTGTAAGTAATGAAGGCTCATGTTTCTCTTGTCCAGCCCATCTTCTTCCCCATGTTACACTGTGCCTCTCCTCTCTTCTCTGTTCTTCTAAAGGTGTTGTGGAAATAATACATTTTACTGACACAACACCTCCTGGGCAGCTGGTTCCTACAGATGGGGTGCAAAAGGCAATAAAGCCAAAACACAACTCAGCAATGAATCACAAGCTTGAACAGATCTCAGAGGTCATCTGGTCCATTCCTCTGCCCCAAGGGAGGCTCAGCTATCCCCATGTCATTTCTTACAGACATCTATGTGACCTGCTTTTAAGAACTTCATTGATAGAAACTACAGAAGCTCCCTAGGCAATATATCCCGGTGTTTCACCACCTACGCATAAAAAAGTTCAATCTTTCCTCACAGGTCACATTTTTAGGCTTCAGGTCTTTCTCCTTTCTTTCTTTACAAGTCTCATTGGTCTTTTCCGTCTTCCCTACAAAACCAACTCCAATTAAAGCAGTTTCCTTCAAAAACAATTTTTGAAAGTGATCATTGAAAAACTTACTGTATATTGCTGTTGGAATTAAATTGCCTTTTTCCATTGTGCAACTGTAACATGCTTTTAAGACTTACAATGACAAAATTATTCAAGTCCTGCTTGAATAACTCCACTGGTTTTATTGCAGATATGCATATGTAACAGAAGAATCAAGTCCAGGTAGTCACTGTTGTCATATGTGTGTCTATAACTCCTAAGTATAACATCAACAGTAAAACATCAACCATAAAATCAAGGAATTTTTGAGATTTAAAAAAAATTTCCATAGTCAAGGTAAAGTCATGTTTGATACAGATAACCCCAATGTTACAAAATAATGACCTATGAAAGAGATGAAATTTGACTTTGCTCAAGTAAGCAGTTTCGTTAGGAACACGCTAGGTCCATTAGCGAGAGGAGAGCAAATCAGATTTGGCTCACAGTTTTCCTATACCCTGTGAATTCATGTGTCACCTGATTTTTATTTTTTTTTTTAAACCACTGAAGAAGTAAAAGAGGACGAGAACTGAAGCAATACTATAGTTAACCCAACATCTTCTTGATTATTTTTGGCTTTACTTTCCTCAGGGAATAGAGAGGAAGAAAGTGCATATAAAGGTCAGAAATACCTCCTTTTGTAAATTAATTTAGTCTGCTGCATGGAGCAGCAAGGACAGAAGACACCCCTCACCAAGATTTTAAAACTCTGAAAACAGAAGAGGAAACTAGTTATTCACAGACAACAACGAATCAGGAACTTCTCTAATACACTCGATACAATATAAAGTATTTCTTCGTTTTAAATAGTGGATTACAAAAGCCAAAGACCCCAAAAGACAGACTTGGGTTTGGGCCCAATAAAATTATTTTCCAATATAACAAAGCAACGCATTACTGCCTGCAACTGCATTTATATGTATCTTACTATCACACACGCAGCACTAACATATCATAGGATCAAATAAGGACTGTGAAAGGACTTCAGGCCTTTACAGATGAGAAGTGTTAAAGGTTGTTTCATGGAGCCAGATCTTTAAACAAAACAAAACAAAAAAAAGAACAAAACAGAACAAAGCACATATTAAGTACCAGTTTAGCTTACGTATTCATTATGTATTTTAAACAAAGTATATCTGTGAGAAATTAAAATTTGTGATGGTCCTCTTTGAGCTGAAGGTGTCCCTGGATAAATCCATTCCCTCATGATTTTCATGATCTTTTAAAAGRTGTGGCAATGTCAGATATAACAGAYGTGAAGAATTTTATTACGGCTGACCAACTGAGCATTCCCAAGAAACATTACACAGTCAGACTGAAGAACTAACACTTTGCTGCTGAAGGTTTCCCATACTTCATCTACCTCAAAATCAGATGCCAACATATTTCATGATGACTTCTGATCACAGGGAAAATACAATACAGGCCAACATTGACACTCAAAGTATATTTTGACCTATTTCAGACAAGCCACTCCATGTGCAATCATGGAAGAACACCCAGTCCTTCTGATCCAAGTATCAAGTGAAAATAAAATGCGAGAAAAATCTAAAACTTGCGTCAGCACTGTCCCCCAAAATACTAAAAATCTCAATCTAATTTTTAAAACACCCATAACATACAAGAGAGGAGAATATTGATTTGCAAAATCCACAAGGGATTATTTTCCTCAGATTACAAAACTGACAGACTTGAAAGTCCAAATTTTAACGTAGCTGCACATGCCAATTAAATACACATCTGAATCTTAACATGTAGCAAGTATACTGCAGTAATTATACTGTTCATTTTGCCGAATCTAAGGCATAGATTTATAACTTTAAGACAAAGTTTCTTCAAATGTTATTACAGATGACTACATCTCAAAACATAAGTCATCATTCAGACAAAAATCATTAACCAAAAATTAAAAACAAATCAAAAAATGCACCAAAACATGAACCAGAATGCAAAGAATGTCCTAGAGGCAAGATTAGCAAACAATTACACCAGCCAGTGGTAACAGTTACAGTACACAGCTTTTTTAATTCTTCTTCTGAAAAATCTGCTTTGTGTTCGCAGTAGGGCAAAATCATTCTGCTGTTTTCCACATTCTAAAAAAATGCAAATCATCAATAATCAAGAGAGCATCAGCTGATCACATTTCAGGATGCAGCATGGGAGTATTAAGTGACCGAGCACTGATCAAATGACGACAGAATCTGGAGACTGAGTCTCAAGTAGTATCGGTTGACCCTGATGTTAAGTATGTTCATATTATATAAGCCTACACTGAAGTACTGTTTCTGCTCCTGGAAAGTGCTGTTAAAACTCTGCACACACAAATATATTTGCAAAGTCAGGCACCTACAAATACATTTCTCCTGTTCAATCAATCAACCAATCTTAAAATGGCCTGCTCCTAAACCAACTTTCTGGCAAGGAAATATGGATCAGTACCTGACCCAACCATTTCACTGGTTTCAAGGTAAATTCTCTCAGCATTTAATRTGTGTCACCTGCAGGAAAATTCCTTTTTATGTAATAAGCTACCAGCCATTGAATGATTTAAAATGAAGGTACCTTTTTTTTTTTCTCATGTACCTTGCACATACACAGAGGATGGAAAGAAGGCAGCAATATTTCAAAAGATTATGCTTACATATCCCTTCTAAATGTGTACGGTTCTCTAGGGAACAATCAACTCAGCAATGTCTGTGCTCAGGCTATAATTACCAAAATGAGATGCATAACCTTTATTACACCAGCAAACAGTTAACTTCACAGATTATTTCTCTTACTTTAGTGCTCTCAAATCTTTCACCTTTTTTTAAGTAATCAACTGCTTCCAATCTTTCACACTGCAGCTACTGTGCATTCAATGCCAGGTGCTGCACACCTCACTAGCACAAACTCAGCACAATGCAAGACCTTCTTTAGCCCATATAGTTTCATATATTGCCATAACATGACAGAATGCCTTCGGGATTTAGCAAATTCAAACAGATTCTGTTGCTACGTCACACAGAAAAACGCCTTGAAAGTCTCCCCGTTTAAAAAAAAAAAAAAAAAAAGAAAAAAGGAAGAGCCTACATTTCCAAACATGACAGTGCATTCCTGGCATAGAATATGCAGTGCAAGAAGAGAATAATGACAGTATTTATGTTACCTTCAGTCACATAGTTGTGGTCTCGAAGAAAGCTGTGGTTAATTTTTCGTGTGTCCGTGTCCTCGCCCATTTACAGCAGGATTACTCAGCATGCCTATCCGCAGTGGACTGATAGCATCAGCAGAGGTCGTCACAAGAGCACCATCCATGCTGCCACTGCCTAGCAGAGGCGGAGAACACACTGGGCTACTGAGCACAGCATAATGAGAGCTAGTGATGCAGCACAGATTTGGGGGGGGACGTGAACAACGATCGGGGRAAAAAAAAAAAAAGAAAAAAAAAGAAGTAAGGAGAGAAAGACGGAGGGAAAAACGGCTCCGACAAATTATGAATGCAGAAAGCCAGCAGGGAGCTTGCGTGGAGGGAATACAGGCACTTCTCCCGCAGTTCAAGAATAACCCAATCGTTTAGTCAGGTACTCCTTAAACAAGTGCCCACGCAGAGTCTCCTCCAAGTGCCTGCTGCTGGGGATCTTGCTGGATGCTGTAAAGTGGCAATCAGCGTACTGCAGCAAAACCCGCCCGGAGAAGGGCTCCGACTGCTGCTGCTGCTGCTGCTGTCATATGCCTGTGCTGCATCAGAGCAGGCCCCTCCCAGTCAGCCGCTCGCTGCCCAACCGCACCAGATCTGCATGTAGTAAAGTGAAAAATGGGACTGCAGGTAATTATTTTAGCTCTTCTGCTGGTAAGACGGGCAATGAAAAAATTAAGGGAGGGGATGTGGGAGAAAAAACTTCAAGCTGCTTAAATGGGTTTGCATTGACACGTACAGCACACTAACGTGCGACCACAATTTCGTGCTAGTCGATACTGTCATATGCAGCAAAAGCAACAGTCATTCAGTGTCAGCCTGTATAAATATTACTGAAATTGCCAAGTATCTGCCTAGGCAAACGGAATCGTTACAGGCAAGGCAACCATTCAGCAAAAGTAAAATAAAATAATTGTTATTGATTTTTTATTTTTTGCCAGTTTTATAGATAAAAGGCAAATTACAAAGTATGAAAAAAATGAGGGCCAGAAAACAATCTCTTTGGCTTCCCTGAACAGGAAAGGAAGGCTGGACAAAGGGAATGGTTGCAGGTCATGGGGTTTTCTTAGACCTGCTACTTTCATTCACTGCATTATCCCATCACCTTGAAAAAGCAATGTTGAAATCTATATACTCAGAAATAGAAAAACATGTAGAAGAGGAAAATTACTCATTGGCATTATAAAATAAAGCTTGTTCTTTAGACCAAGTGTTTAATGGCTTATATTACAGCAAAATTATTTCAACTGAACAAGCAGTTTCCTTAAACTTTCAGTATCTGTTCATGACACCATGAACTGTTTGCTGCAGAAGGCATGTATTCTGAAAACGTATAAGCACCACTGAAATTTAGAAATATGAACAGGAAACAAATGGCTCTGTACCAAAGCCACCACTACAGCATGAAAAGGGAGTATGCAATCATAAAACCAATTTAGAGGACAGAAGGATGGTCCTGTGGTTTAGGCCCTGGAATTGAACACAAAAAATACAATTCAGTTGTCAGCATTACTACAGCATTTTGTGTAATCCTGCATGAATCTTGCACAGGTTTTTGGTTTTGTTTTTGTTTCTTTTTAATGAAGCTAGGACATATGGTTCTTGAAGGTAAATTCAAGTACCCTGCTATTACTATAAACCGGGAATGTGACTTTGGAAAAAGTAGAGGACTATGTAAAAACCTGCCCAGGGATAAACATCTCATTTCAGGATGAAGTAACGTTGGGAGAGAAAGAACAATAGCAATGGAGTGACCTTCTTCCCTCTCCCATTGATGAAGCAAAATAAAACAGAACCATCTTCAACCTGACAAGTAAATATTATAAAATCTTCACATTTGAAAAGGTAGGAAAGTAAAAGAAGTTATTCAGTACTTGCACCTSTATAGAACACATTTTATTTTTATGCAGCTTTTGTAGGTGACAATACTAGAAATGTTATTTCTGCATTGAAAGCATCACTCAATACTGTGGTGGTACCAGCAGCTCTCCAGTGCCTCCCCTATCCTCTTCAGTCATTTGCTGCCTTTGCCCATGCTTGTTCATGTACCAAATCCTTCCAACTTCAGGATATCCTGTCTGCTTACACACTGGTACCATCTACTTTTCAAGGCTGTGCACAAAACCAATTCTCTTTTTCAGTTTAGAGGATAAGCATGCCAGCAGCAACACCAAACAAACCAGGACCTGCTACCTCATGATTTGCAACATTTTCCTTATGGATATGCATGGCCTGGTACACARCTGAAGCCTTAGGTACAAGGTGGTATCCCAAAACAAGGATCCAGTCCTGCCAGCAGGTTTGGGTGATAATAGTGCAATTCTATTATTCTGAATTTTCTACCTGTTTATTGGAAGCACGTACAACATCAATACTTGATGACAATACCAGCTACAGTTCAGAAAGTAATTGTGAGAACTTGTAAATATAATGAATGAGAAAATATACCTAGAATTTGATTGAAATGAGGAAGGAGGCCTTGCAAATACTGGTATTTATTTTGTATAAAACGACCCTAATCTATGTGATGGAACTGGTTTATTTTGCCCTTCCCTGCCACATTATTTTATCATCTTGGATTTGTTCTTCCAAAGACAAAAGGGTCTGTGAGCAATACATACTGCACATGAAATCCTGACTCCGCTGAAGTCAGTGGCAAAGAGTACAACAAACAGCAAGTTTACACTCAACTATTTAACGCCACAGACCAATCTGGGTGAAGAAGGCGCTCCCCTTCAGCATCTGTGCAGGAGATATCAAACTGTCTGGTCTTAGAAAAATGACCTAGATTCTTCTGTTAGGAAMCTAAGCTCCCTATATACTCAGTGTAGCTTTTGGAGAGCAATTAAGAGCATCTGAATCATAAACCTCTCTTTCACCATTTTGTATATTGGATGCTTAAGTTCCTCAGTCAGGCACCCAAGTTAGATGTGTGTGGATTCCTCTGTGGAGGTGACACTGAGCAGCTTCCTCCCATATGATGACTGCTGAAACTGGAAGAAATGTCACCTTGCAGGGCATTTGATCCCAAAAATCAAGCAACACAGCTGAGTAAAAATGCATAGGAACAATTTATATTTACAAACGTATGGAAAATGAACATGTGTTCTCTCCTTTCCAAGAAAAAGAATTCTATAGAAAATTTATTTTTGAAAATAAATAGATAACAAATTATGTGAATGATGTGTAAAGTCTCAAAAAAGCCACACTGACAGTCTGTGAAAAAACACTGAAAATAATTTTCTTTGTAAATACCTCTAAATTTCTGTGACCAGGTTGTCTGCAATTTCTACAGTGCCTGAGAGAACATTCCTGCCCTTCCACATAAGCTCAGCAATCATTGCCCCTTATTTGTCCTCAATCAATTGAAAGTTTATGATTTCTATGGTCTACCATTTTGAGCCTCCTCCCCTTATTTGTTAGGTGTAATTTAAGCAGTTAAAGAGTGTTTTCATTTTTTCTAGAAGCCAAGTGGACTTTTTTTTGTGAYGTCAAAATAATAACTCCCATCCAGAGATAATTTTCTCCTCTCACCATTTGAATTAGAGAGGTTCATAGACAACTTCCTTAGGCATCACATCTGGGTCAGATCATGCTTACCTTGTTCTTCCCATTTTTAAGTTAAAAAAAGCTCKTAAGGAGGAATGGAATGAGGAGGAAGCCTTTAACAAAAACACTAGACAATATTCCCTGTGTGCATGCAAATGCTTTCCCCAAGATCATGAGCCAAATCCTTACTGTGTGGCAAGTATTAGTAGTCCACTAACTTAAGTAGGTCAGTTCACATGAGAAAGATTAGCAAAATTCTGCTCTAAATTTGTAGMGCAATGCAAATTTGTGAGGTAACGCTTGCGGATAACTAGCTGTGCCATTTTAAAATGCTACTTATTATCAATCCCACTGATAACCTACATAATTTGATCTGGTCAAATATCCAGGGAGAGGGTGGGGGGAAAGGAACCTTTGATCAAAAACATATTTGTACTTTCAYGGTAGTTCACAGTCCTACTCATAAAACAACCCACTAATTGAGCTGAACACTGTACAAACACAGAAAAAAAAAAAAAAGAGTGCCCTATCCTAAAGAATTTACAAGCAAACTATAAAATGGAAGAGCTATTTACAGATCAGCAGAGACATTTAAGTAAACAGTGAGTCAGTAATGAGGATGGAGTCCTGGTTTTGAGCTTTCTTCAAAAGAAGGTCATTAGAGACTTTGTGGAGAGCAGCAATAAACAAAAACTGGATTCAAGAGGTTGAAAAATAACTGCATAACAAGAATAGAGCGAGCTTAGAGGTAAAAGGAGGAAGACTGGCTAGCAGGTGAAGAACTTTTTCTTTTTTTTCTCCTCCCCAAAGATGGAAGAGACTAAGTGTATTAAGATGCATTCTAAAGAGTAAGATGTTAAGTGAAAGTGTCAGTGGAGAGTGAGAGGTAAGGAGGAAAGTAAAAGACAAGGGCAGGCATGACAGAGATGCCAATACAGACTGCAGGTGTCAGTAAAAAAAATGGAAGAGTTACAAGGAGCACAGCAAACAAAAACTGGATCTGTGCCAGGAGGAGAAAAACCTGATAGGGTAGTGAGAGAAAATAATTTGAGGAGAGGAAGAAACCTGCATTTCACTTTGTCAGAGCTTTGGGGAGAAGGATTGGAGAAAGGGGAAGGTAGAGAAAGAAAAAAGGAAGGAGCCAGAAGTTGAAGCAGGAGGCAGCCAGTACCCTGAGGAAGGAATCAAAACTACAAAGATACAAACAGGATTGAGAATGTAAGATTTGGTAACAGTGTAGCCTAACAGTAGTAAGGAACTGAAGAAGATGAGAACAGATCTTTGGGTGAATGACTGTTGGTCATGTTTGCTCATTGCATTTCCATCAGGAAGCTCCGCAGCATGAGAGAGGGAAGAATTAGATGTTAGAAGGCAAGTGGTCCTGAGGGTTCCTACCTGATCCTATTTATAAACACCTGTTGAACGCATGGCCTTTCTGTTTTGCTCCTGCAGAACGTTTTTCTTCTTCTCTTAAACACGTTCTCACAAAGAGTTCTATTTAGCTTTGTTAGACRCATCAGAGCACAGCCTTTAATAATTTAAACTCTCAGTATCTGAAATAGAGCATCGTCAGGTACTCCAAGTCTCCATTTTACTACTCCCAAATTCATCACTCAGTCTGAATTAGAACAATTAAGCTTGAACTGCAGTTGAAAGAAATAGTGGTTGAATACTTAAATATTTTCTTTGTCTAACAAAACTTTTCATATACAGATCATTCTGTACTTCATTTAGTAAAACACAACGGCTTTAAATGAAATGGAACTGAATTTTGAATTGGCACAGAACTTCGAATTAATTATTTTTGAAGAACAAGACATTTAAAGCACTGTGATGTTAAAAACCCATAGAAGTTACACAAATTACACCAAAAGCAGACTGTCTTAAAATAAAATTTTACCTTAATTTAATGTTTATGAGGTCACTGGAGGTTTTTTAGCGCTTTGACAGAATTTGCTTCTAACCATATTCTAACATCTGCGAACTGTGTGAAACAGGGCAAACCTTCTCATCTTCAAATGGAATAAGATAACACAATTAGTCAGCTACAGAAAAATACAACAAAATATTTAGCTAACCCTTTACGGTTATATTTTATTGCAATTGAATTTGCTCATCAAAAGAGAATATTTATRAGCCAGATGCTCTCTCCCTTTATGCATATCTAGTTTATGTATAGAGATGTAAAAAGCTTAGCTACTGATTTCTCCAGTTAGGCTATCAGCAAATTAGCTTTGCTGCTTATTTATTTATTCATAAAGACCAGGAAAATAAGATTATATAGTACAGTCATACTCGTGTTCAGAAATACTGGAGCTCATTGGCTGCCTTTCGTTTAAAATGGTAAAGCAACAAGGAATTATAATGTGATAAAAAGCTACTCCCCTAGTCTTCCTCCAACCCTGCTCAGCATGACAGAGAAGGGACTCAGAGCTCTGAGCCAGGGATATGATAGCAAATCCACTGCCTTGGGTTTGAGTACTTTTACTKATATTTAAGAATGCTAATTTTAAAATAGTGTTTTTCTCTGCTATCTAGTCCTCTCTTCTAGTACTTCTATCCAGAATGAACATTCAGTCTGGATCATACCCTCCYCTATATTTGAGACTAGATCTACATTCCAAATTGCAGCAGAAATACCGAAGCTAACTTTAAACAAGTTAGATCCTAGAAACAGTCCAGCCCTGATGGCATAGACCTCAGCATGAGCTGTACGCCTTGGAGGGAAGTCACCCCACATGTGATTAAAGTAGCACTGGTACAAACATCTTTCCACCATTGCTTATTTTGAAGACATTCAAGTACCTCTCATTACATGATGCCTACCTGCAAAGGAATTAATCTAATARCTTTGTGATAGTAGTAAGTGTATCATAAATTACTCTTATCAGAGTTAGCGTTAAAAATAAAATTCTGTATTCCTAYACATTTCTGAACAGTCCCCTTTATATTTGTCTAATAGCTAAATATAACATAATATACAGCACTACCATGCAATTCCATCTTGGTTCTTTGACAGCTAAACAAAAACAGATACTGCCAAAAGTTAACATAAAAAGTAATAAAAGAAAAATTATATCAATCATAGCTCTCAAGTAAAAAGTAAATAATTTTGTCGTATTCTAACACCTCAACAGTAATTGTGTAGAATCTTTACATTTATAGCATTTAATTTATATTTCAATACACACTCTTCAGTTACTGTATATTAAATCGAATATTTAATATTAAAAATTATGATGTAGCCCAACAATTCTGAAAAACCTAATGGCCACTATCACAACTGGAAAATATTCTGCTATTCACARAGGGGAAGTTTCTTCAACACACTACCTTCTGCTGTGTTAAACCTAAAAATAACACCTCCCCAGAAGAAATAATTTATTTTTAGCCTACATACTCTAGAGACAGAATAAAACTAATGCCTCCTAGCACCTGGTGATTTTAGAAAGCAAGCAATTAAAAATTATCATCAAGTAATTTGAATTACAGAAACCGACTTCCTTCAACATCTTTCACCCTATCTGTTCTGGTGAACATTGCATAAGGATCCTTAGCAGAGTCAGTGCCACTTTAAGGTTTGCAGAAAGCCAGAGCACGGGATGAACTGAATCCACATCATGCTCATAGTTTTTCACACAGGAACCAGCAGTTTTGCTCTTCTTTTTTTTGGCATGCTGGTGATAGTGGTGGAGCTAACCAATACGGAGAGCTCTGGGGCCTAATTTGATGATTTTTTCCACAACTGAGAGAATGCAGCCAGGGTATCTGGACACAATGATTTTTTCCACAACTGAGAGAATGCAGCCAGGGTATCTGGACACAGGGGGGATGCTCCTGCCATGATCCGCAGTCCCCACAAGGCAAGAAATCCCCCTGAGGCAGAACAGATGCCCTGAGCTATGACACCCCTGTGCCCCCCGGGTGCCCCCTGTGATCCAAGCTCCTCTCTAGGGCCACTGTGTCCCTTTGGCTGGGAAGCAGTAGGTTTCCYAATCCTACCACAGCAGCCGCGTATACCACGGCCCTCTCCTAGCTCCATAATGGCACGTTAATCCGCAGTCTGGCAACCCTACACTGTGCACTGCTTTCAGGTGTTCCCCTCAGAGAAAGGAAGAAATTGGAAAGATAAACAGTTTCCTATCTACCGGCTTGAGTCTGGTCAGAGCAAGCTTGCAGCCAAAGAGCCGGAGCTACCAGGCAGAAGTTGTAGTAGCATCTGGCAACGCGGAAAAGTGCAGAAGGGCCCAAATCCCATGGGCTCACAATCTTGGATGGCACTGAAACACTGTTTCAGAGACAGCAACTGCATCTTTGTCTTGACCTTTAGTGCTTTAAAGTCACAYCTAAACCAAATCCTGCAATCTCTCAGCTAATGAGTGGAAGGAACCAGTTAAAAGCGTGAAGAAATTCTAATCAAGATGAACAGAGTGAGTTCTGCACACTCTAGGGGCARGTTTTCATTTGGCAAATTTCAGAATACCATAACAGATTCCAGCAGGATCTAGATTTAGCTAGAGATACGGAAAGCAAGGTTCCAAAATGATAGGGGAAGCAAAAGCAGAAAGAACAGGCAAAATGCCAAAAGGAGAAGCTGGAAGTTTTCCCAGAACTTACTAATTTGGAGATTAAGCCTATTCAGTGACTGCATTAGGAATGGGAAGCATGGTCCAAGGGAAAGAGCACRGGATGGGGAATCAAAGAACAAGCACTAATTCCAGCTGTACTGTGCTGTGAGGCATTTTCCTTCCTTGTGCTGCTTTTTCACTCTTCCAGTGTCTTGCCTATTTAAACCAAAAATTACATGGGCATAGACACTATCTTTCCTACTACAGTCATCAAATGGAGACTGATGCAGGACCCCTGAGCAATGCTGATACTTATGAGACACTGTTCCCAAGCTGATAAAGCTCATCTGTTCCTAAAACAAGCTTCCGTGTMCTCTATAACACGAGGCAGATTATTTACTCCACAGCAAACAGCATCACAGAAAGAGACGATGTAGAAACTACAGCCTCCTAGAAAAAGGGTTYGAGATGAGTCCCAAATAGAAAACCTATCACTGACAGGGCCTGTCACTGCCAAGCAAGCCAGGCACACTGATGGACAAACAAAACTGGAACCTGAGGAGGAAGGCAGGGTTGGGGACAACTGTTGAAAGAAATGCTTCCAGCTTAGCCTTTACTTACAACAAAGGTTACTCTGCTCCCAACAGTTTCTCAAACTGAAATACAAATATATATATATATATGTATATATATTGCAAATGAGAAATAATATGCTGGGGTTGGTATCATTGCATTACATGCTGGAGAAAACATACTATTCATTTTGCAAATTTAGGTTACTTTTATAAATATTTTATACAGATGTTAATT
The DNA here is from genome assembly GCA_030449065.1 of Oceanodroma leucorhoa. NCBI lineage: Eukaryota > Metazoa > Chordata > Aves > Procellariiformes > Oceanodroma > Oceanodroma leucorhoa. Next base: position 12,790,997 of record JASVER010000015.1, on the reverse strand, counting down.
AACTTAAATACTTACAGCATCACTTGCGTGCTGCCTCATACCTGGTATATGAGGCAGCATGTACTTTGTTAGCACTGCCTGGTGTGAATGGATGCTTTCTCTCTAAAATGATACCCAAGATAGCATCCTCCCTCTGCATTACCCTACAACATCAGCAACTCACTACCATGTTCTACGGTTGYGCCAGGGAGAAAAACTTCTGAAATGTATGCCTCTGCATGCAAGCCTTTAAAATCGTGATGCATGCAGTTTATTCAAACTAACATTGTTACTACATCCTTTTATGCAGATAAAAAGCAGGAAATCTATCCACGCTACTACAAAATTATGAACCTGGAAACCAGCAATAGGTCCTAAGAAGGATAGCTGAAGTCCTGCTGGAAAGGGATGGAAATCATGAAGGGAAGATGTTTCAGTGGCTGTTCATGATGAACGGATCACAGGCACCAGAGCACGCAGCACTAGAGGTTGCTGATGGGCACCGTCACAACAGTGGAGCCTCAGGAGCTGAACTGCATGCTGCCTCCCCGGCACGTCACCCAGCACACTGTCAGAAATGGTCTCCAGACAAGACCTATCACTCCATAGCCAGGCGAGGCAGCAATTACAAAACTAACTTCATACCCTAAGACAAGACAACCCACATCCCAAATGTGGGTTGGGTTGCAGATGTCAGGCTCTGGAGTGGGACGTGAAGCTAGCTGAGACAGGAAAGCCTGAAAAGAGACTAACAGAGAACCTGCAAATATGCACATGGTGTGAAATAAGTACAAAATTGTCACTTAGAGGTACTGGTCAATCCAAAGAAATGATGCTATAAAACATAGATCAGAAAGTGGCCTGAAAAAGGAATTTAGGATGGGGATACAAGCACTGACGGAACTCCCTTAGACTCTGAAGACATGCTTGTGTGCATATTTATTCATGAAAGGAATTGGGAAGAGAGGGAGGGAATCAAGTGAGAACAGTATTCAAACCCATGCTAAGGGTCACATACAGCCTTCTTGAACAGCAGTGGACTGAAACACACATTTAAGCAGTATGCTGATGCAGCATCTGTGTGGTGAGGCTACTACATGGTCAAACACTGCAAAAGGAAAGCAGTTTCTAAAATAGCTTCAAAAAATCAGCATTCTGAAAGGATTAAGCTGATAAGATACAGAAATCCTGRAGAGATGGAGCTTGAACAATTTCAACAGAAAAAAAAATCAAGAGAAAAGACATCAAAGCAGGTACAAGGTGACAAACTTTCTGCACAACATCAAGAGAGGAAACAGAGGAAATTCTTTTAAATACTATGACCTGTCATAAAATACCAGAAGCTACCTGAGAATTTGTAACACCTTTTTTTGAGATTTAAGCAAACAATTAAAAATCAAATCAAATTAGCAGATTGTATTAGCTTTCACATTAAAAAGCAAACCACAGCCACTCTTCCTAAAATCTTGCTAATTCAGAACTCAAAATATTTCAGGCAATAAGAATTCAAGAACACTTCCTGCACATGGCAAGTCTATTAAACAAAATCAGCATCCAGGATCATTTATTACTGTCTTTGCGTTCTACACACATTCATACAAAGATGACAGCTTTGAAGGGAACTTAGCCGAGAAGACTATGCTTTTCACAAGACTGCAGAGAAATGACATGACATATGACAGGACATTCATTCTAACTCCCTCCTTCCACCAATGTGTTTAATTAATTCAGATAGGCATAGGGTAAACAGCTTTTTCTCCAGCATTACTTTACACCACAAAGAGTAGTTACATATTTCTCTGTTCTACAGTAACTAAGGAGACATGTGAATCCAGCGATTTGGGAATGCCTGCAGACCCCAGCCATCCTGGGCCAGTGAGAAGGAACTGCTGCAGGGCAAAAAAGCTGTTATAGAAAATGATACAGCGCTAGATTTTTTCTTGTACATAAAATTTACTGCAATATTGTTGGTACACCCTCAAGAAAGAGGAAATCTCTCAAAAAACAAATTGCGTCAATATAAACAATGATTTTGCTGTTAGTCTTTCCTCCAGATCATCCAAATATTTAAATTACTGTAGCATCTGAAGTACAGTAAAAAATTCTGCACCTGCCGTAAGAGCTGCAATCCCTGAAATAATACTCACTTGGTAAAAAAAAAAAGCTAAAAATAAATTAAAGCTATTAAAAGAGAAAAAGAAAAAAAAAACCTAACAGAAAACAAACACATAGCATTCAATGGCGTGAGAAAAAAAGTAATTTGTAAGCAGAACTGTAGAAAGMAAGCTAGCACTGAATGAAAATAAAAGTTTGCAAGACATGCTAAAAACCGAATTTTGAGGACTATGAAACCCCATACTCCATTGCAGTAAACAGCAAATGCACCTAAATGTTGTGTTCCACTTCTGGCCACCCTCATACCAACAGCAGGAATAAAAAAATCAGAAAAAAGAACAAATCACAGAGGTGATTGGGCATTGGAAACAGAGAATTACAAGGCAAACAAAGACTGAGAAGACTCCTCATAGGAATAAGTTGAAAGGAATGGAAGCACAAACATCAAAAGGAATTATTTTTATCGTGGCTCAAGACATAGTAAGGGCAAATTAAATAAAGGAAAACACGTTGCTTATTTTGAACTATACTTACAAGGGAGAGTATAAGTGGAAAGTTATTAATTGATTTTACAACCAAATAAAGGACTAAGCACCTACAAATTAAGTGTTGCAATGAAAACAGCAGAGGCGCCTGGCCACAAGGAGAATTTGGAAACGCGGGGTGAGTGCGGAAATTGCCAGCTCAGGGGGGAGCTCCCTAGAATCAGCACCCTGAAACACTAAACACAAAGGCACATACATTCCTTTCTAGAGTTTAGAGGTCTCAAATAAGATCACAAAGGAGACATGCTTGCTGATTTAAGTTCTAGCGCCTGAATATGAATATAGTCCTAACAGTTGGTGCCACTGAATATTCCCTGAAAAAACTGGGAGACAGTCTTACCTTATTACATAATAGCATGCTGATAACTTGTATGGGAAATCCAATACCATTTCATTTTAGTTCAAGAGAAAAAAAATCTGGGTATTGATATTACCATACCTCCTGCTGAAGTTGCACCARGTGTCAACAAAAAATGCAGTATTTGTTACAGAAATGATCCCAACTAAAAAGAACACAAATCTGTGTCTTAGTGATTGAGATGCTCACCATAGCAAGGAAATTTTGGGCTTTTTGAGCCCAACTTGAGGTCAGTTCAAGTTTTTACACTTGCAGTTACTTTATGCACATAAGAGAAACAATTGTCCAGATAGGATCTGGAACCACAGCTACATGCAACTGTGTGTAAGAGGAAATTCAACTTGGCAAAGGAGAGAACAGGAGCCTTCACCCAACACAGGCCAAAAGGCCCCAGCATAACTTGCTGTTGGAAAAGAAAGGTCTGCTAAGCAAAGCCAAGCCCTAGCAGGTCACTAACCACTTTAACAAAAAAGAAGGGGAGGGGTGGCCACTTAATTGTACAATTTTTGCTGAAGTCTGCAAAACTATATTTAACCTTACTTACAGCTAGACAGGGACTAACGCAGTTGCTGAGCAAGCATAAATGCTAGGCCTTAACATATCTATACTCTGTAACAGAATGAACTAATTTCAACTAATGAACTGCTGAGCCAGCGCAATGAAAAGACCAGAGCATGGGAGAAGTAATGCAATAATGCTTAAGACGATTATACATCAAAGAAAAGAGAACGGTGTCTCTAAGCTTCAAGGAACAACTCCTTGGGGAGGGGTGAGGAAGACCATCTACGAGACACCATGCCTAAGGGCACAGTGACCCATGATTACTGTGCAGTAAAACAAGAAGTGAGCAGTCTGGGAAATCAGGGAAGCAGCTGTGGGTCATGGCAGTTTTGAGGGGATAAAGGAAAAGTCAACAAGGTGGGTGCAGCAGAAGAGGATCAATGCTGCAGATCTCAGCAGCAGAAAACTGACTGTTGTAGAAGCGAGTACTTCTCTGAACAATCTTGATGCACCAGGAGGGATGTCCTTTGATCCCCCATGCCATGAGCGTGGGCTGTAAGGGCCAAGAGAGGGGTCTTGTGTACCTCAGCATCTGGGAGAAACCACAAAATTACATATGCTAATGACTGTAGGCTGTTCCTCATATCCACTGTTATTTACGTTATCTCTTTAGTTATAGAATTCCTCCATCAACACACCCACTGCCATTCTCATCTCATCATTACCTACCTCATGGTCTGATTGCTGAGATTGCCTGTGATCCTTACTTGTTCTGATTATCCCAAATCTAAGTGCCACTGATTCTTAACTGTCGTTGCTCTGCTTTGTCCACAAATACCGCCAACCCGCAGAAGCTGTTAAAAATGCTGTCTACCTCCTTGTCTAACTAGTCTTCTTCCTTGCCAGATAATACTGTTGCACACCCCCTCCACAGAAGCTAACCCACATTAACACAGTGTCAAAAACATAACAAAAATGAAATACAGTTGCATTTTCTGTTGGGCTAAAGGTATGCATGCAAGAAATACTCTAAGCCTGGCTTGAGCTTCCAAGATAATTCCCTACTTAGTTTCAGAAACACAGTGGAGCAATGGGAACAACCTATAAGTTTAGCCATTCCCACAAATAGGCAGCCGATGGGCTTGATTACATATATTTGCATTTATCACATTTGTATTTAAGCACATACCTAAGCCCTGTTTAGGATGTAACCATAAATCTCACCCTCACATCAGTTAAACACGTCTAAAAATTTTAACCAGATGCAATTAATTATAAAAGATTCTTTCAAATAAGATGTGGCAGAAACCTCTGGCAGTATGCATTTTGCATAGTTCTATTTAAAGAAATTTAATCTAAAGACTTACTTGGTAACACACTTAGAACTGTAACTTCTATGACTCCTTGGACAGTAATTAAGAGTGGCTTCTCAACTATTCCACTTATCTATAACAAACCAGAAAGATTTATCTTTCATTTGTGCCAATGTAACTGATAGATGTGAGCATTGCAAGTTCACCAGAAAACACACGAATAAACCAGTAATTTAATACAATATCATTTCAGAGAAAGCACAGTAAACTATCTACCTATCTATGTATTGGTAAGTAGAACAGAAAACACAAAAGCCATTTAACCTGAAAGCTTAACTGAAGTTCTTTAATAACACTGTGGCTAACCAAATCCCTTTCTAAAGGCATGCCAGTCACTAGCTACTTGCTTACAGTGATGGAGAGGCTGAGAACACAGGGGTTTGATCTCTACTTCACGTTTATAAAATAAGACTTAAGAACTGCAGTCTCGTTGGTCTCTTTTACCTAGGCTCCTAGGCTGAAGTGGGGTTTGAGCTTGAAAGCTGCGGGGAGAAGGGCTCTTGCAATCCCAAGGAGGCAGAGCCTCTCATTTCTTAGCAACAGCTACAGCCCCCAGAACTGGGGTCTGGAAGCTGGCACACCAGATTTTTGCCAATCCATCCCCCCATTCTGCACAGCAGCCACGTTCAGCCTCTGCATTTCACTAAAACAACTATTTTTAACTGTAGAGATTTTTGATAGTAAAACCATTTTCAGTTTATTCTGTTCTAGTCAAGGCTTCCCCAGAAAGCTATTTTTTTCTTCTTCAACACTACACCAAAATAATTTGATAAAAGGTCTAATGCTCCAAGAATCCTAAATCTATCATTTCCATTTACTCGGTGTCCTCTGAGCTCGACTCCTTCCCCCTCACTTTGGCAGCATGACCCTTGACCACAGGGCACCACCGTAACAAGCATTTACTAAGATTTTGTTTTACTGCAAGTGATTTCCCACAGCCAGGTGTCCTAAATCTCAAACTTCTGAGTACCAATTTTTTTTTGCCAGGAACAGCCTTTTTGCATGAAACAATGTTCACTACAATGATTCTGTATTCTAAGCAAAAAAATATTTGCATTTCAGCATTTTGCTGAAACGCAGACTAGTTTTCAGACTGAAGCATACAAGTAGTAATGTTGGACTTCCATATTTTGCCACGTTATGCAAATTTTCCAAAATGGAAATAATCCAGAATCAAATGGAAAGACAAGTTTGATGGGGGTAAAAATGTTAATGGTGCTTCAGAGAATATGGAAATTCATATAAGATGGCCACTGAGTATCAATCCGTCCACTATTGAGGTGACAGTAATCAGAAAGAGGAAAAAGCCAGCGAAGATTCCCATACCTGCTGCTGGCAAACAAAACTGTGGATAAGCCCATTCACAGCTTCCATCACCAGGAATGAGGAATCACATACAACCAGAGAACAGTTTGGGAGCAATGCAGGAGATTAAAGAGACAAAATCACCGCAGCCCCTGTAAATAACTGCTGTTATCACCGTTGTAAATATATCAAAAAGAAACAATACAGACACAGGACTGTAGAAACAATGTGGCTAATGGAAAATTTGTTATTTGAAGCTAGGAAAAACTTCAGTAGTGTTATTTAACAGCATGAAATTTCTGTAGCACTGCCAGACTTCTAGCCAATTATGGGAAAAATGCAACCAGAACTAGTATATACCATACCTTACATTTTATGGATACCTCATTAAGCTTTCATATTTACATTTGACAGTCTTATTTTTGAGATGACCATACCAGCAATTGCTACTGGTTGAATTACTGTAAGTCTATGAGGTCATTAAGACCTTCTGATGACATCACTGAAATACCACAATGTGAACTCATGAAATAATGATGGCATTCAGTTGTAACGAAAATCAAATGAAGGAAAGACTACATAACATCCAATAGGAAAAAAAGTTTTGAGAAGCAGTGTTTGTCCTTGAAACACAATGGAGAGCACACCTGGGAAAATCTCATATTTTCAAGTTATGGGATGATCTATGATTCCTTCTACTCTTAGAAACTCACCTTACATTTCCATGTCACCAGTCCCCAAAGTCAGCACTTTGCAGTGGTGGGAGAGGGTACATCACCCAGCTCTTCAACAAAAACTGGGTTTCTGCCAAATTAAAGAGGGTGAACTGGAAAGCTCCCAGCTATTCACTGGAATAGCTGGAATTTGCCCAATAACTCTAAGATCATGAAGTTCAACAAGGGGAACTGCGAAGTCCTGCACCTGGGGAGGAACAACCCCAGGCACAAATATATGCTGGGGCCACCTGGCAGAAACAGCTTGACAGAAAAGGACCTGGGGGTCCTGGTGGACACCAGGTTGAACATGAGCCCGCAATATGCCCTTGTTGCAAAGAAAGCTAATGGTATCCTGGRGTGCATTAGACAAAGCATTACCAGCAGGCTGAAGGAGATGATCCTTCCCCTCTACTCAACACTGGTGAGGCCACATCTGGAGTGCTGTGTCCAACTCCGGGCTCTCCAGTGAATGGCCACAAAGATGGGACTAGAACAACTCTCATATGAGAACAGGCTGAAAGAGTTGGAGCTGTTTAGTCTGGAGAAGTTTCAGAGGGATCTTATTAATGTCTATAAATACCTGAAGGGAGAGTGCAAAGAAGACTGATCCAGGCTCTTTTCAGTGGTGTCCAGTGACAGGACCAGAGGCAATGAGCACAAACTGGAACACAGGAGGTTCCCTCTGAACATCAGGAAAGACTTTTTTACTGTGAGGGTGACCAAGCACTGGCACAGGTTGCCCAGGGAGGCTGTGGAATCTCCGTCCTTGGAGATATTCAAAAACAATTTGGACATGGTCCTGGGTAACCGGTGCTAGGTAGCCCTTCCTTGAGCAGAGGTGACCAGATGACCTCCAGAGGTCCCTTCCGGCCTCAACCATTCTGTGATTCTGTAAGACCACCTTGTTACAGGCAAAGTTCAAGAATAAAAGAGCAGGTAAACATATGGTTGCAGTATTTGAAATAGTAACAAAGGAATAAGAACAAAAGAAATGCAATTCTACATTACATTTAACAATCAGCTTCTCCCTCAGTCACTTCAACACCACACACAATTTGTGAAGATGGCAAATTTATCCCAACCTCCGCTCTACAGCTGAGTTGTCCTACAGCTTAACTGTGCTGACGCTTACCCACACAGACGTGTCCATCGTAAGCGGCAGGGCTGAGTCAGGGCTTTCAGACCACCCGTCCCCATCCCCAGCATTGAGGACACCTYGGGATGTCACACAAGCTACCAGAGGATGAACAGTCGCTCTCCTCCCTTCTCTTCCCCAGCTTTGTGTGTCCCTGAACTAGAACATTCTTTCGGCTTCAAAATCATTGTACTTGTTTCTCTCTTATAATACCACTAAAACTCTTGAAAACTTTTAAAGTCACATTTCAAGGGAAATACTAGTCGTAACAGTGATTCTTCTGAATTCTGTTGCTGCCACCAACGGTAGAGTTTCTGCCATTAACAAGAGTTTAACTCACTCCTACTTCATTTATAGTAAAGAGCCAATACTATTGCATTGCCATTGTTCGGGGAAAAAAAAAATCCAATTAGAATGGATTCATGACAAGCTAGACTTTGACCCTCAGTTTTGACTTTGCCTGCCTTTTGTTTGTTTGTGAAGCACTGTGATTGTTTACATACAATATAAATTGAATCTGTGGCATGCGAAATCCGGTCTCTGCAGACTCTGTAGGTAACCTAGGGTTATAGGTTAAAAAACATTGACATCATGACAAATTGCTGTAATTTGAGGAATAATCTGAAATCCTGCTGGGACACAATTGAGTGTGTGAGCCTAGTTGTTAATGATAATAAAAGCTGACACAGTAAAAATGATAAAATTAAAGAGAACACCCAGTAATATAAGTACCTCCAATGTATGACATTGACGATCCAGTTAAGGGGGCTGGTAAAAATCTCATTGCAAAGTAACTTAATGCTCCATTTCCAGTTACAGAAAGCTCCCTCATTTGTGGAAATGCAACCACTAAGTGCTTTTGTCTTTTCTTGCTTACATGCTATTTGTTTGTCATAATTTTAAAAACATGTAGTTTTCATAGTATCTTCAGTAACGCAAGGTCATAATTCTACTTTCTGATTAGTTTGTATCTATGTACCAATAGATAAAAACTGTATTTTTAATGTAGTACACCCATGATACCTTTCTCTGTGTCTTTGACATACCATAAACCAGCTGGCAACATAAAATATAAATTGGCTAGCTATAAGAACAGATGAATCATTAATTACTTACTCTGTAGCAAAATAAGAGACCAATTTTACAGTATCAAATAGCATGTGTAGCTGCTAATTAAAAATTATATTTAAAAAAAMCCCAAAACTCAATGAGCATTATTTAAAACACTAATCATAGAATCAYAGAATGGTTTGGGTTGGAAGGGACCTTTAAAGGTCATCTAGTCCAACCCCCATATATACATTGTTATTTTAAAATATTAATATTTCTCAGAATTTAAAAACATGGTTATTGAATTTTGCTCTGGCTTTGCTTCTTCATTTTTCTTCTCCAACAATACCTAAATATTATGGATTAGTGCATATCATTATAAGCATCATAAGATTTTTATTCACTCTTCATACTGAATTGTATCTTTCACAGGCCTCACACTTCAGATCATTATTCTCAGCTTTGCAGGATCAGGAGATAATATCTTCTCACAAATACAATTTACAAGACAAGTAAACCATATGCTGCTACTGTTAAAAATCACATAAATCCGAAAACTAAAGCTAACAGGATTCTGACATCTCTTCCTTCTGATAGTACAGTCAATGGAGRGGTGGGGAGTTTTCCATCAAAAATTGCCTGTATAATAAGAAGAATACAACAAGGGAATAGGTAGATCAGCAAAACCTAAGAAACCACTTGGATTTCCTATAGAAGTGCAGGAAGACTCAGAACCATGCTTTGGACTGGATGCTGTGATAAAGTCTAAAACAGTAACATCACTGACACTTGGCTTGCTTCCAAACCTYTTCCATCTTAATCCCTAAAATAAGCACTCAAAATTGAAGATTGCAAGGTTAAAAAATGCTATGTCTTTATTCATAATTAGCAGCCAACTGCTACTGCCACCCTTTCTTATCATATAGAAAATGAATGCAATTGATCTGCCTTTGAATGGCAAATTGCATTTGCAATTATTTCCAGGTTTTTTTACATCGCTGAAAGCTATGCATAGGGATGCAAAGCTGCACACTCAGCCTGGTGTTTTCATGCAGTGGATTCTGCAGATAATGACTGTTACACAGAATATCCAGTATCTTTTGGCACACTTCTATGTTGCACAATGTGTAGGTGTCTAAAATTTTATATTACTACTTATCAAAGATGTTCTGAAATTTCTACTAGCTTATTTTCATAAACTATCTTATTCTCATATTATCTTATTTTTGATAAGATCTTGTCTCTCCTCTACTCCTCTACATATCCAGCAGCTTCTCACTGACACCTGCCAAAGTAAGCATCAGGGCCAGGCCAATCAATTTTCTCCTTAGTAGGATTTTCTTTTGTTGAGGTAGGAGCCTTACCCTACTTACCTTACTTATCCTATTCTTATCTGAGGTAGGAAAAGGCTTCCAAGAGCCCATCCACAGAACAGAAAGGGGAAACACTGCTSAAGCAAAAATATGTGCAAATTAGGTTTTCATTCAGGGCAGACAATTTAACCACATCACAGCCAATAAGAAAAAGCAGCACAAAGTCCTTCACTGGTGTGAAGCACGTCAAAGAAACAGTTGTAAGACAACTTCATCAAAAGCCACAGGTCCCCGGGATAAGTTGATTGATTTGGTCATTTCTTCACCCAAAGTCCTGTCACTGATCTCTGTGTTGCCCAACAGGCTTCTGTCAAGTTCTGCACACTCTTCATAAAGCTATTAAAGGTCTCCAAACCTCAAACAGTTTAAAAGTTCCAAGTTCAAATTTTGGAGTAATGTTCCAAGAGGAATATTCCCTATCTAACAAGGCTGTCAGAAAAATTTCTACTATCAAGTGTTGTGAACTGTAATCGAACACAAAATTAATTACAATGAAAACTGACCTTGCTCTAAACACTCTSGTGTATGGGAAATAACTCTAATTATTTGGTTTGTCAAAAGAAGGTGAATCGCATTACTCAATTTTAATTTTCAGTAAAATAAAATATTCTAAATACAAATGTATTTTAAAACCGTACCACAACAGAGCAATCCTAATTACACAAAGCTGATAAGCACTTTGTCCTACTTTTTACTCCAGATTTTTGCAGCATCCTGTACCCAGGYTTTTATCCATTTTCTATCAATACAAAGCAGCACCACACAAACAAATCAAGGCTGATCCCATTCCTTATTTCACAAGGACCTTCACCGATTTCACAAAGGACTCTCTCTTGAAGCAGGCTGACTTTATAGGAACTTTTGCATGGATCAGATTATGCAAGACTGAGGCCCTTCTTACTTTGTTCTGCATCTGCTTTGGCACACTTGGCACTAACCCCACACTTCCAAAATTCAAGTGTTTTTCTGGGYACATCCCCAGGCCTTGAAGAGAACCAAAAATGGAAGAAAACTGCAAGAGTGGCACAGCTTCTTATCTTGACAGTATCATTTTGAAAATTCTTATACATTATAAGATGTGAAATTTGTAATTTTATTCCCCCCTAAAAATAACAAACAAAAACTACAACCAACTCTGAAACACAAACTATGCGCAATTCAACTACACTACACATGTTAAAGGAGAGTATCCAGCACATAAATGAAAGAACTTTTACCAAGATCTTTTAAGCACCAAATCAGAATTTATGATGAAAGACAGAAAATAAATTTTAACTGAGTTGCATTGTATTTCTACAGAAACTAATGACAASTTTGAAAAATGATGCTAAAAATACACARCACAAACATGTAATAAAAGCTCTCATAAGTATCTTTATATATATGCCATTAAGACATTAGGCCATCTAAAGAAGCAGTTGATCTTTACTACACAAACAGATCCTCTCAAATCTAGCCTTCCCAATTTTCAAATCTGTTTCCAGATATTAGTGATTAGAGAAAGATCTATACTGAAGAAAATAGATAATAATATAATTAATATAAATATATCATAATATAAAAGATATACAATAAAGAAAAATAACAAAATAAAATAGATTTTAAAGCTTTTTTAAAAGTTGCAGAAGGAATAGTTGAATGCACCTAATATTTTCCRAAGAAGATTTAGAATAAATGAGCAATGAAAACCTGACTCTCTCTTAATAAGAGTACTTAGGTATTCCAGTGTTCATTGCAAAGGTGAAAAACACAAAATAAATTTAGATTTTATAACCAACTCAATGACACATTTGAACCTGGATTTACAGTTCCTGCTGGGAACTTAAAGAATGAAAAAGAACCAGGAGCAAACCATGACATGGCTTTTTGATGACATGCCTGCACAGCTATAAAATGTTAACAGCTAAAAAGAAGAACTCAAAAGTTATTTTCCCTTCCTAACGCAAGCACCACAGTTGAAGAAAGTGGCTGCCTCTAGGTTTCAAAGTGAGTCAAAGGACTTATAGCTTAGGGGCCAAGCTCTACATTTATTAATCCCAAGAATGCCCTTTACATGAAGAAATTTTGAAGGACAAAAGATGCAGAATCTARTAATAAATAAAGATAAAACATAAATGAATACTGAAAGGATAGACAGGACACTGACCCTACTAATACTGTTTATATAGCGTCTTTAATAAACTTAGTGCATTTMAAATACAAAATTATATCTATAAAGGTATCAACTCTTGTTCAAAATCAGCTACACTTCTGGGAAGTTATGGAGAAATCATTTGAACAGCACCATCAATATTAAACATTATACAGAATTTTATTTCCAAGTCACATTTAAGCTATGTATTTGCACATATTACGTAACTGGACATTACCTAATATTGTAGAAAAATCTGAGATCTTTACTATATGCACAGATTTGGGAGTTGGCTTTTATGTCTCATCAACTACACAATAGCTAGTAAAATGACTTGGAAATGCAGAAGTTTTAAGGACAAATCAGGAAGAACAGACTCTCAGTTAACTGTTATGACTTTAAAAATATTTTTGTGCAATTTGTGAACTGACAATGCAGTTATAGGTGAATTTTTCACTTTCGTACCACATTAGTGAGGTTTTCGCGTCTCATTTTTAAAAATATGCTGAACTTCAAGTAAACTTTAGTCAGGATTTCAGGACATGACCCATTTTGAAGATGCACCTGACTTTATACTGAAGATGCATATTATCTAACACAATACAAATAGGTCAGTGCTTCTGTTCTAGTTCTTTTTGTTATAGCTAAAATCAGTACAGACTAAAATTAATACACACAGCAGATAAAGAAAATAGAAGTTATTACCATAGCAATCTCAAGAGATACATTCAGGTCACAAAAACTGGAAAAAAAAGCAGAAGTGTCACTTCGAAATCAATAGGCACTATGAAAGGATGAGTTTAGCAACTGCAAAAACAATTGTGCATTAAGCAAATAACCACTATACAAGGATTGGAAACGGTGTTCAGCAAACATGTTCAAAAATACAAAATCAGTAATCCACATCACCATAGTATTACTAAAGCATAAGGTGATATACCAGCAAGCCTCTGACTTTTAAGCAGAAAATCACTTAAGCAGAAAATCAATAACTTATATTCATAAAACTTCASTAACAGAAAGGTAAGAAGCTGCCAGGATCAATTTAAATCTATAAGCCAAAGTAGTTTATACTCAAGCCCACAAACGTAACTCAAATGCCATTTCCTTCTAGAGTTACAATATGCTTAGTAAGGCATGAAGAAGTGTTTTTCATCATATATATGATGCAGCACAAGTTAAAGAACAAAGTTTAGCCATGGTTCTCAATCTTCTTGCAATCACAACATCACAAAAATATTGTGAAATTGATTACCAATTGCAATTACAAGTCAAAATTAATGTCCCTATTATTGGTATCATGTAGAAAGCTAGCATGTGGATAGTGATAGCCATGGGACATCCTTTCTATTCTTGATGGAAACCAAGGATTCCTCCGGTTTCTTGTGCTGGCYCCTTCTCCCTTCAGCTTTCTTCCTAGCTTACTCAGTTCTGGACACACACCCTCTGTTTTAACTGCAAATATACCAATGTATAAATTAACATTATAAAAATTCCTTACCTCTAGTTTCATTTAAAAAACATGCAAAAAGAAGAAAAGACCTATACCACCACTTGCATATAACCAAACTGTGCCAATTCTTTAATATGCTTCTTTTCCTCTATGTTACATTCTCATTCCACAGTCATCTTCTGTTTGTGTCTTTCAGAAGATCAGCCCTAAGGGACAAGGATACAATATTTGTATGCTTTGCAGCAACGTTTAYGCACCATCATTCTCTTACAAGATACTGCTGTGGTGTGACAAAGTTTCCAGCTCTGTAAAGGACAACGTCAACAAGATGCACATTCAGAATTTACTCTTCATTTGCAGCAGTTTCCTTTTTAAACAGCTTTTATTCCCATTACTAAAATGAGATTGAATATGTTTGAACATGAAGAAGAGTGTAAATCCAACACTTGCAACAGCAGKTATTATTGGGATCTACAAACAAGAACACAAAATCAGACGTACATGCTCAAAGACCCCTATATCTGACCATCCTGTCAGGAACAGCAGCCTCAGGAGGAATATAAAGAACAGGGGCAGCATACAGAGTCCTCTCCTGGGCTCCAGCGATTTGTAGGTCAGGGAGTACCTCAGARTACAGCTTTTGGATTTCAGTCAGTCTCTCCTGGATCTTTCTTCCACGAACGTATCTAATTGTTCTTGAGTGTATGAAAACTACTGATGTCCTGCCCTGTGGCAAGAAGGTCCACAAAGTGTTCTCTGTCAGGGCATTTTTAATAGTGTATAGGAATACTTRTGCATGAGCAATTTTAGCTCAACTTATAATTATATACACTTTAACCAGAAAATAGAAAATCGGGGAGGTTGCATTTTTTTGAAATTAAATGCATTTTAATTAGAGTATCTCAGACTTTAATGTATTGCTTTTTAAATGCAACATCAGTTATGGCTTTTAAGKCTGAACATTAGCATATCACAACTTTTGCTAAGAAATGGCAACATTTGGAACACCTGCTGGCTCTTAACAAGAGCAGCTTGCCTCGTACAGAAACATGGTATGATCAGCAGTACATCTCTGTGGACCAGAGAACAGAGACAGTCTTGTGTCCTACTCCAGTTGAAGTGGGGTGGTTCACATCCACACTGCTGTAGACTCGCGCCTTTCAGATCAGCTAGATTCATGTTCACATTGCATAGCACTTGGCTTGTAACTCCTCTGGGCTACATACGGTGCCCCTGAGATGCCATGACTGTTGTTTTGTTGGGGTTTTTTTTCAGTKCAAAGTGCTTGAAATGCTGAGAAAGTTGTGTTGCACCACACCAGAATTAGAGCGTGATGCCAAAGGCACGTGCATAGAAGTAGGTCAGGCTAGGGCATACGAAGATGCAAGCACTGCTGGGACAGTGCTGAAGCACAGTCAAACTTGGCATGGTTCACATCTGAACTGCCTAGAGCAGACCTTGAATATACTATCCCGCTTGCTGTGCCCGAGTTTTCTCTTGAAGGGAACTACTTCAGAAGGAAGTGCAGGAGCTAAATTATCACAAGAAGTGAGCAAAGTGTGGGGCTGAGCCAAACTGGCACCATGGAGACACTGTGGCTTTGCCTACACTGCTAAGCTAAAGAGTCAGGGTATGGGTCTGGGTGCTGGCATGCAATTTGTGTACCATTACGCTGTTACTACAGCTCCCAGAATGGTTTTTGTCTTTGCCGGCTAGTGCTCTCCCACACAGAGCCTGGCAATGGTTCGGGGATAGCATGGGCCAAGGCCCATACCAGCGGGTAGTTCGGATGTATCATCCAACTTTGCTTTGGAGGGTAGAAGAGTTTAGCCGTATGGATGCAARTCTTTATGTTTCTTGGCTTTAGAGCCAAAGCAGAAATCCTGGTCCTTTTTATTTACTAGTACTGTCTCTAAACCACAGCCCCAGCTGCATTCTTAGCTCAGCATGTGCTAGGAGCTCAAGGCAAGATCATACCCCTTCCTATACATTCCTTCCTTTCACAGAAGCAAGGTCAAAGYATACCCACACATTGACAACAGCTTAATTAAAAATAAACAAACACAAGAGCACTATTATYTGTACCAAATTAATTAATTAATTATGTGAGGGGAAAACCCATTATGCTCCAACACAAAAAGCACCATAAAATTCTGCTTTCCCTGGCTCTAAACTCCTGATGCCCTAWGACATCTCTCAGACTCAGAACACATTTTATTGTACATAAAATAGGCAACAAGTAAAAAGCAAGAAGTAAGTTAACACCTTAAGTTAATACTATTCCTTATACATAGATGGCAGGAAAAGTAAGTTGTCAATAGTTGCAAGGGTTTTGTCAGCAGAGGCCCATTAAGGAAAATGCTGTACCTAATAGAAAGCAGATTTGTCTCCCCAGTGACTACAAAGCAGTAGTAAAGGACTGATTCAACACTACTCGAAGTTAATCAAAAATATCCCATTTGCTTTAAAGAAGACCGAATCAGTTCTTAGAGATGTATAAGAGCTGTGAATCTGTCTGTCTTCACTCAGGACTCAACAACTAACCTCTCAATATTAAAGGAAATTTACTTTCCAGGCAAACTTATTTAGGATTTGCTTTTAATTAAAAAAAAAAAAAAAAAAAAATTCCTCACTGCCTTTAAATTCACCCCTAACCTCCAGCTGGTCTTTTTGCTCATTTGATTATTACTTTTCTCATTTTGCCATCGCTCTGCGAAAAGGCTTGCTCAGATTGATGTTTGAACTCATATTTTCTGAAGCATAAACAAAATCAGCATTAGCATTTACCAAAAACAATCATATACAGGAGTCATAATAAAAGATACAGAAAAGTAATGATAAAAATAGACAAACCAGAAATGTGCACAGTATGGAAACTGCCAAAGAGAAGTATTTCAAGAAAGCCTAAACACATTAAAAAGAACAGGCTCAATATCCTGAAACAAACTTCACACAAGATACTACTCCTTGATCTTAACTGAGTTGGTGGAATGTATCAAAATAATAGAGAAAATTTATTGGGTGATTAATCTTTGAAGGTATATCACATTATTAAGAAACATTCTTCTAATATAGTGGGGAAATGCAAGAGCATTTTCAATTATTGTGTTTTAACATGTACAAATTCAAAAGGCCAACAAGAAACCTCTTCTTCCAACAGACACATTACCTGCCGTGACATTTGAAACCAAATTCTAAATAGTTTCAGAAAACAACCAGCAAATTCAAAGTCTGAAAATATAGGCTTATAAAACTTTAGATTAGAAAAACTTGGGAAGAAGTATCTCCACTCAGAAAACCTACTGTCTTGCACTACATTTTATTTTTAATTAATTTTAAAAGGTGAAAAATGACAAAGGAGACAGGAATCCAAGTAAAAACCTAAAACAGCTATAAATCAAAGATGAGTCACACAGGGTATTCATAAAAGTTATGGAGACATTCACCTCTAGATGTTGACGTGACTCCGTTGCAAATCAACAGTATTTGACAGCTGTTCTGTAAACAGCGTAAAATGAATTCACAAACTCGGTGCAGCTGTTGACCAAACCAGTTTGCACATCACACACAAACCATCAGAAGAGTGGGCATCTCTTAACCCATCAACAGCAGAAAAGCCAAAGGCTGAAAGGGTAAGCAGACTGAGTAGGCATGTAAACTGTACAGACCTCCAGAGACATATCCATATATTCATTTATATCAACTGAGGGATGCTATACTGTTTTAATTCATTGGCTCTAGTTGAAAAGATTTAAGGGGATCATGCTGAAGATGCATTCAACCAGCCCTGTTCTCCAGTTTAGATACTTTYGTTCATTTCCCACATCCACATTATTCTGTATTTCTTCACATTACAAGAATTTGTCGTCCAGTGCAGTGTTCTAGTGCTCACTTTTATGCTTGTTTTCTACCCTTGCACCATCAGGTGCGGGCTCTGGAACTGATGATCAAACAACATGCTTGTTAAAGTTTGCCATTAATGCTAACAATGAAATTCTTGAATTACTATCAGACAACAGGAGACCCACTGTTGAAAATCATGATCGTTACAGCTATTAATGCAAATGGGATGATAAACAAGTCTTCAGAGTCACTTTGGAGCTGGCTCTTTGCAGAAATTTGCTGTAATTTATAAAACAATCGTGGGGGTGGGGGGCGTCAAGGTGTCCACAAAAAGCTTTGTATTATCATTATTACGTCTTCTGATTCACAGAATGGTTTGGGTTGGAAGAGACCTCTAAAGATCATATAGTTACATCATCTAGTCTAGATGTCCCTGCCATGGACAGGGACATCTTCCACYAGATCAGGTTGCTCAAAGCCCCATCCAGCCTGACCTTGAACACTTCCAGGGATGGGACATCTACAACCTGTTAAATGTAACCTGTTCTCAGGTTACACTGGGGACAAGACATTTTMTAGAATTATTTTCCCCACTGTAGCCCATAGGTTGAGGTAGGTAGAATGGCAACAGATAGTTGYGATCTCCTGCAGGAAGCCTTAATTGTGTTGAAGGAACTTAATTGCAGGAAGCCTTAAAGTGTGTTGTCTGACGTGAACTCCTATTCAATATAGAAGAATCTTGGTCAAAATGGCAGTGAACAAGACAGAAAGATATATGCCACTGTTACTTAACAAGATGAAAATCCCCTCTGCTAGTACAGAAGCGGAACAAAATCAATASCTATACCAGAAGTTCCCAGAGCTCTGTTTTGCTCTGCAGCATATGTGAGAYGACAGACTACTACCTTTGCCTTAAGTTCTTTTTTTATGATAACTGCAAAACTTACAGCATTTCAACTGCAGTTGTTTTATATACAGATACAATATTTGGAAATGTTTTGATTTTAAACATTTATCAGAAGGGGAGTTCATTAACAAATACTTCCCTGAAATTTTTCCTTTTTCTGTACCAGGTACTGTGGAGACACTTACTATCCATTCTGTAATTTTTTTAAACCATTATGGTACTGATCTCTGGAACACGAAGAGCTGTCGGGAGTTGCAAGAGGAAGGAGAAGGGTAAGAGAAAAACAGACTCACAGACGAGAAAGATGATGGGGATGTAAAGGACCTGAATTACAAAYTATAAAAAAATACCATAAAAGCTCACACAGATAAAGAAAAATTAATTTACATTTGACCCAAATAAAACACTGCAGTTTGGTTCTACAAGTATAAAAATGTCACAATTGGAATGAAATAAATCACTTAATTTGACTCCAGGAGGCTGCAGCTGAAGTTGAGTATGTTTACTTAAAAATTAATAACAACAACAATAATAATAAWAAATGGATTTTATATTAAAAAAYGTTTCTGCAGAAAACCTTCAATTTCCTTTAATGCTTCCTGTCCATGTCCTCTGCAAAGAACAAGAACATGCCAAACATGCATGCTGTTTCAGTTTGTCTGCAGATGCTGGTAAAAGAAATACAGAGTAAGAAATTGTTTCAGTTCTCTTCAGCCTTGACTCACCATTAGACACTGATGTTTCAGTGCACAGGCTGCATAATCAACATTTATTTCCAATCAGGATTCTCAGCTCTTCAGGTTCAGGCTTTTCTTTCGTAATCTCACTATTTACCTCCTTTCCCACTAGCACTACTTGTTATGGCTGATAGCATAATTTGCTATGCTAATGCTTACTGTAAAAGCAGTAAACATGGCTTCTCTCCAAAATAGCAAGAAGGTATAAAGTCATAATTCCTGATCTTCTCATAAAATAACTGTCCGGGCATTCTGTTCTCCATCTGCTCTGGTTATCAATCTGTGATACATCACCTCCTAGCAAGGACTCAAGCTATGAGGGAGGTGCCATGTCAGATGAAAACAGAAAGACAAACTTCCTACCTGTGCAGGGAACAGTGTAGCTAGCGGTTTTGTAAACTTCTTCAAACAGGGACAACTACATTTTAAGTAAGAGGATGAAAATTAGTATGCAATTTCAGTTACCTAAAATAACCTCAGAATATTTACGTAGGAGCTGTGTTCCTTGTAAGTTTAACCTAAATTACATTAAACTATTTCATTTTTCTGATTAAATCTCCACTCAACACTATAACTAAAGCCAGATCCTATCATATTAGCTCTCACTGTTTTATATTGCTCCCAGCTTCCAAACATGGTGAATACCAACGTTTTTGTTTTAAAAAGACTTCTGTGACTCAGTACATCTCACGTTGCCTTGGTTAAATTCTTCATGCTTCTGTTTCAGCTGGCACAGTAAAGGCATAGCTGCTGTTTGTTCCATTATACAGGCTAAAGCCTTGCAGTCTGGGCTTTTGTTTTGTGATCGTCAAGACAGGAGAATGAGAGGACAGATTTCATTATAAATATTAGGAAAATACTTTAATTTGCGCTTTCAAAGCTAAATAGGCCATAAAAAATAAAGACCCCAGTTAGTCCCCATTTCCTCTCCAGAACCTTCTAATTAATTTTCCATAATAAAAGGAAGGTTAAAGATAGGGTAATTGGCAAAAACTTTACTGCTGAAAGACAGAGTGGTCTATTATGCCCCCAGAAAACACACCTTGCATGACCTCTTTTCAAGCACAGAAGAAAAGTTCTATGAACAACTCCTGGTGATTTCATTTTAATTGAAGCTCTCTATGCAATACTGCCCTGCTCATCTTACTTTTGTGTTTGTAAGCTTCTGAAAACACCAAGCTTTCTCATACGCAATACAGTCGCCAGTCAGCATTCCTCTGAGCTCTGAATTCAGTATTTTCAGCCAGCCATTGCAGCTCATTCACAGCAATGCTCATGTCTTATTTTTTTCCAGAGATTCAAAACTAACCTCTCAGACAAAAAACATAAAACATTGTAATTACAGCTTTAAAAATCTTGGACAAAAGGATTCTGGAAACTAGCTGGACTAGACATATCTAATAAGTGTAACCAGTATACACACGTGGTGGGCATCCATTTCAGAAGTATCCGAAAAGGCCGCAAGACACTGGAAATTGTGGCTATTTCATATCCATTTAGTGCTGTTTCTACTTAGCACAGTTATTTTGATTCTATAAAGATCAATGGAAGAAAGATACAGACTGATGAGTTTCAGCGATTCCAAGATTCATAAGCAAGCCCCCGGGTGACTTGGCCTGACCTCCTGAACACACCACGCAATTTCTAGCTGAGTAAACTAGATTGGGCAGGGCAGCAGGCTAATGTGTCCCTTCAGCTTCCCGTGCCCTTACATTGCTCAGGGTAGATATATCTCTTACATTTATTTTTGCTAACAAGTTGATTTGCCATCCCCCAGTTACGTGAGGAGACAAACCATCCATCATCCACCTCCCAATTACAAAACGCCTTTTGTTGTTGTTGTTGTTGTTGTTTTGCCATTAAAACTGTCATAGATAGCTATGTTTTGACCTATTTCTATAACCTCTGTGTCAGCTTAGTCAACCCAGTTCTACTGGAGCTACTTGATAGGGATTCCATCATTTTTCTTATTTTATGCCCTATGATCACATTTAGCTCCATTTTCCAAAACTGAAACTTTTCCTCATCAACATTGATATAAAGATTTTTTCTTTCTTTTTTTTTTTGTCTTTTTAAAGAACTGTGGCTGATCCTATCATATTTAGTCATGCTATTTCTTGAAGCCAAATCTAGTTCTGCTAAAATGTCTCCTCACATTTTTAAATATTTAAGTTCCTATGTCAACTTCCATTGTCCAGAAATTGTGCAAACCATTTTGTTTTATTTTTATATAAACAAACAAAAAAAAYCAGTTATTGAAAAATATAATTTTGCTATCTTCTTTCTCAAGGTCATGAAGCTATTAGTTGGCAGTCCTGTAAGTATTATGAGTTAATTTATTGCCTTGCAAGTAGTTTCAAAAAGCTTTTCATACAGACAATAATAGATTACGCAAGCAATCTTCAACAGAAGTGAAGAATTCATGATATTTTCCCATCTGTGAGGGAAAAGGCTTCAAGCAGATAAGGATAATTTGAATGTCGTCTTATTGGTGCAGGTTTTCTAGCCTTCCTAACAGTGCAGGCTGAATCTACATGTTGCCAAGCAATCAAATAAGTTTACTGGATTGTGTGTTGTTGTAAAATATTTAAAGAAGCAGCTAGGCTGAACTTCCAATTCATAAACAGGAAAACATCTTTAGATCTCAACCCAAATGCCATCCTTGAATTCTAAAATCAGAACTGTCTTACACAAAGGTGGCTCTGAAAGGCTACAAGAGGCCTCTAGGACACTGCTGAGCACTCCACTGTAAAAGCCAAAACACCTGAAATCTCTCCTGTGCAATGATGACTTTTAGCATTTGTACTTTACTAGTGCCTAGAGATTCCTGTGATAGACCAGAGCCTTATGTGCTAGGCACCACACAGAAGCAGTGTAAATCCTCCAGAAATTTATCCTCTAAACTCATTAGAATGATATTCCAGTCCAGTCACTACTGCTGAGTAAAGTTTAAAATGTAAATAGGGCTTGCCACTTCTGACAGAGAAACATGCAGTCTCTGCATGCTACAGCCTGGCAGCTCCAACCTGTCAGCAGCCCTAAAAGAAAACTAGTGGTTTCACAGAAAACATAGCCAGATGATAATCATAACTGCAAAACAGACAGGAAGAGCTTGAGATCAGTTCCACAGGCCAAACTCAGAAAAGGAAATCAGATAGAAGATGTATACAGATAATAAAATTGGTCTCCGTTATGCAGAAGATCAGATCAGAGGCATATTCTACTCACAACACAACGCTCTCTAGAGACAAACAAACTGTTTTAGATACTACAAGCGGTACAGAGCAGCGCTCAACCTGCTTGAAAAAGCACAACTGAGGAAAAGGAAAACAAACCCAAAGCAGGCTAAAATTACTCTCTTCTTTTACAGGACTACAGCTCAGATCTCCCTGCACGTCACAGTTCTGCACCATGTAGCCAAATCCTTGATATCCCCACGCTGCCTTACATGTTATGAATCCTTACCAGAGAAGAGGCCCAGGTAGCAGCAAATACATCCACGCACCATCACCAGAGTGCAGAGCTGGTGTCACCAGCAAGGATTTGGTTTCCTCAATCACAGCATCTTGACTGTGTTGAGGAACCATCACTGGGGAGGGACAGAACCCCCCTCATCTGGACCAGGAAGAACACCTTCGCAAACAGGCTTGTTAAACCCAGTGAGGTGGCTTTAAACTGTTTTTTTCAAGGAATGGAGACCAAGGCTCTGAAGCAAGAGAGAAAAAGCTTTTACTGCTGTGGGTAGGGTTGTGTTACAGACTTCCTGACCAAGTAAGTGGAGAGGTTTTAACCACCTGGACATCTGCTGAGAGGACAACACAGAACTACACTGGYAATCCAAGTTCTTGCATGGCATAGGTGACAATTTCCTAAGGCAAATATTAAAGGGGCTCACTAGCAGTAACGCTGCTTAAGCTGCTGCTCACAAATAAGGATGAACTAGTAGGTGAACCTTGTCCAGCGGCCTGGGTTGCAGAGACCTCAAGATAACTGAGTTGAGGACACAGAGAAAGGCTGGAAAGGTAAGCAGCAGGGTGGGGAAGGATTTTAGAAGCACGGATTTAGGCTTATTCCAGGTAACAGCAGGGTAAAATCCCAGGGGAACAGGCAGGAGTTCCCAGGAGAGCTCTCTGATTTTTATTGAGAATTCAGGAAGGAAGGAAGGAGGCCCTTGTGTGGGAAGGGTAGGAGCTTTGGCAGAAGGCCCACTCGGCTTTGGAAGAAGCTTTTTGATGAGCTAAAATTAAAAAAAAAAAAGGGCGGGGGGGAATGAAAATAAGGTCAGTCAAAAAAGGAAGAATATAAAGTACTGTTCAGGAACYTGGGGACAAAATCAGGGAGGCCAGAGCTCGCCTGAAGACAGACCTAGGGAGGGACATTTTGGGTAACAAGCAGGGAAGCCATGGGCATGACAGCTATAAAAGGAAGTTCAGAAAATATGTGGGTGAGAGACAGGGGAGAGAACCCAGTGACAGACGACAAGAGAAAGACTCAATGTCTTTTTTGTCCTGATCTTTACAGGAAAARCTTCTGCACATACCAGCATGCTTCATGTGGGAGGCTGGACTATGTCATGTGGACATCTCTTCAAACTACCATTTCTGTGACTAAGCCAGCAAGTCAAATAACCAAAGATACTGCAGAACTGAAGTACAATAGAAGATTTGTCTTATAATCACAGTGGACTCCCTAGTCGTTCTTAACTGACTCTCAGAACTTGAAGCTAGATACACCCTTTAAAGAAATATTCTTGAGGGATTTGAAACATGTAATTTATTTGCTCCAACTACAGTTGCATATCAGCATGAGCTAGCCATTTTGAAACACAGTTCTGAGTTCGTTATTCCCTGCAAATTACAATCAGAGATACACAGACTGTCCCATCAATCAAGGCAAGACTGAAGAAATATGTTGCCAGAAGATTTTAATGCTCATAAGCACTGATAATTTTATCCTGTTGAATTGCTTAGTGCCTTGTAGCACTGCTGTAAAGGACAAGCAAGCAAGCTAGAGCCACAGCCAGAAAGAACGGGGGAAATGAGGGAGAAAGCACTGTTCCTCTTCTATCTTCACCACCAAAGCATCTGAAACATCTCCCTACAGTGTGTTCCTAGATCCTCTGTCATATCAGGTGACGGTTGCTCTCTTACCCTCTCCCCTGGGTATGCAATGTTTCAGGAGAAAGTGTTTTTAACACTCATGCAGTTGTCTGTGACTGGAAAACATAAGCATTCTTTATGCAAGGAAAGATGAACAAAAACATTCTAAGAAGAAAAGGTGCTTTTATTGGGTTTAGAGGGAATAATTTTGCCTTTTTTTTTTTTTCCACTGAGAATCGTGAAATATTCAGAAAACACAGGACATGACAAGATTACCTAAAATGATCTTTTTAACTTCCCACAGTTGCCGAGATCTAATTATATTATTGAACTTGTTGCTTTTAAGATAATGCAATTCAAAAATATCACATGTATAAGAACTTATCTACAGTATACTGACTTGTCTCTGTTCTCACCTAACCTGAACCCTGGAAGAGGCCTCATCCCTTCCCCCAAAATAGTCCTGCAACAGTTGTTTCACACTATCTTGAACAGCAAGCACCACTGTTCCTTTAGCTTGACAGTTACTTTCTAAAATTAACCTTTCATATTTAGTTACTTAATCTTCCTACAGTCCAATTATGAAGCCATTTCTTACTGAACACAGTATTAACTTACAGATATTAATGAAATCATAAACCTTGTCTATTGAGCATGGTATTGACCTGGTATTCTCCTGATTATCATTTAAATCTATATAAAGAAAATTAAATTCTCAATTACAGACAAAATTCTGCAAAATATCCTATACCTCTTTTATAAATTGGAGAACATAGGAATAAGAAAATAAATAACACTGGGTTATATTAGGAAAAAATTCTTCACTGAAAGGGTTATCAAGCACTGGAACAGGCTGCCCAGGAAAGTGGTGGAGTCACCATCCCTGGAGGCATTTAAAAGACGTGTGGATGTGGTGCTTAGGGACATGGTTTAGTGGTGGACTTTGCAGTGCTAGGTTAACAGTTGGACTCTATGATCTTAAGGGTCTTTTCCAACCTAAATGATTCTATGATTCTGTAATATTCTTTTTTTACCTTCAAGGCAAGACATATATCTGCTATAGTTCAGAATCAAATTCCATAAAAAAGGAACTATTCTGGAAATGAAACTTGTTTTCCATTTGGATTTAGAGTTTGATTTGGTATTTCCCACTTAGCAACTACTTTGTATGTTTCTAAGTTACTAAGCTGGATAAAGTTTTTAACCCTGTAATAGTTATTGCTACATTTTCAGTTTCTTAAAGGAACATTCATATTTAAATGTCACATTGGATTAAATGAATAAAAGCAAAAAACCAAACAAACATCATTATTTCTGTGAGGAAATCAGACAAACATGGACAATAGTGAAAACATCTGCTTCCAAATAGTAAAACTAACTCAATACTCAGAATAAAGATGAGACTTCTGTTTCTGTCAACATTACATAAACTCGGAGGCAGCTGTCAATAACACTCCCACAGAAACCTACACACAAATCTGGATAAAACTGGACTTTTTCCCCCTCAGAGCAAAACAAAAAGGAATCAACCCTCTATCCTCTGTGACCCACAAACCAAGTCTTCATTGCAAAACCTCGTGCTAGTGAACCTCAGCATTCATCAGGCAGACAGCCCCTTAAGGTCCCAGGTTCCTCTGGACTTTACAACACTGTAAACTGCCAAGGCATATTGTGGAATAATGAAAATCACATCCTACAATGACACCAAAATTACAGGAACTTCTGATGTTTTAGTACTAAGGGATACCATTTTTAAGKTTTTTTTTTAACTTTAGTGCCAAAAAGATTGAGATAAGTCTTTTGGGTGCTTTAAAAAAAAAATTWAAAAATCTCATTACACTTTAATTCCCAATGAAATCACAAAACCGCAAAAATCACCAAAAACGTAGCTTTTAAGAACGCAACCAYGGCTGCAGCAAAATATAGTTCTGATCAAAGCGTAGATATAGATCAGAGCCAAAATGAGGATACAGAAGTCTCTTCCTCTCAGACTCCATCCTAATCCAGCTCCCTACTATGGAGACACAGCTTTAGAGCACCTGAGTAACAACTACAAGGTTTGATTGATATGACACAGCAGAAAAAGCTGATGCAGAAATCTTCTAATGCGGTACCTCTGTTTAGAGTCCCTAGGTGGAAGAAGGCTTCATAACCCCAAAGATCTGATCAGGGACACAATTCAGACCCAGAGAGAAACAACCGTGGCGTATTTTCAACAAGCTTCATTTTTCTCATCCATTGAATTATCCTTCACATGTATTGATGCTTAAAAGCCATAAGGCTTTCAGTGCAGTGAAACAGAAGGGTCAGTCAAACAAAGTGGCCAGCCAAAAAGCAGCCAAGGGCTCCAYGGTCACTGAAGGGAACAGAAACAGTCATCACTCCAAAGAACTGAAGCACAGCTACACAAAGCTATGCAAAATAATGGGATTTTTCCACAGCTGATTAGAAAGCATCTAGCACTTCCAGCAATGTGCATGTGTGTCCTTAATAAATAATCACCAAGGGCCAGGATATGAAGGGACTTTGTTGTGTGCACAGACTGGGACAGAAAAGCACAGGGAAAATCGCAGTTAGATCATCCCCCTCATCAACAGGGCAGCTGATGGTGCCAGCTTCCCCCAGCCCGGTGAAACAGTAGGAACACAGCATTTGCCACCAGCAAAGCTGGTTTTATGGTGTTATATTGCAAGAGAGTCCCAGACAGAATTTTATCAGCAGTGAAGTTCCTCCTGGGGCTACCAACTCAGGGGTCCAGCATAAAAATATCTTCTAAAGGTATTCAGAGTGCAGTAGCGACACTCTGAAATCAATTACAGTTCCTCCCTTTGCTGATAAAGTGATACACAGTCATTACCTAATTGGGCGTAAAGTGTACTTATACAGGGCATCACTCATCAACAAATTGCTCATGCTACCTGTTTGATTACCAGAAGCCACAGGAAATGTTAGGGCCTTCTCTCTCCTTCCTAGCTCTAAATCCTCTTCTTTCAAAAGCAATCATGACAATATTTCATTTTGATTACATAAAGAGTTTCTACAGACTGAAGAATTACTGATGATATTTAAATGACGTACACAGTTGAACAGAGGAGTACCAGATAACCAAATTAAAAAGAATATTTGTACTTCAGGAGCATGTTTGCTAGCAGATTAGATTTTATTTATAGCTCCCAACCTTTCTTTGACTATTAACAGAATTATAACCCTAATGCCACCACCTGCCAACCTAAAACAGAAACCTCTCTAGTGTCCCAGTGTGCCAGGCCACAACACTGCATCTTTGGGATAATGAATTGTTTCTTTCCTTTGACTTTAGTAAAAAAATTTTAATTTGCCTTAATTGTTGCTAAGCCTGTTCTTTTTTGTTCAAACATACACAAGCATTTTATCTCTACCACRAAGAGTTACTGATAGTTCCTCTAAAAGCTTGAGTGTACTACCAAAAAAYGCAGTATCTATGAGAGAGGAGGTCACAGCTAGAAAGTGAGTTTTCATATGGCATTTACAACAAATTTCACTTGAGACAAATTAAATATTAAACAGAAAATTAACAACAATATTTTATACATAAATCATCTGAATAAACCAGTAATTACTTACCATATGTGGCACATACAGATTATCTCATTTTCCTTCATAAATAGCTTTTAGGGAAATCAATTTGCAGGGTCACCATCTAAGTCCTGAAACAAACCAGTCTAGCCAAAACACTGAAATCTTTGCTCTTTATGTGAGTGACCAACACAATCATTTCCTAATGCAAAATAGCAAGCGCTGTATCTATCTAAACCTAACTAGACTTAGTGGAGAATAACTTAGACTTTCCTTAATATCTATGAGGTCAATTCTTCAACATGTACAGATTCAACTCACTGAACAAAGATCCTGAGAATTCAGTGAAGCCATGYCCTTGGACTGGAGATCTGCATGTAAGACAGAGTTTAACATTTTTACATAATACTTATTCTGACAGAGTAACTCACAGGTTAAATTTGAAAATTGAACTAGGCATTGCAGAGACATTTGAAGACATAAGCCTTCTCCAAAGGGATCATGGTACAAGTTAATTTTAAACTACTTTAAAAGCTAGTTTCAGATATAAAATTAGAGCTTCAGAAAAAAAGCAGAGGCTTGATGTATTGTATCAATACACTTAGCACAAGTCTAAATCCTGCACTATATTTAAATAGACAGGATTTGAATACTTAGCTACATGGAAAGCACTCAAATTATGAGCTACAGCTGTAAAAATAACAGCTGCTCTACTTATTCTTCCTTGAGGATCTGGTTAGATTAACACATMTGTAATACTTATGATTTATTCATTGGTTTCTGAGTACAAACATAAAGTAGCTAGACTGAACTATAAAAAACAGGTTAGTGTAATTTCTCCTTTTAACACGCTTGAGAAATATCAATATGAACCCTCTCAGCTTGTACAAGGCTTTTTTTCTCGTTTTAGAACAGTTAATTTATGCACATGATTCAGTTATCACACCACTGATAGATTAGGCCAGGAAAAYACAGTCAACACCACTTTAAGAACATCTCGATTCTCAGCTTCTAAAATTCAAATACAGAACTGTAAACTCTAAATACAAACCAACAAACGGTTATACAAACAGAACAGGAAGCTTTGGGCTTCTCTAAGCACACATACTTTAAGCTGTTTATTCAAAAAAAAAAAAATCATTTAGGAGTCTGATGATTAATACCTAATGCACTGAAGTTACTATGAAGTTACTATGAGRAAACTAGCACAGCTCTTCCTTAATACCCTATTGGCCCAATATGGGCAAGTCTGAAATCATCATGTGGCTTTAATATCAGCTAGACTAGCAAGACTTTGATAAATGCTGACAGATGTTGCATTCATGTGGCATTTCTTAAATTTTTATACTAATGTGTAGAATTGGAACCAGAGGTGATAGGCTTCTGTAGCAGAGATGAGACTAGAATAGTCATTTTCCATGAAATAAGAACCCCTGAATACCTCAGTAAGTTGCTCTAAGGCAAGTGCAAAGGGCTTCAGTGCACAGCAATTAAATCTCTCACTTAATTTCTGAATTTCATTTGGTAAGGAAAAAAATAAATCARTCAGTACTCATTTGTGGTAGAGCTCTGAATGACTCTGTTGCCAAGCTGTGGGCAAAAGCCTGACAAAAAGGAGTTTTATGACCTTCCTGGCAAAGACATGATGATTTCGGCAGAGGCACCAAGGTTGTTTGGGCTTTTCTTGGAAGAAGATGATTTGCAGCTCCATGTTCTATTGCTTGAGATCAGACAGAATTTCCAAATAAACACGTACTATCTACAGACTAGGTTATTTTACAAATTGGCCTCGAACATATTCTAAAATCACATGAAACTTTCCCATAGTCTTCAACATGAAGCTATGTAGTACATATGTTCCAAATTTCAAAACAATCCCTATGGAAGTAAACATTTTTTATTAGGTTTTACTAGGACAACTTTTCAAATAAACTTCACAGTCACAACACAATTGTTTGAGTCACATATGTAACTTTTTAAGCACATAACAAAAGAGCAATGGGACAAAGAAGAGCAGGTAACCATAATGCAAGGTAGGCTGTGTCCACAAAGATGTGGTGTACAATATGTAGAAGCAGAGTGTAGCATATGGGGACTGTCACTAGTTACACTCTATCAGTTGGCATTACAGCAGAAGAAATCTTTAAGAATGGATTTTAAAATACTGTGGTATCCTTAATTGATGAGGAAGCACAGAACTGGATTTCTCCTTTTATGGATGAAAACTGTTCATTGAAGTAAAGGACCACTCAATGCAAGCAACAGTTGTTGAATCAGGCTCAGTTAAGCATCCAGGATGTACAATTATAGTGAACAGATGTACACAGAATAAAAAAGGATAAAAGCAAAGAGAAATATCATAAAGCATCTTAACACRCTAAAAATGGTGTCTATACACCTAGGTATTTGAAAGTAAATGAGCCAAATCCTTTCCATTTTCACTCAAGCAAATTCCCAATAAAGCCAACAACAGTTTGCTCATTAAGGTCCTTAGTTATAAAACTTAAAACTTACAGGAGGACTGCTGTTCCCCACACAGACCTCCCCATAAAATTCAGATCTCTATTTCTTACTGAAAGTAGGATGAATAATGTAGTTTGGGGCCTAAAAGTTGTCTTCGTAGAAAGGTAATTATTCCCTAGCTCTATCAAAAATTATTCATTTAATGTTGCAATCACTGAGTAGAAATCCTCAGTTTGTGTTATGAAACAGGCCAGACTAAATTGTTAAAATCACTTCTCTTTTCTGATCTTCAGTGTCTCTCTGAAAGCTTGGTGCTGTGACATCAAAGCAACAAGTGACAACTTTCACCAACAGAAGCTTTCATAAATGAAAACATGAAACAAAAAGCAGAATAAATATTTCAAATATTAACTATTTTTAAATCATCTTAGTAATATCTTAATATTAGAGATCAGATAGATCAAATGCCTACCAACTGTCATCAAAATAGTCCAGCTATAGACTCTAATTTATCAAAGGTCACTCGCTGCACGTATCCTAACAATGTCAGCAAACCTTTACACAGAAGAACCAGAGTAACCAGTATTTCCTAACTATGTACTTTCTCTAGCACAGAATGGCAACAACAAAGCATGTGGGKTTTTTTTAATTTTCCTGACAGTTACTGAACACCTCCCTTCAATAACAAGTTACTATCAATTTCATGCTGTTTTTTAAACTTGTTTAATAAAAACATTAACTTTCAAGTAGTGACAATTTGCAATTACACTGAGCGCAGTATTTCCAACACTTTAATTTTATATACATCTCCCCTGGATAGTATAGCAATGTTTTCCTAATTTGTATATATGAAATCTAAATTACACAAAAACTGCAAAATCTGTATCTATTCTGCTCATACTCTACATTTGAGCTACAACTATAGAGTATTTTCTAAATTTTACCCATAAATATCCCTACGGAAAAACTGCAATCAATGCAGTAAAACACTGCATGTCTAGTCAAGCGACAAATGATAAAATTAAGAGGAAAAAAAACAACAGAGAGTACAATTAAATAYATATTCTGTGTCATGTTTATCCACAGAAGATTGCTATACTATATAAAAGGACTGGAAAAAAGCAACAAAAAAGCATTTTCCATATTAATGTAAGACTTTGATAACGCCTACAGATAGAATTATAAGTATTGCTATAAAGACTGTTAGCCCTGAGTGGAACTACTTTGTTTTTTATATGAAAACAAATGGACAGATCCACAAAGGGCTGCGCTTTTTTGTTGACATCTTCACCTGCCTGATCTCTGATGACTCTGTCAGCCATTTCAAGGCAAGGCACAGTGAGCACACCAAATAAGCAAGTCTAAAGGACTCTTCAAGCTAGACATGGCTAGAGTTTTCCCTAAAGAATAGAGTGCACATTCTTCCTCCAACCAGCATAAATGGCAAACCCCTTCTTTTATTCTGTGCAAAACCAAGAAAAGCTGAAGGCGCACACCACTTCTTTAAAAATAACTGATTTTAAAAATCTGTTAAAGGTTGTCCCTGGTATTTAAAACAACATGATAGTGAAAGCAGACAACTGCCCTTGAAATCCATTGTACTCAGAAAAGTTTGGAGACTTAAGCCCTGAGTYTTTGCACGAAATCTAGTATGTATATTTACACAGTATCGCACTGAGAGGGAAGTTTTAAATAATGTCAGAGTAGTGCTCATTAAAGTTACAATTAGACTAGATTTCTCTGCACATGATGCCATCAGGAATTTGAATCATCCTGAGCAGCTGGAGGTGATTGAGGTGGTGGGTTGGCACAGCTGCTTTTCACCTCTGGAGGTCTATGTGCACAAAGCCCATCTCATCTGGGCACAGCTATCATTGCCTGACAATATATCTCAACTGGATCCAAAGACTGACAGGATTTCATAGAACTGCACGGAATTTTGTATGAGTGCTACCAGCATTCATTATATATGGCTTTAATCATCCTATCTGCCTGCAAAGAAATCATGTCTTCAAGAGAAGTTTAAATATTTTTATAGTCAGTTAGAATGTATAATAATTGCAGCCTTAGGTCAGCAGTTTCCATTTTCTGTACCTATCACAAGACCTGCAATAGCCCATACCATTGAAACTGTACTTTCACAGGACTTAGAATAAAGAAAAGAAACCATGTTGACAGTTGTGTAGAAGTGTCACTATAATGGACTCAAGAAAAGATAACATTCTTTACATGCCAACATGGAAAAAAGAAGCGGYTACAGGCACAGTTCTAACCATAGTAAATAAACAATGAAAAAGATTAAAGAATAAGAAAGAACAAAGCATAAGATTCTAAACAAATATTTATGTAATTCAGAAAAAACATGCCTTGAGGAATACAAACATCCACCAACATATAAGAACAAAAACCAAATGCAATATCAAAAGGTATCTGTAGAAGATCAAACTCTTTGCTACTCAAGACACTGTAAAAATGACATTTTAATTATCTGTGTATATCTACAGCACTAGAATAATAACCAGTTTAAATCCCGCACATCTGTTGCTGTATTTTCCCAGTATCTGAAGGACACAGCTTAAACCTTACACATACTCACCTCCTACCAGTTAAATTTTCCTTCTATACATGATGTATTGTTACTTTGCTAAAAGCCAAATCACTGCACCTGATCTGGGAAGATCAAACAGAGAAAATCTCCCATTAGCTGATCGGCTGCATCAGACTGGGCTAGCAAAGGGACCCAGTGGGCCAGCACAACAACGCAGTTTGGTAAGAGCAAGCACGTCCCACACTGCAGAACTGGTTGTGCTATATTACACTTCTGTCACCTCAGCTCTTTCTATCAGCACATCTAATAATTAAATACATGACAAGCCTGTCACGTTATAAGTCATCTGAGCTGTAGCAATCAGAATTCCCATTTGAATAACGTAAATCATCATAATGCAACCTAAGTCCTCTCTCTACAATCAGCAGCACAAACAGCCATTCCAACAGTGCTCAGATGTTGACCTCTGAGACTTCAGGCAGTGCTGACTGTCCACTGACAAGTCTGAAAATATGATATGACAGACTCAACCATAAAAATACAACAAATAACCCTTCTGATTTTATTACTTGTCATCTACTACATGTATTAAAAAAAAAGCCTAAGCAAATCTCCTCTGGGATGATTTGAAAAGCTGTGACTTAACAGACATTTCAGTATTTTCAGAAAGGAGAAGTGTCTATGTTCTATAACCCCAAATCCCACCCCAAAGAGGGGAACAAAGACAGCAGCTACTACTTCACAGTTTCAAGCAATAATTTACAACTGTTCCCTATAGAAAAACAGCTATCGGCTCCTCAGCAAGAATTGATATGAAAAGCCAGTTTTCTACGCCTACTGAAGTCCATGGAAGTTCTACTGTAGCATTCAGTAGGTTCTAAATTGACTCCCGTTAGGATAGAATTCATTTTTGAAAGATTTTCTCCTTTTTTAAAAAAAAGAAAAGTAACTATGCATTTTTTTAATATTAATTATTATCAGCCACAGACAATTACAATAGAACCTTGTAATAATGACTTCCTAATAATGACAGAGATACCCATGGAGATTTAATGAATTTTGCAAATTAGCAATCACGTGACAAAACACAATAGGAAAGCAACACTAATTTAGTAAGTTTAATTTAAATTGTTTATACCACTTCATAATGTGCTATGTTGCATCTTAGTTTTCAGATCCTTCACTCACATTCCYGTACGTTTTAAGTACTCACCATTGCAGAATGGAGAGACTCTGTTGTAAAAGAAGGTATGCCAACTTCCTGAACCCAGTAATAAGGTTTTTATTTCTCATCTAAGTCCAAAGATTCATCTCTAACTTCAGTTCCATTTTGCATTCAATTAGAAATGAGTCCAAAGCCTCAAGACTGGAACAGAAGCTAACCTTTCACGAATGGAGACTGAGTTCAGGTTTTCCAAACTTTAAATGTTATTTGTCTACTATGAAGCATGATGCCTGAATTTGACTGTATTTTTCACAATTATCGCTATAAGTTTAATACCACTTACAGTTATGATGCAACTTTATTATTTCTGAAATAGACCTGTGAAAATTATATCCCTTTCATTCACTTTTGTCTTATGTAGCAATTTGTGAGTATTTATTCAAAACATCCAGGACTTTTCATTTTTATTTCCTATGTTCACAGAGTTGTTTTTCTGTATTTGTATGGACCTTCCATGTAGCTAAAGGCAATTGGAAAAAAAGTTAAGATAATAAACCAATATTTTTTTTTTAAATTAACAAGAGACTACACGGGAAGATAATATAATTACTTCAACTTATTTCTTTAATATACCCTTTTTCATGCTATATGTTTTTGTAAAGCCAAACCACCAAAACAAACGCTGACTTTTTATTTATTTATTTATGTGAWGTGTYCCTCTTTCTCCTTCATACACACAATTCTTCAGAAGTCATTTGCCAGCAGTGCAAATGCAAACAACCAGAAACTATGAAATGACAGAATGTACATACCTCCGTGACTGGTACATGCCGGGATCATCTGAAACTTTTTACCTTACTTTATTCAACACACACAATGGATATAGCTCACTTAATGTCATACCTGCAGTTGTCTTGTCTTCTTCACACTACTCAGTGTGGCCCAATCCCCTACATATTTTATATTGTTTATACCCTTCTGTACGGACAGATTTCCACTGACTTCAGCTGTMAGAGTGCCTACTCAGCAATTCAGCATCCCAACCTAGATATCTAAAAAGTAAAAACACATGACTAGGGACAACACATTTAAAAGTGTGCTGATTCTCAGAATTACACAGAAACTTCATTACAGGGACAGTGATAGATTCCAGCTCTCGAAAATGCTGATCAACTACTTTGCTGACAACGTGTCTTTGAATTTTTGCARTAGATCAGACAGGTCTTCTACAGAACAGCCTTCTTCATTTCACTACTCTAATTCATCTGCTCAACAGGGTGAAAATTAAAACAGCACTCATCATGTAATTATTACACTACAATGCGTACACATAGGGCATTTAAATTAAGCTGCACAGGCAATTGCATGCTTGATATGACAATTTTGAAGTGTTCTTTAAAAGGTATTTAAAGGTATAAAATTTCCACGTTCTTAAAAAAGCGAACACATTCCATTAGATGACAGGAAAAGGAAACTTAATACCTTCACAGATCACCTGCAAGTTTGAAATCATAAAGTCTATGGGAAAATTCCCTGTCTCTTGAACCAAGGAGGTCACTGTTAGCTACAGAAACTTAYCAGTCTGTGCTTTTAATGAAGAGCTGGTCCACAAGCACTTTACCAAAGTACATACTTACCTGAATACTTACTTACTTGAGTACTGCTTCACTTGTGATGCTAGCAATGATGCCATGCAGATTTCTAGTATCAAAAGTGAAGCAGTACGCAAGTAAGCTGTGTTGCACTCTAGGCTCTGCAGGAGACTGATCTGAGTCTCTCCTCCCCTTCTAGTAATGCCCCTTCCCCAATTCTGTGCTTTCACCCCATTCCCAGTCTCTGCTCAGGCAGCTCCAGCCCATAACCATGACCACCAGGTACTGCAAGTCTCCTCCACATTTGCTTTGATGAGTTCCAATTTCCTTTCCACCTGAGCTCCGCAGTGCCAGTCCACTCTTTCTCCCCAGTTTCCTTTTCCAGGAAAAGTTCCTGCTCTGTGTCAAAACAGACAGAGGTTCTTCCTTTACTCTGCCTCCCTCCAGCAGACAGAAAGCTCCAACGCCATCCAAAAGAGAGAACAGAAAGCTGTAGGACTTTAACACCAAAAAACATCTCTGATCCAAATCAGACCAGAATTGCAATTAGAGAAAGGTCAATTCAGTTCTGCACTGGGGAACATTCACTGTACACAGAACTGCCAGAAGGAGAAGGAAAAATAAATAAAWAAATAAATAAAYAAAYAAACAAACAATCTATCTACCAACCTCTAGCAACACTTAAATGAGATTATTTGAACTGTGATTTTTCAGAGGTTTATAAATTGGTCAAAGTAGAGTGGGTATTCACAGAGATAGTGAAAGACACGCCTGAATATAGTCAAATTGACTATATTCACCTTGTCAAATTGATGTTCCTGCTTCAAATCAGGAAAGTACTAGAGCTTTTTGAAGGAAAGGTTGATGGAATTCTTTCTTTTTTTTTTAATGCACAAAAAGATACCAGGCATTTTCTTGTGAGGCTTATGCTCAAAGCCAAGTAGACAGTTTTGACTAGAATTTTCTGTGAAAAATCAGCCTGAGGCAAACCCACAAAAAGAATTATTATTATTATTTTATTTTTATTTTTAGCCTCAATGGTTAGGAGCTGGTCAAAGTTGGAAACTGGACATACGATCCTGCAAAAGGAACTGTACTGCCAGCTTCAATAACAGAGCCCTACYAACTCCTCTAGAAAACTTCTATCAGAGTTAACAAGTATAATTCAAACATCTTTGTGGTAGTTTTGACTGGATGACAGAATAAATGACTGTAGATAGATGTCAAATACTCTAAATTCTGAAAAATTAAACTGAAAAATTGCAAAAACTTTTCATTAATCTTTTCCAGCTAATTGTAATTGACAAAAATAYGTATTTTGAAATGAAGAGAAATGACAAAAATCCCTAACAGATGGGACATTGCATCCTCCATACCAMCAACAACCAAAAACCCCTCCATCTACTAATGGCGACTAATAAATGAAAGTCAAATCATATCTCACACCTAACAGCCCATGACGCAAGCAGATGGTTTTAATCCCACCGAGGAAGATTTTCTTCTCCACTGAGAACTGCAAGGTGACACGGCCATCCACTTTCATCAAAGTCCTACGTCCCATTAGGAAATCCACGTCTCTGGGGCCATACGCGCACAGAGGACGACACATGCTTGAGGAAAACTATACGCATTAGCAGAGTTACACCAACTTTCTCCTCTGATGGCAGTAACTGTTGAAACTATGACCCCRTTCACAATACTAGGAACTTTTGCCACTGCACAGAAAGCAGTTCCTCGTTCAGCCATTCTCTCCCACAGGATCCCCATCGCCTCAAAACAAAACGAGGTCGCCAAGATCACCACCAATCCCTGGCAGTATCGACTGTGCATTTCACTTCCCCGGGCCTAAAAGCAGAGCAATTAATTGTATAGAATAACAGCGTATCGCTGCAACAAATCATCCAGCAACGCTGTTATTAATCAACTTGTAATGAAACATGAATGTAAACTTAGTGTTTTCTAGATTCTGTGTCTATTTATGTATTACCATTTACTAGCAATAGCTCAATTTCAAGTGGAACATTTTGCTGTTTTCCAGTTACCTCTAATCACCCCACTGCAGTTCTCAGTTTCCACTGAAGTTAGCCCTTATTTATTTCAGTTCAAATACTAACACCACTACTACTAGTGTAAGAGGATAAACGGAAGAAAATAAAAACACCCTTGTAATTATTCACACTTTAGGAAAGCCCCAAAATATTAGCGAGATACACTGAAGCAAGAAATGTCAAGATCTCGATGCAAGCTTACGACCACAACACAGTTCTTAAGTAAAACCTATATCCTAAGTATCCACTTTATTGAAGGGGGTCTTGTTTCAGCAGTACATGCAGCCTTACGCATCAAATTTTTACCCGGGATTTCACTCGAATTCCAGCACTCTGCTTGCCCCTTGAAGAATTCCTGTGATTCACAATTCCCAGTCCCCTTTCTCATTTCAGAAACAGTGAAGTCCCTGTGGAAAGACTAGACCAACTCTTGATCAGATGGTAGCCAGAATTTAACTAATCTTGCTGTGTTTATCTACTAACAAATTGTTGACCCACTGGGAATGTTTTGTTTTAATTTTCAGATGGAGTTCAAACTTCAGTTCGTAAGTTCTTACACAAGGAAACCCGCATTTCATGTAAACTAACAACTAGCTTTTGAACAAAATGAAACAGAACAATAAAAGCTTTGGGAAGGCAGTGGGCTGCAGAGTGAATTCCCCTAACCCTGGCTTTGAGGTAGGCTGTGACGGTCCCTATAGGA
Source organism: Oceanodroma leucorhoa (assembly GCA_030449065.1). NCBI lineage: Eukaryota > Metazoa > Chordata > Aves > Procellariiformes > Oceanodroma > Oceanodroma leucorhoa. The sequence continues at coordinate 12,752,303 of JASVER010000015.1, read as the reverse complement.
CTCTGCCTAGCAGAGATAACAGGCACTGTCAAAACAGGTTTCCTAGAGCAGATTGCCTAACTATCTGGGAAGGGCAGGATCCAAGGATTTCCCAAGGAGAACATTTTCACATCCAATCAGTCTTTCAGCTCTGCCCAGACTGTCTGTAAAAGGGCTCATACTGCAGGCTAAGATGTGATGGAGGGCTGAGAAAAATCAGTCCGGTAGAAACTAGATGAAGTCCAAATTAAATTTTTTGTAGTTTACAGAAGAGAAACTCTTATAATTAACCTTCCTTATGCTGTGTCACTTCCTTTTTTTTTTTTTTTTAATGACTGGTGAAATACAGTTATGTTGTGATTTTTTTTCAAATAAATTATGAGGTATTAGCATATGCCTCAGTCAAAGGGAATTTTTTTTTAAATAATCATGAATGCTCAATCCAGCCTACAGATATAATAATCACTCGTGTGAATGGGACTTAATATACCAATCTTCAAACATCATAGTCTCTCTCTCCACTGGCCAGATCTAAAAGGTTACGTAAAACATATCATATAGATATTTCAGCCWACCAACTTCTGTAAATCCTGTAAATATTTTTCATAAAACATTTTCTGTGCCAAGTAAGTACCATAGTTGAAATATTTACATATTTCTAATTYCAAAACAAGGACACTTCCACCTCTTCACTAACTGTGAGAATAATGAAACATGTCTAACATGACCAAATCAAGGAATTCGCAGACTTCACTGGCAAACAAAGAAACTAAAAGAATCCTAATAGATATTGAAAAGAAATATATTCGATATGCTTTGAGATAATTTATAACGGAACCTTAAGCTATGGATGTGGTTGAATAACAAGATGTATGACTACATGTGGATAAATATCTGGTTTATTTATCCTTGGTAGGCAAACGAATAGACCTCATTAGCTGCAGTTCAGGAATAGGGCTAAACAAAGAGAAAAAATAGAATCAGATAAGGAAGTAGGCCAGATCATATTTCACATTCAATATTACTCACTTAGAAATAAAGGAAAACCCAACAAAAAGGCAGAGATAGTAATATAAGCTATTGTTTTTACATAACAAGAAAGCAAAAAGATACACTAATCCAACTGGCCTCTTTTCATCAGCTTTTCAATACTGCACCATTTAAATAAAATACAAACAATAATAATAATAGATAYAAAATGTGAATCTAAATACCTCTGGAAATTAAAATTTATGGCTCTCCTAGCAACTGTATCTCACACACTTGCATATATGCAGTATTCTGCATGGTATTTGGTGTGGGCTTTTGTGCTTTCACAGCAATGAGGTTGAATTATGGTTGCTGTGGGAACTATATCTTTGAATGTCTTGACTTGTGCTATCATCTGAGCTCAAATGTTACATTAACATAGGTAAGCATTTGCTGKTTTTTTGCACAAAAAGGAAAAAGGTACCTACATGGATAGTTACATATTTAACTATTCTTACCAAAGAAAAAAAACRCACAGCTCCATGTCCGGAGAAGTAGAGCGCTCTAATTATTCTCACACTGCATACTCAAGAAGTAAAACAGAGCCACATAAAACCTGTGAGTCAAATGTGGCAGGATACCTATAGATATAGTAGTATGCGATGATGTCATTAAAAGTTTGGGTTTTGCAATCTTTATTTGTTTGACTTTTTAACCACAGGGTTTGAGTACATACTTTCTTTCTGGTATTTGATGAGAAGATATATATATATATATACATTTGTCAGATGTTTTGCAGCTTCTTCGTAAGTGAGTGTGCTTTGCAAGTGTGACAGGGCTGTCAAAGTCCGTATTGCCTAGCCCCAGTCAGCACAGGCATTGCTCTGGGTACTTTATGAACATGCAGTAAAAGGAAGTGATTTCTGCCACRAGAGTATTGAGGACTGACATTTGATGTGTAATATAGGTCACAAGCTGCTACAGAGACTTACCTCAGCACAGGAGAGAGACAGCCTCTTACTGCTACTAGCGACGTTCTTTAGCAGAGGTGATTTGTCTCATGGTAGAACCAAGAAGCTCAAACTTTGAGGTCAGTTTCCTTGACCCAAAATATTCTTTTTACTATTTCCCCACTAGTACATTTTATGTTTTGACATCATCAGGAAAAAGAGAGTCAAGTCCTTTAACACACCTCTGAGTATTTTTTTTAATTGTCACTGAACAATTATGACTCTAAAATCATCAGATTAGAAATCGGAAATACCAAGTTAATATTTCAGKTTTTTTAAATTGAAATAAATTGCATTGGACAGTTGCTACTTCCAGAAAAGTCAACATAGGTATTATATTTTAAGTAAGATTTTTAAWTACTGTGGAGGAGCGTGAGGAGGAGGGGAAATCAAAAAGCAACATAAAGTCACAATGTTCCTGAGGCACGGTGGCACCTTTCTGAAGAAACATCAATGCACAGCTACACTCTCAGTGCACTTGGCAGACCCACAACGTCACCTTAGCTTCCACTTTAAAAAGGTGGACGTTCCACTAGGGCAAGTGATCTTAGGGAGCAAAATCTCTAAGAAAGCCAGGAAAAGCAGTCAAAGTGAAATATGGCTGTGCTTTCCTGGTTTAGAATAGAGGAGACAGTATGCACTGAAAGCAACAGCTTGCCAAGCTTAAGAAACAGAAAAATCTGTTCATGTGAAAAACCTCAAGGGAAAAAAAMCACATTTTCAATTTTTCAACTTGTGGTGCATGAAAAATATGAATTATTCTTAAAATGTGAGCTCATTCTTATTTTAAATTGATTATATCTACTTTGCATATCATTATGAAGGACTCCAAGTTAGGGCTTCTTGCAAATAAAGAAAACCTGAAGCATGGGGTATTTCCAGAATAAACATTCAATTTCAAAGCAGAGTTTATAATGCTAACACAAGAGCTTATCAGAGAACCTTCCAAAATAAGAGTTATTTGACAGACAAAAACAGATTATCAACAAACAACAGCCTCTGTATTAAAAATTTCAGAGATCATGAAGATTACTCAGTAAGACAGGTCTAACAAGAAACCATTAAGTCTTGCAAGAATAACACTTCTACTTTGTATCTTTGTGTCTACTCATAACACAGGAGTATAAAGTATAAAGAGAAGGAATATTAATATAATTCATATCTCCCAAAGAAATTGTGCATTATTTCCGTTTCAGGATTCCAAGAAGACTCTACTAAATATGGTAATTAGTTATGGTAGTTGTTTGAAATGCAACTGTCCTAAATAGTTTTACAACACCCTTTTGAGTGACACATGCCCTCTCTAGGAATAGAACGTCAACTCAATGGCCCCTGTTAGTGTCTAGACATAATTGTCTCTGAATTGAACACATCATCTTTAACTGCAATGCCAAAATGGTTCCAACTAAAATAATGGAACWGTCTCTTGCATCATACTTCTGAATATTTTGTAGAAATTACATAATACAATAGGTGGAGAAAGATTTATGAGGTTAACATTTTGCATATTCCTGCAATCAGCCCAACTGTCAACTCTATCCACTGTGACATAAGTCTCTATATAATGTTTTGGCTATGTTTATTTACAAGCACATCTGGGGAGAGTATGCGTTCTGAAAAGAAATTGTATTTAATGGAMGACTTAAGAACATACAAATAGGTCATCAGTTTTAAGAACATACAAATATTTTGAAACATTATATATTTAAACTATAATAGTCATGTATCACACTTGCAAAATATTATGTATATAAACAAATAGTATTTATTTATGAACCTTATCAAACTTACTGAATCCTCCTGCAGGAAGAAAAAGTCAAACATATGTACATTGATCTAATTTAACTTTCTTTAGTTTTTATACAAATCTTGCATGAACATAACAAAAAAGTGTGTGCGCGCACGTTTGTGTGCCTGTAAAAAATACGTAAAGAATTTTCAAAGGTATTTTACAAAATAACTCAAAATAAGCCACAGTGTTCTTCATGGTGGTACCTTTAACTTCRGAAACGTTGTACACAACTTCTTAATGTGATGTCTAAATGCTCTAACAGAGCAGTTTGCATATGTAACCTGAAGGCCACATGACAATACCACATATAGGTATGAATGGAATCCAGTGGTATTTTCCATGAAAGCCGTCATATTTAGAGATTTACTAATTGGAAATCTTAAGTAAGCCAACAGCAGGATACTATCACATGCAGGAATATTCAATTTGATAGCAAATGAAATGCTTCATTCTCACCCTTCAGTGGCACTGCAAGGACTTTTACTGTCCTGCATTTATCTCCAGAAAAATCCTGTATTTATCTCCATTGACATCTCAAAATTCACRTGAAATGTATAAGAGTGATTACCCACAAAGAAATAAGCAGCACAGTGCTGTATTCACTCTTCTTGATGAAAAACAAAGACAAGCTTCATAATACTAAGAACATCGTCCTTAGCTCTTAATGAYGAAAAACAGGGAACATATTATTCAGTTGGAAAAAGATTCACCTGTTTCTCAGTACTCTAGTTACCTTAGGAAACGAAGTCACATGACTGCATCAGTTCTTAACACAAAATGACCAACAATAAACCTGGAGGTATGATAGCTTTGACATGATTTATCATTACAGCAGGTAGCAATCTAGAGTTCCATCAACCAAGGAATACCAGAACCTAGCTAAATCACRCACCTTAAAATATGCCCAGAAAAGTCTGGTCTCCTTCCTGACCATCAGTACAAGTTTTAGTAAGTACACGTTATAATGCCTTCCTCCAGTACCTCATGGTCCTTTACTTTTATAGCCCATAAATGCTATATTAACTCACTACAAATTGCATTGCAGTTCTAAAAAAAAAAAAAAAAAAAAAAAAAAAAAAGAGAGAGAGTGCACATTAGTACATTAGTTTCGCTATTTTACCTACATATTGCTATTTTCAAAATACTATCTGTATCCGCTTACTGGGACAAACAGAAGAAACACCCCTTACACAGAAAAGAATAGTAAAATGGCCCAGAAGCCACCTCTATCTCAGATGGAGTTGCACTGAGGAAGGACAGCCACCACAAAKTTCTACAAAGTTCTTCCTGCTTGCTACAGAAAATGTCTATAAACATCCATGACATACTAGTCAGAAACATCTATGTTTAAAAAGAATCAGCAGATTAAATAAAAGGGACTGCAATCATTATACCAACCAAAGGTTTTAGGGCATTTTACAAATGCAATGTTTAAAGACAAACGCTGAACTGATACTGAAAACTGAAGGAAATCAAAGAACTAGGATGTCCTTAGAAATCAGCAAACTATGAACTGAGTGACCAAAAAGGCATTACAGGAAATCTCTGGTTTCAGTCTTAAAAAAAAAAAAAAAAAAGAAAAATCCATGAGGGCTTTTAAAAGAGACTTTGTTAAGTTCAAAACTGCTAGAAATTTATGAGATAGCTCCCTCTTCTGGATCATCAAACAATGACAATTCAACTTAAATGGCAAGATGCAGAATTTGGCTAGTAAATAACACCTTTCACTATWTTGATAGGACAAGGGGTAACRGCTTTAAACTCAAAGAGGGTAGATTTAGATTAGGTATTAGGGAGAAATTCTTCACTATGAGGGTGGTGAGGCACTGGAACAGGTTGCCCAGAGAAGTTGTGGATGCCCCCTCCCTGGAAGCGTTCAAGGCCAGGTCGGATGGGGCTTTGAGTAACCTGGTCTAGTGGAAGGTGTCCCCGCCCATGGCAGGGGGGTTGGAACCAGATGATCTTGAAGGTCCCTTCCAACRCAAACCACTGTATGATTATATGATTTTGGGGTTTTGTCATATACCATCAGGCAATCACACAGAGACTTACAAAGATGCGAGCTACTGACCATTATTTTGAATGCGGAGTTTATATCCGAGTAGCACACTAGGAGAGAAAGGTAGTTGAAACCCCTGAATAGTTTGATATCATTTTGGAATTTTTTCATCAGACAGTACAAACATGCAAAAGAAAAGATACTGATTTCTGCTTTAAATCTCTCTGCATTTTACTGAAAAATGCATTTTACTGCATTTTACAGAGAAGAACTGATAAATAAGAATATTAAAAACAGGTCACTTTCCCACCTGTATGGTCTGCAATATGACTTCTGAATTCATACTTGCAGAAGTTAAGCTTCTGGGTTGTAATTCTTGAAAGAGAAGAATCTTAYCTTCTTAGAATTTCTTTCAGCTTTGACAGGTTCATACAGAAAAAAACTGCGCAGTAGGAAAAAATTCTTTGCACATCATCTATTCAGACATTCTCCAAGAAGCTTGGGCAATTTCTGCACACATGTATAAACTGGAATTGGTAAGATCAGAAAATGAGTACTCTCTACCRCTATATAAAACTCAGCTCCATGAAGGAACCCTGGCTTTCTGACTTGACCTATAATGGAAGAGGAGGCTTTGTGAAGACCTGGTGATTTTTCTGCATCTCAGGTGGAACCACAGGCAATTCTATACTCTTTAAATTGTCCATCACTATTCAAGCTGAATGATAATGTTTGACTTAAATACAAAAATTAGTCTAAATGGCAAAGTTGTGGCGCCAATGAAATTACTGTTTACTTCATCAGTGTTATTATTGATAACAAAATCACAACATAAATTAAATTATTGCATTTTTAATGAGAAAGAGGGAGCATAAAAGATTTGTCTGTTAAATTCTGGACTAGATAACTTGAAAGCATGATTTTTGACTTGCTAATACCCGCATAATCAGGTGCACAACAGCGTGATTTCATCTTTCATGATATGTATACTGACTGCATCTTAAAGGATGCGGCCAACTGAAACACCCAAGGAAATTCTGATCATTCAAGCACAGATAAAACCAAAATTGCCAGGATTTATTTGGATGGAGCTGAAAGGATCGTATAAAACAGTAAGCCTTGTAGACTTAGAAATAGTGAGTGGGAAAAGAGCTAAGATTTGCTGTGCAGGCACCTGCTGCAAATGGCAGACTTCCAATGACACAGAGGGGAGACCCCTTTGCCAGACTCTGCAACAGTCAATGGACGGAGACCCCCCACAATCCCCTTAGCAGAGAGAAGAGTTACAGAGGACAATGGGAAAGTAAAACCAAAGCTGAGGAAACCAACTGAAACTAGAAAACCCGAATGAGTATGTAAGTAAAGAYATTAAAAAGGGGCAGACTGGAAGGAAAGAAAAAGGATCAATGGGAGATTAGAGAGTAAAAAGGCTGAAGACCACATCCTGGAAACTGAGATCATGAAGGATGCAACTTCTGGCGTCAAAGTGCCAGAGAATTAGCTAAACAAGTACAGCATGTTAGAGGGAGTGAGTGAAGTCTTTAAAAAGGGCAGAAAAAACTAAAAACCTGGTTAAAAAAAAGATTAGTCTGTTTTTCAAGCTTCATCTAAACAGCAACACCACTTGTCACATTACTGAAAAGGAGCTAACATCTTCAGTGAGATATTTACAGAAGAAAATAATTAACAAAGTGTTAACAAAGTATTTGTTTTATGGTCAAATTACACTTAATGACTCTTAGGAGAAAACACACTCTAGCACCCATATTAAGTTCCAATAGAAACTCTACGAAAGCAAGGATTTTATAAATTATTGCAATTAAATCATCTTAATTAATTTATTCCATAAAAATGAAACCAACTCTTAATCAAAACACAAGATTACGAAACAACAAATAAGAAATGTAAATAAGCCACTCACCTTTTGCTTTTCATAACAAGCACATATACTTTCCAATATTTTATTGACATTCAAGAAGTCTTTTTTTATAGTAACCTACAGAAATATTTGAATGAAAGATTCTTACAAAACCCATGCCATGTATAAACAGACTCCATAAACAATAGATAAAAATATCACAAAATGGACTATTATTGTAGAAAAGTATCACTAGAAGTAAAGTTATCATATGAATAAATAGAATTTCAGTATATTGTAATCCTTCCTCTTTGTCTACCATGATGAACTTTTCATATTGAAACTTAACATCAGATTGTGCAGCAACAAATAGAAGTATAATCAAATACCCACATTTTCTTGTAAAGAGTCATTTACTGGGTCTGGTCTTACACAGTCACATATAATGTCATAATGGGAGCAAAGTATGATAACACTTTCAGACAGGAGCCCTTTCCCTGCGCTGCAGCAGCTCCCAGACATCRGCAATAGTTAACCAACCAAACACCAACACAAGTCACTGTAAAATAAAGAGGGATAAAATACAGGGAGTTGCTGAACGTAGAAACAGGGATGTACGAAGTAGGACTGGAATAATAGTATCATCCACATACATGGCATCAGAGGGTATATTAGGGTGCACGGGAGCCTTGTGACGCACCTTGCAGTGCTGTATGCAAGCTAGTAGTGTCCTAAATGCACGCTGGCGTGAGACAAGGGGTATACCAGTCCCTTCCAAGCATCTTCGYTTCCTTTGAAGAAACCCAGAATTGTGGGGTGCAGAAGAGGCACAGATTTAGTGAGTTCACGTCACTAAATCTCCAAATTGGACAACTGGTAGCCCAAAACTGAAGCATACCCCTCCAAATAAGGCCTCTTGGAAATACAACATCCATTCACGGTGATCATACTTCAAAAGAAATGTTGGCAAACTGTGAAGTGTTAAGAAAAGAGTTTGGTTCAGCCAAAAAACAACTGAGATGCAAAAGCATCTACAGATGGAGACTTCCTATTTAATTGGACCTTTCTAATGAAGGCATGACTCACAAGGACATTACTTCAGTTGTAAGCTTGTGCAATCACATTGCTTTCCATTGAATTCGTGTAATAATGGAAAAGACAGTATTGAACCAAATCCAGACTTACTGTCTTTGACTGAAAACTACAGTAAACAAAAAGCTATTGGAGGTAAACGTGACTGATTAAATTCATATTCATCAGTTTGCAAGTCTTCTAGTTCCTTCAAATGGTACATTATTCAAATGTACCTTTACAACAAAATAGTGTATTATCCATCTTATCTTCTCAATAAATCCCTCTTCAAATTACTCAGAAATAAAAGAGAATGTTAGAGCAGCATAAGGTAAGTGACAGGAAAGTTCACATCACAATTCACAAGGCACCAATGTTAACAGGGCTTTCAGCCACACAAGAGCACAAAGTTACAAAATGGGTGAAAASAAAATTTACACTATAAACCAATTTCAAGTCTCTTGACGAGCTAACTTTAAGAGTGAAAGCTAAAAATATGATTTTTGACTCAATCTTTTCATTAACCAAATAATCATTACTGAATGTAATGCTACCTAGAATAACACACTGCCAGCTTAGAATTCACAGCATAAAATATTTCAAACATGCTTTAACTTATACAAAGTTTGCAAGAAGTTAACATGATTTGGAACTTAAAGCAAAGGGTCTGGAATAAGCAGTCCTGTTAACAGTTCACTAATTAGTCTGGGCAAACGGTACAAGATTTGACTTTTCAGAAGTCCCAAGTACTAACCACTCAATAGCTGACATTCAGCTTCTATAAAAACCACATCCTTAACTTCTGTATTTCATTTTGCTAGCCTGTAAATGGATACTCTAATACTGTTCTTCATACCGCTTTTGTGAGGCTGCACTTAATGTGAGCAAAGTACTTTGAGATCTTCAGCATGAATAAAATATATTTTGCAGTTAGACGTTAATTATAGAAGTAGCAATATTTGAAATACGGTTTTGTTTCAAGGCAGCAAGACTAAATCAAACATTATTATCTTGGCTTTGATTGTGATGCTTTACTTACTATGCTCTATTTTTCCTTGCATTTGAAATATGCAATTTTGCTTTTCTGTTATGTAAATGAATGTTTTTCATCTAACACATCTATTTTTGGAAAAAGAATAATTTTCTTTCCTAGTCTAAGACAGAAATGTTGCAGAACACAATTCTGAAGTCTAACTGACAGAGTACTGCAAGGCCATTGCATGCATTCAATAGTAAAAGCAGCAAGAGGTGCCCAGAGGACTCACTGAACTTAGAATATTAATATGTAAATGTTTATCTATACAGATATATATCTAGATAGATAAACACACAATAATATTTAATAGAGATTAATTAGTCCTTCTGTCCATTGGTTAGGTGGTCCTAACCAATGCAGCTGCAATCACAACAGTTGTAGCCTTTCTGAAAAGTAAAAAGAACTGGGATAAGGATAGGAAAAAAAAAAAAATCTGCATTGGAAGTCATAAGAACAATACATTTTAAGCTAAGGATTCTGTTTGACTCTGTGTAATTTCAGTTATTTTAGAGGCAAACTTCAGCAAAGGAAAAGGTTTGGACTTTATCCAAAACACCGGCATGCAAAAGAGGTCAAGCCACCTGCCATAGTGGTCCTTTCTTTTAAACGTTGTTTTTCACTTCTGCAAAGTGTGCTGATTCTATTGCTGTATGTGTTCCTAGATATCAGTGGCATTTAATAGACAACATTTATTCTGCAAAATGCATGTCATAGTTATATATAAACTTATTAACATAAACAGGGTTTACTACCTGCAGATGACTTGGACTCTATAGCTTATGTGACCAAATTACACTGCTTCAGCCTGTTTCCTGTTCTCTGAATTTCACATATTCCCATGATGRGTAAAGAAGAGAAAACACATAAGATTTCCATTTACGTCATGGAGTAAAACTGGGCATCCATAGATTGCCAGTGTTAAAGAGAACTGTAGTCAGGGTTAGCAAACTACTTTAAAAAATTATGTCGTGTGACAAAAGATGACCCAAAAAATCAAAGGAATAAAACACCTGTTGAGAAGAAAACATTACGGTCTCAAAGCAGTGCTGAAACCCTGGTATTTACCCAGACAAATAAGGTTAAGAAGCACATTCTACTCATTCAAATTTTTAAATGAAAGTAAATGCCAACCTAAAGCTTGTTTTCAACATTCTATGATGCCTAAGAAATGCTGTCACTCACTCATTACACTCCCTCACACGGAKGTAATTTCCACCCCCACCTATCGTCATCACATCTGGTTTGGTATGCAGTTTCACAAAAAAAAAAAATTAATCTAGGCACAAAATCACCACATATTTTGAGAAATGCTTTAGTATGCAAGTGTGTGTAATTACACACACTATTAAATATACCTTGAAATATAAACCACCGTGGAATAATCGGAGGGAAAAAAAATAAACTTACTCCAAAGCCCTGATCAAGCTGTAGCTTATTATTAGTACACTGGGGTTTAAATCACTTCTCCAAACAGCAAAACACAAGACATAACACAAAACTTCACATCCCACAGAATCACAGATAATCTTCACATCCCACAGAATCACAGATAATAAAAGCTAAAAGAGACTCCAAACAGGTAGTCTATCTACCTGCCCCAAGGCAAGATCTGTAGCTTTATCACTTCAACACATTTGTGAAACAAACCTTAAATATCTCAAGTGAGTGAGATTTCATTGCTTACCTACCCCACATATTCTAGTGCTTCACTGTTGAAAAGCTTTCCCTAATGTCTAAGCTGAAGCCAATCTATTACAGTGTGTCACTTTCCTCAGCATGGGAAAGTTTTTCAGTCCAGCTGAACTTGTGATGCATTTTAAGCCCCTTACAAAGAGTAAATGCACTCCCCTCAGAAATGCAGAACAACAGACCAAAACGTCGAGATGAGGTCCTAGCTCCACTTAACTCACTGAAAACAGACACTGAAATATGCTCACGGACACTGCACAGTACGCATCTGGCATACTGGAAAATATACGTTGACATCTAACTTTAAATACTCTGCATGTTCAAAATCGTATGTGGTTCAGACACAGAGGGGAGACTTTCTTGCCCTGGCACCTAAAGGCTGTTCCTTTTCTGATCACAGACTATTCAAAAATAAAATTTTCCAGGTTACCTCTCCCTTCAAAGCTAAGGGGGGAAAAAAAGGCCAGGAAACTTTCCAGCAGGTACTACACAGTCCCCCTCACACCAGTAGCCACCAAGGCCAAAAGGACTGATGCCACCTAGGCCGCTAGCTGCGAAACCTGATTTCTCCCAAACAAAACAAAACAAAACAAAACCAGCTGGGACACTCACACGAGGCCCGGCGCACACAAACCATTGGCGGCCACCCCCCGCCAGCCCACCTCCCTCCTGCGCTGGGCCCATGCGCCATCTTCGCCGCCCCACAGGCCCCACGCCCCAGGCGGCTGCCATGTTCTGCCACAGCCGCTCTCCCACCAGCGAGCCACGTTTCTCCACGTGCCGCCAGCCGGGGCAGCGGCCAAGGGGACGCGCCCCACCTCAGCACCCCTGTACTCACCTTCAGAGACCTCAAACTCGGCTGCTCCATTGAGCTGGTAGAGGCACCAGTCAACCGCGCTCTCGCCTGGGGGGCCGTCAACTGGGCAGGGAGGAAAGGCACAGTCAGTCGGGGGCACCCAGGGCCGGCGGGGGGGGAGAAAGCTGAGGAAGGGAAAAGAGAAAGAGGGCGGYGGTGGGGAGAGGCAGAGCCGGAGGAGTGGGGAGGAGAGATGGAGGGGGCAGAGGAGGGAGCGGAGGGATAAGAGGGGACCAGGGAGGGCTGGGAGAAGGGAGAGCGTTTCCAGATACCCTGCTTGTGAGACATGTGTGTTGCCCTCCGAAAGGCGCCCAGTGCGCTGAACTGTTATTTGCTTTGCTCCCAGCGCCGGTAGCTCGGGGCGCCTCCTCCTTCTCCCAGCGGAGCGGGCGGCGCAGGCAGCCGGCGCTGCCTCGGGGCGCTGAGGGAGCCGGGGGAGGGAGGACGGGAAGGAGGGGAGGCTCCGCCCGGAGCTCCCGGCGGAGGCGGCGCAGCCTAGGCAGGACCCGCCGCGCCCGGCACCGCCGTCCCTACCGCGGCCCCAACAGGTGTGAGCGGGCGCGGGGTGGCCCCCGCACCGCGGCGGGGGCCCGGGCGCTGCCGAAGGGGCCGCCCCCAGCGAGGCGCCGCGGGCTGCCGGCGGGGCGGGCGGGGCTGGGCGGCCGCTCCGCCTGGGGCGAGCTCTAGCCGAAGCGGCGGCGGCGGGATGCGACGCCACAGCCTGGCCTTCCCCCCGGCCTCCCTCTGCGGCCCACAGTAGAGGCTCCTTCCTGCTGTTGGTTCAGCTTCAGTCATGAACTCCCCCCCCCCGCCGGCTGTGCCGTGTCCCTCCACACATGCCTGCGGTGCGGCCAGCCTGGCGCCTGCGGGTGGGCATCCCCAGCTGGACACGCAACCCCCGGAGAACGCCACACACCAGGGCCTCGCCAGTGTCACCCATGCTGGCGTCCCTACGGCCTCTCCCGGCTCGCCACACCAAGTGCCARCAGCCGCCTTTTCCTCAAGACATTCACCTCAGTTCTCTAACCATTCCCAGGCCGTGTAGACTATCTTAGAGATGAAGGCTGCAAATACCACATAAATTGTCAGGTTTTATATAYGCTGAAATTACTGCAAGGCTACAGAGTGGTTTTCATCTGGTCCATGGACCCCTGTGGATCCACAAACTGTCTTTACAGCATCCATGAGAGGTAAGTAAGAAAGCAAACCTGTTATCAAGCTTAAGTGGTCTGTGTAGTGACCTTTGCCTCTGYTGGAAAATGTTTAGGGGAATGGCAAATTTTAAAACGCTGAAACAGGCAGCTAGAGCGAACTTATGGTAATAAATGCCTTTATTCTTACAGACATCCACTGCAAAAACACCACGGGAGGAAAATACAAAGGTATGTTAATTGTTCTGTTTGCTAGGTGGCTTTCTTGGTGTTTAATTTAACACGATTGTGACTGCTTAGCTTATAGCTGGCAGCATTCTGCCTACGTCTTCTGTCTTTTTGAGGTGACAGTGTCAGAGGCCCACGTATAGCACAGCTCGTGTCAAACAGAGCAGACACACTTTGTATGGGCAAATGAGAAAAGCTTAAGAAATAATACAGGAAGACTATAATCAAGCCATACTAAGAGATTAGGAGCCAACAAGAGGATAAAATATCAGTGTAGGCAGCTGTCATGGCACAATTACACTGGCTCCTCCACGTAGCTTTTTGCTATTTGTGAAATGGTATGTAAATGGTGGGGAAGCATTATTTTCAGCATAAATTCTACTTGATACACCTACATTCATCCCTTTTTGCAGCAAGTGAAGACCCTCCTGATGCCTTTAGGTGTGTAAACTGTGGGCAGTTTGATTCAATTTTTCCTCATGAAAGTATTCTGTTCAAACATTCATATCCTTCTCCACTGCATCCAAGACAGTGTCACACTGTGGCCTTTGTGAAAGAATAAGGAGGACAATTACACTTTCTGGATAAATAGGTTTAAAATGGGAGTAACATTCTGCAAACATTCTCAGCTACTTTTAGAAACAAAGCAAAACGCCAACATTTAAGCTTTCCTGGGAACTTAACCTAAATTACAAAGACCACAATGCCTTCTGAGGTAAAAGAACACCAGTTCATTTAGACAGTGTGTGTATATATATCCCTAAGCCATATGTTTGCTGGATGTGCACTAGCTTTCTTGGAACTGAAAAGGTTTAAGCTGATGATTTGGGGGAAAAAAGTATCACAGAGCTGTATTAAAGTAAAGCTTCATCCAGCTGCTTACAGTGATACTAACTCCCCTTACATATTACCTACAGACCTTGATTGCTCTTCATAACAAGGTATTATCATAAATAAAATCAACCTTAGCATTCCAGTGTTAGCCTCTTCTTTTTGGAGRAAACTCTAGTCTACCATATTAATTACCAAACAAGGGCCCTCTTCTGGGAGAACCCATTCATATTAGATTTAATTTTTATAAAATGTAGCAATTTTATGCTGTTCAACTCAGTGTTAGTGACTTGCATAGCGGTTTTCATTCTGGAATTAAAACATTTACAAACTTTGTATGTTAAAAAATTCACCCGGTTTGGCATGTAATGCAGCATGCTTTTTTTTTTTTCTTTCTAAAATGAGGGGATAGGTGCAAATTTCATTTACAGTGTGTGATCTGTTTCTACAGATCAGTTGAATACAGTTGAATATTGAGATGGATTGATTTGCACCCAAGTGCCAGCTAGTCCAGTATGAATTAATCTTTTACTTTTATCAGTGTAAGTCTATAGAWGGACACTTAAGCTATTTGTGATTGTTTCCTTCAGAGAAATGACTGGTTTAACTAGGTTTGGAAACTAGTGATGCTAAATCAACAGACCAACTTGAAGGTGGGAGCAGGTACCACCTTCATCTGATGTCCTTTACTTTTCTACTGTTGGAAATGAGCTAAGAGTTTGGTATGATATTTTTTTGTCATTTCAGGATTGTAACGTTGTTAAAGGCATGTAATTTATTCAAACTAGAACTTACGCAATGTAGTCAAATTATACTACTGTTAAAGAGTCAAAGTTTTAAAAAAAGTTTGAACTATTTTGGCTTTCAGTATCACAATGATAGATTGGGCAGAAACCGGTGCAACTGCAGACAAAACCTCTGAGGAGATTGTTTGGGTTACATTACCCTATAACATTTTTTAATTATGGGTTGGATTTTTTTCCTTTTCAGTAGGACTTTATGCAGACAGAAGAGTCTACCTTTTCGATTCTCAGCACAGGGTCCACCTCTTGCTAGCAGCGATAAGACAAGTCATAAAACTAATTTAAATGGGAACAGAAGGTCAACCACATAAAATAAATTTTAATCTTGCTACAACTTCAAAACATCAAAGATGCAGACAATAATCCATAATGAACTATTATACCCTGAAATAAAGAACTCGCGTTCAATTCAAAAGAATTTCCTCAGAAAAACCCATGAGGATTTATAGTCGTCCGAGATGCAGAACTCAACATCTCTCTGAGCAATCTAGTTTTAGAAGAAAGCCAGCCCCAGGGTTATCAAGAGGAGCCACCAGCACCTCTCGGGGGCTGTGGTTTTAACTGGCTCTTGCTCCCTGCTGCAGGGAACTCAAATACCTGCAGAGCAGCTCGGGGCTAAGACAAAGTCACCCCTCGTGCCTCGAAATCCTCTCATTTAAAGGAAAACTGCTGTAGTTTTTGGTWTGGTGTTTGTTTGGTTTTTTTTAACGAAGCAGCTCCCGCTGACGAGCCCGCCCGAGGCCTCCGGCGAAGGCGGTGCCGCGGTGGAGGCGGCGCGCAGCCCCGCTCCCGCTCCCGCTCCCCGCCCCGGGGCCGCCCTGCCGGGAGGYGGTGCCGCGGCGGCGGGACGCGGAAGTGCGGCGGGGAGCCCGGGGAGTCGCCATGCGCCCCCCGCTCCTCYTCCTCCTCTTCGGCCTCCTCCCGCGGGCCGACGGCCGGGGGCAGCTACGGGCCTTCGTGGTCGCCCACAGCCACATGGACGTCGGCTGGGTGTACACGGTGCAGGTGGGGCCCCCTGCGGAGCGGGGCTGGCCGGGGCGGGTAGCGGCGCGGCCGCCTCCCCCCTGGGGTGGCCGGCGGCTGCTGGGCTAGGGGTGGGCTTGTCGGCTGGCGGGGCCGAGCCTCTCCGCCGCCCGACCGTAGCTCAGCTCCCTGTGCGCCTTCAGGTGAAACTACCCGGGGTCGGGTGACGGTGGCTGCGGGGGGCCTGCCTGCGCCTGCCCGCCCACCTGCCCGCCCCTCGGGAGCTGCGTCCCCTGCCCGGCGTCTGGCCTGCAGCGTGCTCCAGCGCCTGGGATTTCGGGGTCCCGACCCTCGTTTGGAGGCGGCATGATTAGCTTAGGAGCTGTCCCCATAAATTCTGGGTTTGCGTGTGCCTGTGTTCTGCAGGATGCTCCTTATGGATTTTTTTTTTTTTTTAAAGTAAAAATCTTCAATTTGTTTGATGGTATGCTTTGATTATGTGGCAGACTTTCTCGGTCTTTTTGTTTATCTTGTTACTAAGCCAAAACCCCAGGAAAACTTTCTGTTTTTTCTTAGCGAGGAGAGCGGGATCCCAGGTCCTCGATGGGTTGGAGCCTAGCGCCACGGAAGTGTAGTAGCAAAGTGATTTTTGCTAAATAAATGAGATATAGAGCAAAATAAATCAGGACGGGCTTCAATACCTTTTCTATTTGTGACTCGGAATCCTGAATTCTTCATTAGTATGAACTTCTTTTGTTTATGTGAAAGATGCTGTGGATACTTCACTTGCTAGAGTGATACGGCATCAGATGTTTAAGAGTAACACTAATAAAAAAGTGCTAATGGCTCACCAAGGAATCTCTGCTGTGCGTGTATTTTATCTTCCCTTTTTAGGAAAGATTAGTTAATTTCTTCTTTAATACTCAAAATCCTACTCAGAAATTGCATAAGAGAACACAAAACTAATTGTTATTTTGGCTCAGTTAGTGGTCGACAATCTCCTCCGAGAGAAATGAAACACATAATTATCTTTTTTTGGGGTTGTTTTTTTTTGTTTTGTTGAGAAGATGCAATTTCTTGAAGCCTCAGTTCCTCTGCTATTAAATCACAAGCATCAGCAATTCCTGCAGTCAAAAACCACAGAGGCTACCTGTGGATCCTTTCAAATGTTTCTGTAGTAAAGCGAAACCTGAAGGTAACTCTCTGTGGGATACTAATGTGATCCCAACCTACTTTGTATTTTTGGTCTGCTTGGTTATTAGATTTCACTCATGACTGACAACATACTGGTTTTTTAGTGTTTCATTTCTCCATTTATAATGTGAAAAATAAGCATTTTATTTATGATATCAGAACAGCAATCTTCATTGTGTGCTGGAAATTAGAGTATTGATGGAGAATTCCAGCATTGGATGTATAATAAAACTTTTTTTTTTCCCCCCTCTCAAAGAAAGATATCTGTTGCAATCTGATAATAGCAGTGGTACCATAACTTACGTGAGATGTGGCATCTGCTGACGTGTCTTACCATAGGTGTGAAAGACACCTCACCATTGTCTAGAATGCAGTATAAAACAGTTCTTCCATCATGGTGGAAGTTTAAAATCTTTAATATTTAAATATTTAAATAAGTAAAATCTTACCTGATTATTTATACCGGGTCACTGCTTATTGTTTCAGAGTGTCTCATTAGCTGATAGAGGATATGAATTGGAAAGAAAATTCTTATTGTTGCTTGCAAGTATCCTGGTTTGTGAGAACAATTATTTTCAATTCACACCCAGACAACTGCTATAAACTGGGGTTTATAAACTTTGTAGGATTGTGTAATATCTTACTGCTTAGTTCCAGCGTAGTTTTGAGTCAATAAAAAGACTGGCTTGCCTTAATCTTCAAAATACCTCAAGAAAATATTTTCAGTAAGTTACCACACAGAATATTTTGGTGTTGTATTAATTTTGAAAAGTCCTTGTTCAGCTCTTAAAATCTGGTGTACTCCACTTAACTATTAAGAACTAAAATTGAGCCTGATGTTGTAATCATTATACATGTACTTGGATTTTAGGATGTATTGTTTGTAGTCAATTGCCAGTGAAAAATGAAAATTGGTTAGCAATCTTTTGAGTGTGTCACTGCTGAGTATTAGTAAAACTTAAGAACTATTCCCTTAGTTAAAATTTCACATTGTATTAAGCATCTAATCACAATTTTGATTTTAAAAGACTCTTAAGAACTGATCCAGAGATCATTGAACAAGTAATTATTTAGATAAGCACTACAGTATTTTAAGCCATTCCTCCTACACTCAAATGTTTTCCCTTTACTAGTGGCAGTTTAGCATTTTTACAAAGATAGCTGGATTTCAGTTGTGGAAAGCAAGGGGTTAGGGAAAGTTCATTTCTGATTTGGATCACATCTTCCCCTTCTTATTTCAAAATGTGATTTTCGTATAGGAAACTTGCCTAAATTAAAACTGTGRGTTCATATTTTACATATCAAGCCTGTTAGTTTTTAGGTGGGTGAGAGATCTATATGTCAATCACTTTCAGATGTATGTGTATGTATCGTGGTGTGTGTTCTTAAGCAAGTACCGGTAGTTTAAGTAGAAAAGTGTTATGGTTAGTGTTAAAATGACTGTGCTATAACATGCAGATAACTTTGTTACAAGAAAACACAGACATTACAGGAAATTCTAGATCTCTGCTGTTGTCTTTAGGCATTCTGTATCACTTTGAAACTAAGTAAAGGGTGGAAGACTGGATCTGGTCAGCAGAAGTTGTTCTGGCAAGGATAAGTGTACATAAAATACCTTGATGTGTGCAACTTTAAAATTAACATGGTGTTGTTCATTTGCTAACATATCATAGGATATAACAGTGTGATAGGTTATTTGATGGATACAGCTGTCATGTTTGCATTCCAATAAAATCCATAGGCCTCATTCTGGAATACAAGTGGCTTTAGGAACGGCATAGGCAGGATAGATGCACAGATTCTCACACTGGATGTTTCTGCGTCAACAATCAAACTCATTCTAAGAGTCCTTTGCCATTTCGGTTTTACTCTATCCTAAAACATCAAGCAGAATGAAGTTATTTTTCATGACTGAAGCTTCTAGGGCCATAATAGTATAATTTACAGTATATGTATCACTGTGTTGTACTGGCAGTGCACACCCGCAGCACAGAGTCATACTCACTATGAAGAAACAATTCTGATAATTCAGGCCACCAAAAGAAGAGCAGAAATGGAAGAATAAAGTGTGTATGTGGGTTTTTTAACTATGTTGGTGCAAAGTCTTTATCATTCATGGCATTGTTGATTTAAGGTAAGCAGTGAGGGACAGGGTAAGCTGTTCCCAGTACATCAGAAAGAAAGCTTGTATTGATATCTGCTCATCTTGGGGGAAGCTACGCTATGATCTAGTCGGGTACCCAGTCAGAGGATGTATTTTAGAGCAGAAGGGCCCACAGGCTGTGTGTAACCAGAGAGAACTTGGTCTTTCTGAGCATACAAAGGAAGTGTGCAACAAATGTGAGGTTTTTGATCTCTCTCTCCTCATTTTGAACAGTGAGTGTTCAAAACAGCCCATTTAATATGGGCAAAACATAGAGTTTATTTTCTACATATTTTTTTTCAGGAAAGTATGCATGCTTATGCAGCGAATGTCTACACATCTGTTGTAGAAGAGCTAATGAAAGGAAAGCAGCGCAAATTTATTGCTGTGGAGCAGGAATTCTTTCGACTCTGGTGGGATGCAGTAGCCACAGATACATACAAGCAGCAGGTAAGTTGTACCAGAGCCAAACATGCTGCTAACAAGGAATCCACACTCTTTGCAGGGGGCAAGGAGGGGCAAAGTACTTTACCATTTGCTTTTTACCCAGGTCTTGGGTAAGCTGTCTGTGAATCTGATACTTCTTATGAAAGGACGTTAACTCTAAGGCAGTTGCAAGAGGTTAAAACCCCAACTATAGATCAGAGCAGTAGGAGGTAGTAACCTTTGCACTGAAGACTCTACACTTTACAGTTCTTGTTTCATCGGTGACTTTCTTATTTGGGGGCATGCTAGTGTAAGATGTGGGTGATTCTGAAAGAGGCTGCACCAATATCTGTTAAACATCTGAAGCTTATAAACTGCTGCCTAACACYGCTCACGAGGAACTTTTTTTCTTTCCAGTTAAGTACTGCTCAAAAACCTGCAATTTGTAGACAAGGAAAATGCAGCAAAGAGTTGACTGTAGATTCAACAGCAATAACTGTTTCTTGGGTTTGTTTATTTATAAGCTGTGATCCCTTCCAGTCTTTAGAGCTTTAATTTGAGGATTGTTTCTTTCCTAGTAAAGACACTGTGAAGTTTTATTTGTCATTTCTTCTTTCCTCTGGCATGAAGCAAACATGCTGAAATCAAAAGACTGGGCTGGTAGCCTAGCAGCTGGTCATGTGTTGCATTGCAGTGCAAGATGTTTAAGTTTTGGACCCTAAAACCAGTGGGTATACAGGTGCAGCTCCCCATAGGTACTCACTCAGAACTCTGTGGTCTGTTACCAGGGTCCAGGCAACAGCAGCATATTACTTACAGTACTTTACATTCAGTTTGTTTAAAGCGTCATGTAAAAGAGACACCTCTTGTCTGTTTTTTTTAATCTAGTCCTTCACTAAATTCTGAATTTTCTGTAATGTTTAGTATTTAAATAATAGCTTACAACCTCTGTGCAGCTGACCTTTGTATGAGAGGTTTTGCTGTGTATGGGCAGTTCACTGTTTTTGTGTGGGCACTTTGCCCATACTTGCCTGTTGCAGGACAATTTTCTTGTCTGTTTTTTAATTAGAAAACTGTATTGTAGGTTTGGGGTGGGGGATTTAAAGAAAATAGCATAGGAACTACTTTATGCAGGGACAGAAGAAGGACTCGTAACTAAGGTAAGTTGATCTTATTTCAAGTATGTTATGCTGCTGTAACCCAAATATAAAGGCCCGTATTTCTAATGTCTATTCTTGCTGTTATGTGGAATCCAGAAGTTAAATGTGTATCACATTTGACCTCAGTAGTGCAAAACTAGTACACATGATTCAGCCTTTAATTTCCTAGCCTAATTAYTGATAATTGTTGCTTTTACACATTTTTAGTTACTTAACTAGTTACTTTATAGTTGCTTCTCTGAAAATTAAAATTATTAAAAACAAATTCCTCTTAAACCTGTGTGTCAAACATTTAATCTCTAATAATATTTAAAAGCGGTGATGCTTGCTGGTAAGTGACATGTTTTTAACATTAGCAAGTTGCAGATGTTGGGCCTTGAAATTAGGTCACTGTGGTTACTGTCCTGCTTTTTCCACTTGAACTGTAGTATTAATGATTTTCTGTAGTACAGGCTCTCTTGTTTTAATTTTCCCTTTTTTTTTTTTCTTAATCTAGTATTTTACTTGGAATACAGGATTTAATTCTAGTTTCTTTTGGAATGTCCACTTTGCATTAGAGCGGTAGCATTAAAAGCTAGTAAAAGGTACAGCCTGGGTACTGAAGCTGATGTTACAATTCAGACAAGAGAATATGTAGAAGTGAAATGTATTGCAGCAGTATTCAGCCAGGTATGAACCTCTTAGTGCATATTTCCACAATATTTTCTTGTGTGAACCATTCTTATCGCCTCACCCTGGCTTGATGTCTGGGTGTTTTAAGTAGGGGAAGAAAGATGTGTAGCCACTTCTCTCTGGTTTGTAGGGGTGAGTTGATGTAAGGATAGTAGTAGTTGTCCCAAGGACGACAGATATGTTCTACTACTGTAGCAGCCTGCTGCTTGTAGTACTGCTGTGTCTGTTTCCTGGGTTCCTCCTTGCTTTTGCCCAGTTCTGGTCAGCAAAAGTGCTTGTCATTAGAGATATTGTTTTCCTTTTTTTTTTTCCCCTAGGATTGTATATTATTTAAATTACTTGAATTATTTTTCTTGTGTTTTCAGCCTCTCACTGTTTCCACAAAACTTGTATTAAAAAAAGTTTCCATGGCCCAAAGTTTGGATCAGAGGAATCTTTTTTTGGACAGCCATCCAAATGGGGAATAATAGCCACAGATGGTTTTCATGTAGGTCAGGACCGGTTCTGTGCTGACACCAGATATCAGTTATCTGGTCTCCCAGCATGCTAATCAGTCACCACAGTCGGCTGGAACTAATTTATGAATGCTGAGCCCTGAAGCGTTTTCACAACATTGTGAAAGAGAGAAATGATTGTAATCAAAATTGACAATCTGGCATCTTATCTGAGCAGACACAGAGGCATTCACTGAAGGTTCCTGGGGAAATAAACATAATAGCTCTGAAACTGGCATCCTACATGACAGATTAAAAAAAAAAGGGGGGGGGGGGGAGGCAGAGATTAAAATACATATTTATACAAACTTTCTTTGTTGGAAGTTTGAGGTATCTTTGAAGTTCTAGGTAGTGAAGTAACTGTAATAAAAACAGAAGATTCCCTAACACTTCTAGAAAGGGACACAGACGTTTACTCCCTCCCTCCAAACACCGCCGCCCCTTCATCCAGCACATTTGCTGAAAGTTGTACTTGTCAGCGTACTTGTTGTTTCTAGTGGCTGAAATTAAAAAAAAAAACACCAAAAAAACCCCAAAAAACCCAACCAAAAAAACCAAACCCCAACCAGAAAAACTGTAAATGGTTGAACAGGTTGTAATATATTGACAGTTTTTAGACTAGGAAAAAAGAGACCAGAAATGAAGGTTAGCAGTGGGTTTATCAGGCAGGCAAACCTGCTACATGTGGAGTAACTATTTCTTAATAAAGCATTCTGTCTCTCACAAGTTGAGCAACCTGTCCATCCTCTGAAGGCAAGGTAGGTGCATACAGAGTAGAAGGGATGTGTTTGTGGCCATGGTGTGATGGCACACTCTGTCTCCCTCCTGGATCCCACAGATCTTGGTCTCCAAACTGTTACAGAAGCAGTAGACTAAAGGAAACCCCGGGAGCCTGACCGTTCCTTCTCGTATGAGGTTGCATRTTGCTCTCTCATCCAGCCACCCAGTGCCTTTCCTAAGCCAAGACAGGTGCAGCAGGAGGAAGACTTTGGGAGAAGCACTAGTATCTTCTGTTTTAATCCTCCAGCTCTAGTTGCCTTGAGGCAGGATCCTGGGCTGCTGCCAGTGCAGTGTATGGGGACAAGTCTGGTGTTTAGATAGTATAAAGGGATGGTAACAGCCCTACTGAGAAAGACCAGAAGGCCAGGGTCTACCTGGCAGTGCATGCTTATGCTTCCTACCTGGTTTCAGTGTAAGCCGAGTAAATCAATGCACTGTGCAGCGCATTACTATGCTTTTTCCCCCTTCTCCTTCTGATAGCACTCAGTACAGAAGCCTTTTATCCCACTTTTGTCCTGGATGCCTTCTTGACAAGTATTGTGTCTAGGTAATGTGCTGTGATCTGAAATGAATTTGCAGCCTTTTTGGATAAGACTGAAATGATGTTTATGTTCTGTGTCTTAATTTCAATATCATAGGTCCGYCAGTTGCTTCAGGAGGGACGATTGGAATTTGTCATTGGAGGGCAAGTGATGCATGATGAAGCTGTGACACTAATTGATGATCAAATTTTACAGTTGACGGGTATGCGTATTTGCATTTAACTTTTATTTTTCATTGTTGTGACCTTGGGGGTTTTGTTTGTTTTTCATTTCTCCACCCCAAGATTGCTATTATTTTCTTACTCTTTAAGAACTGGTTAAAGCATCCTTTATTTTTTACGTGCTGGTGGGTTATCTGTATAAAAATCCTTGCTTTAAAAAAACCCAAACACAACAGTTCTGCAGTAAGCAGAAGGGTTACTGAAAGCTGACTTGCAGTTTAATCGCTGTCAGTTACAAACTCTCTTGGAGCCGAGGCCTTTTTTGCGCGTGTGTGTGTTTGAGAACTTAAGCTTCTGGGAAGATAGTTACGGTGAAATTGAGGTTATGAAACGCTTGGGAAGAAAATACCTGCTCGCAATTCAGAGTGTGGAAAGGTGGTATTGTTTAGGCAAAGTCTTCTGCAGAACGTGGGCCATAGAAAGTCACTGAGGTCATCTGAATTTAGTTGAAAGACTTGCTTGATGAAGAAACACCCATCTGTAATCATTATCAGCAGCCCCTGTTAGAAATAGGTGCATATTTCCAAGAGATGCACTATTTCCCATTTTAATCTTCCAGCTTCTGCTTCCCGCCGTTCGTATGTTACACCTCTCAGTCTGATGGTTTAAAGAGTCTTTTAGTATTCAGGTTTATCTCCATCTGGTTGATGAAAAAAGAAACAGTATAAATCATGCCACCACTATGCTATAGATGCCTGTAATATGCCATGAGAGAGTAGCATGCTTTTTTGGGGCGGGAGGGGATGTATTAGCACCAGCTGTCTGTCATAGCTGATATAAACCCTGCCCGTTTCAGGGCTACACTGTGGGCAGCGTAGGAGAGTGTGGGAGAGTAAAGGGTCAGAAAACACTTTTATCGTTTGCTGACTCTGACTGCGCAGCACCACTGGCCTTGTTCCTTGCTTGTCAGTGTTTATCTGACAAGTGCAGGGATAGCAGCTGCTTTTGCATCTCACTGAGTCACCACATCACACTCTGGCCAAGAGGAGATGAACATTTTTTTTTCCCTCATCTGACTCCTGTGTTTAAAGGTTGTTATATGGGCTTGGTACACTGAACCCAGGACTTCTACAAAGAAAATACTATTACTGACTGAAGAGTCCTTTTCTTAAATGCAAATACAGCTTTTTCTTTCATTGGAGTTAGCTGCAAAAAAAATCATTTCTAATTTAATATTTCATTCTGTGTATAAACATAATTTCTTTTAAAAAGAAAATTCAAGTTTGGTAATTTATTCAGCAGGAACAAAAAAATTAATATATTTTAAAACTCCCATTTATTTTTCCTGAAAGCACTCTGCTCAGTTTAAGTATGATTACATACAAACAAAAAAATGTGTCCTTGCATTGTGTGTGGAGTTCATCTTGAGAAGACAAAGCCAGTGTAGACATTTGTGTTTTGGAAGAGCCTGGCAAACTCTGCCTAAGATGTGCGTAAGTCAGAAGAGTTAAAATAAACACATTGTGAATATTTTCACTAGAGAAGACATTAACCATGGGAAAGATGAAGTGAAAAGATATGGTTGTGTTTTCAAATAGTTCTGAGCACAATTCCAGAACTATGAAAGTAAGATCTGCAATTTTTTTAAAAAAATTTTATCTTTTTTTTTTATTATGAGGATCCTAATGCAATATACTGGAATTCTGAATAAAATCTACTGCTTAGCTGGTTGTTTTACTTTCATTTAAATAGTTTGTTTGAGTTTATTCTATTGTCTGGTCTTTCTGATTTGGGGGTTTCTTTTTTTGAAACTCATTTCAATGCAAAATTAACAACATTGGTTGTAAATAACATCTTGTATCAAGATTGCTATTAACCTTTGGCTTTTTTCTTTTTTTACGATTGAGGATCATATTCATATTAGTTTTGTTTACTGGATGGTTTCCCTGTCCCTTTGTCCCTTGAAATTTCCTGAGAATGGGTGGTATGATTTGAGCAAACACAAGCTAAAACCCAGCTTGTTGTTTTCATGAAGACTCCAACCTGGCTATTAGCCTTAACCTAATCTGTATCTAAGTACTTTTTCACAGGCCTGTCTCTAATCATAATTCCTTTTTGTTATTCGTCTTTTATGATGTTAATAAGTTATACTTGGCATAGCAAAATAAATACTGTCAGTGTGAAACTTTCTGCTGTGAATCATTAAATTCCTGAAACTTTAAATGCTTTGGAMAACGGCAACAAAGAAGCCTTCAAGTGCTTATCTGTAATACTATATGCCTATTAAATTCATAAAATGAACTTTAAAAAGCGTTCCTAACGTAAACAAATTTTGTTTTGCAGAAGGCCATGGATTTTTGTATGAAACTTTTGGGATCAGGCCTCAGTTTTCTTGGCACGTTGATCCTTTTGGAGCTTCAGCTACAACACCAACTCTTTTTGCTCTGGCTGGTTTTAATGCTCATCTTATTTCTCGGATTGACTATGATCTGAAGGCTGACATGCAGAAAAACAAGGTAAAAATACCCTTAGGAATGGAACCCATTGCCAGCCTCTGCTTACAGTAATCTAAACCGTGACACTAAGATAAGCATCCCTCTGATCTGTGCAAGAAAATGTAGGTATTTCTTCTCTAAAAGTGACATGCTCATTGCATGTGGTAGTAGTGAAATATATTGAATCCGTGTAATATGGTTGGTAATGTCTTCATGACTTCTGGTCAAGGATAAAATATTGTCTAGCCTGAAGAAGACACAAAATGTGGGCAGCTGGGCAAGGTGTAAGTGAATATTGAATTAGGAGTGTTGGAACTGGAGGCATCTAGAATGGGTTTCAGCTTCCCTTGAGAAAATCTTAGATAGGTTGGTTTTTTTTATAGACTGTTTTAAAGTGTAGTATGTATGTTTGGGCATGGTGGTTGTCATGCTTGGAACATTTATTTGTGCCTGCAAAAGTGATAATAGTAGGTCAGTTAGGGTGGCAGCTAATAATTTTTTTTGCTGAATTCAGATTTTTTTCACGTTCTGCTGTCTCTCACACATATACAGTAAATGTTTTTCTTTTCAGGTCACAATGTTGGTMCCTGATCTGTCATCAATTTTACACACTAAATTATATGAAAATAAGGGGCTTTCACTGGTATGAGCTGGGCATTAGGCAGTTTTTATGAATCTTGGGTGAAACTCAGGCATCTCTGAAGAAGACAACAGAATTCCTGTTGAATTTGGTGAAGCTGGGGCCTACCACCTTATGTTTGCAGTGAATTGCGATACTTCCTTTCTGCTAAAACCTTTTATAAGCTTTTGACAATCTTTTTCCCGTCTAATTTTTGTTTTTGGCACATGACAGTCTGGAGGCTTCCAAAACTGCAAAAATTCTGTTTCAGTTGGTTTAAACATTGATTCCCACTGACTACAGTGCAATCCAGACTACATCTGGATGTTTACCAGTTTAGAGGTGTTCAACTTCCACTGAAACAAGTGAGGTGTGATGCCTGTGGTAACCTAGGCTTACATCTGGATTTTAGCAGTATGCTGGCAGTGTGCTGCCTCCTCTCCTCCATCAGTTCGAATAGAAAGAGGCAGCACTATAGCCTCCTATATATAGTATGTGACCTTGCTTGGGGTGCATTGGCTTGTCTTAAGTAAAAGCACTTAACGTATTACAAGTGGTGGAAGGGAAGATGGGCACTCTGAAGTCTTAAGTTGTTAATGATGGCATTTCTGTGCTTGTCACCAAGAGTAATGGTTTCTTACCGTTTTTGTTTTCCAGAAGCTTCAGTTTGTATGGCAAGGCTCTCCTTCCTTATCTGAAAGACAGGAGATCTTCACCCATGTTATGGATCAGTACAGCTACTGTACCCCATCGCAAATACCTTTTTCAAACAGGTCTGAAGATTTCCCAAATAGGCAGAAATACTGATCACTTCTGAGAGTTCATATTGTTGGAGTTTAAGGATTTTCTTTGACTGTTTTCTTTCAACAGTTTTCTACTGCTTTCTCCTGACCTACAGTAGGTCAAGGAGATGTCTAGGCTATCTAGATCTGAGTCAAAAAGTGATACTTACTACTGACAGGCATTAAAAATACTTCAAAATATTGACAGACTTTAAAAATAATGTTTTCTAGCACCAGGAGGCTTGGAACCCAGATACAGCTTTCTTCTACATATATATATCGTGTCAGTCCTTATCAAAAAAATACAGAATAAAAATGTGAAACAAATGAATTGCTATAAGCAGAAAATGTCCAAAGCAGGACTGGGTTTTTGTTTCTCTGCCTGGAAAGCTAAGATTTAAAAACTCCAGGAAGCTCAATATGGACTTGCCTATTGCTAACTGTCTGTGGGAGATTTTCAGCATTATATTGGGCTGAGATTGTGTATATTATCTGTGTATAAAGTAAAGCAACTAAAATTTTCCATTTACTTTTTGAAAAAATCCGAGAGCTTTTGAAAACTTTATTTTGCTCACTGGCTTATCCAGTAAACTACTCTTTGTAAATGAAGTCCACTTGCGGGAACATCCTCATTGTTACAAAGCTTGCTGTTTTGTCCTATGATTTCTTTGTTCTGTGCCAGCAAGCAGCAGGGACTTGGAAAGTTGCACAGTGCGAAAAAAAAACTGGACAACCTTCCCCTACTTCCACCCCCAAATAAACACTAAAACCTAAACACTAGCAATGAATATAAACTGATTTTTTTTTTCTTCTTATTCCCTGTGTGTCTGCATTTTGTTCCAGCACCTTCTGATGTGTTTTTCCCAGTTGAGTAAGTCCTGTTTATAGCCCATTGTTTTCTCCTTCTACCTAGGTCAGGATTTTATTGGAATGGAATTGCAGCTTTCCCAGATCCACCAAAAGATGGTGTTTATCCAAACATGAGTCTCCCTGTTACAGATACTAACATCCATCAGTATGCACAAACCATGGTGACAAACATTAAGGAGAGAGCAGCCTGGTTCCGAACAAGTGATGTTTTGTGGCCATGGGTAAGTGCATGATAAGCATTTGCTTTAGAAGCAGCAAGTACACCTACAGTATGAACAGTAGGTAGATGGTACTTTGCTACAGTATGTAGTGAAAAAATGCAGGTACAAACCACATGTCGGTAAAGTGTTTTTCTAATAAGTGGGGCCCAAATGTCTGATTCGTAATGATTTTTAAAAACTAGAACTTCCTTGTACAGTCTGCCAGCTGTCTACCAAGTCTTCCGCCCTACTTAATATAGAAAGTATGACAAAATTGTAAAGATAACCTCTTGCAAAACTATATATTGCCATATCGCTTCCTTTTTTCTCTCCTTGTTTTGTCTATTTAAATGATCTCTACATAACTGCTTAGCACAACATGTTAACAAAAACAATAGCATTACAAGAAAATGTATTACGCATTAGGAAGACACAATCTTTTCTAGTTGTTGTGTAATCATTTTCTTATACAGTCTTTGTATTTTAGTTAGAAACATAAGCATATCCCAGCTTGGTCATTCAAACACTTTTTTTCTGCAATATGCTGTGTTAATTACATCCTAGATGTACACATAGCACTGATGTGCTCTCGCTATTTTTAAGTCCTTAGAAAATAATAGCTTTGCCTAAACTGAATGTACGGTCTGTTTTTCAATTTTGATGGATACTGTAGGTCTCATAATTACAATATTAAAGGATGATGTGTGTTCTTAAGCTGGCTATTTCGCCACAATATCTGTTGTTGCAAAGAGAACAAACATTTTCTGGCTGATGCAGCTTTGAGTCACTGGTTTGTTTTTCTCCTGTTTGTGGCACTGTTGCTTATATTGAACATTTGTTTTGAGGGTGAGGGAAAAAGTGGGATATAATACTCTGTAGTAGTGCTATAGTGAAAGTTATGCTGAAATGGGGAGGAGGGAGTTTTGAATAGTGTGAATAAATTCCAAATGTCTCGATCCAAACCTGCAGCTTTGCAGTAATGTAAGAAAATTTCAGTCTCTAACTTCCTGATTTGTGTGCTTGTGATAATGAGCTTTAAACAAAGTAATAAAAGTTTGTTACTCATTCATAGTGCTATATAAAGAAGTAGAGAGAAATAGATATATGGATACCTCTGTAGTTAAGTTTAGCTATTTTTTCAGGATTACAAATAGTTTGGAGTACTTGGATATTTTTTTTTTTTCCTTCAGTTAAAAAAAATCAGGAAATACAAACCTTCCTATTTCAGGTCAGACCTCACATCCAGACTATTGGCACTTTTGTGATGAGTTATATGGACAAACAAGTGTTCATTCATGATCTGAAGCACCTAGTTGTGCGGGAGGAGGCGTTGGGCTGTGGGGCAGTGTAAAAGTTCAAACCTGCCTCTCTAGAGGCCATAGCAGCAGATGTAGCAGGGGGTATGGAACGGTCTTAAGGGCTGGAACTGATCCTTGAGATGTTTTTTGGCCTGTGCGCTGAACTAGCTGTACAGTAATGTATAGCGTTTCTGTAGAAAGTTTTGTTCAGGTAGTGAGTGGAACTACAGCAGGTTCTCCTGGATATCCTCATTTTACTGAACTAAGTGCTCCTCAGCTACTATGTTCTGTGTCAGAGTGAGTGGAGTCTACCAGCCCAGCACATCCCCTTCTGTGGTGCAAAGTATCTACTTTTTATGAGGAAGTCTTCTTGGATCATAAGTTGCAAGTAGCGCTCTACAAATGTGAAGCAGTTTTGACTGGTAAACATACTTCTTCTTCCCCACACATTTAATTGGAGTCAACATTAGGAAGTCTGGTTTGCTCTGACTGCTGCACTTCTCAGTATTTGGTTTGATATGTTTTAGTAGCTCATTCCAGTTTGAAGCTGTTTTCCAGTTTCTGCTGTATGCATGCAGAAGATCTCTGGGTATCTCAGAAGAACTTCTCTGTTTTGGAAGTAGAATTTCCACTTTTCTGGTCAGTGACTTATCCTATTAGGTCTGAGGGACAAGCATGTGCACTAGGATTCATAAAGGATGTGACAGTGACCTTACTTGAAACACCTAGTAAACGGGGAAGGGATGGGGGTGGCACTCATGTCTGGGAAGGAGAAGGAAGAGTAATTGCCTCTGAGTTCAATTGAACTCTTCAGGTTCAACTCATTCATGAGTTGAATGGATTCAGCTCGTCAGGTTAAACTCCTTGAGCTCATCAGGTAAAGGTTGGGGTGGAAGATGGGACTGGAAAGAAAATAGAGCTCCTTGGCCATTTCTTCAAGCATCTGCTAAGCTTTGAAGACAAATTGCTGAGAGCATCTTTATTTTGAAAATGAAATCAAGATTGACTTGGGCAATGTTTTCTATCTCAGGCACAGAGACATGAAGATGAGCATGCGTTAAGCTGGTGTCAGTGTTGGAAGGCTTCTATTAGGCCTTTCTATGTGGAGAAGGTTTCCTAGCATGTTACTGTGCTTCAGATCAATGCCTATAATGTAATACTGATACTGTAAGAAGACATGTGGTGCCATGGCTGACTGACTCTCATTTTCCTGTTCAGCTACCGTAGTTGAACAAAGGCATGCTTACTTATGCCTTTTTGCTTTAATACACAGTGTATCACCTCTCTTAACTGTTTGGATGAGCATCAGAAGTACTGTAGTCTACTGTTGTGATGGGGGATCAGCAACACATTGTGTGACATTTGTACTACAGGGATCTCTGTCCAGATTGTTTTGTTTCACATCATGTCCTCAGCACTTTAAAGCTGTAAGCATTCTTAAGAGCAGAAAATCAGAACTTCTTATTTTCTGCTAAGTGGGAAAAATGCAGTGTGAAAAACAAAGGTCGTCTTTCCAGGCATGTATGCATGCATTTCCCAATTGCTACCACAAAATTTCATGCTCTTGCACAATATGGTGTGTCAACACACTTCTCCCTATCTGTAATGCTGGTTGGTTATCAGCTGATCTGTGCAAGTAACCCTACCTATTCTTGACATTTTTGTAACAACTTTTATATGGGCAGTCAAGATCAAAAGAAATACCACTTTAACATAGACTAGTGTTAAAAAAAGATCCTTCTAAATTACATGACCCAAAGTCATTTGGCTGTTCTGTTTTCTGTATTTCAGGGCTGTGACAAACAGTTCTTTAATGCATCTCTTCAGTACTCCAACATGGACCTGTTGTTGGATTATATTAACAAGCATTCTGATGAGTTTGGAGTGACTGTCCAGTATGCCACTGTTGGTGATTACTTCCGAGCAGTTTATAGCAGAAATCTTACATGGGAAATTCGGGACTCTCACGACTTTCTTCCATATTCAACAGGTAATTAAGTTCACAACTGCATAATGTCTGCCTCAAATGTACGTATTGAAAATCTTAATAAAGGGAAATTGAGAAAATGAGAAATAAAGTAGGAGGAAAGATACCATCTCCTTACAGTATTTATTAACGCTACCAGGTGTCATTAAATATCAAGTTGATCCTGCCTTAATGGTATAAGAAAGATGGTAGGGCAATGGTTGGAGTATTTCTTTGGGACCATTGGAAGCAATGGGTGGAGGAAGAGGCCCTGATAGAAAGAGTACAGAAATAGGCAAAGTTGGCAAGAAAGCTAAGCACAAGGTATATTCATGAGTGTGTAATGTTATCCAAATTTTTTTAATGACCTGAAGAAATGTATAAATACTGCACTGATCAGATTCTGTTACAGTGCAAACAGTGAGCAGTGAGATAAACCTGCAGGCCTGGGCTGCCTGGCTGACATTCACTAAGATATTTCAGTGGATGGATGAAGGAAAAAAAGATTGTGAAGTATGTAACACACTGCGAACTGGTTAGCAGACCGCAGTGGTAGCAAAGGTGCTTCACAGAGGTGTACCGGCACAACTAATACAAGTCATCTCTCATGGTATTGGAGGGGTCCTGTCTGAACTCTCTAAAGCTGAGATCCTAGGACTCATTCTGCTTCAAATACAGATTTTGACTATTTGTTTCATGTTTGGACATTTAACTTGGAATTCATTCTTTTCTCTGCCTCCCACACATTACCATGCACAAATAACCTGCCGTCTCCTAGATATTCTGCAATGTTAGATATGCATGTTACGCCTCTCCTCCTCTTCCCAAAAAATGAGCTGTAGTAAGGACACAGTTGTTCCAGAATCCAGGGAACTGAAAGGAAACTGGAAGATACCTAGAAACAGATGAATGCATGGCCAAGTAGAACCATGTCCCATTGTTATTGTTTAAAAGAACTGGATTATGCATAGATTAGAGCAGAGGTGGGAAACGCAACATGGAGTAATCTATGAATGTCTGAAGGAGAAGCGAGGCAGGTAACCAAGGGACCAAGGCAATCTGAAAGCTCTTAGCGTACTTCTCTGTTAGTAGAGAGGAATAGGTGTGGTCAAAGTGAAACAGTTGATGCTGAGGATTTGATGTCCACACTCTATGTAATTCCAGGAGAATTGGATATAATCTGGTCATATGGACTGAATGCCCATTAATGCTTGTTACATACCATCAGGAATCCGGTTTGGGAGCTCCAAACTCAATCTGTTGTATAAAGCAAAGCATACTAGGTAAGGACAACTGGTAGATTCATTTCAAAAGCATGTCCCTGGTCCAAACAAAACACTGATATAGGTAACCCCTAAAGTCTCTTGTAGCTCTAGGAGAAAGTCTTGTCTTTTTCATTAAAGAAAACAGTTTTAAGTTCTGGGGGAAAAAAAATTGTGTTATAACTGAAGTCTCAAAAAGTAAAAATACCACCTGTATTTCTGAAATTTCATAGTATGATGTGACAAATTCATTGCAGCTGCTTGTTGCTTGCTTGCTTCTTACTTGTTGCACTACCTTAGCTTTTCAAGCAGAGCTGAAAAGTACTGGAAAGATAGGAAAGAAGGCATGCCATACCCAACATCCCTTTAATCCTTTTCCCCAGTAAATTTACCCTTTTAGGCCTCATATCAAAGTATGCAGAGAGAAGCAGCTAGATTCTCAGTTTCTAAACTCGTTTATTTGTTTCATTTCCTGGATTATCATTAAAACGTCATTGGTAACATTAAAATACCTTTCTATATAATTGTAGCTACTTTGTCACATTTTTTTGGCACTGTGAATGTATATCTCAGACTATTACGACCCAAATTTAGCTTATACATCCAATATTCTGTAACGTGTCTGTTAACTTCTAAATGAATAAAAATAACTATTACTTCCTGTGAATCATTGCATGGACTGATCCCTTACTCACTCACCTCTAGGGATCATGTCATAGCTAACAACTTGCTGATAAATGCACTGTGAGTTTTTACTGCTAATGTCTTTTTACATCTGGGCTCTTACCTGTATCTTTTGGCATAATTTACAGGCAGTAGTCGGTTGCCATTAGCTTGCGTAATAGCAGCACCTTCAATGTTCCGGGTGGGTGCCCACACATAGATGCAATTTCTTTCCCAAACGGCTTAGTATGCCTTGCAATTGCAGCATAGATTTGAGTGCACTTTCTCCCACATACTGTTTTGCTTCTTGATGATTAATCCGCTCTCATTCTTTCTATGCTGTTTTATTATGAGTCACTTATTGGGCTCAGTGTCACTTCTGACATATGCCTTGGAAACCCAAGTTTTAAGTCCCAGATAAATATTCCCTTTTTCTACTCTACATTCATTGTACCGTGCTAGTATGCATGTGTGACTCTTCTGCTTGTAACCTTGAAAACTGAAATGGAATTAATTCTGTTTGAACTTCTAGCATTTTTCAGGCCAAAAAGAATTTGTCCTGGAGTTTTTGAGCAAAAGATCCTTTTCTAATTGTTGCCTTTGATCCTAGGCTGATAGCAGATTGTTACCGTTGCATATATGCATTTTATAAAGCACTTCCTGCAACTTCTCTCTGGAAAAATGATTTATCAGTGGTATACTTTTAAAAAAAAATCCCCCCCAAACAACAACAAAAAACCCTTAAGTAGAGATTTGGAGGTTTTAAAAACAAATATTTGTTTTCCTAGTTTACTTACGGGATACTGGAAGATACTAGCACAAATTAATGGTTGAAATACTTCCCAGTGGCCACTTGAGGGCGTCTTTTGATGGAGTTTGAAGTGCTGCAGTAGTTTGGAGTCATCACATCACTGTTTCTACTCCATTTTGAGGAAATGAAATTTAAGATAAATCCCTTTGACTAAAAGAGGGGAATATAGAGGGCTTGTATCAAGCAGTAACCTTAACCTATAATCCACTTCCTTTATTAATGAGTAATATGCTTCAGTGAAATTTTTAAAGTTGTTTTGTGCAGATCCACAAAGAAGAAATTTCTGCAAACACAGGTTAACTTAGTTGATAACATCTTTATATCAACAGTCATGTTACTAGGCCTGTAGGAAAGACTGTAGTTTTCCAAAGTGCACTTTTATTGCTGTGTTTCTTTGTAGGGCTTATGACCATTCCATTTGATGGCTGATGTGTAAACCCACACCAGGTTTCATGTCAGAAGCTGTACAGTAGTAGTCTAATAAATAACAAATAAGTGATAGCTGAAATGGTATTTTGACATGTATTGGATCTGTTCAACTCTTAACAGAGCCATTTCAAGCATGGACTGGGTTTTATGCTTCTCGGAGCACGTTAAAAGGAATCGCAAGGAGAGCAAGTTCACTGCTTTATGCTGGAGAATCCATTTTCACACAGTATGTCCGGAAACACCCAGCGAGTTCTATTTGCAAATGTGGAGCCTTAAAGCAACTTCAGAGCCTTAGATGGGCAGTTTCAGAGGTAAAGATTGATTTATTTTTTAATTTGAATGTAAATGTTTATTGCCCAAAGGCAAAGCTTTACTTAAGCATTTCAGCTGGAGTGTCTCGGGGTTGCTTTTATGTTTTTAGAAATAACTTTCCGTTTAGCAAGTTATAAGTAAAAATAAAGCAATTTTTCAAAAAACTGTCTTGAAACATGACTTCAGCCCCTTAGCCATGCATTCACGACATGGTTGCTGGCAAATGTTTTCTTCAGCCGGTGAAAGAGTATGTGGTTTCAAATTTTGCATATGAAATTCCTTTTCTTAATGTTAGTTTTATCATTTACAAAATGGTTTTAAAAACAAACAAACAAAAACTGAACTAACTGAAAAATACTGATAATCTCTACTTCTGCAAGTTAGAAGAGGAAGGACAGATTTGTTTCTTCAAAGTTTAGCAGTTAAGTGATCAGCCTAATACCATTAACCGTTTACAGGCCTTAATGCTTTTGCTGGTAATAAATATTTTGTCAGCTAAGTTATGACCAGTTATATGTCTGAAGGTTAGTTAATATAAATGCAAACTTGAAGTTGTCATCCTGTTGCACTGTGACCTTTCAAACTACTCTTAAATACAAGGTCCAGCACCACGATGGTATAACAGGCACAGAATCTCCCAAGGTGAAGGACATGTACATGAATAACTTGATGTATGGAATGTTCAACGTAAAGAAGCTAATGGCTTCCATAATCTTTGACATGAACAGTGCGAAGAAGAACGGAGAGGTCTATTCTTCTGTTTACATTAAAGACTCAGGAATACCAGGTACTTTTTAACACAGCTTTTCCAATTTTCAGGCTAGCTTATGAAAGCTATCATGTTTTGCTCCAAAACAGTCAACATACTATGTACCACCTAAGTTCTGTGAACCATGGCTGGAAAATCCTGTTTGCCTTATGAGACCTTCTAGACCTGAGGCAAACTCAGATGAATTCATGAGTTCTTGGATCTCAAGCATCTGAAACCAGGACCTTTAAACTGATGTTAGGCAGAACCCTACCCCAGTGCATATATTAGACCTGGCTCCCAGATTCAGATCTCAGCTGTAAAACAGAGGGGAGGGAGAGGTGCTGATTGGGGTAATTACTAAACTAACCTTACTGTGCAACGTAAGATTACACAGTAAGAAGCACAGTCACAGTTAAGAAATGTTCTTGCTATAGTGTACTGCCAGGTTGTGTAAAAAATGTAAAAGAATTTTTAAGGAGTCAATTCTAAAGACTGTACATTCCCTTTTATCTTTACTTCGGAAACTTTTTAAACTGTCAAATATAAGCAGTGCTGTGGGCTGCGCAACAGACTGATTTGGTTTTTTACAGGCTTGTTTTTAGATTAGGCTTCTCATTTGATCTTCTGTATAACTCTGATAAAGTTAATACTGCATGACAATAAGTTGTGGTAAGCTTATTTTCACTAAATGCATTTACATTCAACTCAGGTGTCATTTTCTGAATACATGGTTTCTTTTTATTGTGTAAAGAATAGAAGAACAAAGCAGAAGAGATTTTTATGAAGTACTATAAAATGTTTTCCTTTTTTCAATCATGAAGTTTTACTGTGGGGTTTTATGTTAAAATTTTGTAAAATGGTTGTGCCTAGACAGATCTCTCAAATACTTTTTAATATCAGATTTTAAAAATACTTAGTTTTAGTGACTGATAGCTTTGTTTGTTTGTGTGCACAAAGGTGCTACAGATGTTGACCAATATGTTGTTGTCTATAATCCACTGGCATGGAACATCACTACCTTTGTCAAGGTTTCTGTCAGCCACTTGGCAATGAGTGTATATGATGAAGTGGGACATTCTGTACCAGCACAGGTACTTCAACTTTGTTTCTTTCTGTTGCTTTTCTTTCACTTGTCAGTTTTCACTGACTTGATCCTACCTCCTGTCAAAGTGTGGTAATATATAGTATTAGAGTGAAAACAAGTATTAGTTCAAACTGGGATTTTCCTAGTCCTCCTTCAAGTGATTTTTTTTTTTTTTTTTTTTTTACTTGCCTGTTCTCTCAACTAGATTTTTTTTTTTCATGTCCAAAAGGGCTTCCTGCTCTTCTAGTGTATTTGGTTTGTCCTTTGCATGCCTGCTGTGTATGACCTGGCACTTGTTAGCTTGCTTTTCTTTCTGTAAAAAACACTGTTTCTCATAAAGCCTTTTTGGTTGAAGCCCTGCCCTACAGTTCTGTTTGTACAATTGACAGATTGCCTTGGGGAGGAGAAGAGATTTAGGAAATGTATGTCTTAGTTACAAGCCCAGAAGAAACGGGGACAGTCAGCTGCCATATGACATATCATTCTGTCATAGCCAAGCTCCAAGACAAGGCCAGCTATTCCCTGGGAGGGAAGAAAGTGGCCTCAAGTGAAAGCTGGCACTAGCCTTTCTCAGGAGCATCTGCTGTAGAGAGTGCATCATCATCAATGGCTTGATAAACCTATAGGAATGCCTCCTGCATGTAGTGCCTGAAGAGGTGTGACACAATTCCAGATGCTCCCCTCTGTCCCCAAGGTGCCGGATAGCTCAGCAAATTCTGCCAGCTGGGCAGAGCTTCTATTATCTGTGGCTTATGACTATCACCATGCACCAAGGCACATTGTAGTCAGGTAGTGATACACAACAGCTATCTCCTGTTCCTGTGTATATATATGATGATGGCATAAGACCATACTGCCTTTATCTGGAAGCCATCAGTCTCTTGGGTTAGCACATGGTCATGCTTACCTGTCAGCCAGTTACCTCCCAGAAGTCCCACCGTCTGAATTGCTTTAGTCTTGTAAGATACAAGAAGATTGACATGTATTTAAAGCATTTATTTCAGGATTTAGGATGCCCTGAAGTCAAGCTGTCATTCTTTATTTGAAAAAGACAAAGTTCTCTGTTCCAGAGTTGGTCTGTACTCTCTTTTGCTAGAAGTTACCCATATATGCATGTGGATAGTCACTTAATCTCTTTACTAGTAATGAGAAGGTGGTTTGGGGTCTTTTTCTTCCAGTATGTACTGTCCAAAAGTGCATTCATATCACACACACCTTCCTTTTGAGAAAAAGAAATCTTTACTTCAGAACCCTGATGTGAGTATGTGGCAGAGAGGAATTGAGGCTTGGCAAGTGCTCTGCCACCTTCTGCACCGCATGCGTGAGTTGCACAGTGAAGGGAGAGAATGGGAGTAGGCCCTATTGATACCACTAAGGTTAGGAGGTCTGCGGTGTGAGTAACTGGATGTATGCCAGTCCACAGTGTGAAGATATGGACATCTTGCTTTAATTTCTGGTTAGTCATAACTAACTTCTTTGTCCATGTAATCTGTACAGTATTTATCTACTCCCATTTTCTTGCCCCAAACCGAAAGTGGTACTAAATTATACAACATTAATGGGCAGGATACATGTAATTGAAAGATGATAAAAAACTGTTGTTTAAGGTATTTTGATATTAAGTAACACTGGTGTTCTGTTTACTGTTCAAAAGTATGCCACATACTTCTGCCTCTCTCTCCGTGTGGCTTGCTTAAGGTGATGGCACGTCTGGGTGCTTCCTTCTCTTGCCACCAGTTTTCTCATACTTGCAGTAGTCACATCCCTTATGTTTCAGTCTCTTTTCTGTCCTTTGACTGATTAGTTTAATTTGTGATTATTTCTGCTCATATAGACATTTTGCAATGAGATCTTAAATCAAGATCTATGATTCCATGTTCACACTAAATTAAGATCTAACTTTGTAATTTGCTTAGTGACCCTCTTTCCTTCACTAGAAAGGCTAAGCTTAATCCAAGTTCACCAAACTCCCAATTAAAAGCAGCACATAGCTACATTATAATTGAGAATTATAAGAATGGCATGTTTAGAAACTTATTTTTAAAATAGTAGCTAATTTTTGTACAACACATGAAGATAGTTGCCTTGCTAATTAATTTTCTGTAATGGAGCATTGTTGTGTATGTTAACCTGCAGGTTCAAAGCTCAGCAGAGTCCCATTCTACCTATGATCTGTATATTTTAGTTGCAATAAGTGGTCTGAGCTACAGAAAA
This sequence comes from Oceanodroma leucorhoa, assembly GCA_030449065.1. Classification (NCBI taxonomy): domain Eukaryota; kingdom Metazoa; phylum Chordata; class Aves; order Procellariiformes; genus Oceanodroma; species Oceanodroma leucorhoa. The sequence goes on along the minus strand of JASVER010000015.1, from coordinate 12,712,740 downwards.
TACAGTGTTAAACCCTTGAATGGTAAGCAGTCTGCATTTATTGGAAGATCAGTCAAGTACGAGCGAAAAGACGTAACGCGCGCGTATCAACAAAGTCGACAATTGCTTCCTGTGGTTAACAACTGCTACCAGGTTTTGTTTGACCAAAACACGAATCTAATGCACAGCATTACAGAGAGGTGAGATTGCCTGCTTGTTTTTAATAATGTTTCAGATTCTGTAAAAACCTTTGTAAACATAAGTCCAAGGACTGTATCATGTGCCTTAATTCTGAGTGTTAACTAACAAAATGTTCTTTACATTCTTTACAATTCTTTTTTATCTCCAGTTCACATGTCCTCCTTTCTACAGGAAACATTAACACTAGCGTAGGTGTGATTCCATACTATTTCTGTAATGTTGTTGCCCTGTTTAACCATGCAGTCGGTCTAAGATGACATATCACAGTATTAACTAGTAGATCAGCAGAATCTCATTGTACCTTAGAACTAGAGAGGGTTATGAATGTGTGTTTGTATTAAAAATAAATAAGTAAGCACATACACTATAGCTACACAATGAGCCTTAAGTGATAAAGCAAGAGCTTTCTTGTACTGATCAGGAGTGTTTTGCAAGTCTATGGTAGAAAACTACAAACCTTTTTGAAAGGAAACATTTAACTAAAGAAATTCCATTTAATCAGGCAGATAAAATGGAAGAACAGTCAAGATCGAGGTGAGATTTGAGGTTTGCAGATTGTCTTTCTCAGCTGATGCGAATTGGCCCAATTCCTTCAGGTTCAGTGGAGTGGTGCTGCTTTTTACCTGCTCAGAATTCAGATTGTCAGCTATGTATTGATGGAAGATTTGACCCCTTTGACATTGGCCTAGTGACTACTAGACCTCTTTCACCTTTGTGTTCTTGTTCATAATTCTGCCTCCTAGAGCAAGAACTTGTTGTCCAGTATAGTTAAAATCAGCTTTGAAAGTATCGATGGGCCTTAACTAAGAGCCCTGGAGTAAGTATTTTCTCAAAGTGCCTCTGAATCCTAACTGTTTCCAGATTATGTGAGGAACATAATAAGGAATATAATGAGGAAGAACAAAAATCTAAATGCAAATTCCATTTTTGTCCATCCTGTTCTGGCAGGCAGCAAGAGCTGGAATTCAGCATATAGGAGAAATGGGATATTCACTTTCTTCACAAGCCTTCAGGCAAGCCCAGAATGTTTGAGTTTCAGCAAGTTTGCTTTGGGGTAATGGGAAAGAGCGACGCATCAGGTCAGAATAGGAGGAAAGGTTAAAAAATATTGGGATCTTCGACTTTGAAGCTTTATAAAGTTTAGCTGCCACAGTTAGAACTTCTAGGTCCTGCCCCTGCACTGGAAATGCCCCATAACAGGAGTAGTAGAAAAGACTTGGATATGTTTTGCTCCTCAGTTATTACAGTTTGCAGGTCACTGTGTGAACACTAGCTAAAATGGTTGGCAGTTTAAATTTATATGCCAGACGAAGTGATTTTTCCTGTTTTGCCAGCAAGGCTCCAAAAGAGGAGCGGAGCAGGTAGCTGAGGGCAATAGCATCTCAAATTGCCTTCATATGACTTTCAAAGACTCTGATATGGAGTCATGAATAGCTAAACTGTAAGCTTCAGGGGAGGAAGGAGGAGACAAGGTAGGTACTGAGTGAGCATAAATTTTGCTATCCTGTTGCCATTATATTCATTACTGGTGTTAAATACAAAAACTTGCACCATGCTGATTTACCTAGCTACAAAGTCAGTTGAATGAACCTGATTGTTCATTAATGTGGTGCGATGTACCTCATTTTTGTGCGGTGGGTAGGTTTTGATCCTGTAGCAACTCTCACATCAAAACAGTGAGCTAATGTAGATGTTGTTTCTGTCTTAAGATGTTTCTGCTTTACAAAAGTGTAACATGGCATAGAAACTCCCATTTATTTACACACTGACGGATGTCTTAACGGGAAGCACTTTAATTCTCTGCTGTCCTCATTTCCTAAATCTTTCAAAATCAGTTATCCACTTTGAGGAAACAGATTTTTTTTTTTTCCCCTTACATTCCCAGCCTCATTCCTGTTGCAGTTCAGCTTTGCATCTATTTTGTACAAAATGTGTTCGTAAGTAATATAATTTTTCCTCTTCTGTGGATTCACAGGGAGACTAACCACACTGTCCAGTTGACCCAGGAGTTCCTTGAGTACCATGTGAATGGAGACGTGACGAAAGGGCCCATTTCAGATAACTACTTATTTGCCCCAAATGCTTCAGCTGTTCCAGTATCAAAAGCAGTGGGATTGGAAGTGGTTTCTGGAAACTTGATGACAGAGATACGGCAGTATTTCTACAGGTACAACACCATTACAGCTTCACTCCACTGGAATGTCTAATTCTCTATAGATATGTATGAGATTAATTCTGTATAGTTACTCCTAAACAGTGAGCTCTGTGTACTGTTAGGATTTAGACAAAATAACTAGCATGCTTCTGCTAAATGTAGTGCTGAGGAAGCACCTCCTTTAAATAGCATGTATTGCTGCAAGGAGGGAGGTGAAGATTGTTCAGTTATCTTTTGTGGTTCATTTTGTAGTGCAGCTTCTGTTGGGATCCTGGTTCCATATAATTCAATGAAAATTGCAGCTAACATTTTCTTACATGGGTGAAATTTGGACATAATGGTTCATTTTTATAGTTGTGAATATCTTTCTTACAAGCAAATTAGAGAAAGGAGAAATGAATCCTACACAAGGTCACACTGACCCCTGATGAACTAGCTACTTTTCTGTGTTAAAATTGTATCCGTCTATAACCCCTTCACCCTCTTCTAAATCTGGTTATTTGTCTGAAGCCTTTTGCTTTGCATGACATTGTACAAGGATTGTAGTTGAGAAGGACCTTTGAAAAACAGTGGAATTCTTGAATCAAAATTAATGTTGCCCAGATTGAAAAAATACATGTATTTTGTACAATGTAAATGTGTTGCTTAGGGAGTCGTAATTATTTTAAGATTTGTTGTTAATTTTGAGAAAAACAGAGCCTCTCTAATCAAGTGATGAGTCCTCTTTACACTTGCAACACTAAAGAAAATTGTAGGATATCACTTACTCCAGTTGAACATGGGTATATTTGAAAATTAAATTGAAATTTTAAAAAAATGTACATGAAATATATAGAAAACAGGCGAGAAAGTTGTCTGTGTAGGTTGACATCATGAATGACTTGCAAGTCTTGACATAACCAGTCAAGTGCTCCGCTTCATAAACTCTGCGTATCTTTCCTCTCATTTTTATAGTAATGTTACTTCTCAGGATTACATATATGCAGTGTATACCAGGATGTATGCAGTACCAGAAGGCTACGATGGGAAGTTGCTTTGCCATAGGATAGAGCAAGAATACAGTGTTGGGCCTTTGGAATTAAATCGTGAAGCAATTTTAAGAACAAGCACAAATTTGAACACTAAGCAGCTACTCTACACTGACAGCAATGGATATCAGATTCAGAAAAGACCATTCAAGGCATACGTGAATAACACAGTGGCTCGGGTAGGCACAAAGGCGTAATCCAAAGTCAGTTGTGTCTTATCTTCGTTCTCCATTACTGTTACCTAGGTTAATAATATCACTGCATGATTTACTGTGTGTTTTCAGAACTATTATCCTATGGTCCAGACTGCCTACATTGAAGACGATACCACAAGACTGATGCTGCTTGCAGAAAGAGCTCATGGTGTCTCAAGTCAAGGAAATGGGCAAGTGGAGGTAACGTATAAAAATTTTTTTTTTTTCTAGGAGAGCATAATTTCATGGCTGCTGATAATATAAATAAAGCATGATGGCTGATTACTGTTGTGACATTTGCCTTCCCAATACAGGTGATGCTTCACAGGAGACTATGGAACAACCTTCAGTGGGACCTGAATTACAATCTCACTTTGAATGACTCATCAGTGGTTCGCCCTGTGATTTGGCTCATTTTAGGAACCAAGACTGTCACCAATATTTTGTATCGGACAAGTGTACTGGCATTAGAACACAGGCCAGTAGTAATGTTTGGAGCATTATCAGGTAACTCATTTCGTCTCCTGTGCTATCTTTAGCATCTGAATGGCTTATTTATGTTACTCTGATTTATGCTGTTAAGTTTGTAAATGCAGACTCCAAGCCTCCTGTGTGGCAAAGTTAGTATACAATGAGTTAGGAGGCAGATTTAGAGCCTGCTAATTACTTTGCACTATTTTCAAACATGGATGTTGTCCAAGTGTATGAAATGTTATTCTCTCCTTATGTAATTATCTCGACTTTCAGAGGAGAATAAATTTTAAGGCATCCAATGAGAACAAAATGTCTGCACAGGGAATTTGTGCAAAGTAGCTAGTGCACCATATATCAGCTTCCTGGATGCTGGGTCCTTAATGACCATTTTTGAGTCATTCCTTTGAAAATATTTGTTTGACTTATTAACTAAAACTGAAGCCTGGTAGTGGAATAGCAACTTGCACTACCAAGCTGCAGTGAAATTTGCTGTATGGAAAGCCCTAATACACTTCTCCAGCAGTTAAAATCATGCTGCTTTCTGCTTTGTATCTCAGAAAGCCTTGAAGGAGAAAGCATAGCATTTGCTTTGCATCTGCCTTGGCAGAAAAAGCAAAAATCTCTTTACCCTTCCACAGTACCCTAGCCGGGCTTGTCTGTGTGATGGATGTTTGATGTTTGCTTTTTTTCACTTTGCACGGAGGAGATAAGCTAAAGCTACATGGACAACTTCAGCAGAATTCAGTCCACGGTTCACCTGTAACTCTCCCACCTAATCTTCATCTCCAGACTCTGAGCATTCCAGGGTGGAAATACAGCTCTAGTCATGCAGAGCAGGACCGCAGCATCCATATGGGTAGGTGCCTTCAAAAGTGTGGCTGGATGTTACACTTAAAGAAGCTGGCTTTCTTTTCTTTCTGTCTTCTGTGGCTAGTACTGTTATTTATTCAAAGTGTTAAATTCCTCTGTTGAGAAAGTTAATTGTACTGTATGATTTCTCTACTCAAATAGTAAAATGTTTCTCCTGCATGAGTTCGTCATGCCTGTTAGTCATTCCTGTCAACTGTGGGAGCTGGGTATTTCTTCATGTTAGTCCTCTTGCTAATTTTAAAAAATGGGAATTAATTCAAATTATGAGAGTGTAAAGCTTAAAAAAAAAGTTTAAAAGTTGCTTTTATTTTTAAAGTAAGAAAGTGTTTGCATTTTGTTTTCTTTTAAAGGTAAACAGAAGCAAGGTGATGCAGACTTCAGTCGTGTCCTGTTAAGAATCAGGCACTTGTATGAAGTTGGAGAGGATCCTGTGCTGTCTCAACCTGTGATGGTAAATCTGAAGGTAAATCCAATCCTTCGAGACAGAATACCACTTGAGATGTTTTTGTTCCGGAGCGAACTGGTTCTGGAACGAAACATTGCATGTGCTAGAGACTCCACAAAAGATGGATACAAAAATACTAGTATAACATCAACCTTGGAGGGAAGCAGGTCTTATTTTTACTCAGCTTTGCAACACAGAAGCCGTTACTTCAGATGAAGTTGCCATAGGCACAGCATGAAGATCTGCATAAGTATCAGTAGGACTGGTTCTGTTGAGCTCTTGGTTGTGTAACACTTCCTGCAGTACCTTAACCAGTGCAGAGAGCGGGATTCTGTCTTACTGTTTCTTTAGTTATTGCAAGTTGTACGTATAGTTAATGAAATGTGGACAGGATTAAAGGGGACAAATATTTTTTTCCTCTATAGTTTATTTCTGCGAGTTGTTGAAACTTTGGTCACTTCCATCATGTACTGTGTACTTTCAAGTTTCTTGTTTATTTGATCTTTCATATAGAAGTAGATTATTTTATAATACATGGCAGGGTTTTATTGTTTTAAAATGTGAAATTTTGATTGTTATGACAGAAACATGAGGAACAAGGTGTGGGATTCACTGTTTTGTTTAAAAAAAGTGCAGTGTGAGTTTCAGCTCTTGAATGGAGAGATTAGTAGTCTCTGAACTTTGCTACAACACAGARGAACCTCTCAGCACCTCAGCTTCTCAGTTTGAAGCCTGGTGAATCTGTAGTTGTCCTTGTGTTGCATGACCTAGCAGATTTTTAAAGTCTCTGCTGCTCTGCTTAACAGATCAATGCTAGAGTTGAAAGTTCTACTCTGGTCTAACTGTGTACTAGTCTGGTGAGTATGATGCTATTCTCAATAAACTGTGGTTTGATTCCTTGTGTTTTCTTTTCTCACAGTCTTTGCTAAAGGGGTTAGGATCAGTCATGGTAGTGGAAGAGCGATCACTCACAGGCACCTGGGATGTAAACACTTTGAAGCGATGGAAATGGAAGACTGCACAATATCCAAGCAAAGGTAGGTGGAATAAGGTGGTTGGTGTCCATATTGTTGTTGGCTGTTGAAACTTGATGAATAGTCTAATTAAAAATGTAAAAATATTTGCAAGATTAAAAATGTATTGTTGTTCTATATGACAGACCTGGTATCTGGCACAACCTGCAAGTAGTAGCATTTAGCAAAGATTCCCTGCAAGTACTGTAGGCTGCTGTATTTCTCTGATGGCTCGTTTTGCCTAGAAGTGTTAAAAAGCTTAAGATCTTTCTGGAGTTACCTTTGTTCAGATAGAAGTGGCTACTTTATGAATGCACATTTGTGACACAGATTGATTTTGTTAGACGCTGATGAGTTGTGTTAATCTAAGTTTAAGTCTGTGCTGCAGAAAAACAGACAGCTGCAGTTAAAAATCCCCACTGTAATCAGCTTAAAGGACTGTGCGGATATGATTCAAGTTAGGGCTGACACTCAAGTCAAATGCTGTGGGTGACCTCATTTCATTTCTCGTCCCAGTTAGTTGCTTGGACATTGTCCTTACTGTGACTTACATCCATATATGTGCCTTGTGAAAAGCTGGAAGAGACGTTGGGCTGGGCTAGGTGGGAGTTTAGAGCTCTACGTGACCTGCAGCCAGGAACTTGCTTGCTGTTTACTCATGATGAAGAAAAGGTGCATGACTGGGGAGTTGTTCCATGTTTTCTGTATGAGTCAGTGTGTGAAAAGTAGACAAACTGTTTTATATTTTAATACTATGAATGGGTGCATCTTGGGCTCCATAGTACTTACAGCTGTAAGGAGGAGAATCTGCTCAAACACCAGTTTTTAAGGAAGGGATGAGTTAAGACTGTTGAGATAGAATAATATGTACATTTGAGTAAAGCTTCTTCTTTAATAAATTACCAACGTTTTTGTGTTTTACAGGATTTTCCAACAGCACAGAGACCTCAGAAAACTGTATAGTGACTGTTCACCCAAAGGAAATAAGGACTTTCTTTGTGTATTTTCAAGGTCAATAAAGTTTGACATTGTATTTCAGGAGTGAATATGTAATAGCTTCCAATTTTTGTTTCAAGATATGAGTGATGATCTTGAAAAACATTCTACTGCTGTTAATGAAAGAAATAGTCATTTTGGAATAAACTCTAAATTTAATTAAACTGTTGGCCTGAGTTCTGGGTATTTTTGTTGGGTAATTATTTACAACTCCATGACCTTGGTGTTGCAGTGCAAGCATATTGAACATTTTTGTGCTTGCTGTGGGTGGTTTTAAAGTGATTGCTTCTATGATGCTTCACTGTTGAGCACTGACAAAGTCATATTAGTCCTACAGTCTTGAGTTGTCTTTCTAATTAGTGGTGATCTCAAGAGTCTTCTCTTAGGGTTTTTATTGTTAGAGGAGATGACTTCCAAATCACAGAATAGCGGTTTGTCAAATGATGTTCTGTTTCTACATGCAAGGAGGAATGCCTGTCATGTGTTTCAGCTACTTTGTCTTTTGGGCAACAACTGCTTCTGTAAACTGAAATGGAATGTACTGTTTATATTCCTTTGCACTAAGTTCATTTAAATTGTGTCTCTTAAGGTTCAGAACTGATGGGCTTTGCTTCACAGTATCCCAGTCCTGGATGTTCAGTCTTGTGTTCTGGGTAGACTGGAGCTAGTCTATCAACAGAAGGTGTGTTGCCACATGGCCAGTAACTAACTCATTGCGTAACCTGAAGCAGGAACACCATTCTTATGACATTGTGAACTTYCATACTTCTCAGGCTCAAACAACGTGCACAGTGGTAGCTGCAAATTCGAAGCAGATCTGATTGAGCAGCAGCAGAAGGAAACTTGGAGAGTGGCTAGCTTTCCTCATAACTGGTATGTATTTATGTTCAAAGGAAAAGTTGCATTTTTCTATTTTTCTTCTTAGCTCTAATCAATGTAGAGCTGTAGAATTTGATTCTGTTCATGCCCCATTGGGCAGCTCTACTTATTTTACTTACTCGCCATGAAAATGCACATAACTGAGATGAGAATCAAGTCAGTCACTTCACTGCACTGGTAATGATGAATTATGCTTGGTGCAACACTGTACAAAACTGTATTTCTGACCAGTGAAATGTAAAACTGAAAGAGGAAATAGATTTAAAAGAGGAAAATGAGTCAATTAATAATTCCAGATCTAGAATCAGGTAAAATGACTTTTTACTGTGGTAATTGTTCTGATTTACTTTGGCTGCTCAGCAATAATTTCCTCCATGTGGAGACACTGTTCAAGAACAGGAAACAGAGTGAAAAGGACTCTCCCAGAATAGCTGTTGTGAAGTAGTTATGCTGAAGAGCTGTGCTGGTGGTCAATTTTTCTGTGTAGACAGCCTGTGTATACTGACTGGTTGCCTCTCATTAAACTCACCGCAGAAACTGCCACATTCAGTTACTGGATGAAGAAAGGTTGTTTCATATTTTTGATTGGTTATTTTTCATACTTTGCTATAAATATTTAGTGATACACCAATCTAATGTGCCCTGCTGCAGTGAAAGCCATTTTCCTGCAACATTAAGCCCAAAGGGGCAGTATATAGCAGTGTAACTAGGATGCAGTAAAGCATGATGGCAGCTATTTTTTGTTTTGTGTATGTATTTGGAAGTGAAATGTGTTTGACTAAGTCATTTTCCTTGCTTGTACATCTTTTGTAATTCCCTACTTGGTTATGCCATATAGTATAATCGGTATACTGTGTAGGTTATACAGTGGTATGATTATAATTCATATTTTTGTGACTGAAGTGGTATTCACTAATACACATGCTTCTAACAGCAAGTCATGCTGGTAGATGATAAAAATTGAACTGTATCTTCAGTGGGCAATTGCATGGTAAATCCCAGTCAAGCAGTAAAGGATCTTACAGCTGCTAACTCTGGGCGCTGCTTTCCCAGATGTCAGGTTGATATGTTTCTAGTAGGCTGTGTTAGAACAAATCCTACAAAAACCTTCTGTATGCAGGATACTATAAACAGGAATACGTCATTACCAGCGGATTTATCTGTTGGGGGGTTTTCTACTTCAATTTGTGGAGACTCTCTGATATAAAAGCAAACAAAAAAAACCCCACAGAATATTTTATCTGGAGTTATTTCAGTGCAATTGGCCATCAGGGAATAATTTGCCAGAGTCAAATCTTGTATTGCACCAGAAGCATCCAAGACTGTAGTCTGTAAAAAGCATGGCATTCCTGCTAGAAGAAGATGTCTTTGCATATTTTATATGTTCTTTTTCCTGAGAAATCAAATGGAAGCCTGCAGGCATTCAAATTTCTGTAGAGGGACCCGTTTAGTAATCATCCTTTTTTCTTCTTTCACGTGTATCAAGATAGTGAGGAGAAATATTGTGGTGCCGCATCAAGACTTGATAGAAATCAGGCCACTCTGTACTTAAATACTACTTCAAACCATACATCAGATGGGACACACAAAAGAAAAGAAGGTGGGTGTAATATTACAAGCAGAGGAAAAAGTCACGCATGCATGCAGTATATTTGTGCTATGGTAAATAAGCTTTGTTTTTAATTTTGATTAGAGTTAAGGAAGTAGCAGTTATAGAGTAGAAGAGCTAGGAGGAGATAGCAGAGGACCTGGGTGTTGGGGAAGGAGAGGATGTGACAAGCAGTCAGAGTGAATTGGTATAAGTCTGAAATGCAGAATCTTCTGATAACAGCTTATTTTGTCCACAGCTCCTGGCTGCAGACCCTCTAAGATGCTGCTGTTCCTGGGTCTTGTGGGAGATCAGTTTATTTTGCCTGGAAAGCCGAATTATATTTGTTCCATCGTTCTATGTAATTCTGAGGAGTAGAAGCTTGAATGTCCTCGAGAGCTGGTGGAGACCTATTTGTGTCCAGGGACAGAGTGGCTCTCAGTAAACCCTGTTTTACCATCTCCTTTTCCAGTGCCCAAGGCCATGTTTTCTCTGTTGGCTCTAGGCTCTGCTGGCTCTAGCGTTGATCAGCATCTGGTATGGCTTGGGTAGCAAAAACGTGAGCCTCGGTTACAAAATGGAAAGGAAACTACTTCCAACCACTGAAGATGACAGGTTTTCCGCTACTTGGCAAACATATGGTCAGGTTTGTTATATTCCACTTTCCTTCCCATTGCCCTGTTCTATTTCAAGTATGCCTAGTTACATCCATATTGCTGAAATGTGCATATTAGTTATTTGGACTCACAAGACAAATAATTTTTTTGTTAGTTTTTTTGCTTTCTAGGAAAAGTTAATTTATAACCTTTATTTTACATTAAGCCAGGTGCAAACCTAAATTAAAGCTAAAGAAAATAGTTACCTTTTCATGCTAGCATTTATCTTGTTTGAGAAAGTCCTGCTGATGAAGGTATTGATGCCAGTACCCTGACCATTTTTTTTCTATCGTGTAAGAATTACGTAGCTGCACTTTGGAAAGGAAATTTTTGCAGATCACTTCTTTAATCACTAGATCAGGTAAAAGAATCACTTGCACTCTTAAATAATTTGAAAATTAATTGTGGTATCCACAACTGGCATATTTGTTTTGTCAGTCCATTTGTGCTGTGGAGCTGTTTTTCCTACTGAGACGTGATTTATTATTCACAGTTGGAAAATAAATTAGGCATGTTTTTTCTGTGCTAATAAGTAAGTGTGCTAAGAAGAGTCCTAGAGTCAATGCCAAATTAAGGTTTTGATGGTTTTGTTTGGAGGGTCATAGCTGGACAAAATTAATAATGTGTACGTATCCTACAGAGCACATAGAATGTCACTGACTGTCATCAGAAGTTATGAGGTCTGTTACACTGAAGTTAGGTAGTGGATAAAAAGCGCAAGTGATAGCATGCTTTCCACTTTGTGTTTGAGTTGGAAGAGGGAAAGATTCATGAGTTAGGCACAACCGAAGTCAAATTTCCATTTTCACCAGAACTTTCTTCTGGCACACCTCCAACTTTCTAAAGCGTTTGTTGTGATTTAAAGAAGATCTTGAAAAGGCAAATGTGAATTAAACATTTTTTTTAAAAGAATCTGATAACATGTCTTTGACTTAGTACTTTAGAATTTTGTTTCAAGTATGAAATTTCAGATTAAATTTTCATAACAAATAAGTGTAAGTGGCTTTTGGTCCATCTTCTTATTCCAATGCAGCAGAATTACAAACTTATTTGACTACCTTGAGATTCACACATACTCTCGTCAATGCTGCTGTAGATTAATAAACTTTCCCAGCTGACAGTAACACCTCAAAAATGCTGCTGTCTCATTAATACTTGTGTCAGCAAGTCTGACATATATGGGTAAGGAGGAAGGAGGGTGTTTAGATCGTCTTTGTTTAAAAGTTTCAAATGTATTTTTTAGTATGTCTCCACTGGTGTTCCTTGAACGCCATGGAGAAGAGTTTTGGGAAGATGGATTTGTGCAAAGCATCCGGAAGAGACTGGCTGTAACTATTATTGCCTCTCCAAGAACAGAGTGCCACTGTGCTGAGCAGTTGCTCTGCAATCATCTCCAGCACACTGGTGAGTAAAGTTACACATTTACAGAATCCAAATTCATGATGCAGTTTCCAAGGTTAACTAAGATTAAGTTGAAGAAAGAAAACTTAAAAGGATCTTTCTGTTGTAGATGCTTTCCTGACCCACGTAGTCATTTTGTGTGATGCATTTATCCTGGCAGCGAAGCTGGCTTAAGAAATTTTATCACCATATTTTTCCACCCACTCGGTAGTACTGTGATGAGAGTTCGTGGGGTTGTGTTGTAAAACAGTACAATGAAGTAACCTGGGCTAAAAATAAACCTTTTTCCCAACGCTTTTTGCTGTGTGCTAGTTCATTTCATCTCTCACAGTAGATGCTTTGGATTAGAACCAAAGCATTAGAACTTTCAGAGTAAATATAAACTGCTATCAGCACTATTGAAAAAGCTTCACCTAGTCTCTAGACAAAATATTCTGCAATGCTGGAGCTGCCAACTGCATAACTCAACACTAAATGCACAAATGTAAATATTTAAATACAAGAGAAACTAGTTTTTCTGTTGAATTTACACATGCATACTTCATTTATTCTACATCTTTGATCATTAGTACCAAAGATAACATGAATGTCAATGCTAACAGAATTATTTAATATAGTTAGATAATATCCTTAAGTATAAATTATTTGCTTTAATATATCTTTTCATTCACTTGAATTTAAAGGTATTTGTTATGTCATCACTAGCTCTGAAAGGTGATAACTAAGTCAGCTAGGTACCATCAGAAATGGGGATAGCCTACAGCACTTTGTGACATTTATCTTCGCTATTGTCTCATTTTTAATTTTACTTGGCAATCTAAATGACACTGGAAATTACTTCTGTAAGGTAGGTACTGAGAAGCAGGTGAGCTGATGCATCATGCTTTTATTGCTGACAAATGGAAAGGAACAATGCTTTAGGCTTTAAATGTGGCTGTGTCTTCATTACAAATTGCAGTTCAGCTGTTCTGGACACCTGCCCAGTGCTGCTAAAACCTGGTGTTAGTTCTAGGAAAGTTTGTGGTTGACAGGTTCTTATCAAGTTCTTAATTTAGTTGATTCATGTTCTCGCCATGTTCTCTTTGATTTTTTTTTTTTTTTTTAACTTCTGTCATTGCAATTTTGATGTTATCCAACTGAACATGTTTGTGGGACAGTTTTGTCTGGCCTGGTACCTTTGCATTTGAAATGTCTGTCAAGGGAATAAGACTGCATAAGTTGAGAAAACAGAAGCAATGTTTTGTCTTCCACTTCTCTGGCCAGGCAATGGAAGTGATTCTGGGTTGGAGCTAGAAGTCAGTACTGGAGAACGTTAAACAGCATACAGTTATCTACATTTGTAGATTATTTTTTTTTTTAAATAATTGAAGGCAAGTGAGTTTCAACATGGCTCTTAACTTGATGACGTAACTGTAGATCATTTTATTTAACCCATGCTTATAATCTTCCTGAAACAGCCTTTGTTAATATACGTGACGCTGGTATTGCATTAATGCAACTGTACCCATAGAGGTAATAGCAAGGCACATTCCATACACAGCAGTGTTCTGGATTGTTTCACGCTGATGTTGTGGGATGTTGGGGCCATTGCGAGCGTGGTCTTCGAACTCAGCCCTCCTCCATTGGAGCTATGCTACTCTTAAGGCAAAAGTAGGAAAGTACTCTTCACAGGAGGGAAGAATTTAGGCGAGACTTCAGCAAGATGACAATGAAATGTGTGATAAGGAAAGATAGGAGTAATACTTGGCATCAGTGTAACCTATGTACAATCATTGTCTCTTTGGCTTTGGATAAGGTTCATCAGGTTGGCTGGAAGAGGCTGCTGACAAGCGTGTACACAGTAGCTAAAGAAGTCTCATCTTCATAAAATGCCTCTAAATGAAGGATTGTGGAAGTGCAATGGCAAGTGTTCACATGAGACCCCTGTCAGTATGGAAAAGCAGTTCTTTATGTCATATCAGAAGAGAGGCTAATCTAGTTTTGAAAGCTAACCCATTAGGACACAATTTAAAATTTAAAGAAGAAATGTTCTGATTTCAGACAGGATAGCTGGGCTCTAAACCAGACACATCTATGACAACAATTTCTATCGTCCTCACCACATGAGGAAGTTAAGCTAAAAATCTGACATGCTTTTGTTTGTTGTTCTGCTGATCTTTGACAAAGACATCCTGATGCAAGTGCTAATAATCCTGCGTGATGATCATAATTTCACTGAAACTTCTTTTAACAATGTGTTTTGTCTCCTTAAGTAAGTGCTCTTTATTTGCTTTGTTTTGTTTATAGTTAGTCACCTGTAATTCTTGAGCTGGGTTTAAAAAAAGTTCTCACAGTACATCCACCTCAAATAGGCTTGTATGAGGGACAAGAAGGATATTAACTATATTTTCATAATGCTGAAATCAAAATTAAAATGCGTGGGGAATCAAAAAGCATTTTCACAAAGAGATTGTTGTAGAAAAAGTGCAGAGCAAAAAATCTTGCACTTCAACACCCAAAATGATGTTAGGTTAATGCAAGCACCGTTTTTCTTAGACCTTCAGGCTTGAATATTTATTCCGACAAACACTGAATGTGGAATTTTAAAACGTTAAGGAGGTTTTCTTCTAGATCACGTAGATACTGAAGTACAAAGCAGATAAGGTTTCATGTTTCTTATTCAATACAAATTGGAGTGGATAATACTGAAGGCGTTCAATATAAATGAAAAAACAGAACGAAAGAGAGGGAGAGATGAAGAGATTAAGCAAGGGCAAAAGGATGTTTTCAGTGATGTTTTTCAGAAAGACAGTAAAGTGACAAGACGGAAACATAGCACAGCCTGTAGTGCAACTGTATTTTAAACAATGAGCCAAATGAACAGAAAAACTGAAATTAGTGATCAGTTCTTTGGCACTTGAACAGCTTCTAATTGTCATTTACACACTTCATCTATTCTTTCCCTTATTTTTCTGCTGTTTATTACCCCTATACTGTCCATATTGTTCTCTGCAAGTTGTTGAGCGCTGCATTGTGGAAAAAACAGATGTGCCTAACTCCTTTAGGTATGATAAATATGTGGCTTTTTCTAAGGGCAAAAGGAAAAAGTTTATTTGCATAATTCTGATAAAACTTATCAGATGCCATTTTAGGACCAGACGGGGCAAAATCATCGCATTACTTAGATGTTGGTGTGAAATGTGCCTGAGTTACAAACAGGATAAAATTTGGAAGAAAATAATGCAGTTTACTCTCATTATGAGTAGTTCCTCACTTTAATAGTATAAATGCTGGGGAAAAGGACATGATAATTTTTCATGCAGCATATGCAGCTAATGGTCTCAGCAGTCATGGGGATAGATTTTATAGGATTAGCACCTTTGCGATGAGCATCAATGTCATTATAATAAAAAAAAAGTTATCTGATATCCACACAGTAGTTTCACTTCAGAAGAAAATATTTTGTACAGTGTTGTGCAATATCTCAGGTAGATCTCCTTGCGTGTGGACAGTGAGTGACAAAGAGATTCAAAGCAGGAAAGAGTAAAAAGTTTCCTCTGATAATGTTTGAGTGAGCCTTAGCTAAAAGCCAGTCAACAGACCTGATGAGACAACTGTGGTCTGAATGGCGTATTGTATGCTTATTAAACTAAGGAGGTGAATTTGATGCTATAAACTACTTGTCAGCAAAAACTTAATGAAAGAGTTTAAACAAAATTAAAGAACCCACCCCAAAAATGCTGTACTTTTGTCACTAATTAGAAGCAGTGCAGGACAAGAACTCCTACATGGTGACAAAAATTGTAGTAGATTTTTCTTTCATCTTGATGAGTCTTTCACTATTCACTGATGAATCATTCTGAATGACTCTTTCTGGGCGTTCTTTATCTGGCAGTTAAAGTGTKTAATATGTTTCAGCCTCAACCTCCATTATAAAAGCTTTTTGTTGAAAATAAAAAATAAGTATATCGGTGAGCACACAGAAAATCTTCGTTTATTGCACACAAACAATGATGAAAGGCTTTAACACACCAGATTAAAAGTTTCCTTTAGCCAGAAAGTAATTGCCATTGTTGAAGGGAGAATTAGATAGTAACTGATCTTAAAAATTAATCTCATAATGATTTTACAATATTAACATTATTTTAAATACTGTGATTGTAGAAATTACAGCTGTAATGTCATCTCTTTGCTGCTTTAACTTTTAAATTTATGTGTATTTCTCCACTAGCTACAGGTCCCAATAATTTAAGTCATCCAAACACCAACGAAAATACATCTATCAGTTGGAGACTACGCTGAAATTGCCTGTATTTGGGAAAAATCTATTGTGAGGGATAGAGTAAGCTGGTATCTTGTTAATAAAGAGAACATCACCAAAACTATATCATCAAAACTTTTCTATGTATCCAACGTCACCCGTAAAAGCAAGGATGTGCTAGTGATAACATCTGCCAATGTAATTGACACGGGATTTTACTACTGTGAGATAATTATTGAAATACCTTTCTGTAAGAAAGTATGTGGAAATGGGACAACAGTGATTGTTGAAGAGAAAGGTAAGCTAGCAAGAGCATATGCGTGCCATTTAACTTGTCATCATAAAGATTCTTCAGTTTGGACTATTTTATACATTTTCTCACTCTCCCACATCCCTCCCCCAACGCTGTGGATCTCAGGATGAATGAAACAAACACAGAGGGGACCAGAACAACTCCTAATGGCAATTCACTTAAGCTCTCTGCCTTAATATCCCCAGTGTGAAGTGTTTGTTTTCCTCTGTAAGGGTTTGCTAAGAGGAATTACTAGTTAAGGTTTACAAAAAAGCTGTACATCAGCTGTGTATTTCACAAAAGACCCAAACGCAATTCCTTCTCAGAAGGGATTTGGTAGGCTGGATGTGAGACAGTGAATGAATTTGCCTTGTGGTAAGGAGTGGCTGAAACAATCACGTGGTTACTCTGTTCAGTCATAGGTACCCTTTACTAACCATTTTATCTTTTTATTACAAGTTCTTAATAAAAAGTGGGAAATAAATCAACACGGAAGATAGAGCAGTATGGGCTGACAAAACATTTTTATTTTTGTTATGACAAAATGTTTTAGATAGGCTGTGTCTCCTTATTTTATTATAGTCATATGGTAACCTTTACAGGGGAGCAATTTAAGGTCCCAATTCTGAATTAAGCATTGAAAAGCATTAATACAATGAGTATTCAAATACAATTAAATTTTTCAGCAATAGGAGTAAGGTATATTTCACCTTAAATCATGAAAAGAATGTGACACACCTAGAAAACAATTTACCTCACTACCTCAACTGTCTCATGATATTACGCATCACTTCTTGAAGATGCTGATCTCTGCCTCTCTACCTCTCAACTGTAGAGAAAGACTAGGGGGCTAGCTCTGTCTAAACCTTTAACATTATCAAACATCACTCGTATATCGACTGGTCAAGTCACAGGAAGTAACTTTTTGTCCATCCAGCACAGTTGTTTTGGACGCTATTTTACACTATTGGCCAATTGATAGTCCAAAGGGAGGCACAAAAATGATCAAAGATTTAGAAAACATCAGTGGCAGAGAATGAATGAAGTAGTGTTCAAAATGGGGGGAAATGAATGTAAAGGGCTGACAAAGAGTTAAAATAATCTGAGCTCCTAAAATGAGTTAAGTAATCTGATCTCTTACTTGGTCAAGTAGTAATAGACTTAAAGTGCAAGCACAAAAGACGCAGATTAGACACTGAGGGGAAAAAACTCAAACTGCAGGAGCTATAGGAGGGATTGATGTTACTGTTCATCAGGCATGCATTCCTCAGGAATGGTAAAGTACAGATGACCTTGCACTTGGGTGAGGGGATGGACTGATTCACTCCTGAAGTCACTTTTAATTTTAAATTATTTTTCTTTGCTATGGTGTATCTTTGAGTACTACATAACTTTATTTGAAATATATAATTGCAGAAGCTCACTCATTGAAAAAGAGAGGTTTGGCAATATGGGCCATTATTCCTTTCTTAGTGGCAGTGGGATCTTGTGTCTTTGCTACAAAAAGAAACAGCACTCAAAACTTTCTGGTGAGTGACAATATTTCCATTAACACATCCTTTCTAGGTTAGATGTTTGTTTTGAGATGGCTGGACAGGTGCACTTAAGAGGCATCACCAAGAGGAATTTCCATGTATAATTCTTGCTTACCTGGTCCTGATCTGCCAGGGGCACCTCAAGCTGAGAGGAGGGATCAAAAGGCACAGCTTGTGGTTCAAGTTGAGCGTTCTTGCAGCCACTTGTCTCCATTATTTATCTTTCCAGAAAGAGTGATCACTTAGACTGATTTGTCTAGGATATCAAAGGAGTATCAATTCTGGTAATTTCTTAGCAGACTGAAAAAGTGAGGAGCCAGAACTTCGCTCTGCATAATGGTCTTACTCGAGGTAGTGACACCTGGAAGTGACATCTGAAAGACCTGACTCCGGGGACTTTGTTCTGAGTTACGCTTTTTAAGCTGTGAATTTTTTTAACTAATTATTAATTTTTGTTTGATGCAAAAATCCTGAAATGAAGAATGGAAGAAGTCACAAGAAAAAACAGTGAATGGCAGGGGTACAGGACAAGTGTAAATGTAGGGCATCTGCAGGTGGTGGGTACAGACCAGTGACATACAACCTAAGGCAGCCTCTTAAGTAACTGTAGCATGAGTATTATGGTTGCAATGTGAGGCTTACTCAGCTCGTGAGCTGTCAGGGATATAGGTGGAATATCTATGACTTGAGATGCAATCCAACTTGC
Organism: Oceanodroma leucorhoa; assembly: GCA_030449065.1. Lineage (NCBI taxonomy): Eukaryota > Metazoa > Chordata > Aves > Procellariiformes > Oceanodroma > Oceanodroma leucorhoa. The sequence goes on along the minus strand of JASVER010000015.1, from coordinate 12,694,088 downwards.
AGACTAAAAAAGCAAGGGGAGGGGATTTAGGCAACTGAAAGCTCCTATTTCAGTCACTGGAGTTGACACAGGCATGGATCTTGAGACCTCTGTATGAACTAGTTGTAGGTGTCTACTTAAGGGTGAGCTGATCAGTTCTCTTGATCAGTTTCCATGGCCCAAACTTTTGTTGACCAGATCTCCATCGCCTAAGGGGTGTTCAGAAACCTGAAGGTAGCTGTTTCCATCTGCAAGCTGAATACCGCTCTAGTGCCCGTCGTCAAGACCAGCTATACAAGAGCTCTGCACTCTTCATTTCAGAGCTTTATAGAGCTCTGGTAGAGTACCAGAGTGTGTGACTCTGGAAATGGCCAGTAAGCAAGCAGTGACTGTAACTTGGTTTTTGCTAAGGTTCTGCACAACTCCCTGTGCTGGCAGGAAGGCATCGGGAGGAGCAGGTGCTCAAAGTTGCAGAACTTCATGGGAGAAATGAATCCACCAACGAAGCAGCTGAGGAAAACTCATCATGTAATTCTGCTGAATGGGTAAGTGGTTTATAAAAAGACTCGCGCTATGAGAGGACTTTCAAAATGAGGCACTGGGGAGTGCACTGAACAGAAAGCACACAACAAGCTGCTGGTCCTAGGATGGCATCTTACTGCACATGAAAAAGGTTTAAAGCAAAAAAACAAGTTTTCTTGCAAGAGACAACACTCAGAAATAAGAAAAAAGATATTTATGTAGTAGGAAAGTATTGGATTCTGTTCTTATATTTAATACCCTAAAATTGCCTGGAGAAGAGGGCAGCAAAAAGTGGAGGATATCAATATAGAGACTGAGTGAAAGAAGTGTAGAAGTGAAAAATGGCAATAAAGTCCCTTTACATATAATAGTATACCAAGCTCAAGGGGCTTGGACCAGCTTCAGCTCATAGGGCCATTGGAGCAGGCAACACTTGCTGAGAGCAGGTAGCAGATTTCAGGCAAGCTCCTTTTTCCAGGCAGTTATTCATCTTTTAATTACATTAAAATATGAAGTGGGAAAGGAAAAGAAGCCCTAATTTAACTCTTGCATAGGCAGGCGCAACTTCCATTACAATCAGCTGGACAGGCTTGGACAAGCCACACAGAGATTGTATGTAGATTCCCACTGAAGCTAAGAGACTTGCTTTTACAGGAGATACCGTAGTAGAAAATTGTAAAAATACAAGGCATGAGAAGGTCTGGTCATAGTAATAAAATATTCTGATTACTAGCTATAAATGGATAACTCTTCTACTTGTTAATATTTAATGAAGACGTAAGAAAACAAGGTTGAGAATGAGAAAGCAAACATCAGAGGTGGTGCAGAGTGAAGAGTTCATCAGTAGCCATTAACTGTTCAGGGTTTGTATGAACAAGATGACTCACTCAGAGGACGTGTGAATACAATTATAAAAGGCTTTCTGTTGTTGCTTTATACTTTAGCAGCTGTTAGCCACCGTGATGTATCACGATACAGGTTCACTGTTTTCTTTCATGTAACACCTTTTCGCTATTTTAATGAAAGCAGAAAGAGTGATTTCATAGTGGTATCATTTTAAAAGTTAAAGCATAATTGGATCTTATAAATCATTCAGGAGATCTAGTAGATTAGTAAAGCCAGTACATACGATGTGCATGGACACTATATTTCAAACAAATTAAGCCGGTAGTGATGAGCAAATACTATGGTGCCTCTGGAGCTGCACTCATTGCCTGTCAGTTGTGATGCAGAACATGATTGGTTTAATTTAATATTTTTTTTCTGTTTGTGCAAAAGTAAGTCTCTAAAAAATTCACACTATTTTTTTATGTTGCTTACACTTTTTTTTTTTTTTAAGCTTGGAAATTTGCTGTACATTCTGGGTAGGTTTGGGCACCATTTCTAGAACAGCGAACGTGAAGGTTCTGTACGCCTCTGCAAGGCTATTTACAGTCTCCAATTTATGTCATGTTTTTTTCCAATTCTTGGGGTTGTGAAGGCAATCCTGTATCACAGAACTTGAATCAAGGCATGGATTTTATTCTCACCTGTATCATATGTCAAACAACGCTGAGCAATTTGATCAGGTGACAACACATAGCTCCAAGTATCTAAGTTAGCTTAACCTGAGGGTGAACATCCCCATGGCAAAGCTGGTCACTGTAGTTGTGCTTTTACTATATAGCACTTGTCTCTATCTCTCTGGAGATTCATCCCACATTTCCGGAGCTGAGATGCTCAGGGAGTGTTTCCCAGACAGTTCTGCCAGCTGCAGGGGAATTTGGCCCTTGAGGGAATTCTTGGAGCAGTTGATGATTTTTTCATTGCTAAGTTCTGCAGGTTCCAGCCCAAATCTAAGCACTGCTGTAGCACTAATGCACACTTCCAGCTCACGGAACCACAGAAAAAGCACACTCCTGAGGGGCTCTGGTTGTGCTAAAATGCATAGAAGCATGATCCAGGTTAGTTGGCTGTACCTACCATGCCTCCCGTTTGACATTCAGCCAGCAGGTACCTCTCTCTGTTCTGAACATTATTCATTAAAACAAAAATAGTAAACCCCCATAGCAAAGTACAAGTGTGAAGACAAAAAGCTACCACTTCATGACTTCTACCTTTTTATTGTTTTATGCCATGTCAGCTTGAGAATTTGATTTGATATGCCTGTGAGCACAGGTCTTTGTGCACGTTTCAGGGAGATCTTTAATTCTCAGGCTTTGCTAAAGGACTTACCTCAAGATTCCAAATCCTACATGTGCTTAGGAAACGAAAACAGGATGATTTTTGCACAGTCCAAAATAACATCTGAATACCGCAGCAGTGTGCTAGTTTACTGCATCAAAAGAGCATCCATCTGGAAGGAATAGTGTGATAAAGCTTTTTGGAAATATTGGAGTTAAATGATTAAGGGGATGAAAAAAGCTTTGCCATTTCAGATTTCATAGAACCTGGTTTACACTGGAACTTGACATCTTTGGTATTCCAAATAAGTACTTTGTGCCTGGTACCTAATTGAGAGAATTGAATCCAAACATAGGAAGATTTTGCCTTTCAGTGTTAGTACTGAGACACTCTTTACCTCTGAAATTATAAGTCCGTGGCCTATGTTTCTCTCTGTTTCCTCAGGCTGTGCTAGATGCTGTGTCTTGGGTAAAAGTTCATTTTAAATAGACTTCATGGGTAAAAGTTACTTTGACTGGAGTTTTCTTTGCTTTTTAAGGCTGTGTCTCCACTTTATGAATCACTTGATTCTTTTTTGCAATGAATCAAGAGGAAAAGATGACAAATCCATTGCAACTGTTGTATCTAGTGCAGCAGATGAGCAAATCCCACAAACTAGGGCAGCCAAAATGTTTAGAATGAGACAAGGATCCGCTGTCCACTTTGACATTCAGGACTAAAAGGACAACCTCATAAACAGAATATGGCTAAATAACTATGAAACTGAAAACAACATGATAATTTGCTGCTGAAGGATGGATTACCTGAGTTTCCGGTCACAAGCGTGTCAGTGGGACAATATACAAGAAAAAAAGTTGGTTCCAAGCAGTCTCTGAATGTTTTGTCATTAACAAAACACTGTAAGGAGTCTGAATTTGGAGGGTATGTCATTTTAGAACACTGTCTTCAACTCTTCCCCCCACCCCGTGTCCAGAAATAAAAAAGGATGTATTATCATACTTTGAAAAATCTTCTCGACTGAACAACATTCTCCAACAAAAGCACTTCTTCAGGCAGCCCATGTATAAATAGCAGAAGGTAGAGAAAGAATGCACATGGTGGTAATCATTTGACCAAACAGACAGTACTACACATAGGATGGAGTCTGATCTCTGAAACTATCATCAGTGCTGACCACATCATAGCCAGAGTGGTATGCCAGAAAGAATTATGTTCCTGTGGAAAGGGACTGTTAGTGTTAATTCATTCACACACTAGGAAAAGTCTTCCAGAAAAGGTAGTCTCCTACACACAATGAAATACTAGGTTTGAATGAAGCTATATATATTATTATTGTGTATAATTATTGTCTAACTGGTGGGGGAGGGGTGCTTGGAGGAGATGGGAGTGTGAACACTTACTCTACTTTAGCCAGTTCTAAAACTTCAAAAAAAATCACTGAAGGAAAATCAAAACTGAAAATGTAAGTAAAACCTGGATTCCAAGGTCTGAACAGAGGTGAAGTGTATTGACAGCAAAGCTAATGGCAGTTGTCCAAGGAATGCTGAATACTAAGAGCAGATATCTGAAATGTGAATGTATTTATGTACCAGGGTTATTTCGTCTTCTGTTGAAGTTTTTTTTAGAGCTTAGCTGGAGGTTAGATCATCTTGCCAGCAAAGCAGGGAGAAATGACTTCTCTGCTCAAGAGGTTTGTTACAGCTTGTACGTGGGCAGTGCAGTAGACACAGATGAGCTTTCCCAGACCCTTTAAAAACAGTTTGCATAGTCTAAATGTGTGACTGCCTTGCTACTCAATATTCTGTAATGAAATCTTTGAGGCCATACAGCATGGCTTGTGCTCTGGCCCTGTCTGTGCTGTAGTGACTACAGTTCACAAAGCTACCTCTCAAATTACTGTAGCTCGGCTGTGGCTCACTGTTTGGTGTGGATCCTCCTTCCTGGGCTGTTCTGTAACCTGCCCTGGATGCCTTTCTGCAGTGAATATAATGCTGTCCAAAATATGCTGTAATGACTGCACTGTGAACATAACCTGACCAAGAGAAACTATTTGTTATAGTACATCTCATTATATTTTTGTATAAATTGAATAAAGCAAGAGGATTTTGTTTTCTTCCTTTTGAAGTTCAGTCACTTTAGAATCTTGATGTTTTTTGTCCTGAAACTCATTACTACAGATTTGTTTCCTTTACTGCATGGTGAAACGCTGTCACGTGCCATATGTCTTTGAGGATCACAAACGAGACTCTGGATTTCCACAAACCCTGTAACTTTGTCCCCTGCACAACTGATAATCAGTAAAAGGAGCGATGACCTTCCCTGGTCCCTGATCAAGGAAGCTCTCAGTTATGCACCAGCACTGTAAGTGAGTGTGGTAAATTTTGGTCTTTCCATGTATTACTGGTTATTTCTCTATTTAAGCACAATGAGGACATGTAGAGTATTCAGGGAGCTGTTAAAGGAAAACCACTAAATGAAGAAATTGCCACCAAGCCACAGTTTAATAGTCTCCAACTCATATTTTCATTACAACACTATTAATAAATTATTGATTAAATGTGGTTCCTACCAGCAAAGAATGCTGCCATATTAACAGCTGCTCATATTTTGTATGCTAACATGGTAATTTCCAACATCTAGCAGTTGAAGACTACACTCAGTTTATCATGACCTATTTTTATCTACGGCTGACAGTGGCTATGAGCCAGCAGAGTATTTTCAGAGCTCGCGCTGGTTGTCCTACTCAGTCAACAAGAGTTTGACACCTATGCATGATATATATCTCTGCTTCTGTACCACTTGGGAAGCACAAACCCTGACGAGGATTTTCGAGGGCAGGCAGGCTTCTGCTTTTTTTCCTTCATGGTTATTTTGATAGCTTTAAAACAAAAAAGAGCTCTGTAATTAACCTCAGCACACATTCTAGTGTCCAGTATGATCTCAGTTTTAACTGTCCGTTTAACTGTTCAGTATATAATGAAGCCCATCTGCCTAATAACAGAACTTGAAGAGAATTCTGGACCTTTGCTTCTAGCCAGTTTTGGTGGTTATTCCCTCTTGAACAGGCTGCTGCAAAGGGATGGTTCCATTCCAGTTTGAGTTTCAAAGTCCTGTGTTAAGCACAGGCTAAAACATGCTAATTTAAGAGCAAGACTGGCACAATGTATTCTGAAGCCTCATATGCGTTCTGCTGTGCTTTTAATGTCTCACCAATGTACTTGGCTTAGTCATAGTCCTGCAAGTACGGCTCCCTCTCTGTTTCTGTCATGCTCATGCCTGTGGTCTGGAGAGCTAGTGTAGTCAACTTGAGACTATGGCCCTGAGCTCTCTCTATTCCTGCTCCATTGCACAATGATCCAGGGAGTTGCAGCTTAATTAATCTACCTAGCATTTAGGCAGCTAGTCTTGGCAACTGGGTACAGATCATTTCAGTCTGACTTGAACCACACTTTTTTTTCCAAGCCCTGGGTTGGGGTTCTTTCCTTTCATAGTATCTGTGAAAGAAGAGTATGGAACAGGTATTCCTGGCTCCATTGCATCAAGGATCTTCAGTAGTAGGCAGGATGATGAGGCGCCCCAACCGATGTATTGGCAAAATAGTCATGTTTGTGTGTGATGCTGTGCCTAGTGTTCTTGTGCCTGGTAACAGTGCTGTCAGAACAGCAATGGCGTTTACTTGGTTGACTAAAATTTGTTTGAAACCTGATTTTATCTAAAGTGGTTTCTCTGTACTGCTGACATCAAGAACCACTGCAAAACTGCCACTGTTCTCAAAAACTCAACAGCTACAGCCCAGGCTTAAATCGACTTAAGGATGTCTTCATTCAACTAGTTAAGAACACTCTCAGTTTAAAAACACTCCTCCGTTAGGCAGGTGCAACTCTGGAGATAGGCTAAATCCACAGAGAAAGTCTCATCTGTGCAAACAGGAAGGGGTTTGTTTGAATTGTAATTCTTGCCTAGTTCCTAGCATTGCTTGGGAAATAAAAGTTGAAATCAATACTTTGTCTGAGCTAAAATGTTTTCACCTCTTCTCTATTAAAGACTGCGATCTTCAAATAGATCCCAAATTTAAGGAAAAATACCACCCGAGGGGAAATTGAAGTGTGTCTGGGGTCTACAGGGTCCATGCTTCCACTAAACTAAAGAGGATGCTATGTTGGTTTTATTCTACCGTGATGATCTGGGCTTTCAAACCCAAATAAAATTTTGTGTGCTGCATCTATTTCACCATCAGACTCCAAATCAAGATATATTGCCAGAGAATAAATCTATAAGGTGATCAGAAGTTATTTTTGCCATCATGCTTGTCTTGGGTAGTTACGATGAGGGTAGCTGTAAAGGGTTTTTTTTAATTATTTTTTCTTTTAATAAGCAGTCTTGTCTCAGTATTTTGTAAACAGGAAACTGCAAATACAACTGACAAATGAATACACAGGTCAAAAGAGCATCAACCAATTTCTCTTACCAAGAGAAAGGAGAGGTGATAATGTATAAATACTTCTCATTTTCTACATAATATGAAATACTGAGATGGGAGGAAGGATTTTGATGAACTACTACAACAATGCCTTGGCTAGGTTGTTGTGGTCTGGTGCTGGGCGCTGGTGGATTTTGTTGGCCAATAGGACGTGACATCAATGAATAACAACTGGTTTCTCATCTCGCCTTCAGATCTGCAGTCTGGTAGCAAAGTTATGTGAGCGGTGGGCCTGGGCACTGAGCATGAGGACCTCAGATAGGCACAGACCCTTTCCGAGACGCCATAACCCATAATCGTCACACAAAYGGCTGCTCTATTAAATACACCCAGTAGGTAGACCATCTAGATAGATTTAAACACGTTTAAAAGATAAATTTTGGCCAAAATAATGCAACTCTCATATTTATATCCATGACCATGTTTCCTCAACACACTCTTTCTTTCTTTTTTTCCTTTTTTTTCTTTCTTTTTTCCTTTTCTCTTTGTCTTTGTCTTTCCTTTCTTTGTCTTCTTTGTCTTTTTTTTCCTATTCTTTCTGACCATGCCATAGAACAACTTTCTACTATGCTCACCACAGCTCAGCATGATGGGCCTGTATCTGAGTAGGATTTTGTGAGTGTTAAGGTAGAGCAAATGGCAGTTGGACTGCATGTGTGAGACTGGCTGGGGAGTCACGGTACTTAGAAATCATGACTACAGCACTTGAGTGGACAGTATTCAGTTACCCTAGGGTGTGACCTCTTTTCCTGTCATTACAATAAAAAAAAAAAAGTAGTCTTGGAAGCCTTAATATCATGAACCTTAAAACTGAAGTATAAAAAACCCTGTAAAAAACAGCATCCAGGAAATTATTCAATCAAGGATTGAAAACTAGACAGAAATATTTACACTGCAAATATTAATTTATTGGCTGTAATATATTCATTGATTTTGCAGTCTAATATGGCTATGTCTAGTGCACTAATAAATGTGTTTGAGTAGAGTCAATATACAATGATGAAAGTCTGTTTCCCACAGTACAGCTTTGCCAGACGACAGCGTTATTACCCCAGCTCTCAACTCGGAAAGTCACACAGCCAGTTAGCTGGCCTTGGTCCTCTCCATTTTACCTGCCTTTAAACTTCACTTAAACAGTATGTGAGCTTATTAATTGCGTTTGTGAAATACGTTTTAAGGATATTTTGAGAAGTAAATGATAGTAAAGTAAAACAATGAAAACCTATACATATGTAATTAGCAGAACCTATACAGTGTGTCACGGAACGTCACACTCTGCTTGTATGAACTCCTCTTCTGCCTATGCCTCATCAGGGCCTGTCTAGTCTAACCTTTCTAATTGTGTTTTGCAAAACAATGTAGTAATTCATCATTTAATCACTAGACATAAATAAATTTACCATGCATTGTGGAAATGAAATGACCTTTAAAAACTGTTAACCAGACTTAGAGCAAGTTTTCAGAAGCAGTGCAAAGGAAAACCTCGCTCTTTAGTAAGTAAAGTATGTTGATACTCTTAAGTTCAACAAACAACCCAGGACACTAGAAAATGTGAGGGTTTTGATAATTTTATCTCAGTGTGGAACATGCAATGCTGGTTTATGGTTCAGATGTTATCCTCTTGCTAAGAGAAAAATAAAGTGCTTTTCGTAGTGCTGCCAAGATACAGCTTAAGAAAAACAGCAAATTCATCATTTCAGGTTGTGTTTTCTTCCTCCCGTGCTTCTTCCATTCAAATATATAACAGATTTGTGGAAATTGTCAAAAAGTCCTTCTCACGTAACTTCCTGCACCTTTTGGAATAAGCTTTAAGGGATGATAAGCTCTAACGAAGTTCAACATTTCAGCTATCCCATTTCAGGTATTCAGCTGGCTGTGACACAAATGGCTCTTTAGAGTAGAGCTGATAAATGTATTTATTCAGACTTTTCCAAAACAGATGCTGCTGCAAAGAGCACAGGGTAAAATTTATTCTCTAAGAGAAAATCAGCACAACGTCACACAAATCTCATGTAAGCCTGAACATCTGGCCAAATGCCATAAAATTTGAGTATATCTGAATGGTTTTTGAAAATTATGTGTGTGACAGTCCACGTTTGTAGCACATAAATAATTTAAACTTCTGGCCCAAGTTAGGAACAGCAAGACCTAATTCTGCATAAACCCTCAGTAAATACTCATCCGAGCTGTTACCTATCCCATTCTTTGAAGAAAGAAACCTGAAAGAAGCAAATAATGGATATTGTTTACATTAAAATAATAATACAAAATCTAAACAAGCCCACAGAAAATGTCTTATCTCACTGGGGAGCGGACAGACAGGTTGGCATCAAAACGCTGCTTGCTCTGCTGTGTGTGCGTCCTGTTTGTACTCTGCTTTGGTTTTGCAAACAGTTGTAACAGTCTGTGCCTTGTGCACAGAACTGCTATTTTTAATGAAAAACAAATTGTAAGAAAATATTTAAACAATACAAAAAGTGTGAATTGAAAAGTCTGTGTGTCTGCATATGCATGAATACAAATATGACACATGAAAAAAAAAAGCCAGCCAGGCAGTGCTACCATGGTGACCCTTCAGTTTGTAGAAATTTAAGCCCTGTGGTTTATTTTCTGTTTTAGCACTTTTGGCGCCATCTTCTCAAAAATTGTGTTTGTCACCTTTGTTTGCAGAGAAAAATGGGTAAGAATGAGGACACCTTTTCTGCCAGGTTACGTGGCAAAGGTGTGGATATACTGACATAAGCTGACAGTTGGCTGAAGCTGATGATCTCCCCCTCTGCCTTTCGGGGCACTTTTTTGCCTTCTGTATAACTAACACCAATGTTCATGATTCAAAGTCATGAGAATGTGTGAAGTAAACCTTTTATTTTGTTAGTTTTTCCTTTAGAGAGAGGAATTGATTTTTCTTTAATGGCCATGTTTAATATTCGTGTTACAGCTATATACCAGAAAAGGACAAGGAAATGTTCCTGGCACTTGACGCACCAGTGACTGCTGGTGTGTGTGTGTGTGCAAACAGCAGATGATGTTCATAGCTAACAAGGGCCAGTTGTTTGCTCTCTCCTTGTTCCGTCTTCTGAAGGAACCCCGCAAGTTTCAACATGCACTATAATGTAAAAACTTCAAACTTTATTTAAAACCCTTACCCACTTAATGCAATTCAGTTGCAACTATGTCACGATGTTGAAGTCACAGGAACAAATAGTTCTGATGAACTGTTTGGATAAAGCATGCAGCCTGAGGTGTTGCCGTGATTTTCTGGGAAATGCAAAATCCCTTGTTGGAGAATGTAAGATGAAAAATCATGTGKTTTTTTTCAGAAAGGTACTAGATTTCCATGTGCTTGTGATGTGTAGTCTTGCTCTGAGATATTGTAGATGTTACAGGACAGATTTTGCCTGGGGAACAGGTGGCTATAGATGTCTGGGAGAAAGGAGTTTAATTTTTAAAATTTTTCTCGATTAAAAACTGTTTTTTGCTAACTTGTCTATAGCATAACATGAGTGGAAACTTATCTTCACGCATGCAGAGGTATGTCCAAAGACATCCAAACTCAGGTTTAATTTTGGGAATCCATAGTCAGAGTCTTCTACAGAGAACACTGCAGCCTGGGGTCCCTCAGCATTATTCATGCATGATGCCCTAGTTTTGATAGGTTCCCCCCAATAATTTGCTCAAGAGTGTGTCCACTCTGCAGACTCTAGTGTAGATGTAACTCCCCTTAAATGAGCTCCTCCAGGTCTAGCGTAGCCRCCTGGAGTTTGACAGAGGCCAAATTACCCTGCTGCTTGGCCAGAAATTGTAACTTGATCAAAACTCCRTGTAGCTGAGCAGCTTCCATCACCTGAGCTGACCCTGGCCATGTACCGCTCAGCTCCCAGCGCAGACCCTCAAACAGCTCTGTGGTCTGTAGGTGTGGGTCCAGTGTGGATGGCGTTTTAATGATGGGGGACCATGGTTTTCAAACGAATCACAAAGTTCATCAGGAGCCACAGAGGACCACAGGGCTTTGAAGTGACCTTTTGTTTTCAGTACAGTCCATTTTATTGCAAGGTTTGACGCTSCATAGGGTCAATAACAAGTTATTTCACTGCAGATCAAGATAGATTTTGATACTGGCTGTTTGCTCAAGTATCAGATTTATTCCTTCAGATATCCCCAGCTGAGCAAGTTCTTTGTGGAGCAGCTCTGCAAGGCTCTGGAGAGATGTTGGTTCATCAGACCTGTTTCAGACAACCACTCTGGCCTGAGTGGCAAGCCCAGGGGCACTAAAAGTTAGCTGCTGCATCGCAGACCTCTGCTTTTGATCCGGTGAATCCCACCCCCAGCGTGTGCTAGTGAGCCATCTGGTCTGCAACAAGGTCCTCTGCATGGCAGAGAGGGCAATCTGTGYCTGCTCTTGGCTCAGCACAGGCAGCGCCTCGCAGAGTCCCTGACTATGGCAGTGAGGAGAAGTGAGATGCTCCTCTTCCTCCTGAGCAGACTAGCATATACGCTGCCGAAGCTGGGCCACCAACCCTCTGCTCAGCTGGGGATATCTGAAGGAACAAATCTGATTCTTGAGCAAAGAGCCAGTATCAAAATCTGATTTTCGTTTGTTAGTCACACTGTGTATCTTGAAGGAGAGGCTGGTTTCTACTGGTGAGCAACTGGTTGTACCAGCCACACCAGGGTGATAAAGCTTGAGTTTTGAATAGCTGTCGGCGCAGAGGCGTGTACTCCGAGCAGTGCTCAGACGCGGATGTTTGCTGAGGGCTAACTGTCCCTCTGGGGTGCCACCACTGATTGGATGGGACAGTTGCATAAAGCACCTCGGAGTAAGACCAGTCTCCATCCTCCCAGAGAGCCCCGAGGCTGTTCCCGTTCAGAAGAAAGCCAGACTCCAGCAGCAACATGTCTCAGCTGGAAACTGCGATGGGAATGACCATCGCCGTCTTTGACAAGTATGCAAAGACTGACGGCAACAGCCAAACCCTCACCAAAGCAGAACTAAAGACCCTCCTGGAAAAAGAGCTCCCAAACTTCCTCTCGGTAAGAGAACAGCGCGGCATCATTTCTGTGTAGCGGGTGCAAGGGCTGCCTGCAGACACGGGGTTTAGTATATTGTAGGGGAAATTACATCGGGAAATATGCAATGGTTTCTAGAGAAATTTTAAGTAAAAAAGTCTTTGCACATACTGTGTAAAACTGATTCTAATATTCAGGGCCGTTCCCTGTTTACTAAATTCATCACTCAAGTTATCAGGACAATGGCTTTGAAATAGATTGGGTTTCATCTTCAGAATTCACCTACTAGTTCTGTTTATCCCTGGATTTATCAGCTCACGTCATGTCACAACTGCTGTGAAGGTACTTATGTTGTCGGCAATTGAAGGTCTTGATTGCAGATGGGGAATCTCTCTAAATATTTATACACTTACTTTTTCTAAGTATTCATACCACGTACTCAGTATGCACATGAAAATGATGCATAAACAAGAACAACAGATGAACTCAGAGCAAACTGTTTTGCGTTTGTCTTTAATAGTAAAAGAAAGACCTGAAAAAGTATTTTACAACATAGATTTATATGTAAACATCAGGTGCATTTAAGTAGGTTTTTTATATATATAAAAAATTTCTCTTAATAGGTATTCAAAATGCTTAATGTATTATAGTAAAAGCTTTAGCTGCCTGGGAGACAAAATGCTTTTCATTTTCAATTGTTTTTTATTTGCTTCCCTTCACTAGAAATCCAGAAAACACTTTTAAATGTCTTGTTCTTTCCACACAGGAGTAATGTTTCTCTATCTGTACAGTTATTATTCTTAATTGCAAAAGCCTAAAACCAAATGTTCCAAATGCGGCTACCACTTTTTGTATCCAGCATAATTCAATTTTTTAACAACTATTTCAGGGCACTGCAGCCAGGGTACTTGATAGAATTTAGTATCTTTCCATGCAAGCTATATGAAATCACTGTATGAAATCCATGCCTGCTGGATTTATGACTCACAAATGAAACACAGATGCAATATTCAGAATAGGAACCTGGATGGCTCTGGGGGGGACAGATGAAAATGTCTCTGAAAACACTCTATAAAGCAGATCAGTGGTTGTGACCCACCAGAGTCATAAGAAGCGTCCTGTTCCTGATCACGGAGCTGTGTGTTACCTAGAGCACTTCCACATAAAGAAAAACAAAACCAACAACAAAACCACCGTTCTAAGGGGGCACGGAAACCCCTCAGAGACTTGACGTTTGGTCTAAATAAAGCTGGGGAGCCGCTGCACTGACAGCTGCCAAATGGGGTGATGCTCAAAGGTCGTTCCTGGCTGCGTTTACTGGCCAGGCACCACCTTTTCCAGTGCCCCACGGCTGCTCTTACTGGCTCCACTGCTGGAAAGACTGGAATTTTCCAGGAAGATAATTAGCTGAATGTCCTCTTATGTTCTAGTCTCCATCTCCCATTCCCATTTTACCTATTTTAGGAAAAAAAAAAAAGGGCACAAAATAACATTTTATGCCAGTACTTAAAATAAATTTAAACCAACAATGTCTTGTCTTGCAGACTAATAACTGCAAAAAAGAAACTGAGAACATGTCTGACTTCAGAAAAAAAGTTTTACCTGCATTTTCCTGACATTGATATCCATATTTTTTTATTTGCAAGAATGTTCTGGGAAACAGAGTCTTAAATACTCATGTATATTTCTGTTCTTAGAATCGGTTATAGCTGACACAGCTCACAACTATCTGGAAAGGTCTTGAATCAATCAGAGGCAGAAATAAATCCATACCACAGGACTGAAGGATTGGACTCAGTTATAAAGAGTTTCCAAAAAATAATTCCCACATGTGCATTTCAGAAGTAATTCAGAGGCTAAAACTAATTCAGATATTTCACTAAATAATTCAAAATATTCACTTATAAAATTAAAACTGATTGTAATTTGCAAAGTGAAAAAAATAAAACCTTCCAGACACATTCATCAGTCAAATGTAGGGAACTGGTTCAATTTCTAGTGATTTTAAGAGTGCATACATTTAGTATTTATATTTAGTGAAACATGAAATTACAGAACGAGAAATATAGTTAATTAGACCATGATCAAGAAATGCCATCAGATTTCAATTAAGGCAGTCATTATTTTAAATTCCTGGAATTTTTCCAAAAGTTTATGTAGTTTCTTTCTAGTATAATATCAGATTTGGTTTTTGTTTAGCTTCAACAAAATCCACACGGTTGTTTCCTATATTAGATAGGTCTCTACTGCCATCCCTTGTTTATTTTTAAAACTGCGTTTTCTAAAATCACTGGAGTTAATCAGTGCCAGGACTCAAGCCAAAAAGCCCTCCTGTAAGCTACTGTAGGAAAAAAAACCTTCTTTTTTTTTTTTATTTTGGCAAAATTTAAAAAAAATGTCTCTTTTTACCTGGATGGTGCCTCACTTAACATCAGCCTCGAGATGTACTGGTTCAGCCAGCCCACCAGAGCTACAGCAACTTAGAAAGAAAAAGATTTTTCTTCTGTTTTTCCCTGCCGTAACTGAAGCTCAGCCCCAGGCTTGCTCAGGAGGTGCCTTCCCGGACACCGGCTCCTGTGAGCAGCTTGTGCCGGGCACCAAGGCCAGCGGAGGCACGCGAAGCACTTTTGAGACCGTTTCCATCTTTGCTGGGGTGGCAGTGCTTAGTGAAGCTTAGGTCTGACATTTCCCCAGGACACATCGCTTTGCAGGACCGCCAACTGCCCGAGCTCCAGCCGAGCCCCTCCGTGGGAGCGGATGGGGAACACGTGGCAGTTCGTTCAGCTGGGGAATGTCCTCAGGGCCTTGCATTACACAGCTCAACCATGATAAATGTTGTTTTAAACACAGGAAACCTGCCGGTGGGTGACCACAGCTCCCCGGTGTAATAAACCCAGCAGCACCTGCTTTCGGGGAGGGCAAAGTGCTCGCTGCCGCTGTGCGGAGGGTGGGAAGATGCAGGTCTGCACCCGTGCCATGAGGATGCCRGGACTCACACTTGCCCCCACCGTCACCCAGAGCCCCCCCGAGCTCTGCCTGTCCCCCCCGTGCCTGGGCCTGACCCCAGCAGCGGCGTCGGTCCTTGGGAAGGGTGTGCTATCCCGGCAGCCGGGGGAGGAGACGTGCATGTGGCCCGCGTCCCGTGCTGGGCGCTGAGCAGTTGTCTCAGCCCAACACGGTGCAAAGGAACTCACGGCTCTATACCCAGAGATATAATGCACAAAACAAGCTAATAGAATTAAAAAAAAAAAGGTCTCAATAGCAAAAAAATGTGATAACCTGACACTCCGGGCAGGCCCATGGCAAGGCTGCGTGCAGGAGCCGTTACACCTCCAACACACCCCCACAGAAAGGTACAACGTGCCCGAGCTGGCGGCACCTCACGCTCCCCAGGTGCCCCCCTGCGCGCCTCAGCGAGGGCCCAGAACCCCACCAGGGCCCTTGTTTGGGGTACAGGTAGTTACGGTGCTGCGGTAGGGTTTGTGCCGCCTCTCACCTCAACCTGCTCTTTTTCTTTTGCAGTCAGGGAAGGACAAGGACGCCATCGATAAAGTCTTCAAGAACCTGGATGAAAACGGCGACTCCCAAGTGGACTTCAAAGAATTTGTCATCTTTGTGGCAGCTCTGACTTGCTGCTGTCACAAATATTTTGAGCAGAAAACAGACAAATAATTGTCGAACTGCTTGCAAGAAGCCATCTTTGCCTGTGCTCCCTATGGATCCATAGTGGTATGGATCCCTTCATTCCTTCCATGTACCCCCATGCAGTTTACAAGCATGCTGGGCTGTAATAAATCCTACTGTGCTTACTTCCCTGTCTTGAATTTTAATTTCTGCTCCTTTGTGGAAGAGCCTGGGTTTAATGGCTCCCACTAACTCATATTGAGTAGTTTCTCTCTTTCTCTGCTTTTTAAAATTCTGTTCTTAGCCAAAAAGCTCAATATTCATCCCAGCACAGAGGCTGCACAAGGGTAAATGCTGCCGGAGCCGTGAGTCAGCTGGAGGCCGCTTTTATACAGCAGCATCTCTGGGATGCAGCTTGCCGAGCTCCAGCTGACAGCGGCTGCAGCCTAAATGTGATCCACACGCGTGCCACCATGGCTGTGCGGGACGGGTCTCACTGGGGCTGCCTTTGAGCCTCTTCGCACCCCCAGCTGCGTGGTTGTTGCAGGGCTGCCGGGTAGGCTCCTTCCAGTAAAAAAAAACCAAAACCAAAACCAAACAAACAAACAAACCCAGCTCATATGGATTTACTTCCTATAACATGATAAGGCTTTTGTACCAATACAGTATTGCTATAGCATTGGCAATGTAGGTAGGGTTACACACTATAACCGTTTTATTTTAAATAAATTTAAATATCCCCCCCAAATAGCATGCCATAATATTTTTGCATGAAGCAAGACTAATGACAGCAATTCTTGCTTCTTTACCTGAAAAACGCCTGTGCGGAGAAGCAGAAGAGTTTGCTTTCAGTGGAGCAGGCAACAGCCATCAGCTGTGACTCTGCAGCTGGAGCAAGACTGAACCAAGTGCTATTTTGGAGCACTTTGCAGGTGAGCATCCCAGTGCAAACTGCAAAAACATCAGTTTTAGTTCCTTTAGCTTCAGAACGGTCCTGTCCGGTGCTATTCCCATCTTATGCCCAGAACCAAGTCACTCCCTGTCCCATCGCTGTACAGATGAGCTGTGCAGGTGAGGCACTGTGCCTCCCTGCGCAGCGGCACGGCTTCTCCGCACAGTGCTCCAGCTCCGGCTGGAGGCCACGGGAGATCACGCTGCACGGCTAACGTAGGAACAAGGGCTCTGTAGCTGCAGAGCACTGCCTGAGCTGCAAAAACATTCTCCTCTTCCTGCTGAAGCTGGTACAATGAGCTAATTGGCCAAGTCGCGTACTGGGAGCTGGACCAAGAACTTCGTTTCGCTGCGTTTCCCGAGGCTGAAGTTAAGCCACAGGTTCGACCCATTCATAATTATGTGTATGTGTATATATATGTTTAAGCGTATTCATCTTTTTCAAGATGAATTTTCATCTTTCGGAGTCTATTAGATTATTTCAGCCTGTTTTAAGCATTGCAGCTTTCCTTTCCTCTAGCTGCCTTTTGTTCCTTGGTTTGGCTGTATTGACTTAAATGGACTAAACATCACTTAAAACTTTATTCCTAATACCAAGGGCACAGTCTTCCAACGCACGATGTGACTGCCGGCAGCTTTGGGAAAGGCCCCGCTCTTCTCTCCCCCACCACCGTTGGGCTCGGATCAAGCAGTCGTGATCCAGGGGCTGGGCTTCCCTTGGTGAACGTGGCTCTGTCCCCACCAGAGCTGTCTAAACCCAGTAAGACCTCAGAGAGTCTCACGTCCCCCTCACGCTACGTGTGGCTGGTGTACACCAGCACTGTGCCTGGCACGGACACCCGCAAAGGGGTCCCCCCGCCCGAAAAGTGTTAGAGCCACGACTGCTATGAGTGGAAGCAGCTTGCTGGTGCGGCCCAAACCGTGCTGCAATGGGTGCTGCTAGCCTCTGGGCACAGTCAAATCAGACAGAGACCGTACTTAACGTGCAACCAAAAACTAGTGAGTGTTGCCCACATTCATGCCTTCTCCCTGGCACCTTGCTGGGAACAGGTTCCCAGCTTAGCATGGACATACAACAAAAAACTAATGATCAGTTATTCCTCATTATGTGACTTCATATAGTAAACTAATGATCAGTTATTCCTCATTCTCTAATAGACTTCATATAGTATCTGTGCGTGCAAGAGATCGCTCGAGAAAGAGGAAGCGTGCATCTGTGTGTCTGCCTGCGTGTGTGAGCGTGTCTGTCCCCTGCCAAAAGGGACAGCAGGGGTTTGTCCCCATTCCAGCGCTGCTACAGACTGAGCTCTTGCAACCAACCATTTTGAGGAGGGCTCTGCCTTCTAGGCCCCAAATCCTTGTGGCACACAGTCATGCTGAACAACACTCCGAGGGTTGCTGAGTTCCTGGATGGCTGGAGATAAACTGCATCACACACATTACACTTGCAGAAGGAACATTATTTGCTTTATTGGCAACAGTAATATTTCTGTGCACTAGCTGAGCAAGAAAACTACTAATCATGAAAATGTGCAAAATTCTTCCCATTCCAGGGATCCCAAATTAGCCTTTTTTTCAGAGACTACTCCGTATTATTTCAGTTGTTTGAGATAGCTTTACAGCTCTAATCCCATCTGTCCCAGCCTGATGACTGCTGTGCAGCTCGTCACCTGCAAGGGCTGGCAGATTCCAGTATCACATCCCTTACTATTTTGTCGAGGCTATAAATGAGCAAAGCATTCTCCTTATTGCAAAGGAAGTTGATTATAAATTACAGAGGTAAATTTCATATATTGCATACCTAGCTAGCTAGTGGTATAAACCATCCTCAGGTGAGGAAATTTAGGTGATATCTGTCACCAATTGATTGGTGTGTCCTAATTTTTTTTCAATATATTTTTCGTTTTCCAAGTTTAGCGTTAGTGCATAAAAGATTTCCTCTGTGTTGCCTTGTAACATCCATCCTCACTGCAATTCTTTTTTTTACCACTGTGTGGCACTAAATGCAGCCTTTTTATTACTCACTGAGCCCAAAATTGCATGTATCGTTACTGAGACAGAATGTAAAGAATTTGTGTTAAGATTTAAACCATTTCAGAAACGTTCTTAACGTCATGGCAATTTTCTCTCTAAACAAACACTGTACGTCCCATCGAGAGCATTTCACTGATCGCAGTGGAAGCAGCAGGAGCCACACAGAAGCTCCATCTCTTGGGCTTTCGGTACGGTCTAGCTGCAGCATCCCAGTTTTACCCTTGTAAAAGCTGTTTCCCCTTGTTTATAAATTGCAAATCCTTGTGCAATTTGTTGTAGTATCATTCTACACCCCATTGAGATCGCTTTTAAAACAGATCTTTTAAAAAGCATATTGGTGAAAAGCTCCTGTCTTGTCAGCCAAGAGATTCACCTTATTACTCCATTTTATCTATCAGATTTCTAAACCACGCAGTTCAGCAGTGAGAGCTGTATATCATTGTGAGCAATACTGTAATTTAGCCCATATTTCACTCTTATTTCCTAAACTTCCTGCCTCCGGCATCCAATACCCACACCATTTCACTTGCTCTTTAACGCCTTTTTGCCCGTTTTCCTGATTTTGTGCAGGTTTTATCTGTGCTCGTAAGGCATTTGAAGACTTGGTTTACCCTGCTTATCTGCAGTTCTGCTCACAGCAGCACGAGGCTGCTTTGTAACCGCTTCACCTCCCAAAATGGGCACCAACCAACAGTGATGAGCTCCAGCACCCGCGCTTCCGTGCAGGAGTACCTGAGCTATCCCTCTCGCCACCACTCATGAAACGAGTGGGGTATTATTTTTCTCATTGTTCCTGCAGACCCCAATCCTGCAAACTCTCACACTCGTGTTTGACTCTCTTTGGCCCCCTGTCCCACCGGTACCGGTGGGGACGCCTGGGGAGCCCAAAGCCCAGGAGCACAGGGATGCTGTGTGCTGCTTTGCTAACCGGAGGGAGCTGTGCATGTTCAGAGCTGCAGAAAGAGGGGGAAGAAAAGGGGTTTGGGTGGGTTTTTTTTTTTCCCCTGCAGATCTTTCAAAAGCTGTAACCCAGTGATGAATATTCATTTCAGTGTAGTACTGAAAATTCAACTGATGACACCTCAGAGAGAAAATGATCCAGGAATAAAAGAAATTAACATATAGCTCCCACCTTATCATAGAACAAAAGTGACTTTTCAGAATATATTATTTAACCAAAAAGCATTTCAGCAGTGTCACTTTAATGTCTTTCAATCCACTAATTTTCTTCCCCAGTATTATTAATTTTCGCTGTGAACCCACAGTTTACCCAGAATATACTGTATATTTCCTTCCCTGGGTAAACTTTTGCCATTTAAGGTTCAAATTGCAGAGATGCTAGACCTGGTTTTATACCTACCATTTAATCCCAGCTCTTAGGCCTAAGTGTATTGCGTAGAATGAGATAGTTTAAGAAACAGTATAGGGCAGATTTAAGAGAAAGGAAAAGACAACATAAAGAGCAGCTCAGCAAATACGAGCTAACAGTTGTGGGCAGGACATGTTTGGCTTATGCTAACAGAAAATAAGATACAGGAAAATATTTTACTAGCAAATGACAATATGGGAAATCATCATCTGTGATGAGTTTCAAATTAGGCAAGGCTTAAAGGCAGAGGTCAGAAAGTCAGCTAAGCAGCAAACCAGCCAATAGGTATTTTTGTTATCTTATACAGAAAAAATATAAATTTGTATTAACAGTAGATACATTCTATAGATTAAGATACTCCAGTATTTCTAGTTGCCATTTTGAAATTTGGTGGGGTACTGTCAAGGCTCTTCAGTCCTCAGAATTACATACTGAAATCTTTTTCATGAGTGTATATATAGGAGAAAATAGGCATAATGTTACCGAACCCTGAAGTCACTTGTGGTCACTTATGTCGTGGTTTTACCTGGGAAGGTTCCTCATTGTTTTACCTTCAAGTTCACTGGGGCTCATGGAAAAAAATAATTCACCCAGTCAAGCATAGTCAAACCCAGTTTGGGGCTGGAAACTGGACATTTCTCTCCCCAGGCCCTCCGAGCATCCCACACTAGCAACACGTTCCTTCGACACTTGGCCTACAGTGCCAAGATCAAGCTCTTTACAGAATACATTTCAGCTGCTGGTTTCCTTATAAAAGGTGGGTAGAGGAGGAGGAGGAGATGCTACCTATGTTTTATGCAACAGTCTCACAGTGAAATGCTCCTGTAGGAGCTGGGAAATTGCCTTCAAACCTTTCCTCGGCTGAAACCCACACACGCCAGCTAAGCGCACGTTGAGCGCAGGAGCCAGGGTGGCAGGAGGCCCGGGGTACCTGCCGCGGGCTCCCTCCATCGCGGGGGTACCTGCCGCGGGCTCCCTCCATCGCGGGGGTACCTGCCGCGGGCTCCCTCCATCGCGGGGGTACCTGCCGCGGGCTCCCTCCATCGCGCCAGAGACCACTGAGGCTGAGGAGGCCGGAAAAAGGGTGCATGAGAAGCAGCACATCTCTGTAGCCTGGTAGATGGAGTATATAGCTGGCAGGGCAGGTGTCTGTGTCCCAGATATGCTATAAGGGCAAATTCTGTATTTTAATCAAGAACTACTTAATGCAAAMCACACAGCCAGCATAACTGAACAGACACCCTTTGCCAGCTAAGTTCCCAAGCTATCTAACGGTAGAGCTATGGTCGCTGCTCCGGTCCTCTCTCTTGAGCTATGTTCTCCGCAACAGGCTGAAAAGGCCGCAGCAGAGGATGGGAGGGAGCATCTCCTCCTCCTTATCCTCCTCCTCCTCCTGCTCTGAGCAGCCAGTCAACCCTGTAAAACGGCATAAACCAGTGGGTGATGCTCAGCCCACCACCGGCAGAGTGAAAGTCCTGCCGGCACGTCTCCCCCACCCTAACCACGCCGCAGCGCTCGCAGAAGCTCTTAAATGAACAAAACGCTGGCTCCTGCTCAGATACCTGGAAGGAAGGATCGAGATACCTGTTCTGCTAAAAAGGGTTCATGGCTGCAGTGTTTGGAGGTGAGGTTTGGGGCTTGCCCGCTGTCCTCTGGGACATCACCCGCTGCTGCCCGTGTGCACGCAGCTCCCCGGCGGATGGACTCGCGCTTTTGGGTCCCTCTCTGAGACACCTCTCCCACGCGCTGGGAGCAGAGCCTTGGGGCTTAACACAGGTTTCTGCAGTCTGCTCAGATCCACCCACCTGGAAATTAGTCATTCCAGCAGCTAATTGACTATGCTTTTGTACAGCTTTTTCAGGCCATTTTCTTCCCCAGACTCATCCCTTTTTTTTTCCCCTAGTCAATAATTTTTTTACACCTATGCCAACCTGAAAACCTCTGGGTTACAGCTCCATACTGGAAGCTGCTCATTATCTGAAAGGAGAGAAAACTCTTAATTTTTTAAGGGCACATCTCTGCTGCTCTCCAACAGATGATCAATAGGTGCATACACCATATTATGCTGCAGGACTAGGCACCAGAATATTCTATAAATAGGTTTGATGTTGCCTAGTAAACCTTTCCATTATATCCAAATAAATGTACTGAATTTTTTTTCCTCGTGATTCTATAGTTTCCTATTTCGATGTAATTGCCAATAACATTTTCTTTTGTTTTATGACAGGCAGAAGTAGGTCTCTAAAGTATTAGGTAGCTATTGACTGTTGCATTCAGAAAGAACAAAAGGCTCCTGAAAAGAAATGGATAAGAAAGCTGAGCAGAGATGTGCTGCGAGAGCCAGGAACTTCCTCTCCAGGATGTAAGTACCRGTACAGAGAGACTGACCCAACCTGCAGGTCACTGCCATGGTTTTAGCCTTGCTACCTGAAAGGGTTGCAAGCTGATGAAGGCTTGAAATCCCAGGGCTGCGGGTTTGCTTTGGAAGCATTTTAATGTTCAAATGTTTATTTTCCCTTAGTGCCTTTAAATCCTTTTTATAGTGATTATAGCTCCCTTCTTCCTCCTCATTTCCAAACCCTGCTCTGTAATTTAAATCTGTGACACTTTGACCAAGTAGTTTCGGATGAAGATGTTCTGGAAGCCACCGATACATCACAAAAGTCAATTTTGTGTTTCCGAATTAACTTCCTTACCGGTGCTGACCTCAGCTAGCTCAGTCTCCCCATACTCTCCATGAGATTTCATATCCGTCAGTGTAAGTTAATAGGTTTAAAAGGCTGAACAGTAAAACCTGCAGAAAAAGTAAAAGGCCAAAGACCCTGTGCCCGCTGCTGCTCTTTCTGCAGGTACTAAGAGGRCTGTCTGAAATGAATATTCAATCTCCCATGACAAAAATAACCTCTTCTTCCCCATCACTGACTTCCCAAATGAAACAGCTGGAAGAAAGAGAAAGCCCAGAGCTGCAGCTGTAGGGGAGCTGGAAAGGATCTAAAGTAAATAATAAATCTCAAGTAACTSGGGGGTGATGCTAGGTTTGTCCTCTGAGGGCTCTGTAGTCGGAGGCAAAGACGTGTGCCTTGCCTGGGGCTAGGACTGGGGGAGAGGGTTTTTGGGGTGCTGGAAAGCACCTTCCAGAGCTAACTCGGGGCTGCTGCTTGATTTCGCTACTGCAGAATACGTGGTCTGAACATGGAGCTGGGTGCCCGGCCACGTGCCACCTTACTGAAAGCCACACGCCTTGGGCTGGTGTCATTCCCAGCCATCACGTCAGAGGCAGAAGGATTTTAGTCTGGTTTTGGCAGGGACAAGTGCAATTCCTGCAAACTCAGGTACTGCCCTACCGCTCTTTCGCTAGGAAGTCTCTGTCGGCTTTCTCCCTGCTGTCACGAGGCAGCAGCAGGTCCTCGCTGACAGCCTGCCCTCGCTAACAGAGTCTGCAGGCACATCGTTCATCTCCGTGAGCTGGAGAGGCAGGGAAGATAACAAAGGGCAGGATAAAGCCAAGGCAGCGCAGCAGGGTGAGGCAGACCTGCAGGAAAGGACACTTTTCCCCAGCTGATTTTGAGCTGTATCTTTGTTTTTCCCTGCTCTCCGCGTTTTCCTCCTTCTTTTCCTCCCTGTTTTCTTCCTGCCCGAATATGAAGGARCCTTTCAGTGGGAAGCCGCTCTGTGGTTTATTTTGTAAATAACAAATCAAAGCATTTCTCTCCTGCTAAGTCCCCAAAAATCAAGCAAAAGAACTGTCCTCCTCTTGATAGAGGAGGCTGCTATTTTGGCTCGCAGTTCAACCCGCACAACGTAGTCCTTTCTAGCMAGTCTCGCACTGCTGCATGGCAGCCCAGTCTTTCAGCCCTCAGAGAATGAACACATTAGGAGCTGAATATAAGCAATGTTTGCTTCCAATTTGCTCAGGCTATGCCCAATTACTTTATTAATGGACTGGTTTGCAGCAGGGTTCAGATAAAACAAAGCTGTGCTTTAGGTTTGGTTTTGCAGTGCTCCCAGGTTTAGAGCCATAAAACAAAGAAATGTTAACTTCCTTTCTGTGCARTTTTGTCTACAGAAGCATGAGCTGAAGATCTCTCTATGGGCAGCCTGTCCTCTGCAGAGCTCAGCACTAATGAAAGCAGGAGGACAAATAATTTTATTTTCCTGATACCTTTGATTAGGAAAGGATGGCTCTTCAAGAAACAGTTCAACAGCTTTAAATATCTGTTCAATAATTCTTTCAGGATAGTGAGTGTGGTGCTGCTGCCCACCAAGCAAGTCCAGGGTCCATTTGGGTCTCCTCCTGCAATCCCACTTTTGGATTAAGGTCTTCTCCATCAGAGTGTTTCGTGCACTCGGGAAAGCTGGGGGAAGGCTTTTTAGAGAGATCCAGGGGACCTCTGGATCCGCTTTCTGGGGTAT
Organism: Oceanodroma leucorhoa; assembly: GCA_030449065.1. Classification (NCBI taxonomy): domain Eukaryota; kingdom Metazoa; phylum Chordata; class Aves; order Procellariiformes; genus Oceanodroma; species Oceanodroma leucorhoa. The sequence goes on along the minus strand of JASVER010000015.1, from coordinate 12,669,546 downwards.
CAGGAACACGGTTGCTGCCAGCAGCGTGCGGGTAGTGATAACTGTGCTTCAGAAAATACTGAGTGAGGCTGCTAAGCCCTGAAYGGGAAGGGGAGACAAGTATCACCCCACCATCCACCTCACAGACGAGGTCTTKAGGGTCTGGACAAGAAGATGGGAAGAGGAGGTAGCTTTACATAGGTTTCTACTACTGTAAAGCATAATTTTGGCCACTTTAATACTTTGCTTCTCAGAGATGAAAACATCCAATGTGCTTGGAAATGCTTTCTGCAGAAGGGATCGATGCAGGCAGAGCCATCTCGTACAGAGCAGTACAAGACACGCTGGAAGGCTGCTGTCTTGTGAGACGATGTCCGGAGCCTGCTATGAACTGGCCCCACGCCTGGACCGAGACTCAGCAGTGCTGCACGCCGTCCTGCCCACAGACTCCTCTGTAACCCGAGGAGGTCATCTTTAAACCAAAGGTTTTAGCGGTGGCTACTAGCTGCTGGGCTCTGTAACTAGTGGTGTGATCACTGCCATTTTTTAAATCTACCTGTTCTTTGAAAGAATCATCTTCAAATAAATATAAACCAATTATTAGTATATTTACTGTCCTGTGGTGCCTATTACTGTATTTCTTTTACCATTTTTTTAAAAGACCTGGGCTTCATATAGCATTCTAAAAATAAACCAGAGAATTTTTTTTTGTACTGCCTGGGGAGGGCTAATGTGTCTAGATCTTTTGCAATAAATACCCACCTCCCCTTGAAATTTTGATTTTGATCTCTGAAAATGTACATTGTGCTGAAGCACAGCTAGAAAATAATATAAGAAGAAATGGAGAACATACAGACCTGCTAAGTGCCACACTTTATAACCACACAATCTCTTCAAACAGCATCAAATGTTAGCTATATGTGGGGACCTCCTGCCAGGCTACAGGAATGCTGATATATGGTCATCAAACAAGATGTGGACCTTGGCAGAAAGATGTCGGGATTAAGATTCTTGCTTGGAAAAAGCCCTCAAAGCAATTTGGAAATAGTGCTGGATCCCCAATTCCAGTTGATAGCAAAGAGCACTAAGTTTCACAACTGGTCAACGATATGGGATGATAGAAGACAATTCATGATAACACACAAAAGAGCCTTAGATGCTTTGTTATAGGGTATCATTTGTTCTCTAGTTACATAGTGCCTTTGTTTAAAAGTACAAGTGAAGGATAACAGCAATGAAAAGGAAAGCAATACTTGACAATGAAAGCAAACAAGCCATCAGCTCTGGATCTCAACTGAGAACAATAGATTGAGCTTACAGAGGAAAAGAAAAGATCGAGACAGTGGGAAAAGCAGCATAAAAGAAAGAAAATAGATTCCTATGGCTATATTTAGAGCTGAAATTGTGAATGATAAGGAAGCACTTTTTGCTGCATCATCTCGAGGTAAGGTGCAGAGACCACGTCCACTTTTCTTTTAGACCCTTTCTTGTGTCCTCCTTTGCTGGTGATGGTACCTCAGTCTACAATACCCCATTGCAATGGATRCTGCAAGTTTTAAATCATCTACAGAGTATGTCTACATTGCACTGATGTGCTTGACCTTCTGAGAAACACTGCGGTACTTAGAAAAATCATTTTAGCTTTGTTTTTGTCCCTCAAATATCTGAATTGCCCATGCCCCGTGCCACTCTGCTTCCCCAAAGAGATTCTGCCTCACCCTTGTCATCATCTACCCTCCATCAGGAGAACTGGTACCCCTTTTCTCCCCTCCATGCTCTCCTATATGTCATCTAGGGTTTATCTGCCTCTGCCCCAGGAACAGTCTGCAGCTGGGCTAGGAATCACTGCAGCACCCAGGAAGACAGCAGAAGATGTTGAGGGGGGAAAAAAAAGGACTCTTCTAGAGAGCTGGGGATCAGATGGGAGTGGGGAGGATCGCCTTTCAGGGCATTAAACCGAGACAGAAGTTATACTTTCTGTGCAGGAAGGATCAAACCCCTTTATTGTTGTGTAAATAAAACCAAATATATTCATTTTCATAGGCCACAGGCGAAGAAGTGCTATGCACAGCCAGTAGCCGAAGGACGGAAGGCGGTGGCCTTGGTGTCCTGCAATCAGCTCTAGCCTGACGTGCCAGACAGAAGTGGACTCTGTCTTCCCAGTCCCCCATGGAAAATCCCGAAAGCAAACACTTCAGGATGTACAGAGTAGGACGGGGCCTTGAGATAAGTGAGAGATTCTGCAAAAGACAGCGTTAGCAGACATGTCTCTGACTTTGGCCTTCCAAAATTCCAGGAATGAAGATTATAATTAATAGCTGTGCCAACAAGTGTTGGCTCCACTTAACAAGACCCCTCCAAGAAAGTCTTGAGCCTTCACTTTCTTTCCAGATCAGCTTCTGCAAGATCAAGGACTATCTGCTCCAACAGGCTGGCCACTGACCTACATAGAGCAGCAAAGCTCAATGCAATAAAGGGCAAAGCTGAACTTCCTTTTTAAAAAAAATCTAAGTTTAGAAACAATTTAGATGCTGGTGTCGCCATGTGACTCCAGAAGCTGCGGAGCCTAAAGCCAGTGGTTTAATCTGTACCTGGTTCTTTGCAGACCTTGTGCTGCCGCTGATTTTGCATCTAAAAAATCGCTATTTAAGGTGTTACTAGTTCTGAATGGCAGAGGCATAGATGGAGGCACAAAGAAACCATATTTCTTAATACATAACAGTCTCTAAACACAGTATTTTGTATTAATTTAAAGAGGTCTGCTCTGATTTATTCATATTGCCCAGCCCAAAGGAGGTTCAAATTCCTGACCTAGGCCTCCAGGCAGTATGGCAAGATAAGTAAAAAATGTTAATAATGTCTCTCATTGCATGTCTCTAGTTGCTTACATGTCTTTTAACAGTTTTCAGGGCTGGGATGTTCCGAACTGCTCAGTGCTGGTCCAACTCTGACCTTCTTGCTTCCAGTGACTGAGGCATCCATTCAAAACAGATCCCAATATGAATATATAATTTGGGATGCAGATGTAGTTTTTTCCTACTTTTATGTAATATTTTGCTTGTTAAATCACATGTACCCAGTCTTACGTCAGCTTTGAAATGATTTGTCCTGGTAGATCCTATATTCATCCTGCTGTGTGGTTGATGTTTGATGACCCAAGCACATAGTCAATCTTATAATTTCCTAATTTGTACCAGGAGATTTTAAAAGTGCAACTTATGTCATATCTAAGCAAAACCCCCTTATATGTGAGAAATTACTGGCCATCCATTTTGTGATTGAATGCATACAGCAAGATTAGTGATCATCTGTAGCTCAGCTGTTATTTTTACTGGGTTATCAAAGCCCTGGGGAGGATTTTGTAAAGCTATTTAGCCTGAAGGAAGGGATTAAAGAGGTTTCTCCCCATGAAACATCTGTTGCAAATGTACTTTCTAATATTCGGAGCAGAATGTTAAAATTAATCAGAAAGGGGAAGAGTCTCTTCCCTGTTCAGCAGCTGTACTCTCTGCTCAGCCATCCCACAGGCCAACCCACTGATTCTTTCCCAGCCCAAACCAGAAGCTGCCCCCACCACTATAGAACAGAGGACTTCTTCGGATGCTGTGCCCCTCGACACCTTGATGGGATACTTCAACTTTTTCCTCAAGCTCTCCTCCCTTTTGTCAATTAATGAGAAATTAGGACTGAAAGTGACTGTTATAGCCAGAAAGGCCAACCATCCATGATCTCCTTCTCTTCTTGCCCTAATTCCCAGATTCTACACTCATGCTTTTGTGGTATATGCACTTGCACACATTTTTTTTTTTGTTTGTTTCCAAACAGGTACCTGCTGGAATAGTGCATAATCATGCCTACTTTGACCTATAGCTATTATTTTCCCAAATGGAGCCCATTATCTACAATCCCCCTATTTTTATGATTTTTTAAAAAATCTGTGCTTGCTAAAAAAAAAATAATAGAATATTAAACAAACTTGGGTACTAGCAGTTCTGATATACTGATATGGCCCAARAGCTGTTTTCTGTACCTTTCTCCTCCTCTCACAGGGCTCTCTCAAGCCGACTTATCCCAGCCGCAGGATAAAGCTTGTATTCTAGGGGCAAGGATAACTTTCTAGATTGTGCTATGCTTCTACTGCTTATAGCATCACTTTCTACAATATGGGGGGGAAAAGGAGATAGATACCCAGTAATAAGCAAGCACATTCACTACAGAGCAATATATACTGTGCAAACCTAAGTGCTAGAAGAAGTTGGATAAAAACAAATCCTCAGTTTATTCTCCTGGTTCATGAATAAGAGATTGCCAGAGAAATTGAGGAGACCAAACTTGATGTTCCTCATTCTTAGTGTTTTTTTTATTGTTGAGTTTAAGAAAACAGTCTGATTCTTTTTTTTCAAAGCAAAAGGAGAAGTAATTTAATTCTTCCCCCCTATATAAGAGGGGGAAGAATTATATACTCACGCTTATAGATGCTGGGCTTAGTAAACTGAAGCTTCAGGACAGTGGGGGAATGGCTTACTGGTAGCATCCCAGTAGTATTCTAATCAGAGCCATAAGTGACATTGATCACACTGCATTTCTGTCCTCAGTTCAGCCAGACAAGTGACAGACCCCTTAAAAACACATCATTGGTGTTGCTGACGATGATAACCCGTCAAACACGAGAAGAGGGGTAGCAAGACTACGGTAGCTGCTAAGTGCTTAGTAGGACTTACCTGTCCTTGTCGCTCCGTGCTCCCGGCTCAGAGGGAGGGGACTGAAGTGTCTCATTCCCCCGGGACAAGTTCACCTGCTCCAGGTGAGCTCCTGCCAGCAGACGTGAGCGCAGAAGCAGTGGTGAGGCAACGATACACCTACTCTGCATGCATTAAGAAATAACGAAGCAAGGATACTAAGGTGAAAAACTCCTAAAGCTGGATCCTCGTGGAGCTCCCAGGGGAGCCCAGGACTTACACCCTGTAGCCATCCAGGAATGGAAGAGGTTTCTTCTTGCAGAGCCAGGTTGTGGTAACAGAAAGTAGAACAGAAATTTTTTAAATATTGTTTCAGGCTGATATAGAAGAGTTAGAGATACAATTTCTAAGAAGTGCTGAGTATGAGGACAAGTTCATAAATAAGAAGGCAGACAGTAAAACAACAGCAAGTGCCTGCGCCTGCTCCTATAAATTGCAACTCAAAGATTAACTGGTATAGGTATACCAGCCAAGCTTTTCCACTACGGCATGGGCTTTAAAAAGTCCTTAAGCACTTCACCTGGTTGAGGTTGTACTGGAAATCCTGGTGAATACATCCTGAAACCTGAGAGTGGATACAGTGTCCCAATAACCAGGACTTCTTTCCGAGGCAATGAGGAGGGGGCAACCAGACTTCTCCCAGGCTATGCCGCAATAATTTGGGAGTCCACCCTCAGTGCCTTTTCAGACCTTTTGGTTGAGAACAACAAAATAGTGAAGCATGTGAGCTCTTGTCTTCTAAAAACTGGCGTAAATCCAGAGTAATGTCATGGGCGATCATAAAACAGCCTGTAAATAACCACTGAAAACCTGGGCTATATTAAAACAGGTAATATGTGATTAAAAAAAGCTATCATTCCCCTCAGCCCCTGTGCCCACATCCAGGTGACACGCTGCCCCCTCCATGGGGACGGCTGGGACGCGGCAGTTGACTTGGCAACTGATGCTGTAATAAAATATTTTCCCTCCGAATACAGAAAGTATTAAAAACAAAATGCATGCTGCATTTTTCTCATGTAATAAATCTGCTTTTATATTTAAAGACCATACTTCTTCCCCTGGCAGGACCTAACTGTGGAATATTTCTTTCCTCAGAAGACACGACACTGTACCAGCCCGATTTCTGGAGGGCCTGTGAAGGGGCGATGCAGAAGGGCAAAGGAAGAGCTTTGTGCAGGTTGCTGCTGGTGGAGGCACAGGAGATGTTCAAGTGACGTCCACGGGCTTTGCTGAAGATACTGCAAGGAGCAAGCTGTTACACAGCTCGCAGGCTCAGCTGGCTAATGCAGGACAGAGGTCCGCCAAAGCCCTCCCTACTCTGGGAAAAGGACTGTCACACGGTCACGTCAAAAATTTCCTGCATTCCCCATAGTGCATGGGCTCCCACTCCAACATGTTTCTGAGCATGGCCGGAGGCAGGTGAGAGCATTTACTCATGCTAAAAGACCCCTACAGAATCTGTACAGGCTGTCGTGACCTGTTTTTAAAGTCATTTTGACTCAAGCTATTCAGATATCTTCTGTTGAGGGGTGGGTGTATGAGCAAGAAGCTAAGACAATTTCCAGGTACACCCCGCCTTTGGGGGCTGCTGCTCTGCTTTAGAAGACATGGAGCTGTTGTTCCCCAAAAGGAGTAACCAGAAATAACTGCAGCCTTACATGACATCTGCAGCCAAGTCTCAAACACAGATGACAAATATCTTGCCTTGAATATAAACTTGGCTATTCTATATAATAAAGGTATCTATTAACTAATTATCGGCTGGTGGTTATACAGCACTCCCAAGTACAACAGAATCAGGATTCGTGGTGCGAATGGTAGCTGCCTCTTTTTCCTACATTTTTTGCAAAATAACTCTGGGGAGGCATGCAGAGAAGCAAAGCCTCAGAAACACATTTAATTAGATAAACTGAATCCGCAGTGTAGAATTTGGAAGYTGTCCAGGATCGGAATGGATAATTCAGTACTCTGGCTGGGTGATAGCAGACTCTGCTGATTTATGTGTGAATCAACTGCTGCTCTTCTGGGTTTCCCTTTCCCCTCCAGTCCAGTAATTCATTTGCCCACCTCTTCTCCCAGCTAAAGCTTCCAGGGTTTTTCACTTCGCCACGTTGCCATCTCTCTGCCCTAAACACACGCATACCCTCACTTTTTCAGGACCGGTTTTGCAGGAGTGGAGAAACAGAGGTGCACAGATTAGCGAGACCATTCGGCTTGATGGGTAATGGGGCCATGGGCTAGCATGACTTCCCAGGTCCCCCTTCCTATGGGATTGCTGATCTATCTTCTTAACCAAGAAGCTCCCTCTTCAAAGGGAGGGATGATGGTTATATATATAACTCCTGCTGTGGCCCTCACTGATACTTATTTCCCTGGAAGCCGGCTGTAGAAATAAAGAAATCAAAGGGACAAGGCTACAACTTGCTCAAGGGCTGAGAAGCTTCTTAAAGCAGCGCCAGGGCAATCACAGTCATTGAGATATTCTGAATTAGCAGCACTGTGTGTGCGTCAAAGGGCACCCTGATGAAGAAACACAGATTATCCTTCATATTAGCAAAGCAATATCTGGGACAAGCTTGCACAATATTATCATCTAGAACTCAAGGTGTCTGTGGCCCTTGCCCAGGTAACTGCACCTGAACTGTTGACTCCTCACAGGTTAAGGTTAATTCACCTGAGTCCTAGTCACCATCTTTAACATTGTCTGAAAAGTGCTGGAAGTGTGTCACATCCCCTGCATGCTCAGATCTGGGGGCCAGAGACAAAACCCAAGCTGGTCCATCGGGCTGAGGGCAGCAGGGAAGGGGCAGAGCACCCAGTGAGCGGAGTGATGGCTTCTGCTGCTGGAGGGAGGAGGGAGCTGGGGAGCTGGGGAGGAATCTCTTCAGTGGAGGACAGAAGACTTCAATTCTTGAAACTGCACAGCAGATTAAAGAGAGGAGTCGCTGCCTGGCATTTTCTCCCTCAACAGCAAACTGCTGGCCAGCTGCTTCGGAAGGAAATTCATCAGCTTGCTTACAGTGTCACCTGGAGCTCTCAAATGATTTTTCTGTAGCTAGAAAATATTTGGGCTTAACTGACACTGCTGCAACCCCAGGGAAAAATATGGTGAGGGAGGGGGAGACAGGGCTGAAAATGCAGGAGACGTGCTGTGTTTGCACAGCAGGCTGCCAGTCCCCGAGCAGCCTGTAATCACTCACGCCTGCCTCGCGGAGCAGGTACTCCATGCGTGCGTGCAGAATAGGGCTGAGTAACACATCTGTGCTCCAGAGGACGCTTCAGCTTCATCGGCCTGTGAGCAAGAATCAAGGCAGGTCTTACTAATAAATAATTTTTGAATGACAGAACATGTGAAGGCTGATTTCAGAGGGCTTTGTGTGCTGGGTTGGATTATTATGTGTGTAATAAGGTGCAGGCAGTGACTGAAGCATTTCCTGCAGCTCTCTCCTCCCTCGTGTGAGTTCCCTGGTACTCACTCACACGTTCGCTTTCATAGTGTAATCTGGCTTTCTGCAAGGGGTGCTCACTTTTGTCTGTCCTCCTGCCTGTTTTGCAAAGCTGTGAAAGCAGACTATCTTTGGGACATCTAACACTTGACTCCTTTTGGTTGAAAAGTTTGAGTTTCCATGTTGGGAAAAYAGTTGTGGTGTAGCTCCATTGCAGGAGGACTTTTAAAGAGCCTGACGTCTGATGTCTCTTCAATTAATCACACTTTCCAAAAAAGTTTATTTAATATGTCAGAGCTAAACAAAAGTGCAAATAAGTCATGCACATGCAACAGAAATTACGCATCCAATTCTAAAATCATTCAAGCCTCATGAAATTCCTTTGCTGACACCTGGACCTATTAGCTGAGAAAGTGTTGCCTAAATCTAGTCTCTTCAAATCAGAACTGAACCCATTTTTTTGTGACAGAGGAGGGAAGGGAGCCTGTGCTTTATTATTCTTAATAACAGAACAAGAAGTAAAACAGTGTTCTTTTTCCAGGATTCTCCAGTGAGTATTTTTCACAACCAATGTCTTTTCTTCTTTCAAGGCAAATATATTGCTCTCTTGCTGGCTGAAATATGAAGCCAAGGAATCTATATTAATCTCATCATTTAAAGCTCAAAAAACCACCTGTACTCTAAGAAGCTAACAAGAATAGATAGCTGACCAGCATCAAGGTTTCCACTGTGATTTGACTCTTGCTGCGTGCCTGCTGTCCAGACAATTCTTTGAATACAAAGGCCAGAGTGAAAGTGTTGCCTTTATACTGTATACGTGCACTTCAGCTCAAGTGAATTTAGCCGTGCACACATACTGACTCCATTTCTTCTAACAAACATCTCGCTATTTGTCTCACCAACACATACCAGCATCTTTTCTGCAGAATAGTCACTGCCATTGCTCCTTCTGCATGCAATGTGCACGTGCATGCAATCCAAAAAAAGAAACACCTCAAAGCAAGAAACTGATGAAGAGGTAAGCAAAACAAAATGGCATAAAACCAGGTACTGTAGGAATATGGTGAGATTGGAATAATCTAATTTACAGTTAACAACCCAATTTTCCATGAGAGCAAGAAGCCATGCTGGAGCCACACTAGCAACTTCTAGTCTTTCTAACATGTCTATCKTCACCTGAATTGTACATCAGAGGATCATCCTGGTCATGGATGCAACCCAGCTTTAAAGGTCAGCCTACAAGAGACCCAACAACCATCATAGTGAAATTCAAGAGAGATACGGACTTCAGAGGAGTGAACAACTTAGTTAATATCCAAAAATAACGCAAATTCTATCCTGATACCATGCGTAAAAGGATATTATGAAGTTCAGAAGTTCTCTATTAAGAAGTACAAAGTTGCCTCAGTCTAAGGAGCCCCAAACTAGTATGTGTTAATGGTAGTTGGATGGTTACTATGTGCTTCCACAACAGCATAAAAYGATGTTGAAAAGTTTCCAACACTGTTTACTGACGTATCAGGATGTGGTTTAGAAGGAACAATTTATTTTAGAAAGCATGCAATGGAGAGGGAGAGTGCAAGGCAAGGTGACAATCAGCCCCCAGCTGTGTGACACTTCCTCTGGGCACCCTACCAGGATAGCCTTAAGATTACAGCCTTTCCTCCCAGCTTAAAGATGGACTGATGGACTGTCAGATTAGTCCTACCCCGAGCAGATTTGCCTTTCCCTTTTATCTCCTAGTTTTCACTGCCTTCTGCCTTTCTCCATCTGATTAGGTGAATTATCAAAGCATATTTTTGTGCTGAGCAGAATACCCCATCCCAGTGCAGCATGGACAGATTTTCAAAAGAACCTAATCTTGGTTTTGATTAGGCTTTTGATGAACAGAGAAGACAAAGCCTGCTAGTCCCTGCAATGAGTCCACCAGGCACTCCTGGAGGTTAACCGACGGGTGTTCATTGCTCCGAAAGGCCTCCAAAGTTTCACTTTTTAAACCCAGCCTCCATTGCTATCACCTCTCTGTCTTCACTCCCTCCCCTGCGCCTTCCTGTTGCCTCCTTGCCCTGAGCCTCTCCCTGACATCTGCCACCACCACCTTGCCCCACATCTCTCCTGCTCCTGCCTGGACCTCCTGCAGTCAGGGCTGGAGCCAAGCCAAGCAGTCTTGGTGGAGTTCTTCAGCTCAGGATCTGCCAGCAATAGGTTTTGGCCCCTGACGGGGCCGGCATACCTTGCAACCGAGGCGTGCCTCTGCTGTTTGAGGCAATGTGGGCATTGAGGAGCCTCAATGTCACCCAAAGCCACCAGGGACCTGCGGCACCGTTCCCTCCTGCCGTGCCATGCCAGGTCAGGAGCCTCTGCACAAATTACTACGTCTACATATCACAGTGATCTGCCTGTCAAAAATAGTAGCTTCGGTCTTGAAGTCGGTATGGGGATGATGCTGCACCCAGATTAACGAGCACACTCACTCTCAGCAGGGCCAATTAGCCAGGGTAGGCTAGTGGGTTAATTCAGTTCCAGAGCTGGCTTGTTTTCTAGTTGTGACCTTGTTTGCCTCTAATTTGGGTATCATCTTTGCATGCTGTGACACTACATCTCGAGACCTGGCAGCATTTATGCCACTTCTGAACCACCGCTTAGTCATTTAGTTCATATAAGCCTTGTCACACTCAGCAGAGCTATACATAAGTATGTTTTCAATATCTAGGCTCCAGCACACTTATCAGGTGGTTTCAGGAATCCAGCCCACACAGCCATTTAATGCCAACCCGAGAGTGGCGGATTGCTGCTTCATGCAAAACTTGGACTGATGCATTGTTTGATATATCTACCACAAAAATAAATCAAATTGCAGCATAACACACAAGAATCAAATTAAAATACTAGTGATCACCATACTACTAGTTCACATGAAGAGGGGACAGCTAGAATGGGCACCTAGAAGACTGAAAATCCACCAGAAAATGTAAGTTCAGAGACAAGCCCTGAGAACTGCTTACATTTATTTGAAGAATAAAATCCTGTCTGTCTCCCTCATTTGCTCTTGAGGGAGGAAACTAACACTTAAAAGATGTATATAAAGTCTTCAAGAAAACAGTTTAAATGAGGTGACTGTCTTCACTTTTACTTTCAAAATAAATTCCCTTGCACTGGGCTCATAGTCACAAGGCTCAAGGCAGTGGTAGCAAAAAATTTAGCAGGCCTTTACCGTAAAGACACAACCTTAGACAAAAAAGAGTTAAAATTTTAAAAAGTCAGGAGAAAATTGCTCATTATACCTGGAATAATTTGAATTACTCTACTATATCTGTATTTTAGTATTACCTAGCCATCAAGGTTGAAATATCTTGTTATTGATATAATTCTCCAAGAAGCAATTGTATTACTAAAGACATTATGAAAAAAATGGAATTTTCCTGATTAGTAAGAACAATGTAGCAGGACCAAAAAAAAAGGTATTATTCAGTATCTTGGAGGGATAGACAGAACCACATTTCTGAAAAATTGCCTCTTTCATCTCTCAGAAAATTGAGCCTGTAATTATATTCTAGATCTTGGTAGAGACTTAGTTTTTATGTCATTGTTATGCACTTGTTCCTTTCATGTATGTTAATGTGCCTTTTTTAAGTTTTCGTAATTTTTATGTATAGATGATTCATTTTGAGCAGCAGTAATAGAATTTTGAAAATTTTCATCTTTTTTCCACACATTTTTGCAAATCCAGTCACAGCTTTGCATAGACATGAGTTTACAACTGAGTATTTTCGTTTTACATATTTACAGAAACAGTTCTGAGTTAATACGAAGTAACCACGGAAAGCTGCAACAACCTTCGTACTGGAGCAAAACTGCAAGGAGATATTGGAAGTGAGCTGCTGTTAAGAATAACTCCGTTAAACTGCAAATACAGATGTCACGGCTGCGCAGGGCGGGTTTTGTAGGAGGCTTTGGGAAGGGGGGGGAAGGCAGGCAGGGTGGGGAGCTGCGATTAGCCGGGGCCCTCGGCGGGGACGGGGTTATCGCTGTCGGGGACTCCTGCCAGGTCACGGGGCAATATTTCTCTGAAGCGGACAATCTGCAGGAGTTTAGCCATAATAAAACAGGACAAAGTGTGTTTTCGTAAACACGGAAAGGACGCAGGCTCGCGCTGCGAAAACAGCTGCGAAAACTGTCGGTGTTTCGGAGTCTGACTTTCTCAGCTTCAACTTTTAAGATATTTAATTCTTCATAGAATATTTAAACAGGAAACAGTGATTGTGAGTAGAAATTTAAGGTCTGAGTGGGAAAAAAGAGTGTTTTCAAGGGAATATAGTGTTTGGTGTTTTGCTTTTGCAAAATCTGGTAAAAACAGGGAATTGAGGGGAAAAAAAGTAAACTTTTTTACCAGACATATTTTCCCACAGAATGGTCAGTGAAGCAGAGACGCTCGTTTCAATTTGTGCAAATCTCCAGTTTAGGGAAGTACGTGACTATCACACGGAGAGTTTCAGAACTAAATGTCCGGATCTCTCAGACCCAGATTCTGCACAGAGAAACCAAAAGGAAAACCTYGGGCACTGCTGGCACTTCCAACATTACAGCAATAACTGCGTTGCTTCACTCACCTTATTACTGCCGGGGGGCTATTTTCGTCTGCAGCTGTAACGCCGCGGGGTATTGATAGCGCACTATGGAAGCGCCCGGGGGCTTCGCTGTGCGGCTTCGTCCGTGCTTGGGCCGACTGGGGAGCCTGAGCCCCACCAGCTGCCCCGGCAGGGCTCCGGGTAGCAGCGTGGGGCATTCGCTTTCAAAGCTCTGTTTCATGCTACGTCGATGCCTTCTTTTTTGCTTATAAAAGGGTTTCCATTTTTAATGCCTTAATTCCTGTTCAAATTTTAGAGATTTGTCAACAGATAAAAAGATTGCATATGGGCACCTAAATGTTTGATCCAGCTCCGTGTTTTCTATTAGATGACTTAGACGTTACTCATATACTCTTGAGCAGATCAGAAAGCTTGTGCTCGCAGACCCCTTGCAGGACTAGGACCGTACTTCACGAGTTAAGAACAGCTCTCCATGCTCAGCCATGTTTGGCTTTGGCATGTTGCATATGACAAGGCCAGCTGTACTAGTAGGGGTCTGGACGTCTAATCAACCAGAAAGAGCAAGCAGCTATCTCTGGTGTCCTCCCCCGTCCCCCAGCAGAACACATTTTTCCAGAGCCACTGATATTCTTGCAGCACAAACCTGATTTATGACTAGTGCCTTCAGGAGCTACTGCAATGCACATACTCCATTTGATAGTAATAGTTACAGTAGCACAAACATTTACAGAGGATCTTTCTGTAAATGATTTGTATTTACAGAAATAAATTCCATTAGTATTTCCTATTTTCAAACATTCAAATCTGTGAATATGAATGCTCCTGCATTTGTATAAAAATATCCTCAAGATGCTCATCTGAAACATTATTGAAACATGTACAAATGTATATATAGATATATGAGAGAAATACAGAATGAGAATTAAAGAAAAGAAATACACTAAATATACTCTATCAGAGAAATACACTAAATAAATACCTGCTTTTAATTTGCCTGTTCAGCTCATATAACAGTCCAACAGCTATGTCGCTCAGGTGGATGGTCCCCTCTGCTACTTTCAGTTGAAATACACAAAGCTGAATTTAGCAATTAGATAAAAAAGTTGAGCTACTTTCTAATTTCCACTCATTCAAGTACATTAAGTAATTAGCAGAAACATTTGTGGATTAGCTTTTGCAAGCCCTGCTAGAGGGGCCTCATGCCCTTAGCCTTGCTGGAACTGCACGCTGATGAGCTAACACACAGGTTAAACCTGCACAGCCCTGCRCCGTTTGCTGCAGAACACTTTGCAGGTGGTAGTAGGGTCTCTTCTATCAATTCTGAATGTTTTTACCATCTATAACTTATTTGTTTGATAGAGGGCGATAAAGAAAGGTGAAAAGGGCTGTCTCTTTGACCCACAGTATAGTGCTCGGCAGCAGCACGCAGTAGTTTTTATGCCCAGGATTAACAGGGATTGGGAACGATGCAGAAGCAGCATGCTGAATCAAGGGTTGGAAATCACTTTGCGGGGCAACTTCTCCAGTAAGATACAAAACCAATGATGAATTCCAAGTACAAACAAACACCCTAATGCCCTATATTCAGAATTTGTTTATTTAATCTCAATTTTTGTACAGTAAATGGTGCAGGTCAGAGCTTCTTTGGATGAGCTGACAATGCTGCGTTTCATGGCACAAAAGTTTGGCTGCAAGTGACAAAGCTGTCAGAAAACTTGGGAGAAGTGAATGCAAATAAGTTTGTTAAACTTTGACAGCAAACGAGAGAAAAAAGAGAACTTGTTTTCAATCAGAGACATCGCATCATGCCCTTTTCCCCTTATTAGGGAAGGCAATGAAGTATTTCTGTTTATGCTGAACTTACTCCTGGTAGTCGTGGATACAGTTAGTTTCAAATATGTATTCTGTTTAAAAATCTTTATCTCCCAACTACATATTGAACTTTGATGAAAAAAAGATTGTCTTGGATCCATTCTCAGTCAGGTGGATTTCTACCCCTGGGTTTATTTTTTGCCTCATGTTCATTTTGGCCTTATGAAGGATTCAGTATTAAGGAAAGTGAAACATTTCTTTTCCTGCAAAGTCCTCTCCTTGTAACAGCAGCATGTCTCTTTTTTTCCCTCATCCTTGATTCTCTGTCCCTTTGGTCCATTTCTTCTCCGCAGTCTTCAAGCATCATAAAAGCTGCAATTCTCTTTTCCCTAGGTTTCTAATAATTACCTCTTACTTGTTTCTACAGTCTCTCTCCCATTCCTTTTAAGAAAATTGCCAACACTCTACAAACTGCATAATGAATAATAATGACATATTTTATTGCACACTTAGCTGTAAGCACACTCATGAATTATCTAAGTTTGATTGTGAATGAAGATTTACACTTAACCTTGCCTCAGATACATAGGAGCATTAAGAATATCAGCAATATCTGTGACAGACAGAAATGTCTCCAAGTTTTCTGTAATAAGCGAGAAAACCCCGTCTTGATTTGCTCTTCAGCAGTCTCAAGAATATGTCTGTGGAATAAAAGTATTTTTTTTCTCTTAGCTGAAGGACAGAGCTGCACAGTTCCTCATGCCAAGCTAATGCATTTATGGTCCGAAGAGCTCTCCTCATCCCCAGACTTCAGGCTTACAGTGGAATCCAAGGTATGTAATGATGATATGAACATGATATACTTTACTGTAACCTGTGCTTCAGGCAGCTGTTAATGCCAGTCTAGCTTTCTGTAGTCTGCAACCAAAGGAAAGTTGTCTGCAGCACATGTATAGCTTCAGTCCCCAGCATACTTACTGTGAAGTCAATGGCATGCTGAAGTAGATGCCACAGAACCAAAGAGCCATTTGTTAAAATTCAAGTCTCAGATGTTAACATATATTTGGGATCATTTCTCTGCCTAAGAACGAAATTAATTTCCTCCCTTAGAAATTACTCTTGCGGTAGTGTCTGAAGTCTCGCACAAAGATCCAGGGACACATTGTACTAAACTTTACGGAAACACTGGGAAAGATGGTCCGGCTCCTTCAAAGAGATAAAAGTCAAAGGTAGCAAGCAAAAAGGTCAAAACACATAAAGGAGAAACAAAGAAGTACAGTGGGAATGGAAACAGAGAGATACACTGACCTTCCCACAACTGCTGAGCAGATCAAGAACAGAAGGATTTGAACTCAGTCTGTTGGCTCCCAGTCTAATCTTCTATTGTATGCTGCTGCTTCTGACAATCTTGGTCAGGAGAGAGATGCTTTACTATTTCAATATTGCCACAGATAATCTCCTTCTAAGTGGCTCTTGTTATGCAGACCCTTAAATTTTCAGCCCCAGTTTATGCAAGTCATATGCTGCTTGTTAACCGGGAGATCATTCTATTTTTCGCTGAGTGTAAATGCTTTCAGTGGCATGGAGGTCAATAATATCCTACTCCTTGATTAGTTTATGAACATGCAACACTTACGCACACGATGTAGATCCAAAAATGTGCACAGTGATTTTCTCTGCAACATCTCAGTTAGTGGTTCTGGTCCTGAATAGTCAGGGAAAGGAATCAATCAATTCTATTGCTTTTCCTTGGACTCTTGCTCTCATTGATCTACAAAAAAGAACATGAGTAATTTTTATGTTCAGACCTTCAAAAAGCTAGGTAGTGTGGAAGGATTGCTTGGTATTATTTACATGCAACACTCCTCCTAAAACATCCTCATAGGATGTTTACTTCTGTGCAGCAGCATGACATTGTTGACTCATATGTGCTTTTTTTTTCTTCTATAATCTTCAAATATTTTTCTACTGAACTGCGGCTAGTAAGCAGTTCTCATATTTTAATTATGTTACTTTATTAACATTAAATGATGATTATCAGTACCTAAATGTACTTCTACTATGAAAATACCAAGTGAAGTATTATCAAAGGCTTCATTAACTTCATCATATATACTTACAGCTTCTCCCTATACTCTTACATGCATACATTAGTGAAAGCAATGGCAACATGTATTGATTGCACTGTGGATTAGATTTTAATTATTACAGTTCATAGAACAAAAACATAACTAAGTTCATGCAATATACAACTGCTGTAGGATAACTTTCCCTTCCTTGCAACATCTTCTAGAAAACCAGTTCTCTACAAAGTGACTCTGTTTTTAATCACACCGCCAAAACATAAAACAGCGTTCGCAATTCAGATGCTGTACAACAAGTACACCTTCAGCATGGAGGTCTCAAGATCTTTTTGGAGTGCAGGGGCATCACCCATGCTTACAAAGAGGTGGAGCTCAGGTATGGACCCAGCTATCACTCGCAGCTGAATTTCTCATCTGCAGAGCCAGCTGTCAGGTGCCAGACTGAATTTGCAAGTGCACAGTGACAGGCAGGCTTTGTGGACGAGGGAAGATAAGAAGTAGGTGCAAAATTCGCAGCAGATCAATATGGACAGCACAGACATGCTATTTATCTTCCCGGAGCTCCTTGGAAAGGGCTCAAGACACATTCAAGGGCATTTCCTCTTACAAGAGAGAAAGTGAGCACCTCCATGGCTAAACTCCTTAGTGATCTATAAAGGATTAAGCATTAGAGGGAAACAAGAAGAGACAAAGTTCAGTAATTGATTTTTGGCAGAGAGGAGCACTCAAAAAGCCCCACAGATTTTGTAGTAGCGGGCAAAACTGATTTCTTGGATCTAGTGCTGCACAGAAGTATGAAAAGGGTGTAGACAGGAAAAGATGACAGCAAGACCACAGGGCAAAACCAGAGAGTAGGACCTGCCTGCATGAGAAGAAGAGGGAAAAGAAGGCAAAAAATATATTAATGTCAATTTTCTTTCCATAAAAGCCCTGTTTTCTACTCGATTTTTTTTCCGTTTTACCTTAGCCTTTGACGTCAGTGAACGGTGTCTGTTCATTCTCGCAATAAATCTAACCCACAGTTTCTAGATCCCACTATTTAACGAGATTTCAGAACTTTGTCATTTGATTATTTGCACATTTCTACTGAAGTATGTATCTGTGTGACATTCTGACCACTACATCCATCATAAAATACACCTTGGAGTAAGTGTAACAGTGGGTTTTGCTTGCCTGAGCTTTTTTAAAATTGATATGCAATTCCAAAAGAGGAGCTAACCTGCATGTGTAGAATCATGAAACTACTTAAGCATCCTGCAAACACATTTGGAGAGAGCAAAATTAAACATTTAAGCATGCTGATTAAGGCATTGATTCTGCAAATACTTACTACCAGGCTTAATCCCTTTGAAATCGGGGGGACTATTCACGGTCAGAAAAGCTGTGCCTGTGAGTAAACATTTGCCTCCCTCAGCCCTTGAAAGCCATGGCAGGCAGTATTTTTCTTCTAGATGGACAGTGCTCACTCGTCGGCAGCCCACAACTATGAAATTACATATATTGTAATTGTGAAAATTATATAGGACTGCCCCTAATAACAGCCTGTAGTCAGTAATTGGCTCGGTGGTGAGACGAGAAGCGCTTAGTCATTCCGTGAGAGGCACGCAGGAAATGCCGAGATGAACTGTTGTAATTAGACACACATTATTAGTATTTATTAAAACACAACTAGTTACACTGGTTGTGCATATTCTGTAGGCAGACCTTTTGAAAAACGGAGTAATCTAGCCTTAGCCCTGCAATATAGGCCTCTTTACAACAGAAAGTTGTGCTGACCTAACTGCATTGCTACAGTTAAAGCTGTACATCTCCCATTCAGGAGGAGTTGTATCAGAATAGCTTATTTTTCTTTAGCAGAAGGAAAACCAGCGTAAAACACCTTTGTGCCAGTATAAGCATGCATCAATTTAAATAGTACATTTAAATGGGTTGTAAAAATTCTCACAGCTCAGATAACATAGTTAAATGGGCACATGATACATGAAGAGACCAGACTCTCTATTTCAGTAGTAAATGTGAATCAGTGAATCCTACCCCGCTTGCATGCGAGAAGGAGAAGAGAGAAGTGAAAATGTCCAGTGTTTAGGATAGAGCCTTTTATGCCTGAGCATCTTGTGACCTAACCAGCATTTGCAACTCAGTGAAATGCAATGTATTCTTTTGGTGGCTGCCTGTAAAAGTACTTGAATCAGTCTGAACTGATTCTTTGAATAGGAACGAAGAGGGAATCACTGCAGCCGGAAGGAGAGAAGCTGCTCATTTAAGGGAACAGTAAAAGGTCACAGAAGGATAAATGTTTCTGCCAGCATTAATTTTACTATAATGTTCCAGTTTCTCATCTTGAAAATTGAAGGGATTTTTTTTCCTTGTTCTTCCAGTCAGAGAAAGTAAGGGAATATGCATGTATATGAATAAGAAACTCACTGCAGTATGGTGGAAGCTGGTTAACACTCTCTGCAGAAGATTTTTGTTTTCCAGTGATGACTGACAGCACCATGGTGTTGGTGGGCAGACGGCAGGACCAGGCGGCAGAGACTGGGCTTCTGCTTGGGACCCTGCCTCTGGCCTGCTGCAAAACCTCTGGTAAACCACCTTCTCTCTCTGTGTCTCAGTTTCTTCCTTTACAAAATGAGAGAAGGTCAATTTGCAAAGCACTTGGAGAAATAACAATGACAAACAAGTGCTATATATTAGTCGGGTGGAACTGTTATTAGCTTCTATACCTTTTTATTTTCTTGTGCAATAGCCACCATTAAAGGCAGAAATTTCAGCTTTGATTGCTTATTAGATCATTTAGTAATTTTGGACCCAAATCTGAATTCAGATTTCAAATGAAGTTCAAAGCTCCAAATTCTTGAATGCGATTTTTCAGTTTGAGGTATTAATTTCTTAAAAATCCATGTTACAGAAAATGCAAATTTTCATACGGAATACTTCAATACATTTTGTTCCTATTTAGTACCTCAAATATCCAAATGGACACAATTGATCTGCTCAGCAACGTTACCTCTTTTTGAAGATTCCCCTCATTATGTATTTATAGAGAAATTGCTACAGGTAATTCCATTACCAATTGCTACCAGTAATTCCATTAGGCTGAATTACTGAGTAACCTTGTTTCTGACACTATAACCAGATATATCACATGAAGTAGTGAACTGAATGCATCATGCACTGGATGGCTTCTGAGACAGATACACTGACAGTTCGGAAACAAGAAAATAGTGGGAAACAGACGCGGGATCTAACAAACCGAGCCAGAATTTGGAGCCCATTATTCCTTGCTGTCCCTTACTAGTAAATTTACTACAATTTAACTGCAAAAAACAAGAATAAAGTTTTGATTTGCATAATTACTTGACATGTGGCATATCTTTTATGCAAGGTCTCGAATACAGAAATAAAACTATTCACTTGTGAAAATATTTTCGGGATCAGAACCAACACGGTCAAATGTTCCCATACATAAGTTCCAGGCAGTGTGTTCTGTCACTGCAAGATCATATTTGGTCTGAGTTTTACTGCTTTAGTTCTGTAAAGGATCAAATATAAGTAGACTTAAACTGGAATAAAGGAAAGAGAAGCTAGTCCCAGCTGTTTGTATACGAGGTGTGGGAAAATAGCTACTCTTGCTTAAGTCAAATTGTCTTTATTTCTGTTTACAGTTGTCTCTATTTTGTATACGCTAGCTAAATTTATGCATATTAATTACA
Source organism: Oceanodroma leucorhoa (assembly GCA_030449065.1). Taxonomy (NCBI): domain Eukaryota; kingdom Metazoa; phylum Chordata; class Aves; order Procellariiformes; genus Oceanodroma; species Oceanodroma leucorhoa. The sequence goes on along the minus strand of JASVER010000015.1, from coordinate 12,649,184 downwards.
CATTTTATATGTGAAATATTTATATTATGCTATTTTGGTTGATATAGCACAGAAAATAATCTGAAGCATACATTTCAATAATATTATTTGTCAAATTATTTAATTTATTTCACAATGGACTACTTCCTTACTTTTTTTGTATTTCCTGTATTATTGGTATACATCAGAAATTCTCTTTATATGGCACTGAATCTTTGAATTATAATAAAACCTTTTCTGTAAGATAGGAACTTCCTAGGTATGAAAATGGTCCATTCCGCAAGTCCTCGTAAATCTTCCCAATATTTAAAGAGATAGTCTTGACTACCGCTGACCCAGGCCCCACAGGCTTTATCAATATCAGTTTTACTGAGCTGTTTGCCAAGATGCATGTCACGAAATACATGAATAGCTTTTGGTTTATTAATTGTCTTTTGGATATCATCCCAGCATCTTCTGGCCATTCCAAATTATGTTTGCTATAGAGATGGGTTTGAATTAATTCTCCAAATTCAATGACTTCTCAGTTCAAGGAAGTTCAGAGGCAGGCTCTGATGTACCCCCTTCTCTTACAAATTTCCTGCCTGTGTCCTTTAGTGCTGTTATCTGAAAACCCTACGCAAATTACGAACACTTTTTAAAAAGCTCTAATTTTGCCCAGACTTATATGAAAATGATATTGTAAACACGTATATATGGATGACGAAAGCAGACTAGGATCTTAACAGGCTGGGTTCTTCCTGTTCACTTAGTTGTAAATTGTATATCTTTCTGGCCCTAATTTAGGAAACCACTTTAACCTGTGATTAAATCCTAGTAAAATCAAGGAGATTTCAGCACACATTTAAGGCTTGCCCTACACTTCAGTGTTTAAAAGAGCAGCTTAACAACATGCATTCCTGAAGGAATATTTATCATGGTAAACCAGTATTTCCTTGTGACTGGGACGCAGTCTCCAGGCAATCCACCAAAAGAGATCTAAGTGATCATGAGATGCTGAAAAATTTATTAAACAACACTGAGACAACTTAAATATTCAACTTTTGTAAGGTCTGATGTACTAAGTTTGGTAGCTCCACCCTTTCCATACCCTGCAGGTGACTCTTGGCATTATCTCAGTGCTCCACAACCCACACTCCCTTATCATTCACCTTCAAGAATTCAGTCAATCTCTTGAAACACACATGGAAATGATGTAGGCTTATACTGAGAAATGCAGAGACGAACCATTCAGCACTCCTATCTGAAAAAAACAGTATAATTTATAGACATGAATATATATTAGCATATTCATGTACATTTATGGATTGCTGCTTTTACTTTTATGGACCTGTGCAACAAACTTTGGAACACCAGTATTTTCTTTTTCCCAGGGGAGTAAGAGATTTGTGTATATTAACCAGGTAAACATAGATTCATCTCTGTATAGTGTCTTCTCTGACATTTTACTAAACTGAAAAATCGGCTGCATCATTGTTATTCTGTGCTTTCTAGAAGTCCACAACTGAAATGTCGGCATGCTGAAGGTGAGAAATTATTAGAACCTTATATATATGCTATACCCTGGCAAAGTGTGGCAGAGCTCGTATGGTCCTTACCCAGAGCCTTTCCAGTCATTGGGGCTTATAGAATCATGGAATAGTTTTGGTTGGAAGGGACCTTTAAAGGTCATCTAGTCCAAGCCCCCTGCCATGGGCAGGGTCATCTTCAACTAAATCAGGTTGCTCAGAGCCCTGTCCAGCCTGACCTTGAATGCTTCCAGGGATGGGGCATCTACCACCTCTCTGGGCAACCTGTTCCAGTGTTTCACCACCCTCATTGTAAAAAATTTCTTCCTTACATCTAGTCTAAATCTACCCTCTTTTAGTTTAAAACCATTCCCCCTTGTCCTGTCACAACAGGCCCTGCTAAAAAGTTTGTTGCCATCTTTCTTAGAAGCCCCCTTTAAGTACTGAAAGGCTGCAATAAGGTCTCCCCGAAGCCGCCTCTTCTCCAGGCTGAACAACCCCAACTCTCTCAGCCTTTCTTCATAGCAGAGGCGTTCCATCCCTCTGATCATTTTCGTGGCCTCCTCCGGACCCGCTCCAACAGGCCCATGTCTTTCCTGTGCTGAGGGTTCCAGAGCTGGATGCCGTACAGGGTATGTTCCCTTCTGGAAAACTAAAGGTAACCCATATTTTTTACCTAATGCTTTATCTTCAGAAGCAGGTTTTCCAATACAATATAAATATAAATATTCTGCTGTGACTTCTTGTGGACTGCCTTACATTGTAGTGTACAAATGACTTTTTTGATTATCTGATGTCAAATGGAAAAGGGACTGAAAGTGCAAGAAACAACGCTTACGCAAGATGAACGCAGTATTCGTAGTTGTATGTGGTAAAATGTTCCCAGAGAGATAACTTAAATTATGAAGCTTATTTCTTTCATTGGCATTACGTTAATCTCTTACCAAGACATTTAGCCACTGCAAACAGTAACTGATATTGTCTGCAAATATGATACACTACCGTGGGTGTTGTGCAAGCCAAATACAGCCCACAGGACAATTCTTCTCATACCATCATTACCATCTTGTACAATTTTGGAGCGGAGATGATAGGAAATGACTAATTCAGGAGGTGGATGAATCTCAGCAGAAGTTGCTGCTTCCACATGAAGGAGGGGTTTGCCATCGCTTGGCAAGCAAAGACTGGCATATTTGTCCAGCAGCCACTCCGGGGTTAGAAAAGTGGAGAATGCAGGTGCGTGAACCTCTGATAATAAACCTTCTCAGCTCCTTCTGAGGATGGGTTGCTGCTGCAATAATATTATCACAAGAGCTTGTCTGCAGAGGGTTCTGCTGCTATTGTGTGTGAGTGCAGAAACATGTTGGTACAACCTCTCTATTCAGCCCTGGAAAGGCTGAGAGCCTGGTGAGACCAGTGGAAAGACTGAGCTTCTACTCAATGGAGCAGCACCATACTGTCCACTATGCCCATGATGATATATTCTTGACAGGTGATAAATCATGTCAACCTCCCTAGCTGCCATAATGTTTCCATTGCAATTATATCTATGTACCTATTTATTGTGATGTTTTATCTTGTGGGTTTTAAATAAGATGTATTAAAACACGGTGCAGTGTAATCCAAATGCAATGAGGCAAGTAACTGTAAAAGCCAAAATTAGGATACAGAGAACAATGTATTTCAAATTAAGTGGGAACAAGATTACTTGTTAGCTGAAAATAATGAGCACCTTCAGTGCCTTATGTGCATGCAAATGATAGGTGTGCCAAAGGAATATAATATCAGCTGACATTACAAAACCTACCACCATGGAAAATAAGAGAAGTGCACTGGAGAACCTAATCATTACAGAATTAAAAGAAAATCCCCCAAAATCAACATCACAAGCAAAGAAGTATGCTGACTGAACCTGCTACTGCATGAACTGAAAACCTGGCTGCCCCTGATGAGCCATGCCTCAGGTGAACCCCTGAAACGGGACGGTAAGCCAGAAACAGGTCTGCAGTTAAAATGTTCTCTGCATCGATGGGGAAAAAAAAATTAACAAATCATGGCAGTTTGTTATCATCTCATGTAACTAGAGAAAGCAGAATAGTTGGCACAAACAATCACATGCTCAAAGTTTGAGACCAATCACAGAAAAATGTAAGCACTTGTCATTGACTTTGGATGAGACGACTAACAGCAGTGAAAGCAGGCAGTTATTAAATTTCAGCTGAGCTATTGCTAAGGTTTTCTTTGTAAAACAAATGGGGCAGTACTTTTAACGTACATTGGAAGTATTTCTTTCTACCACTAGCTCATGTAACAGTTTTCAAAGCTCCCTTGTCACAAATAATGACAAGTAGTAACTGTCTAGAAAAGTCAGTTAATGAGTTTGCTGAAAAGAAACTGCAGCTGAATGCCTCACTTTCGCTGCACAATACATTACCGGACAGTTGGTGGTAAATCTATGAAACAAGGAACATGAAGACTAGTATCATATATATAGTTAATCTCACTCACAGAAGAAATACTGCACAGATGCCAGAAAATGTATCAAATACCTTAAGGAGCTGAATCCAAACTATGGGAATTTAGCCCCTCATTAAAAAGTTACGTGGCTGTAAGCAGGGAAGCTCCCTTCTTTACTTCTCCAAATGTGCATATCCTGAAGACGAGAGAGCAAATAACACATTTCACTTATAAGAGCCTATCTCTGCTCATTGGTCTTCCTACCAGCTTTGTAATAGCTCCAGTCTGCATGGTGCCTAAAATCCAAAAGAGCTATTCAGGTCACCTATTATCCATGGAAGAGCTTAAAATTTACTAGAGTTTCCATGTCGGACTGCAAAATTTTCTACAAAGACCTCCACACATACTTAGAAAGTATCCCAAACTGAACTCTTAAAGCTGTAATTGAGAAAGAAGTGCCTAAACTCACCCCCAAAGAGCCCATTGCCACACTTAACATCCATGAATAGCACTGAATTTACCTCAGAATCCATTTAGTACTCCCAGCTGACATTAGCACTCTTATCCTGCCTGTGGAGAGAGCTCTTCCAGAAGTCTGCTCTTAGGATGAGGTCCATATCCTCCCTCCGCTTAACTCTCAATAACTGACTCATGAGATAGAGAATTTACATTTTGCATTACAGAGTTGGGTAAATTGCATTCATATAGATGGAAATAGAGTTTGGATTCCAAGACTTTTAGACTTTTCATTTCAAAGGAGTATCTTCAGCAACAAGATACAGGGAGTTTGGGTCTGGTTTTTATAGTTGTCTTGGTTCTGCCTCTCCTTTCTGAACAATAACCTAGTCGCAACAAGAGGGATGGGGATGAGGATGTATCCTCATTCTACCATTTGCTCATTCCTTTGGAAAATCAGAATCAGTGGGTTCAGCTTACTCAAGACCAAAAAGGTCCTAGAAGAAACATTTCGGTCTTCCCAGACAAATGCACAAATCAACAGATTACTGTGCACAGGGCTGCCGTAGCTACATCCTCCACTGGTATCTGCCTGTTCTGAAGACACAAAACAGTATTTTGAACTCTGAAGTTATGCTTACAGTGGCATATAAACCAAGACCAGGGTATGGACATGAACACAGGACTACATAGTACTTAACTGTTAGCATAGTTGGACAATAACAAGTGCCTAGTATCATCTGGAGATAGCACATGCCAAGAACCATCCCCATAGGAAACCTGGATGCAGCCACACTGGTTTCAGGGAGCGAGGAGAGAAGAAAGTGCAGTCATGCAGATAAGAACTGGGGGCCCCTCATGGTCCTTATTTATAAAAATGTCTTGGTGTCCAGAGTTATTTCTGGCAAAGCCAAACCCGCTGACTCTTCAGACAGATAGTTTTCAACAGTGTTTTCCACTGATGAGCTCTAAGTACTTCTCCATTTCAGCATATGGGAACCTGGATCATGGCAGCCCTAGGCAGTCGGGGCAGAGAAGCCGGTGCCTCATACAGGTGCCCTGAATCCCTTTTTACAGGAGCTCATAGGTTTTCATCGACTGCGGAACAAATATTGCCATAATATTTTTTGGCACAGCAATGCTTCAATTCCAGATACGGAAATAAATTTTATGCACAACAGTGAAGCATGGAGTTTTCAGCTTGTTTCTTACGGATTTCATTTCCTACCTGAAAAACTTTGCAATGAAGTGCTGTTCAATGTACAGAAGCACATGTGTCTGTGAAAGTATGCTCCCAGGAATAAAAATCTGTAAAATCAAAATATTGCAACTAGCCAGAAAGCAATGCCCTTGGCTGCCAATCCTTATTCACCACTGTGAATATTGACATTGACATCTAGGAAGAAAGTATTTGTTCTGAGAAATAAACTATTCTCTTATTCAGTGATACTGTATTCATTTTACCCCTTTAACAAACAAAGTCCAAGTGATCCATCTCGTAGTATTATACTCCCATCTGTGATCTGTAGTTGTGGCCCCAACCTAGCATCTAATATTCTCCTCTGATAAACTACCACTGCATTAGTTTGGTCTTTAGTGCCTCCTCCTTGCGTTATCTGATCACAGTAGGTTCATGATTTAGCTTTATCTGGGCCTACAATCAGCCTCAGAGAAAAAAAAATGTTGATTTCTTAGAGGAAATGACCTCTGTCTTCCCTACACCTGGAAAAGCTGGCTGGGTCTAGACATTTAACCATTCCTTTATTTCATGACCTCTTCAACTGCTGAAGTATGTGGGGTTTTTAACATCAAGACAGCAGTTTTCATTCAGCCAGTTAAAGCTACGCCTGCTTTTTTTGTCTCTTGGGAGTTGATATTGAAATAGTATCAAACTCAAAAGACACACCTATTCTATATGAACTCTTTGTAATCGCTGATGGTATTAATCAGCCATTCTTAATGGTTCTTCAATATCTATGGAATTACTTCTTTTTAATGGCAGCACTTCCTAGGTTATCAGTTCTATCAGAAAGCAGCAATGGCCATTGTCCCTTCTGCTCCCACACAGATAAACCAGTTAGTTCACACACTACAAAATATACAGAATAAACATAAGTTTATTACAGCCTGTAAGTCATCCATATAGATTCATTTACATGCCACAGTTTTCAAAACATGTATTTCTTTTTTTTTTAGGCATCTAAAAACATGCACAGTTTTGCTTTACAGTTTTACCATGGGATCAGATAAGAAAGGTTTTTTGATCAGTCAAAACATAATGTCAAAGTGCCAGGACAATTAGCTATTAACACACAAAGGATCTTTTCTTTTACTAGGGTCTGCAACAGAATATCATGTTAAGAAAATGTTGATGCATTGGATGAAAAGAATAATACCTTTGATGCAATTACTTTAAGAACTCGATACATTTTATGTGTTTCTTTACTTTTCATTTCATATAGATCACTAATAAAGATGGAATGACTCTCAGTATTTTCATTCAAAAATCTGTGGCCAGATCGTCAGCTAGTGTAATGCAATCCACTCGGTTTTCAGCATTTTCAATGACTGAGAATATGGCCAATATCTGAAAAAAAAATGTTTGGTGGAATTAGTGTGGAACAATAATTGTATTTCTGACGAGTAAGGCAAGGATTGGATGCTGATGCTGCAGGCTACTCAAGGATGGTTAATTGTATTCATGAACTATTTGTAAGACAGCAAGCTGCCAAAACCTCAGACATTTCCAACATGGTAATTCTGGAATGCTGTAGTAAATAGGAAAAAACAGATGTCATAATGTGTTTCATCTAGTTTAAAACTTAACATGTAATTAACTTAATGGCTTGACAATAGCTGATGTAGCAACAAATATAATGCAATTAAATTAGTACCTCATTATGGCATCAAATTCTTCTACATATGCATTACCAAAAAAAAGATCAGATTTTGAGACATTGGTATATTTTACGGTGACTAACTACCCTTAAAATGCAATTGCATGTAATACTTGCTTTGTATTTCATCACTTGTGGAAATTATTTCATTTTTATAACACTGTACTTTCTGTAGTCTTTTCATTACACCACTAGTGAAAGCTCTTGTTTCAAATGCTGTATCTAGGTACTTGGACTTTTGCATTCATTATGTCGTATAAAGCTTTCATTTTCTTTACTCTTTGTACTGCTTGGCTGTTTGTCCAAAGCAGTTCAGGCAATTATCGTGCTTCTTTCACATCTTCTCCGAGTAGTTGTTACGGTAGTCTTCAGGTGGTCTGTTTTATGCACACAGCAGCATGTTGAGACAGAGTCCTGTTCATGTATTATATTGGACTTCCCAAAAGTTTCTCAAGGTATTATTAGGGTTTCCCAATTGTTAGTGCTGCAGGATGAAAAAGGGCAAGAGTACGCTGAAGTAGAATAACTTGAAAAAAAAATGTAGAGTCCCGAAGAAATATCAACACCAAGCCCAGACATTCTTGTTACAGAACAGCACTGTCTAACCTGCAATTTCTGTGAGTTTCCTAAGTGCAGTTTGTGTTCAAAGAAAGCAAAAATACATTTTGAGCTTATAGTGGTATAGTTGTATTAAATAGAAAATAATTTCATTTTGAATTATGTAATTGATTTTTCAAGTGACTCAGATCTTCCAAACTCACCATGCTAGCACGTTCCTATTAAAGATATTGAAACCTGTCAGAGAGAAGTCTGAAAGGAAAAAGGTCAAACTGTGGCCTAACGCTGATCCTACTAAAATTTAATGTTACTTTCCATTCACTGCAGTGGATGAGGTCCTTGATGCTGACAACAAAGTGGCCCTCTGATGCTGTGGGTTTCTACAGCTTGCTTTTTCACTGTGCAGGGATATTATTAGGAAAGAGGGATCAGTAAAAAGGAATCTGAAACCTGATCCAGTGCTGAGGAATGCCTTTTGAATGTGTCATTTGAACCTAGTTATTACTTCTGCGAGGTGTGAACGTTTTGCAGGAGTCTTTGCTCAAAACCTGAAATGGACCGTGAAAAGTAGTAAAAAAGTTATGCAAGCCTTCATGCAATTAAGCAAAGTAGTTGCAAAGAGCTAATTATATACTTCTGAAGCTGTACATCAAGATATCCAATAAAACGCATCATGTATCTGTTGGATGTTGTTTCACCTTACATTAAGGTCCATCCATTTTCTGGATTTTAAAAATATCTATGAATTTATGTATATATTCAGATTCTGCACACTAAGGTGATCTTTTTTGTTCTTAAACTACATTTATTCCCTCATGAATGTTGCTCTGTCTCCATTTCTAAAACGCTGAATGGGCAGATTGCTTCTATCAAGCATTTCATGTGAACAGTTTATGAAGTGTGAACAATAGAGGACTGTCTAATGATTGGTTATCATGACTTTCAAAGTTAACTGATACAGAACCCCTGCTCAGGGAAAATCAGGGGTTTTTTTATTGCACCTAGCAGGAAATTTTAGGGAATATTATAAACTGACCAATTTTAAGGAAGTAAGATGGATGGCTGACAGTAAAATGCTTACAAGCCGTGGCTATGTAATACAGAACTGCTGTGCAATTCCTCCTTCAATATGTTCCTTAATAGGAAAAAATATTATATGGTGAAATTGATACATTTTTTAGAAATTTATTGGAGACCCTTTCCAGCAGGGGTCAGAATGGAAAAGGGAAACAGTGGTACTTGCTGAGGCTGACAGCTAAAAGCACAAATCCATCAGTCACTTGGATGTGGTTTAGCATTCTTTTCAACACAGATCATTTAGCCTTGATTTTCCAAACAAGCGCTGTCACCTACAGTGCACACCCACCTAGTTGTTCTGGCTGTGTGCAGGTTGTCACACAGGGCCAACAAACAGAGTTCCCATAGAGAACGTCCACCTTTGATAGCAGTTCAGAAACGAGCAGCCTCTGATCGGCATTAGCATGCTCTATCCCTACGGCTTTTTGGAGGAAAAGTTCATTAGCTGCTTCGCATGCCAAGGGACCAGCTGTCCTTCAGCACATGGAGCAGCTCTGATTGACCAGGAGGACAAGTGGGAAATAAGCTCGCAGCAGTGCCAGCGCGGCATATGGTCATGTACCAGCTGTTTCTGAAATGCTTGCCAAACGGAGACCAGAATCAGGTTGGCTGTTAGGCAAATAAAACCCAACAAAAACCAACAAGCAAACAAAAAATTCCACTGTCGGGATTCCTGAGATCTGACCGCAAAATGAGAACTGTCAATTTGAAATGTCACACAGCAACTATGTGAATATTCAGAATAATTTGTCACTGGCTTGCATACTCTGACTTGCTCCATTTGGAGAACACCGATGTTCTGAGCATCTGTCCCTTCTACGGAGCTTTCAGAGAAAAAAAAATATAGAAAGGGTGAAATAAGGTAAGTGGATTTGTATTAGTGATATACATTACTAATACATTGAGAATACATTCAAAGGCTGAATGGAGATTGATTTAAATTGGTGCCAATTGTTATTACAGACAAATCCCAGGTGTCCCACATTTTACTATATTTTATTTCTGCCTTGAAAAGGGGAATTCAGATTCTGAGCTCATGAACAAAAGGAGATTTGATTGCGATTGGCGCAAGTCATATTACAGTGTTGGTGAAATGCTTCTGATAAACCAGTGGAATGACTCAGCAGAAAACAGTCAGCAGGATTTTTCCCCCAAAGCTTTTCAGTTTTTCATAACAAGAAAATAATTTAAACAGTAATTAAGTAGTCCAGAGAATGATGCTGTCCTTCTATCACAGGGTTTAAAGCACTTCTTTCTCTTTAGAGCTTTCCCATCATGACACTCCTTCAGGGTTTGGAGGAAGCTGAACTGATTAACTCCACGTTCATATTACATCAATTACTGCCTTGGCAGCGTTTAAGAGAACATCAGTAGCTCATGTAGCTACACAATCCTGCATATTTAACTTTAAAAACTTAGGCTTTTTGGCTAGTCTAAATCAAATTTACGACTAAATTAGGTGCTAAGGATGTTCAAAAAAGGCAAAGCCTAGCTAAAACAAAAATAAGAGTAATGCTGCTCCTGTACCAGGAAATGACTATATAGGCTGGGAGGCAGTGGTTACTATCTTGGCTTGTGTTCATGTTTCTTGAGAGACATATTTTTATGTACAGGATTAACTCGTCGAGAGGCCTGAATGGGACTACATCTGGGGGGGGGGGGGATCATCTTTTCAAAGATGAGCTTGGTTTCAGTGACTGAAGGTTGTTTGCACAAAAGAAACAGTGTTAGCCAACGAAGATGACATACCGTATGTTGGAACTCTAGGAGCCACACATTTAGCTGTGAATAAAAGGAAGAAAACCCTTAGGATTACGCACAGACAGAAGACTTACTTTGACATCTTACATAATATTGACTTTCCTTAGACCCGTATGTATTCATATATTTGAGAAATGCAAGGTGCTAGCGTACACCTGAAAAGGGCATTATTATTTTCCCAAGACGCTTAATTAGTACTTTGGTGTGTCTTCTTTGTCATATTTTCAGTCTTACAGTGGCTCATTTTCACTCATCTACTATGCTAAAAATGTTGCTCTTTCATTACACTAGGGTTGTGTAAACAGTTCTCATTAAGCTGGCATTTAATCAATTGGAATAAAATTTTCCCGGCTCCCGACGAGCTCACCTACTAAAACCGACTTTCAGTGGCATCAATCTTCTAAAAGACGACTGTCTTTCCAGACGGTCCTTCATTTAGCAGCAAAATAAACTTTATTTTCTAACCCTGCCCTCAGAGTCGCTAAGGATTTCAAAAGGACCTCACATTACAAACACCGCCACACTCCATCATTATCCCCCATTTCCTCCTTCGCATTCCCGCCCCAGCCCTGGGTGTTTCCCTCTCCGTCGTTACCACGCAGCCAGCCCTCCCGAGGGGGCGAGGGCGGCTGCCGCCGGCAGCTCGCTGAGGGAGGCGAGGGGCCGCCGCCCGCCTCCCCGCCCGGCTGACGGCCACCCCGAGGCACGAGGGACGGCGCCGCTCCCCTCGCCCGCCACCGAGGCGGCCCTCGGAGCCGCTCTCCCCGCCGGCCGGCCGGTGACTTTCAAACGCCTCGCCCGCCCCTTTTCTCCTCAGGCGCCCTGCGGACAGCGCGGCGCTCTCCCGGCAGGCGGGGCCGGGCCGAGGCTGTACAACCAGGGCAAAGGGATACTTCCCCTCCTCCCCCCCGCCCTTCCTGCGCGGCGGCCGGCCATGGAGCCGGCTCGCCGGCGCCCGGGCACTACGGCACGTGGACGGCGACGGCGGGGCCCGGCCCCCCCCCGCAGCCCGCCCGCCGGCGCGGCGGAGAGCTCGGCGCGCCCCTCGCCGCCCCGCTGCGCGCGCGCAGGCACCCGGCGCGGCCCCACAGCCCGACGCGCGCGCCTGGGCGGCGGGAGCCGGGCCGCCCTCTGGGCGGAAGGATACGGGGAGGAGCCTGCGGCGCGGTCCGCCGGGGCGCTGAGTCCTGTTGCCGGGTGACGGAGCGGCCGGCCCCCCTCCCTCCCCGTGGCGCTGGGAGCCGCCGCTGCCGCCGGTTTACGTAACGCCTCCCAGGGCAGGTCCCGGCTCCGTCCCGCCCGCCTCACTCGGGGACGGCAGCAGCGGGACGGAGTCCGCCGCCTCCTCCGGCTGCCAGAGGCCCCAGGGCCCCGCTCTGCGCCGCCACGGCAGGTAAATACCCGCCGCGGGCCCGGGGAGCAGAGGGAGGGGCAGGGCGAGAGGGAGGGAGGTCGGCAGCCGCCCTCCCCGTGGCAACGGGAGGACGGAGCCAGGAGGCGGCGGCGAGTGCCCCCCCTCCCCCCCTTCCTTCCCGCCGCTGCGCTGAGGGACGGGCGGGCTCAGCCCCCGGGAGCGCCGGACCGGCGGCTTGAGGCCCGGCCGAGGAGGCCCGCGCCGGCCCGCTCTCCCCTCCCCTCTCCGCTAAGAGCCCGGGAAGAGGAGGAGTTGCGGGGCCGGGCCTGGCCGGCGCTGGGAGGACGGTTTCCCGGGACGGCGCGTCTCGTTTCTCGGCTGCGCCTGCCGCAGCGCGGCGGGAGCGTGCCGGAGAGGCCGGGGGCACGGCCGGGGGGAGAGGGGAGGAAGCGCGGCGACGGGAGGAGAGGGGCCGGGGAGGGGGTGACAGGGAGCGCGAGGGGCCGGGCGGGGGGGCTGGCTGCAGGCCGGCGGCGAGGCAGGGCTCGGGGGCGGGGCCGGGGGCCCGGCCGGGGTGCCCCGGTCCGAGCGCCTGCCTGGGAGCTGGGCCCTCTCCGGCACCCCCCTTCCCCCGGCACCCCCTCCCCGAGCTTCTCCATCCCGCCCCGGCCCCGGGGTCCCAGCGTCAGGTGAGCGGCTGCGCCAGGGCTCGGGAGGGAGGCGCCGGCCTGGAGCGGGAGCCGGGGCTCCCGTGCCTTCGGGCCGGGTCACGCCCGGGAGGAGAGGAGGAGGGAGAGGAAGGCGGCACCCAGCACCCACCCGTTGTGGGTGCCGGCCTGCGCCGATGTCACCCGGCGCAGTGGACGGGGAAACCGGAGGATGCGGCGCTTCGGGTCAGGGTAGCGAGAGCCTGAGCCGGGCAGCCCCTTCCCTGCCCAGCCTGACCGTGAGGTTGAAGGGACAGGGCTTTCCGCCCCCCCCGGGCTACGGCCAGGCCTGGCTGGTGTGCGGGTATGGCTCACGCCGTGACCTTTCATCCCGTGCGTAATTGTACAAAGCGCAGACAGCGGCTGCTGACCGGTCAGGAGGAGCTGGGAGACGGGTCTAAATGCCTCGGGTTGGGGCGGACGGAAACCCCCGCTGGCTTAGCTGCGGCGTTACAGGGCCACCCTGGGGGCCGATCTGGTGGGACGCTCTCCCCTCCTTTTTTTTTTTTTTTTTTTTTTTTTCTCCTTTGCAACAGCATTGTCCTTTAGGGGCCTATTGAAGGCAAAAGGCGGATAGAAAGGCTGGGGCTGCTGCTGTTTCAGGAGGAGGAGCTGGGCTGATGGGAGACTGATGGGAGCCGCATCCTATGGCCGCTCGGAGCGGGGCGCCGCCGGGGCGGGCCCGGCAGGGCCGCAGCCTCTCGTAGGCAGTGGGCGGGGTGGGGGGGGACAAGGTTTGGCGAAGGTTACAGCTGAATGCAGAAGTGACACAAACTGACACTTCATTCCAGCAAACTCATTTCCATCTTCTCCTCCTGTCCTCTCGATTAAAAGTATACATGTATTAAGTCATGTTATGAAACTCGGAGAAAAGCGAAAGTGCGGTGCTTTTTTCTGTTTTTTCTTTGTTTTAATTACTCATTGCAGTACCTGATACTGATCTGAAGGGTGAAAATAGTACGATTTGCTCGTCCTTTCAAAGAAAAGACATTCCTATATTCCAGTGTTTTCTGTATATATGTAATTTGGGTTGTAGTTTATAGGCCTGGGATCAGAGGTATGTGGTATGGGTAGTTGATTTTCCTCATGCAAACCCTTTTAAATGTTTAGGTTTTTACCCTTCTGTGGCACACCGTATATTACTTCTGTGTTCCTGGGATCAGGTGGGAATTGCAGATGAAATTTAGTTTCTTAGCTGTCAAAGTGAGCTCGTGATGATTCAGTAGATAATTGTGTATAAAACAAACTACTTCATTGCAGTGCTGAAAACCCAAGTATTGCGGGCTTCTCACAATCTATGGGAGTCTGAAATCAACATTTTTCTTTATTGTTTAAGACCAAAATATGCCTTATAAAAGTAAATGACATGGAACTTGATTGTTACTTGACATGTAACTGTACAGATTTTATTTTGTACTAATCCTCCATCTGCTGTTTCTTGTCAGTATGGATATGCTAAAATGGTACTGTACAACCCCTCCCTTCCAATCAATAAAGCATATCGTATAGGTATCAAAATCTTCTACTTTGATCATTGAGATATAAGAGAGGATGTAGGTAACTTGAATAAAATGAGTAGTACACTACATATTTATAATGTTCTTCATTTTCAAAGACTAAAAATTGTAGGGGAAATCCTGATTTGTACACTCCATTGAAAGCATCAGCAGTTTATATCCCCGCCATATTCTACTTAGCAGATATTCCCACACGTACAGCCACAGAACTTCATTAGTTCATTTGTTTTGTGCACCGTGGGGGTAATTCTTTGAGACCACAGATTCTGCAAATTTGTATTGGATACATGACCCTCTAGCTTTTCTGTTCATCAGCAGGGGAATCAGAAGGAAAGGCAGGGACAAACAGATTTATATGTAACCCAAGAGGAAAAATTGGAGGCCTCAAACTTCTCTTGTTATCTTAATATGCTGATTTCATAGCCTGCATTCCCCACTGCTTTTATTGTTGCTATTCGTTATTCTTCCAAGTAAGAGAAATTCCATAGGGGTAAAATGATGTCAGCATTTTCCTTTGCTCATTTACTGTGCATTCTAGCAGGAATAGGGACAGAGGTAGATCTAGATACTGCTCATAACTTCATTATTTGTCCTTCTTGAGAATCTTGTTTCCAGGTGAATAGGGGGGATGAAGGAAGCCAAGAGGTTGGTTTTGTACTTAGCACGGGTGAATTTTCTATGCAATTTTGTAGTTTTTTAGGCATAGTGCTGTAGAGTCAGAATAGCCTTTCTATCTACTTAGCTAGAATGCTAGCAAAATCATCTACCAGTTTGCTGCTTCTTTAAGCTTTGCATAAAGAAGCATACAAAATTCGTAATGATGGATGTTGAAAGTAGTATGTGTTAAATATTTCCTTTAAAGCCATCTAAATGTTAATGTGTTCAAAATAAGAAAATTGAACTTTTTTTTTTTTTTTTTTTTTTTTTTTAATCTGGGGTTTTCTGTAGTTTGTGAGAGTAAAAGACCCTTATTTCTTGTTATTCCATTGCAGCTTGTTTTTCTTCTTTCTTTTTTTAAGCCATGGATTTATAGCACAGGTTTCATACCTGACTGATGGGCTGATAATGTGAAGCCCCTAAAATTGTGTAATGATAATAACAACCAATAGCTAATAACTAAAAGTAATAACTTATTACTATAATAAGATGAGTAGCAATGTCTGGTAAAGCAGAATGTGATGAAGACAGCAAGACTTAGAATTCCTGTAGGCTAAGGGAGGTAGCAGGAGCTATTCTAGTTATCTACGCTGCTAGTGGAGCTTGGAATACAAATGCTCTTCTAGAACCTATTTAATATGCTCTCTTTATTGGGATAGTTTCTTCTGTATTGTGGAACAGAGATTGGAATCCTTCATTTTAGTCCAAGAACAGTGACAGGCTAGTTAGGTAATTTGCAAATGTAATTATAGAAACGAGTTGTTGTGTTGTGTCCATCTCCCCCAACCATACCCCAAGAATTTTTTGAGTACAGTCAATTTCATGATAGAAAATAAAAATGTTCAAATGAATATTTGAATGCTCAGTTGCATTTCAATATACAGACAAAAAGAAAATTGGCTGATAGGAGGGAAAAGTATGTTTTTTCATAATTTGGAAAGAATTTACCAGATTGTTCTAGGCAGAAATACCAGGTAACTGCAGGACTGTTGGAGTGTTTTAGTAGAAAAAGATCTAGGTGAGCTAGTTATAATATTTTTACTAAAAAGCATCGTGTTCTACTTTTCCCAAAAGTTGGTTGGGTGCATTTAGAATGGATGCTGAGGGATTGAATGTGTATTTTATTGGGCCACGGTGGTGGTTGGGAGGGTCGGGGAGAAGACTTGAATGGTTTGAACATTCAGTACAAAGATTATTCTTTCACAAATTTCTTACTAGAAGTCTCTAGCTTTATTGGAAGTTACTGAACATTTTTAATTTTTAATCTGCCATTTCCTTTATAATTTCACATGCAAGTGTTTGGATTTACCCACATAAAACTATTCATTGATTATTTCTGCATCATCTAGATTCTGTTCATAACTTAGCTTCTCTATGTCTACTTTGGTATCTGTCTTTCCAAGAGATTTATTTCTAAGGCAGTAGTGTGGAAATTTCAATTATAAAGGATTTAAATTAATTTTTCACTGTTGTGATATTGTATGTATAAGTGAATTATATCCTGCTAAGTTTGTGCATAGTCTGTGCTCAGGCTATAACAATTTTCATTTTTAATGTAATTTGGGGAATGTTTAAATTTCTCTTTTTTACTGTATTGAGGAGGACATTTCAAATATGCGGTCCATGCTAATTTTACTTTTGTCTGTAACTTTCTAGGCCTTATTCTAGAAAGGATTGCATGAAAATTTATACTCTGTGCAAAAAACTTGTTAATAAATAAAAATAAATTGTAACAGGGATGAAATCTGAAGAGTTTTGTGTTCTTTTTGTAACTTTTAAAAATCTTCCCCTAGTTACTATTACATTTAAATAAGGAACAAGGTCTGCTGAATAGAGCTCTGGACTAGGATAGAAGAGACCTAAAGTTTTCTATCATCAGCTCTGTCGCTGAGTGAATTCAAGCAAATTGTTCCATCTTAATGTGCCTGTGTTTAAGATGCTGTATGGAAAGGAGGAGCTGTTATGCCTTTTATATGTTATTAAATAGTGTGAGTGGGGGGGTTTTGTTGTTTTTATGGTTTGGTTAGATAAACTAGCTTGGTTATAGAAGAATTCTGAAGGGAACTGTAGTTGCACTGCGGAAGAGGTTTTGCATATATAGGCTGTGGAAGAAAGTACGGAGAGATTAGAGAGTAAGAGACTAGGGGTAGCTGAAGGCCAGAAAAAATAAAGCAAGTTTTCATAAGATTGTATCTTGCAACTCAACTCTGCCGTTCTGATGTTAAAACTATACATTCTGCAATGTTGTTCTAGGTATTGTTAGCTTAGTCAGGACATAGATTGAGATAGTCTTCAACAGTAAAGTGAGAAAATGTGCGAAAACATACGCAGAGTGATTAAGGAAATTATTTTGGTCATTTAGCATGTGTCAGATGTGCTTTTTAAGAAAATAAAGTGTTTTATTAGCCTAAAGAAAAAAGGCTGCTTGAAGCATCACTAATGAAGAAATCAGTAATGCGTATTGCTGCCGTTGGATGAGTAATTAATTCTCACTAAATCCTTGTGACACTGTAATCTGTTATTACAAACTTGAAACAAATTTGAAGACTCTGTGGCTGAGTGGGAGTGCAACATTAAAACACTGCATTGAATTTAGGACACTGGAGTATCTTGAAAGAAATGGAGCCAGCTTCCCGTGATTTGTCTGATTGATAACTTTACTTATGAAACTTCAGAAAAACTTCTACTGTTTCATGATATTTTAATTCTGCTGGCTGAAGATTTTGAGCTAATGACTGTTATTAATTAGCTAACGGTTGCTGTTGAGTGACTTCCTATTCTCCTGGTTCTGTCTTCTGGGGTAGAAGTTCACTCTGCTGCTTATTTGACTGTTGCACTTAACAGTGAAATAGAATTACCTATAGGAATTCTTGTTTTATTTAAGTTTTTGTAGCTGCTTTGCTGGAAGTCATGTTGAATTGTGTGGGGTGACACAAGACTTTTAAAGTGTTTCTGTAAGTCCAGATATTAGTTTAATTTTCATATTTATATGGATCATTTTTTCACCAGCTTCTCTGAACAGGA
Source organism: Oceanodroma leucorhoa (assembly GCA_030449065.1). NCBI lineage: Eukaryota > Metazoa > Chordata > Aves > Procellariiformes > Oceanodroma > Oceanodroma leucorhoa. The sequence continues at coordinate 12,631,232 of JASVER010000015.1, read as the reverse complement.
TATCTTACCAGCTTGAGAGAAACCTCAGAGTTCCAGTTTTTAGTAACTTTGTTCTTATGTTGTGAAAGAAATGCCTTGGTTAACAGTACAGTAACTTCCTTGAAGAAATACAATGCTGACCTGCTGTTTTTGTAAGAGGTTTTCTGGTGGTGATAGTTAAATATTTTGCATTTTAGTAAGATAAGATTTCCAGCAGTCATTTGAAGGTGCAAATAGCAAATTTAGTATTTTAAGAGCAATATTAACCTGTCCTACCTGTTCATTTTGTAAACTTTTTTCTTTTAAATAAGCAATAGCATTTTTAAGCAGCATACTTAATCACAAAAGTGGAGATATGATATGGCAACAAATATCACCACTGTTTTTATGGAAAAAGAAGAAAGAGTTTTACTGATGGCCTTACAACGTACACTGAGCAAACAGTGCCTATGCAAATGCACTCAAGTGCTAAAATATATATTCTTTCATGTGAATTGTTACTCTGTTCGAAGTTGCAGAGTCTCCTACTTCTGATATCAATTTCATAAATACATAGAATTTAATTTACTAACATTTTGGATTAAAAATTAGAGGTAGTAGAAGTGCAGGAGAAAAGCATTTGAAACAATTTCCTTTGTAGATCTGCGATATTTTCTTTGCTTCAAAGTCGATATCTTCCCTGCTGGATAAGTCATAGAGCTTGCAAATTCAACTTGTCAGAACTCTTTGCGATTACTGAGCCTCTTGTGGCTGATGCATATTGTACATTTTTATACAGTTATTAATGAAAACATTGTCTATATGTGACTTCCAACTGAATTTATGATAACATCTTTTTTTAATGAAAAGAGCAGTTGAAAAGACTATATAGTTAGGCAGTAGTTGTATTTGTTTTTAAACCCTTCATGAGGCTATTTTAGGCTTTTCAAAAAAGGTAGTAATTAACTCCTTGAATCGCAGACTGTGTATAGAAAACTTCAATAGTAAGCATTCAGAGAAGACCTTCATACAAATTAAAGAAGTTAACAAAATAAAGTAAAATGTGTTGTGTGGTCATTAACTAGTTAGATGTTAATATACAGCTGGATTTTTAACTTTGGAAGTATAAATAGGTGGAGAAATACCAGAGCCTTTAAATGGGCAGTGGTTATTGGATCTTTGGAATTCATAATTCATTCTCCTTTTCCCTTCCCAGCTGATAGATGCAATGTATGTCTAAGAATAAGTTGTATATTAATTGAAATAAATCCTATATGGTTGCGCTAAAAAAGTGGCCACTGGGCTACTTGGTGCTGCAGTAGTGTTCCAGCTGATGTGAAGAGCCCTGAATATTTTATCAGGGTGGCCCCACTGGTGGCCTGGGGGATGATTCCTTCTGGTGGCTGCCTGTGCCTCGGAGGAGGCTGGCAACACCTCTTGGGGCACACTGGTGTCTGTGTCTACGCACTGAGACGTTATGAAACTGGAGGCAAGTCTGTTTTAATGGATGCACACATAACTTGCCGCTCAGGCCTCCAAACCATTACCATCCCGCTTGGGAAGGGAGTTCAAACACAGGCAAATAGCTGTTAGTAACAGGTAGTTTGAACTGCTCTAGCAGTTGGGTAAATTGAAGACATCAGGAGGGCAGGAAGGACCGTGATCAAAATAGTCGAGAGCATATATCTGATCTTTCCGTTGCTTGACTGCATCCTCTGTTGCATTGTTAAGCCCCGCATATATTCTAGGTGATAGAAAGGCTAGTAAATATAGTGAGAGACCAGTAGTAGAAAGCTTACAGATTTTACATGCCGAAAGTCCTGAAGATGAATGTCTCAGTGAGCTTAATATGTGTGCATCCTTTGTGATCTTAGTTATATTTGGTTTTGGTTTTTATTTTTTATTAGCTACATTTATGTTTCCTTAAACTTGAGAGAGAGTTACTGAAGTATGATGAAGGTAATCAATGATGTGCAGTCTGTTGCTTGTRTACATAGTAAAAGATACAGCTTTTGATAAATAGTGTCTCTGTGAAGCTTCTCATGGGACTGCACAAAAAGGACTAACTGTCTCCACCTTGAAGTTACAGCTAGACAGGTATTTCTCCCCAGGACCTCTCAGGCCCTGTAGCAGTCCATCCAGGCAATCCCTCTGTGTAATAGACTTGAAGTAAGCGCCAAAGAGTGAGATGTTTGTGACTGTCTTTGCTCTGGTACGCTCTGGTACTCTGATGAGATCTACAATTTTAAATTGAAAAACTTAAATCATACCAATGACTTCAATGGTAAAAACAAATGTAACAGAACAGTCTGAAACCTCATGTCAGTGATACTGGAATTACACTGATGGTTGGGGAGTACTGTAAAGTATGAGCTGAGGCAACGTCTGTGTTTTTGAGGTGTACATGTGCTGCCTTCTGCATTAGTTCTCACTGTTTCTCTTGGGTTCTCCATACTTCTGTGATCCGTAATATTTAGGCTAGTTGCAGTGCAACACTTGTCTCTCTCTTACGAAACTTGAAGCAACCAGTAAGTTCTTTGTCATCTCCAGGCTACTGTTGCAGTGGGATTCTGTTTGTTTTGAGGCTGAATCTGCTGAATGATATAAGTAGAGGGTACAGTTGCATGGGTCAGTAGGGAATTTCTGTAAAAATGTTGGAAGTACATATCAAATCTGTTGAAGTACCTGGATTGGATTCCACATTTCGTGGTCCAAAGAGTAATGGTGCTCTGAAAGACTTGCATCTGAATTAGGTAAAATGTAGTTTCTGAACTCTGCCTTCCTAATGTTTTCTTGTTATGCTTAAGTTGATCTAACAGTGGGCTGCTGCTGAAAGGGGCAACCCCACTTCCTTTCTTATGCCAGATGTAGAAATTTTTTGGCTATAGGGTGAGTTGATAGCTTATTTGTATTTCTTGAAGACTGGCCCACCAAAAATGCTTTTTCTCCATTTAGAACAAACTGATCTAGTTCGTCCCTGCAACCACACAGCGGATGGGTTAAGTACAAGGACAAAAGGGTGAGAATGCCAGGAAGGGACGATGGGAGAAACAGTAGAACATCTTCTCTTGGTGGCAGTATGGAGTTGTGGTGCAGTTTGTGTTACGCTCACTAGCCTTTGAGTCGTCAGCCACAGAGGTTTCTATGTCAAGATGCTGCTGCTGGTATCGTTCTCTTGAAAGTTAGCTACTGCTGGTATAAAGACCATCACTTCTGGTTTGTACAAACTGGTACTTGTGCTGGCAATAGTAGTGATTACTTCAAATTTTGTCAGTTATATGCAGCATTGTTTTAAGTTCATTTTTAATGTGAAAAATATTTACTTAAATTCCTTGTCATTAGATGCCAATTTGTATTTTTAAACTTGTAACTTAGAAATAACGGTAATTTTTTATGTGATACGTGTACATTTTTCTTTTTTTCAGACAGGATTAAAAAAAAAAAAGTAGTCTTGTTTCAACAAAGGAGTAAAATTTAGTTCAAACACCAGTTTTGAGCAAGCTTGAAATTTAGTTCAAAATCCAGTCTGGACAGTAACAAAATAAACTGGAAAAAAATTTTCTTACAGCAGTTTACGTTCATCGTTTTTTAAGAATAGAATGGAATTATTAGGACTGTATTGGTAAATGGATAACCTTGTTTGAACAAATTCGTACTAAAATAATGTAAATGTTGCCATTGTTAATGACAGCTGGGCATTTGAAATTAGTGAAGCAGTATTTCACTCCTCTAGATTCAGACAGTCTATAAATACCTTTCAATTTATTAAATCTGATCAATGTTTGAAGGTGCTTTTAACAGTTGTAAGTCCTTAAAATTAATACTGAAATTTTTGGAGACATAATGTTTTGGGGTGGGGGGGGCACAGGGTACAGATGTGCTGTACTTAACACTTATCTGGTACAACTACCACAAACTGTGGTACCAGAAATTGTTTTATTTTTCAGATTTTATTTTGTCAGAAATGCTCTGGGCTCCCTTATGTTTATTGAAATGGAAGTGGTGGCTATGTGCTGCATAATGAAGTGCTTGCTTTTGATTTTTTTTTTTTTAATACATCTTTAATATTGAGTCTTGACCTCCTGAAACAGTTTCCTGAGTGATGCTATGAAATAACAATACTTCTGTCTTGAAGGTAAAATTTGCTTACTAAATTATCAAGACACCTATTGAACCATGATCCGCAAAACTTGCAAACTATTAGGGCTTATCAATTAAATTTTTAAGTCATATTACATGTAGTGAAGAACTACTTCCTAGGTGTCCACTATGTAGAGATGCTTCCTACAAGACTGCTGCGTTGTAATAGGAACCCTTTCAAAAGAATCTGTTTATGAAGCCACTTTCAGACGTTCTTACAATTCTATAAAGTGATGAAATTTTGGTATGTGGTGGGCATAGTATGCTGTGTCACAGTGTTTGTAGGTTTTGCTGCTAGGTCATGCTTTTTTCTCTTTTCATCTTGCCTTTTTTTTTTTTTCAACTTACAAATTGTACATTTTCCAGCTTATATTACATGTTTGTTTTGAGGAAGTGGAGAATATTCAGATTACTGAGAATTTGGGGTCTTGGATATGCACCTAGTGCAGGTGCCTCACCTGCTAATTCTGCAGTCCTTTAACAGTTGTTTCCCATAGCTCAGTTTTTGCTCTCTGACAGGATTGATGTTCTGACATGTTGTAACAAAGTTCATATATGTTAATAATGTGCAGCCCTGTGAGTGGATCAGCTAATTGAACTCCTCCAGCTACTGTTTTTTGAAGTGTTGTTCTTCTATTACGATGAACATGAATGTTTTATGAGAACAGCTGTACTGGTTCAGACAAAGGCTTTGTCAAATCCAGTACTTGTCTGCAACAGCATCTGTAAGTGAGCTGTTAGGAATGAAAAAGAACAGGGAGAGTATATGTGATACCTCTCCTGAATACTCCCTCAGCCTCACACTATTTTCAGTCTAGGGGATTTCCTGAGCCTGATGTGGTTTGTCTAGTTGGAAACTCTCAAGGGATCTCTCTTGTTCGATTTCCTTTGAAGCCCATCTGATTTTCTTTTTTTTTTTTTTTTGAATCCTCAGTATCTTTTGGCAAGGAATTCCTAGTACCTGTTGTGTGAAGTTTTGTACATAGCTCTTACTAACTTGTTGGTACTTTCTATTAAGAAAATAGGTTGAACAGTCAATCTCTATCCATGGAGAGGCACGTCATCTTTGATACATCAGGACCAGGGTTGCATGTTATATACCATATGTGTGCAAAACATTAATTCAGTGACACAAAGATGACTTTAGTTTTGTTCTGTGATTTGCTCTTTTGACTGCTGCTGGGTTTGAGCTTATAGTTTCATGAAATATCTAACATACTACTCAGGAAATAGATCCTGGGATTAATAGTCAGCTGACAACTTGGTTTTTTATGTATTAATAGCATGAGCTTATTATTCCTCCTCTGTTTCATTTCAAGTTTATCTATGCTGAATTTTGTTTGCCTTTTTATTGCCCAGTCCAGTTTCATAAGGTCCTTCTGCATTTTTTCAGTTATTTTGTATTCAGTGTCCCTGATAGCTTGCTGTCGTTTGGTAGCTTGTTAAGTGTGTTGCCCATCCCATCTTCCAGGTCATTTACAAATTTGTTAAGCAATGCAGGTCCCAGTGCAGAATCCTACAGAACTGTGCTGATGATTCCCCTGGTGTCATCTTGGTTATACCCCTGTTCTTTTTCTTTCCTAACCTAAGTAAATGAGGCTTATATGGTAGCTCTTGAATCCTTTGAGTAATTCCATTAAGCTTTTATACAGGATTAGCAGCTTCAGATTTTCATTTGGATAAGTGTTATGAAAATAAACTTGCAGATTTACAAGAAAAGAAAACCTGCAGTAATGCCCACAGATTGGTTTCTGTCCCCTCTGTGGGTTCTCTGACTTGAGTTACACTAGAACCATAGCATAAGCCCAGCTTCGTTAGACATCAGTCAACCATAAAACATATAGCCATTACAAATGAGATTGTATCACTCTTGCAGTTCCCGATAATACTTCTTAAAAAAGGAAGTTGTTTTTCCTAAAAGTTAATTCACAGAGCTGCTTTTATGCTTCTGACCATTTTTAGTGTTCCTTGCTTTGATTCCAGCCAGGTGTTTTAATCTGTGTTTCTCATGGCACGGCAATGCTTCTGAAGCTTTGTGGCAGAAATTGTCTGAACTGGGATCGGGGGAGAGGTTTGTTTATAGCATAGGCAATATCAATTTTCTTGTTTTATGGTAGTGTTTCAGTGCCTTGGTCATGAATCAAGCTCCTGCTCTGCTGTTTGTTGTACAATAACATCAAACATCATGAACACATAAAAAAGCTGTCCTTGCTCTAAAGACTATACAGCCAAATTTCTTAGATTATTGAGGAATGTGATTAAAAAATAACAACTTCTTTTACTTCTGAATTCACATGTCTTTTAAATGCCATGTGAAATTTATTAAGGACACAGATTCCATTGTTCACTAGATTTTAAATAGGCTTTGTTTCTGGGCTTTGACAGTGCCCTCCCCAGTGTGTGGCTGTTTGGTTTGTATGCTAAGGATTTGTTTAGATTTTTCACTGAAAGAAACAAAAGAAATGATGGTAAAATTGCTGATTCCTCCATAATATATAAGAACAATTTTGGACTTCTGTTACCATCATATGATGTGACCATGCTTTTGATTATCAGTCGTCTAGAGGGGACTTAAATTTACTGAAGTGAATATGTGATTTTAGTATGTTATTGACCAAACTTGATAAAATGTTCACTTTAATTATACTAATTAGGATTTGCATATTTTTGCTATATGTAGTTGTCAGGGAGAGGAAGGATTGTTTGCTTTTAATACAACCATTCTCAGAAAAAATACTACTTCTAAAAAACTTTGTCCTGGTTAAAAAGATGTGGACACTTGTATCCATACAAAAAAAAAAAAAAAAAAAAGGAAGAAAGTAAGAATTCTATAATCTTCTTTTTTCTCTGTGTATTGAAAAATTGTCATACGTTGTCAAAGACCATAGCTGGGAAAAAAGCTTTTGAAAATGAGAGCTGTTAATTTAAACTATGTAATGTACTGGCATATTTCACAATAATAGAGGAAACTTTGTATCGAACAGCAGTTACAACTTCACTATTGTGTGAGAATGTGTTTGGTCTAATTGTTAACATATAGCAGTAGGCAGAATGAAGCACTGGAAACAGGAATGTTATCCCTTTTGGGAATGGAAGGAACGAGAGAGGTGGCATCTGTAGCTTTATCTAAGAGATCGACTTCTCTGTAGTAGATGTATCAAAATGTGTAAAGAGTAACGTTGAGGCTTGAGAGACTGCCCTGGTTGCGGCTGCGACAGAGTTAACTCTCTTCCCAGTAGCTGGAGGGGATGCTGTGTTTTGGGTTTGGTAATGAAAGGAACGTTGATGGCCCATGGATGCTTTGGTTGTTGCTGGGTGGTACTTGCACCAGGACTTTTCAGCCTCCCATGCTCTGCCAGGTGCAGGGGGRGCTGGGGGGGAGCATAGCCGGGGCAGTTGACCCAGCTGGCCAATGGGGTATTCTATACCATGTGATGTCATGCTCAGTATAAAACCAGGGTGTGAGTGTGGGGGGACTGGGGGGTTTGTCACACGCGGTTCTTTCGCAACGCATGGTGGGTGAGCAGTTGCGTTGTGCATCGCCTGCTTTGTATATTCTGTTATTGTTGTTATCATTGTTGTTATTACTGTTGTACTTTGTTTTATTTCCATTATTAAACTGTTCTTATCTCAACCCGTGAGTTTTCCTACTTGTGCCCCCCGATTCTCTCCCCCATCCTAGTGGGGGGGTGAGCGAGTGGCTGCGTGGTGTTTAGTTGCCAGCTGGGGTTAAACTACGACAGAGACTTTAATTACAGATTATAGAAATAAATAATATATTAGTTTTCAACTTCCTTCAATATGTAGATCCTGTAATTTTTTTTCCATTGAGAATATAGACCCCAGTGTAACAAATTTAAGCCTGCAGGCAATTTGCTTCCTTTTTAAATTACCTTTTTATGATCTTCAAGAAATTGTCTGTGGACCTTTAGTTTGCCTGAAAGGACAGTAGCAAGGGGTATGGTTTTTACTCTCCTATTCCAATGTTTTCTGTTATTTTAAGACTTGATAGTAGGTATATCTTTAAGAAAGCTTGAAAGCTTGTTAAATCATTAGGTCTACTTATTTTTTTCATTTGCAAAAAATTTATGTTCCGAACCTTGCTGTATGGATACATAATTTTCAGAGGCCTCTTAGTGCTGATATAATACAGATGAGGTTACCTTAGATTAATTCGGTGAGTTTTCTGGTTTGGCTTTGGTCACTGTTTTCCAAGATTAGAAATAACTGGAAAAAAAGGCGTTACTTTTAAGCTCCTTAGAAGAACTTCTTTTTTTGTATGAAAGGTAATTAACGGAGAAAAAAAGCTGTTGAAGACGTGGAAATGTCTTGCCTCGCATGAGCTTTTAGCCAATCTACTCTTTCTGTGGATAGTCTGATAAGAACAGTTACATGTGCTAGTACTTTCTTGGTGGGCTTGTATCAAGCTTCATTGAAGAGTGATTTAATTACACCTTTCTTTTACTGTACTCTTGGGGAATCTTAGGGTAGTTTTACACTATAATGCTGTATTGCTGTAGACACAACTGTCACAAGAAGGTGTTTGTGTGACTCTTGTATTACCAAGACACTCTTCATATATTTTTTAAAATTCTTTTTTTTTTAAACTATTTTATGTATTTGTTATGACAATACTCATATTCCATTTCACTTACAGAGAAGACTAGGATTATTTAGTCTTCAAAAAATATTATTTAGCATGCAAGAACAACTCTGTTGTAGGGAATGGACCTGGAGTGTTCCAGCTTCAGTTTCTGTACCGTTGATCCTCCTTCCTGTTTCTTGCTATAGATTATTTACAGTTGTTGCTTTTCCATAACTAGATTTCAGGAGACTAAAACTCAGTTATTGCCTTCTGCTGGCTATTTTAGGTCAAAAGAATGTTTAGTGACTATCACACTGAGTAGAATTTTGAGAAAGAGTATCTATTCTAAGGTAGTCTAAATGGTAAAATTTGAGTGTTCACACAATATTGTATTCTCATTGCTTTACAAGACACTTCATAAATTGGCTCTTGTGGCCATAGTTGTTAAGCTGTTGACAGCTTATCTAACAGTGACCTTGTTAAGGTCATTGATTAGTATTACAAAAACTGAAGGTTACTTAAAAGGAAAAATTCGACTAGGAAGTGGAGTAAGTAGAAATTCTTTTGAAAGAATTTCATCATATATTTTTGACTTCAGGATTTGTAGGTAATCAGTAGTTTTCCCAAACTATTGACAAAGGTACATAAATTTTTATTTGGTAATTCTCATTATAAGGCATGTCCCTCCATCATATTTTATAGCTGGAATTGGACATTTCTTTCCAACTTGGTAGTTAAAATAACTAGCCTTGCACTAACTACTTAGGCTGTATTGTAGTCTCCCTGTTCAGATTAGTCATGGCCATTGTGAGGATGAAGAAAGTTATTTTTAACAAGGTAGTGTGAAAAAGATTAAAAAGGGATGATAACTTATTTGTCAGAAAATGTTATCTCTCAAATCGAGCTTCGCATCTATTAGCAGAAATGTTCGCTCTTTGAGTGACTTGTATTAATTTGATATGGAAAGCCTCTCTAGTACTGGGATGGGAAAATACTCAGTTTGCATGAATTTTTTTTAATTCTAAAACATAATGGAAATATGTTTAAGACTTTCTGTAAAACAAAGTACTTGAAACAGTTGTAAAATGAGAAGTCTCAAATATTATTTCAGAATTTTGTTCAGATTTCCAGTTTATGTGTCATGTATATCTTTTGAAACTTAAAATAATGTTAAAATAGGTAATTGGGTATGATATTCAAAAAAACTGGACTATAATATTTGGACATCGTAGAAATTTTGTTGTTGTCTCATTTCTTAATCCCTGTGATAACCTGTTTATCTCTCACTGTGTCTCCCCATTCCTCCCCATCTAAAAAAAGCAAGACACGCTTTAACTGGTCAGCCAAAGTAAATCAGATTTTGTCAGCCTAGATCTCAAGAACTGAATTTCTCAAATGCTTCATGAAAATAAGTGTTAAGAAAGAAAAGAGAGGCCACATTATCACCTCATTCAGGGAAAAGCTGAAGCATAAACTCAGTCCTTACTCGGTGCTAAGGATCTAAACCATGCGCCTAAGTACGTTTTGATGGAAGTGACTCAGTATCCAGAAGCCCTTTGCGTTGCTGTGTCATAGAATCATAGAATGGTTTGGGTTGGAAGGAACCTTTAAAGATCATCTAGTCCAACCCCCCCCTACTGTGGGTAGGGATATCCTTCACTAGATCAGATTGCTCAAAGCCCTGTCCAGCCTGACCTTGAACACTACAAATAGGTCATCCACAACTTCTCTGGACAAGCTGTTCCAGTGTCTCACCACCCTCATTGTAAAAAATGTCTTCCTTATATCCAATCTAAACCTACCCTCCTTCAGTTTAAAACCATTGCCCCTGGTCCTGTCACTGCAGGCCCTCGTAAAAAGTCTGTCCCCATCTTTCTTATAAGCCCCCTTTAAGTATTGAAAGGCTGCAATAAACTACCCCCGGAGCCTTCTCTTCTCCAGGCTGAAGAACCCCAATTCTCTCAACCTTTCTTCTTAGGAGAGGTATTCCATCCCTCTGATGATTTTTGTGGCCCTTCTCTGAATCCGCTCTAACAGGTCCATGTCTTTCTCGTACTGGGGACCCCAGAGCTGGATGCAGTACTCCATGTAGGATCTCACAAGAGCGGAGTAGAGGGGGAGAATCACCTCCCTTGACCTGCTGGCCATGCTTCTTTTGATGCAGCCCAGGATACGACTGGCTTTCTGGGCTGCAAGCTCTGGCTCACGTCCAATTTTTCATCTACCAGTATCCCCAAATCCTTCTCCGCCAGGCTGCTCTCAATCCCTTCATCCCCCAGTCTGAATTGATACTGGGGATTGCCCCGACCCAGGTGCAGGACTTTGCACTTGGCCTTGTTGAAACTCATGAGATTTGCATGGGCCCACTCCTCAAGCCTGTCAAGGTTGCTCTGGATGGCATCCTTTCCCTAAGCAAATCAATTGCACCACTCAGCTTGGTGTCACTTGCGAACTTGCTGAGGTTGCACTCAATCCCACTGTCTGTGTCGTTGATGAAGATAGCAAATAGTATTGGTCCCAATATGGACTTTACAGGGACACCACTCATTCCTGGTTTCCACTTGGACATTGAGCCATTGACTGTAACTCTTTAGACACGACCATCCAGCCAATTCCTTATCCATCTAATAATCCATCCATCAAATCCATATCTCTCCAATTTAGCAGCAAGGATGTTGTGTGGGACCGTGTCGAAGGCCTTACAGAAGTCCAGGTAGGTGACATCTATAGCTCTTCCATTGTCCACTGATGCAGTCACTTTTGACTGAAGTAACTCAATTTCCAGAAGCCCATTGCTTTGCTATATTGGATACTCAAAACCTTCAGTGAAAAATGTGATCACCTTAACCAAGCCCTCTCCATCCCGCTTCTCTTGACGGTATCTTTGCATGGTATCTCTGCAAACCAAAGACTACTTGGAATGTGTGTTTGCTATCCCTCTCCATTCTCTGTACACTTTGTAAAAGAAAAGATGGGAGACCTGCTGAATTAGAATAAATTAATTTCTTGTTCGGTCACTTTCTCACTTTTTTTTTCCTGATTTTCCTCCCTGTCCACCCTTCCATAATTCCCCTTTCCAGTGGAACTTTCTGTCAACTCTATCAAAAAGTTGTTGATTTCCTGAACATTCAGGTAGTTCTGCTCTGTGTCTCAAAAAAGACAAATCGAGAGTGTCAGTTTTCCCAGATCTTTGAAACATGGGGGCTGACTGGGATTGTGGCATTGACTTAGGGAAGGTGTTCATCACATGCTGTGATGTGGAGTACCAACAGGAAAAGGACAAAATAGATATTTGAGTGGAATTTTGTTCTTCAACAATTAAGGGAATATGGACTGCTTAAGAGTTTGGACTTGTGGCTTTTGATTTGGAGTATCTTGGTCACAATATTAGATTTTTCTCATACTGTTCTCTAATTACGTGAAGAAGCAGTAACCTCCAGGCCCTTTTCAGGGTGTTTCTACCTGCTGTTATTTGTTACTTATGAGATTCTGACTAATACAAACATCTTACTCTCAAAGATTGAATACTCTTGCGTTACCTACTTTCTCAAAATTAACATTGCCATGAGAGAAGTAAGGTAGCTTTAGTGTGGCATAGGGTTTTGTCAGCTCTGTAGCAACTGATTATAATGGGTTTCTTTTTGATGATGTCACAATTGACTCAGTAAAGATCTGGAATATAGAGTTGTACCTGGGTGGTGATGCAAAGAAAGCTCCTAAAAACTACAATCTTTTGTTGTGTGAACAGAGGTATGAACTGTAAGGTCACCTTTCAGTTTTGTTTGGCCACAAAACACATGCTACCCACAGGAAATGCTGCACACAGTACATAGTTTAGATAGTTATATTAGGTCATGTCTGTCTTGAGTGTGTTGGTCATCTTGCAGTGGGGTTGCAACAAAACGGTAGATTTTGCTTAGATCCTTTAGTCTTTGTTTCCATTCAGTGACTGGATATTTCCTGCTAGGATTTGAGCTTTGTTTTCCCTTGCTGAGAAGCTGAACAGGAGAGAGAAGGCCTATACAAATGCCAGGTTGGCATGTAGTTGATTGGCAAACAGGTCCAAAAATGCCTTTTTTGGACTGACTTCTTCTGGGTCAGAGGGCAGAATGCCTACGTGTGTGGTGCTTGCACCTTCTGTCCCTTACTTACTGAGATTGATTTGGGATTGTGGGTGGTATAACTCTTAGGATGGTTTGTCTTATTTTAGGATATGGTTTAGAGTGTAAGCTCTCAGGTAAGACTGGTGTATGCTTTCTGTAAAGGGGGGTTAAATGTTAATTCTGGCACTGATAAATTATGTTCTGCTCAAATTTTTTAAGCTATTCCAGAGATTTATATTTATATTTTTGTGAGGACAGATTTTGGATGATAAAAGCTTTGCTGTCCTGAGGCAAGGCAAACACTGAAACTGAAAAAAACCCTGAAAAAACCCAAGCCTGAAGATAGCAACTATTTAGTGGTAGGATTTATGAAACTCTTGGCCAGATGAATTTCATAAATTCAGTGTTTTATAAACAAGACACTTTATTCCAGAAATGGAAATCACTGCAAAACAGTAGGATTATGTTGTCTTTTGGTGATGCAGAATATACAGTCAGTCTTTATGCAAGCTAACATAGATATTTGTTTTTTTTAATCAAAGTGGGTTTTTTTCACTGATAGCGAAAGTAATAAAATCTCAGCTTTCCCATAAAGCTAGGTCAAACATATATTTCAATCAATGGATTAGTTGTGAAGTCTTTGATGAAAGAGTCTCTCTTCCTGCATTAAAAAAATACCTTCTCTGAAAGTCACCTTTAAACTTGGAATAATTCCTGTTACTCTTCAAAATGACACTGAATAAGTGTGGATTAAGCAGTATGTAAATGACTGCTTTCTACATTGGGTGTTGTTTTTCACTGTTTAATATTATTTATGTATGGATACATATTATCACAACTTATCATTTTTTCCTCTTTATAGGTCCTGCTGGGGACTTGCATCTGGCCTCAATGTGAAATTAAGGTAGAAAAACACATCTACATATGTGTTTGCTATTAGGATTTAGTTTATTCACTGGTCATGCCTGAAGAGTGATGTTCGTCTCTAGACGGCTAACTGCCAGGAAATATAAATGATTGTCCTAGAAGTCAAGCCTCTCTCCTATTTACTGGAGTGAAAATCACCTCCAGATATCGACGGAATATCAACTACAGAAAATGCTTCACGTTATAAGGATGCCAACCACCTAGATTCATGCGCCCTATCTGTACAGTTGTTGTGGATGGTTTGCCATCTGAAAGCTCCTCAAGCTCTTATCCAGGCCCTGTATCTGTTTCTGAAATGTCTCTGCTACATGCTTTGGGTCCAGTGCAGACCTGGCTGGGACAAGAGCTAGAGAAGTGTGGCATTGATGCCATGATTTATACTCGGTATGTCCTCAGTCTTCTGCTGCATGATAGCTATGACTACGACCTGCAGGAACAGGTATTTACATATTTTAGATGTTGTCCAGTGAAAGTGAGTTTTGTATTAGTTATGTTTTGTGTATTTTACATGGGTATGGCTCAGATGGGGGGATGGTTGTCTTTCAGTGTGTGGGTGGAAGGGGGGTATAAACCACAAGGGGATCAAATTTGGTGGGTGAACTGAGATTAACGTAGTTAGTTTGCTGTATGAGAAATTACATTAAACAAAATTTTCACATTGCTACAATTGATACCAGAATTATTAACACGGGAATGTTCTGTGTCATAAATGCAGACCTTCAGTACTTGTGATTATAAGGTTAATTTAATATTGGAACATTAGTAAACTAATATAATTCTTGTAAACTGTGTGTCAAATTGGCCTGCTTCACAGTAGTTTGTAGACTCCCCATCATTTCTCCTGATGGATTTCATCTTGTGCTATTTTCAGTAAAGAATAAAAAAAAAAACACTTTTTTTTTTTTAGTATTCAAGTATTTAAAATACATTATTGCACATACATTATTCATCCCTTCTAAAAGAATGTTAATGCTGAATCCTGATAAAAGGCGTGCAAAAGAGTTGTGGAACAGTGAGTCACTATACATGGCTGTAATTCAGAAAGGGCAGGGGAAGAATAGTGAAGCTGTGTATCAGATAGGCACAACTCTATCGCTGTTTCCTTGTGCCTTTATTGCTATGGATTTTATATGTCCGTAGAACATACTTTTTCTCACTTCTTTTTTTCTTTTCCTTTTTTTTTTATTTTAATTTCTCTGCATCATCAACATATATCAAAATACTTTTAATAGCGGAGTTTTCTGGATATAGGACTCAGGGAAGTTCTGGTGTTTTCAAGAAGGGATGAGGATGCTGTTGATCATAGACTGTCTTATAAGGTGGCTGTGATTACAGTGGGGAGGAAGGAAAGCAAATACCTCTTATTTGGTGGCTTAATTATTAGTTCTTTTTTGTTGCTGTTGTTTTGGTTATACTTCACACATTGCTACCTAACTGCTTCAGAACTTTCATTATTTTCTAGTTTACCTTTTTAAAAATTCAGCAAGAGCAGAGCAGGAATAGATGTAAATGTAGCTGAAGCAGAAAAAAATTCATATCAGATGCTACCAGTTTCTGAACTCTTAGCAACCATTACTGCACGTAAAAGCCTTCATGCTTCCATTGTGCAAAACAGAAAACTTGATGTGCAAAAGTAATTTTTATTCAAAAGTTTATCTGGCAGCAGTGGAAGTCACCAGGAACAACCTCATGATTAATAATAATAATACGAAAAAAAAAACCCAACCAAACCTGTAAGCACTCTTTAGAATGTATCTTAACAGTGAACTTATTTAGGTCTTGGTCAGATATGAATAGCTGTATTTTAGAAGGGGACAGAGTAAAGTTCCAGAACCTGTTTGAAAGGAGGGTGTGGGGTGAGGACAGAAAAAAGAAACCAAGTGAAACCACACCAGAATTTGTGGAGCCTTATAGATAGCCCCGTGGCCTTGGGGAAAAATGAAGACTTGTTTCTTTTCAGTCCATTTTGGAGCATAGTCATAACTGAAGTCACTACTGTGATAATTTGAAATGACTGAAGTGCCAAAATTAGTTTTCTTTTTATCAGGCTTTGCAAGAAGCAGGGTAACTATATTACGAAAAGCTCATTCAGTTTATTTCTCGTTTCAATACCTTAACTGGGTGCTTTGTTGGGTTGATAGTGGAGCTTTAAGGATGTGTCTGTTCTTTTTCCAAGTTGATTATCTGAACCTAATGAGCCGAAGAGGGAAGAATACCACATGCTGATAGGGTAGGCAAAACCTGTGTTGCTGAGCGGGTGCCGTAGTACAAATGTACAGGATGTCTTCTGAACAACATTTGAAGAAGCTGGAAGTTTCTTTTCCACCTCCTCCCATTTGATCCTGCTTATTACATACTTCTATTGCATTTGTTCCCTCTACTTCAGATAACCGTTTTCTAAGTTTTGAGGCCTAATATCAATTTAGTTTTGGGATGATATTCTGTAATAATGATTGGATGCATATGTTGTGAAACATACTATTACCTAATTCCTTCCTCAAATAGCTTAGTCTTTAAAGGCTGTAAATACAAATTTCTTATATGGAGAATTGAGGAAATCTTAAAACACATGTGCTTGTTCATTTATTTATTTATTTTTAATTTTACTTATTGCCTACTGGTTATTTGTATGACCTGGGATTTTAAAATTAATTTTGGTTTAGTTAAGTCATTCAGAAACAAGAAAATCTGTACTCTCAAGTGTATATTTGCATATAAGCAGTTTCAATCCAATTTTGGTGATGGGTACAACATTAAGACAAAGGGGAA
The DNA here is from genome assembly GCA_030449065.1 of Oceanodroma leucorhoa. Classification (NCBI taxonomy): domain Eukaryota; kingdom Metazoa; phylum Chordata; class Aves; order Procellariiformes; genus Oceanodroma; species Oceanodroma leucorhoa. Next base: position 12,614,750 of record JASVER010000015.1, on the reverse strand, counting down.
AAACAAATACTAGTGTTGTTTACAAATAGAAATCAGGGAAGAGTGCAGCAATTAAACATCTAAATGAGAAATAATTTAGGAGTAAAATACTGAGAGTTGCTGAGCTCCTTTAGTTCTGATTAATTCCCATGGAAGAGTTGGTTCTTTGCATCTCAGGAATTTTTTCTCCCATATGATTCCTTTGATTCTTGAGAAAGATGACAGAATTTCCAGGGAAAGAACTGTTCTCTGTAGTGGGTTTATTGCAATGATTTCTCTCCAACTTAGAGGACAGCTACAAAGAGGATGCAGGCTCTCTCTTTACATGGATAAGACAAGGGACAATGGGTACAAGTTGCTCTGGGTGAAGTTTTATCTCAATATGAGAAAGAATTTTTTTTTATTTTTTTATTTTTTTTAATAGTGAGAACAATCATTCACGGGAACAACTGCCTCAGGAATGTGATAGAGTCCCTGTTGCTGGAGGTTTTCAAGATGCAGTAGGACAGGGTGCTAGATAATCTTATCTAGGCTCCCTTTCCCTCGAAAGGGTGGACCAGATGATCTTTTGAGGTCCCTTCCAACCTGGGCTGTTCTATGATTCTATGATTCTTTGCTTCTAGAACTTTGTTTCTGTGGGGAGCAATTAGCCATCACTTTTTCCCAAAAATACAGCAATGACTTCTGTTTTGAACATGTTAAAAGGAATGTGGGGTCTCTGAACACCCAGAATGGGATTACACAATCCATTGCAGTGTGCTTTTTTGGGGGTGGAGGTGGTGAATAGGACAAATTTAGGAAGTCTTAGTCTTATGGATACTGTATAAATCATCTTCATTAGAAATGTCGCAGACTGGAGTTAAGATGGTCATTAAGATCTTTCCACCTCAGAATGTTGATGACATCATTAGCACTGTTTTAGTTGCTTCAGGGAGCCTCCTTCCATACTTTCTTTATAGTCTTCTGGTGTCATCAACTGTAGCAGGGAAATGGAACTCTGAAGTCCTATACTGAGGTTCTGTCAGGTAAATACAGAAAGATTTAAAATAAAAAAAGAATGAAAAAACATCCCCAACCTAACTAGGCATACCCAGCTATTTAAGATATCAGTGTTACTGTGTTGTCAGTCACTTCTGTTTACGTTTAAAATAAGTATTTCAAAAGAATATGGGAGTCTTGATTGACTAGGTCTTCAGGGTTATTTTTGAGAATAAGCAGGATGTTCCCTTTTGGTTTGCTACTAATATATAATATGTGGTTTCTGGTCTTGATTCTGCTGTAGACTTCTTTGGCTTTGGTCACTTGACCTCTCTTCCTCCAATACTATCTGTCTCTGCACGGTGAGGTAGTTTGATATGTGGATAGAAGATAAAATGCGTTTAAGGGTTTGGTGTATGGGGTTGGGTATTTTTCTTCTTTGTTTTGTTTTTGGGTTTTTTTGGGTTTTTTTGTGCGTGAGTCTGGGTTTTGGGAGTCTTTTTTGTTTGGTGGTGGTTGTTGTTGTTATTATTACTGTTAATTCCATGCCTTGCCCAATTAGAGTGGTCTCTGTTGGGTATCATTATATGGATGCAGGCTCAGCATCGCAAAACGATAGATCAATAAGTGATGAGTTTTCAGAGAGTTGATAGGGGCTTTTTGCAAGTACTTGTGTGTGGGGCTGTAGAGGGAGGCACAGCACAGAAAACATAGGTCAAAGTAAAACCCTAATACACTGCAACCAAATTTTACTGGAATGTTTGCAGTCTTTATTCTGACTCATTGGCTTGAACTGAAATATCTGTTAAAATATTGGGAAAATTGATAAGCAGATATGTTTTGCCCAGCTGTGTTTCAGAGTACTAGAGAGCTTTCAAGAAAGGGATCTTGTTAATGGTAAATTGCATGTGGTACCAAGATCTTCCAGAGCTGCTATGGTTATACATATGTTATACGTACCTATAAAGAATTACTGTAACACCTCCTAAATATACACACTTTAAATGTTTTTTAAAAAATACTCAAGTCTGAAGTTAACTTAATTATCGTTGGCATTTATAGCACAATTCTTAATCAAGCCATACTTGCTACTTTCGGAAATGAGTCTAAAAGCCTAAGATGTAAAAGTTCTTAAGCAGTCCTTCATACTTAGTGTGCGCACTTTTTCCTTTTTTTTTTTTCATTTTCCTCTCCTCCCCCCTCTTTTTTGCGGCAATGATATTGCTGGTGGGAGGGTTTAAGAGGGCAGAAGGGAGGAGGCTCTTTGGGGTGTTTCCCCAGCGTTGACTGATCGATGAGAGAATACAAAGACGATATGAATTGGGTTTGCACGTTTTCCTCGATTACTGAGACACAGCAGGATGTTCATAGATGGGATTTTTGTGGCTAGTTAATTTAGGTATGTCGTATCAGAAGACAAGTAAGGACTTGAGTGGTAGATTTGCCTTTTTTTTTTTCCCTAGAAACAAAGATGTTTCTTGCTTACAAACTTTCTAGAGAACACGATTATCCAATTGATTTACACATAAATTAGGTGTCTACATGGTCAAAATTACTAAAGGAATCTGTTGAACCATGTTATATTACAAATTATATTCATTATTTAGGGTTTTTTGTTTGTTTGTTTTTGTTTTTTAAGATTTGAGACCTGTCAGTGGTCTCTGTTGAAAATGTTTGGAAACAACTGGTGTTTTGTTCTGAGGTAGATGACATTTTAGATGCTTTTGGTGTGTTAAGGAAAACCTCATAAAATTGGTATGGATTTAAAGACTGATGGTAACTAAAGTGCAGAATGTTTCTGTTAAGTATACATGCTTTCATCATTTGCATTTTATTACTGATTTTTCTTATTTTGGAATAAAGGATAAATTAAGGAGAAAACCCCATGAAATTACTGACAAATCTTTAACTTTTGGGGACCCACAGAATTGCTATTGGGGGAGATCTGAACATTGTGAGACAGCCTTTTGACTTCAGACTAGATTGATTTTTAATCAGAATGCCTTGCTCTTAGTTTTCCTAATGTTAAACCAACTAGGTGCTTTTAAGATTTCTGATTGTTATTTAAATGCTAATTAAAAGTATATTTGTAGATACACGCGTTCTCAAACCAGTTTGTGATACCGTAAATATTGCATTAAGATAGTATAATCTGTGTGAAGTGGAAGGCATTGCCTTAAAGTATATTTTGTGTGAAACATTATTTCATTGATCTTTATTTGTACAGTATCAAAATCACTGTTCTGTGTTATATCTTTTATATACTATTTGTAAGCATAGCTGTTTCTGAATATAACAAGTTCATGTTTTTTTTGCCTGCGGACTGTTCTCCCTTTTGAAGGGATGAAGCCTTTATTAAAAAAAAACCAAAAAAACAAAAAAAAACCACCAAAAACAAACAAAAAACCCCCCAACCAAACCCAACAGCTAGACACTCTGTGAGATAAAGGCTTTGTTTGTAAGCCTTTGGTCTTGCAGCATGAAGGTCTAAATGCATTTGTTATGCATACTTTCCATATCAAGTGTCTTCTGTTGCTTTTGATCTACTTCTTTCAACTCATTTTTGGACGTTGACATTTTTTTCTGATCCTCAAAAGTAAAAATCCTGAAGTTTTTTTTTAAAAATAATATTTTCTGAACTCTCAGAATTAAGTAGCTGTTGTACTGCAAACTGTTTTTCTGTGACCAGCATGAGATTTTTACTTTTGATTTTTCAATTTATAAGAGGGAGGGTTTCATTCTGGAAGACCAATTATTTGTAGACTGATATCTTTTACGTGGAGGGATAGGAAAAATCTTCAGAATGATAGCTACACTTCTGCTGACTCTCTGATCACAGTTTTTATTCTTGTTTTTTCATCATTAGCACATACATATTTAGAGTCCAAAATGTAGTTTTCTTTTTTATATTAAGAGAAGAGCGGAGTGGTGGAAAGGAGACCTCAGCCCACATATGATAAATTTTAGGTCTGTGATTTTTATCTCTGTAAATGCTTTTGGCCTATCACTCTGAACTGGGATGGAGATATCGTTGCCAGCTGTTCTGCATTTGGCTAGCATGTGCTGGTGACACGGGACACTTTTTGCTGACACTACTTGTGATGCAGCTGCTAGGTTCCAAGGTCCAGTCAAACATTGGGTGTTTGTTCTCCCTTCCATCCTGTGTTAACCTAGAGGAGGGACCTGATTTACATTCTAGCAATGGATATTTAGGTTTTGACATGTATATCTTAGGGGGAAGAGGATGTGTTTTGTTGTGTTTGTTTTGAAGTGAAAATTTCATCCATAACCTAAAGATAGGAGGAGAAATGAGGATTTGGTCCTCCGTACTACACTAAATCTGTATTAAATGTTAACCTGGCTGGTATGCCTATTTAACAAAAGATGACAATGCAGGTTCTAGTATAATTGCAACTGCTCTTTTATCATACCTAAGAAATAACTATGGGTCATTCAACCCCAATTTTTTTTAATGCATTAAAATATGCAGAGTATAGTTCAGTTGTAGTAGGGTAATGCTGTGTGACTGCTGCACGCAAGTGTCATTAAGTTTCAAAGTTCACCAGCAACATGTGGAAGTAAATTTCTTGAATGCAAAACATTTTAGATTAGTTTGTATTTGTGTTACTGCTTATTAACTGTGCAATATTTCTGTAGGAACAATTTTTAAAATTTTCTGACTTTAGTTTTTTAATCATTACCCAAACTAGGTATGTAGAATTTAAGTTGTGGAAATTTGTGTATGAAGAAAAGAATAGTTATGTACGAAAAGGAACTGTGAGACCAAGACTTCTGCCTATACTTTTTTATATGATTAATTTGAAGTCCTTAGAGTATTCAAATGTGTACATATTCGCAGGGTTGGGAATAAAAACCCTCTTTTTCTCATACATAAACATGTAAACTGAAGAAAGAACAGATTTATTTAGGAAACAGTATGATATCCTCACGTTAATATGCCCATAAAGCTTATTTATTAATAGAAAATAGTTTAACTTTTGTGAAAGCTCAGATAACTAACTTAAATAGTTCATAGAGGAAAACTTAGCAGTGCTCCCCTCCCCACCCCGCCGCCCCCCGCCCCCTGGAGTGACTAGCTGAGGACTATACAACTCACATGTCGTATTTAAACTTTGAAAAGAAATCTTTTGTATACAGTATTAACTTGGTGAGAAAATTTGGGAGGATATGGATTACTCTTCAGTTAAGCAGTGGAAGATGACTGTAATGGCTTTACTGTAAAGGCACGTGCCTCAGAAAACTCCCAGATATCCTCTCTGAACTGCTGCGTGTGCAGCAGGGTAGGGCCTCTTGGTTTTGGTCTTAGAGCAGACTTGTGATTCCCCCAGAGCAATGGGCTTTGTCCTGTGAAAGCACCTGTAGATCAGCTTGTGAAGAGCAGCTGCACCTATAGTTGTTTTGCAGGTGCTGAAGTCGTTTCAGTGGGTTCCTTTGCAAGTGCTGTCAGTACAAGAGCTTCCAGCCAAAGCTCGTGTAACAGTTCTGGCCAATGCAACTCAAGTTCATACTGGTGCAGTGTCTCTGTGGGATTTATTCTTTTTTTATTATTTTCTTTTCTTTTTAAAAATTTATTGATTTTTAGCTGGCATTTGACTTGTTAATTGTGAGATAACTGCTCTGTTCTGTATTTCTGTCTTGGTGACTGTTAGATGTGGGGTAGATTTGAGTATCATGGACTATGCATTTGTATTCTTCATTCCATTTTAGGGATAGGAATTGCGGTGGCAGGGATTGGAGCTCAGCAGTTGGCTCTCAGGCTCATTGTATTTGTGCAAACTGTACAGGTTTCAGGGTAGTCAGCGTCAGCTGATATGTTAGTGCAAAAGAAAAGCATTTGTTCTCAAGGGCTATGGTTATCTGAGAAATTTTTCTTTCAAACTGTCTTCTGCCTTTGTACCGGTGTGCGTGATCACGTTGAAGTGCAATTCCTTTGCAAACATGTCTGTTCCAATATGTGAAACATCCATTTTGGGACATCAAACTCAGGTAGGCTCTGTGGTGCCTATCTTATGTACTATCCTACTGAAGTAGGCACATCTGTGTAATATAGTTAAAATGTTATCATTAGCTTCTGCTTTGAGTAATAAAAGCTATCTTTTAAAACAGTACTGTTTTACCTTTTTGTGTCTTTCTAAATAGCATCGAATGCTTAGTTATGGTGTATCTCTCACAGTCATGCAAAAAGAATAACAATCACTTTTTTATTGTTAAGTTATGACTACTAATGTATTCTCACAAAGGCTTCTCTCTGATGCAAAGCAGAGATATAAGCTCAAGTGCTAGGCGGGTTAGTCCTCCTAACAGTCAGGATTTATTTGATATAATTGTACTGTTTCGGATTCTGGGGCTAGCTGAGATACCTTCTTAGTGTGCTTTGTACAGTAGACCATTGCATGACGGTACACTCACCACATGTCTCCAAGCATTAGGTATGCACTGGCGATACTCTCTGAAATCAGATGATTACCGTGGTCTGTGATGCTTGCCACACAACTTTATTCCTAAGTCCAAGAGAGCGACCATAAATGCTGTGAAATAACTTCTCCAGTCATAACATGTCCCTTTCAGATACCTGGACTCAGTAGTGGCAGTTTCTGTTGAGTTCTTGGCTTTGTTTGCGGTCATGTAGGTAAGATGTGCAAGTAAAATGATGTCTTTATAGCTGTAGCTATAGCCTTGCTAAATCTTCTTTTCTGCTTTACTTTAATGGGAAAACTCTAAAGGCAGCCTGCTCAACAAAATAGGATTTCAACAGATGCAGCATTTGCATGTTCTCTCGCTCTTGGGAGTGGGTGTGATCAAATTTCTTCTGCTTGGTTTCAGCCTAGAGTAACTTCTAATTAGTGAACAACACATAGACTGCCCTTTCAAGTTGGTAGGATTATAAGCAAGAGTTTATAATTGACAGAAACTCCATTTACAGGATTTTATACTCAGGTTGATTGGTTTCGATAGGTAAAGTTGTTCCCTGCCTGCAAATAGTGGAATCATCAGTCCTGAATGCCTCGAGGACCTGGAAGTCATAGCAGTGCGTGATGTGGTCTGATACATTATCAGCTGTTCTGTTACAGTCCAACTGCATAGGATCATGATGTTCCAGTTACAGCAACCAGGAAAGAGGTGATTGTAGTGGCTAGATGGTTCTCTGGCTTTTCACAAAAAGTCTAAGGTGAATTCTTTCCCTGATAATACCTGGACTTGGAGTAATTATCTAACATTAAAGAATGTTTTCCAGTCCTCTCCGATCTGTAGTAGCATGGCTTTTGACATGGAGAAAACTTGTGCTGCTCTCTGAAAGTATACTTATCTGCTGTTTGTCTGCTGAACCTCTCGTTACATGTCTTTTGGAGAATATAAGCTGAGCTTGTGCCACTGTTCTTGTGTTTTCTTCCGAATTGTCTTGCATATGTATTATCTCATTATCTTTGTCTCAGTCTGAGGCAGCCTGTGAGGAATGTCTGAGCCAATCCTGGCCCATTAGACCTTTCTCATTAATTATAATGAGATGCAATGTCTCTTAAAATTTTCGCAAAAGCAATTACGAAAAGGTATCTATCCCTATGGCTTTAAGCAATCCATAAGAGTTTTTCCTGAATCTCGGTTTAGGGGAAGTATTTTTTCAGGGAAGATCACTGAAGGTATTTATACAGTCTGCTTCTTGAATAATCTTAAAGATGAAATACGCATGTAATCTGTTGCAGTGTTCCCCAAATTCTCCATTATGAGATCCTGTTAGAAATAGTGAGCACCTATTCCATTTTGGGTATAATTTATGGCTATTTTCTTCCATTCCCTGCCTATCCAAACATCTCGAGTTGATTTTTGGAGTTCTTTGAGTTTTTGGAAAAGCTTTCTTGCAGTGCGCAATGGTTCATACCTGTCTACACAAACATTAGATTTTATTAAACATCAATGCTGTAAAAACTATTGCTGCCAGAAGAGACCAGGACTGCTGGACTACCTGGGTTTTCATTATGTCGGATTATCATAGAATCATAGAATCATAGAATCATTAAGGTTGGAAAAGACCTCTAAGATCATCGAGTCCAACCATCAACCCAGTACAAATGYCCACTAAACCATGTCCTGAAGCACCTCATCCACACGTTTTTTGAACACCTCCAGGGATGGTGACTCCACCACTTCCCTGGGCAGCCTGTTCCAATGCCTGACTACCCTTTCAGTGAAAAAATTTTTCCTAA